>CM053592.1:103257247-103275171 GCA_028646515.1 Pseudochirops corinnae | reverse complement strand
GGTGGGTGGGGGAAAAAGGGGGAGAAAATATGTAACTCAAAATCTTGTGGAAATGAATGATGCAAACTATAACAAAATTAAAAAAAAAAAAAAAGAATCCCCAACTTAGAGGGTTGCCAAGAGGACTATAAGATGAAACAACCTGTATGTAATCACATAGCCAATCAGAGGCAGGATTTGAACCTAGGTCTCCCTGGTCTTGAGAGTGCCTTGCTAACTAACCACTACACTCTACTCTTGTGAACTGATAGGTAGGTTGGTCAGTCGGTTGGTTTGTTTTTTTAACTACAGTTAGGGAAAGTGAGCAGATTGAGATTTTTTTTTATTTCAAATGGTTGCTAAATCTCATTTTAATTGAGTTTCAATCTTCTTTCCTGACTAAGATGGTACTGAAACTTACTAACAAGTGCCCTACCAGAGTGTAAACTGTAGGAGGGCAGGGTTAGGATTTTATATGACTTTATCTATCAGACTAGCACAGCGCCTGCACAGGGCAGATTCCTGGTTAGGGCATTTTGAATGAATGAATGAATGAACATATATTGGGTTTCAGTTCCAAAACATTACTTTTTCTTTTCTTCACTTTGTCAAACAGTATTTGTAATATGAACATTTGCTTATCTAAGACAATTCCAAAGGACTCAAGATGAAAAATGCTATTCGTATGCAGAGAAAGAACTGACGGAGTCTGAATGCAGATCGAAGCACACTGTTTTTCACTTTCTTTGTGTGTGTGTGTGTGTGTGTGTGTGTATGTGTGTGTGTTTCTTTCTTCTTTTTTGTTTTTGTTTTTGTATCTTGTCTCACAACATGACTAATATGGAAATGTTCTACATGACCACACACATATAACATATCTCAAATTGTTTACCATCTCAAGAAAAGGGAGGGAGAGAATTTGGAATTCAGAATTTTTTAAATGAATGTTAAAAATTGTCTTTACTGGGGCAGATAGGTGGTACAGTGAAGAGAGCACCAGCCCTGGAGTCAGGAGGACCTGAGTTCAAATCCGGCCTCAAACACTTGACATAGTCACTAGCTGTGTGACCTTGGGCAAGTCACTTAACCCCAACTGCCTTGCCTTCCCCTCTCCAAAAAAAAAAAAAAACCCAACATAAAAATTGTCTTTACATATAATTGGGGGAAAATAAAATATTATTCAAAAATGAAAAAAAAGAACATTTGCCCAGATTTAAAAAAAATAAAATGTTTATCTGATTGTATCAAATATAGATAATAGTGATTCACCTCCTCCTCTAAGCCTTCCTTGGCTGTGCCCAATTGCTAATGCAGTCACTGAGTAATCAGGCATACCTAGAGCATGGGCATGTTTTGAACCCATTTGTTGGTTTATGAATTCATGGGTTTTCATTTCTCTCTGTCCTTTCTCTCCGTTACAGTGTAAGTTCCCCAAGGGAAGAGGTAATTTCTGTTTTAAAGGTTCTCACTGTATCTTTTCTTCCAGGCTCCTATTCAACATAGGCACTAAATAGGTGCTCTTAGCTGGCTGGCTAATGACAAAAACTCTTTTGTAGATTCAGGGGTAGCTCCCTGAAACATTGAGTTTTCAATATAGATTTTCAGAACCTATATTTTGAGTGCTCACATGAGCAAAGATATTATTAGCGACCACCTGTTGAAGATGAGAGGTTGCAAAAATCCCAGCCTAGATAAAATTTCTTCCATCTCCTGGCTTGCTTTCACTTTCTGTAACCAGCACTTAACCACTTATTTCTCCATTGGGCAAGTTGAATACAGTCCAGTGTTTCTTTCAGTCAGCTTTGCATTCTTATTTTTAACTGACTTCAGGTGAGAAGTCTAAAAGAAGATAATTTTATGTCTGTGTAGCATTCGGAAGCTCATTCCATACTCATTGATTTGTCAAAGGCCTAACAGCTCTTGAGGTGGCTAGATGGTGCAATGGATAGAGCACTGGGCCTGGAGTTAGGAAGACCTGAGTTCAAATCCAACCTCAGACAATTAGCTGTGTGGCCCTGAGCAAGTCACTTAACTGCCTCAGTTTCCTCATCTGTAAAATGAGCTGGAGAAGGAAATAGCACACCACTCCAGTATCTTTGCCAAGAAAACCCCAAATGGGGTCACAAAGAGTCTAACACAACTCAACAATGACAAACACAAGTTTGACCATGTCTTTCCACTATTCAATAGATTCCAGCAGTTGGCTCCCTAGCACCTCCAGGATCAAATATAAAATCCTCTGTCTGGCTCCCACCTTGCCAGCCTTCTTATAATTACTTACTCCCATGTACTCTGGGATCCAGTGCCACTGGCCTCCATTCTGTTCCAAACAAGACACTTCATTTCCTTATTCTGGCCATTTTCACTGGATGTCCCCCATGCCTGGAATTCTCTCCCATCTCATCTGTCCCTCCAAATTTCCCTGACTTCCCATAGGTTTCAGCTAAATGCCCACTTTTTGCAAGAAGCCTTTCCCAATCCCTTTAATGCAAGTGTCTTCCCACAGTGATTATTGCCAAGTAAATTTGTATATATCTTGTTTGTACAGAGCTGTTTACCACGTCTCCTCCCTTAAACTGTAAGCTTTCTGAGGCAGAGACTGTCTTTTGTCTTTCTCCCAGAGCTTAGCACAAAGTGGGGCCCACAGTATGTGTTTAATAAATGCTGGTTGGCTGACTGACTGCTAAAAAGAATCTTCCACAGTTTCCTATTGCCTCCTGAATAGAATTCAAACGCTTTTGCCTTGTACTCAAGACCTTTCACAATCTTGGGATACCCTGCTTTTTCATCTTATATCATATCACTTCCTTCCATGCCAAACCTATGGAATGCTACTCTCTGCTCCACCACCTCCACCACACTCTGTACTTTCCTACCTGGTGACTTTGATCAAGCTGTGCATGATGCCTGGAATGCCCTCCTTTTTCTTTCCCTGTAAATGCCTGTCCAGTTTTAAATGTTTATCACAAAGGGAATCTCTTCCAAGAAGCCCTCTGTGTATAATAACCTCCCCCCTGGACCTCACCTAGGACTATGTTTTACAATATCATGTAATATTATACTGTAATATGTGACATGTAATGTGTAACGTGATATTATATCGATTGCATGAAGTTGCAGAATACTATAGGGCTTCCCAAAAGTTTCCATGACCATTTGTGAAATCATCCTAGAATTCCACACCGGAAGCCTCCAAGTTAATAAAGAATAGATAGTCTAAATTATGCATGCAGCTGACTAGCACTGAGCTAGTCCATCATTGCACATATCTTGGACCAAGAACATTTTTGGGCAATAAACTAGAATGGGAGGAATAGGAGAATATAGGGTAGATTGCATTTTGGTGAGTATGCAATACTTTCAGAAATCCCAAACTGTTCCCTGACATAAAAACCCATATTTGAAACACCATTATTTTCTCTGGGCAATGCTATATGACCAAGAATCATCTAACACAGTGGTTCTCAACCTGTGGGTCACGACCCCTTTGGGGGGTGCCTAAGACCATCGGAAAACACATATTTCCCATGGTCTTAGGAACTGAGACACCGCTCCTCTGTCTGTCTCCAGGTGGGTCCGCCCACATGCAGATATACCCACATACAAGTATTAAAGGGTCCCGGCATTAGAAAGGTTGAGAACCACTGATCTAACACTATGAACTCTGAAGAATCCAAGTTGTAAATGGATGCAAAGGACAACGAAAAAAATGCACAAAAGTTGTAAGTAGCCTGAAGCATATTGCCAAAGAGTACTTGAAACAAAGAAGGGGCATAAAAACAATCATTTGATCAATCAATTGACATCAAAGAAATCTCTGAGGTTCCTGTCCTTGCCCAACAAGTCTTTACATGACAAGACCTTCAAATGCTTAGGGACAATTATACCCTACCTAAGTCTTTTCTTCTCCAGGCCAGACATTCCCAGTTCCTTCAAACAATCCTCCTATGGCATGGACTCAGGACCTGGTTGTCCTTCTCTGGACCCTTGCTAGCTTATCAATGTCCTTCCTGAAATGTGGTGCCCAGAACTGAATATAGCACTTCAAAGTACAGTAGGATCACTACCTATTAATTACCTAGGATTACCACCATAGTCCAAATACTATGACTCTTAAAGCAATGTAAGATCTCATTAACAGTTTGGGCCAACATTTGGCCTCACTGTTTCCAAGTGTTATTGATTACCGGGGAATGTTGGCAGGGGTGTGCCCAATCCAGCTCACACTAACTCACCAGAGCTGTTAATTTTGCAATGTATCAATTCCGAAGTATAAATATTTTGGAAATTAGCAAATCAAACACTATAAAGCAGGTCTTGATTTATCATTTTGCTGATTGTCTGGACTTCAGAAAGTGGTGGAGAAAATGTGAATAATGTAGATTAAACTTAAAAGTATGTCAAGTGTCGTGCATGTTGGGCTTCTTCTGAAAGGCCCTTGTAAAATACTTACAGTACACCCCCGGACTTCAGTGATTAGAGACTCCCTGGGAAATCAAATGGCTTTTCAAGAATAGCTTCATTAACTTATGACAGACTTGAGAAATCCAATTTACTCTTTACCTATCTTGTAAACTGAATTACTCACATACCCGGGATAAAACGTTCTTCTCCTTCAGCCAATACTAAATTAATGTTGATCGTGTATTTCTCCAAACTCTACCCCACCTGCCCTTCCACATTTCCTTACAATATTCCATACAGACACCCAGACCTCCTGGGTGTTTGACTACCAGGTTTCTTTCCAGATGACTACACATTCTCACACCACATTTCTCTTCCATCGTTATAATTTATAAAAACCTAATGAATTCACTTAGCTGCAACCTAGGTAGTAGATAATGGTGTTAAATTGAGTCAGGAAGAATAAGAAAAGTCCAATGGGGGAGGAATTGAACACAACTTTCTTCCATTCCCTCTATTCACAACCTGGGTGAGAGCAGGCCACTAGGATGCCTGGTCTGAGAAGCCAAGCCTAATCCTTATGTCAAATTCATTCACTCTCCCCATGCCCCACCTCCCAATTGCCCAGAGCTGACAGCTGGGTTTCAGATCAGCTCACCTAGTGGGAAGTAACCCAAGCTGCCTGATCTGGGTCAAAGCCTTTTGGACTATAGCAGTCTACTTCTTGACCCCTGGTTCTCAATGACCTTGGTGGCAAAGATCACTGGTGTCAACTTCTTAACCTCACTCCCATTCTCTCGTCTTCGTACAAAGTGGAGGAGGCCTCATCAGAAAAACGACAATAATAAAGGGTTACAGTGGGGCCTATCTCTCTGTGCTACTGTCCCCATTCGTTGTTTCCCAATTGCTAGAGCCCCTCATGCTACCTGCTCCAAAGGGCACATGATTTGGCCTGCAGGCTGGAGTGTTACGGACCTTAGTTCTCATCTTGTTAATCTCCATTCAAGTTAAGGCATCACTGTCCCCTCATCTTCTCAGCTCTTTCTGCACCAAGGCTCTTGCAAGGCCACTGCTCACCAGATATTTGTCCCAGATAATGTTCCCTATCTGACACAGTGGACAACTAAGGACCTGAGTGTTCTGCTGCTAAACAAGACTAGAGAGTAGAGGTTTCCCTCTCCTGTGTTGGGTGGGAAAAGTCAAACCCATTGGGAGGACTGATCTTTACATGCAGTTCATATGCTCCTATGGGCAAAAGCTCACACCTGGGATTCGAATCAATCCACAAGAAAGGGGGAAGAGTTATTTTGGTCTGCATACTGATGTCCTGGGATAGAAAGATAAGTATTTTTTAATTAAAATTGTATTTAAAAAAATCTTTTCTCTTCCTCCCACCATTTCCCTTGCCTTGGGAGAAAAGAAAAGAAAAGGAAAACCTTGTAACAACTATGCAAAGTCAAGCAAAACAAATCCCTTCATTGGTTATGTCTAAAACATCTGTATCTCATTCTATACCCTACGTCAGTGGTTCTCAATCTTCCTAAGGCCACAACCCTTTAATACTCATATGTGGGCGTATCTGCATGTGGGCACACCCACCTGGAGACAGATAGAGGAGTGTGTCTCGGTTCCTAAGACCATCGGAAATATGTGTTTTCCAATGGTCTTAGGCAACCCTGAAAGGGGTCATGACCCACAGGTTGAGAACTGCTGCCCTAGGTCCATCCCTCTTTGGGCCAGAGGTGGGGAACAGGCTTCATCATTGGTCATATGGAATGAAGCCACCCGTATTAATGTGCCTCTTGTCCTGAATTCTGCTGTGACTCACTCCTCCTGTCTCATTGCCTTCCTCTCCCTCAGTCTTTCTCATTCTCTTCCATAAGATTTATCTCCTTAATTTTGTCAGAGTGAAGGTCACTTCCCCTAAATACATATCTCCTTGCCCACAAATAAAGAAAGCATGGGTCTAATAAATAAAGCTCTGGGGAGTCAAAAGGTCTGAGTTTGGTTGCTGAATCCATACCTGGTTATTCCCATGACTTTTCTGCAAGTCACTTTTCCCTTTGGGGCATCATTCCAATCTTCTGAAAGAGACACATATGAGTGTTGTCACCTACCTTTCATCCCACACACCTCCTTGTCAACCATCCAAATCCCTGTTCTTGTCCCTATCCCAGTTGCCATCCCCATCTCTATGCTGCTTAGTTTCTTCTTCAAGATGAAATCTGTTTTATATTACTGAATATAAATCAGATTGCCAGCCAAGTGGGGAGCATGTGACATAAAACTCTAACTTTTTTAACTGTGGATTGTGACACCATATGGGGTCGCAAAAAATTTGGCCACAGTAAAAGGTTTTTGAACTCGAAAATGACCAAAAATTAATTAAAACTCAAATTCATAATGAATCAAAGGTGTTTCTAGCAGCACTTACCCCATCACATAGAGCAACTTCATAGCAGCCTCGGTTCTGAACACAAAGCATGCGCACTTTGCTCTACGCATGTCCTCAGGCCACCCAATGTCAACAAACTGGAAATGGAAAAGGGATGGAAAAAGCTGATGTAGAGAATGCCAACTTGAAGTTGTTCCCTGCCAGCATGAGGAGTAGAGTTGGTGGCAGAGCATTCTTTTCACTAATATAGAAAGTCCCAGGTAAAATACTCTAGGCTTGGTTGGAAATACAGTAGTACATATATTTTAAAATTTACTTAAAATGAGTATGCAGAAAGGCAAGTCTCTTTTCAATGGCTACATTGAGTTTTAGTAGTTGCTAGGTCTCTCTGTTCCTTCCATGACTATTATTTTCTGCTACATGCTGGTTGAGTTCTACTTGGGCTGAGTGGGCAGGCCCTCTCCTAGGGTTCTCAAATGCATGGAGGAATTACATTACAATCCAACTCAAGTTTTATTTCCATTATTTTTGTTTGTGCTCTCCTGGCTAAATTGCTTTAATCTCTAAATCCCCATTATTACATTTCTTTCTCTTACAATTCTGCCTTTTGCCCAATAAGCTCTGTAAGCCCAAGTATCAAAGGCATTGAGGAAACATGAAGGAAGAAGACAAAGAAGGGAAAATACAGGATTAGAATTTAAGTAATTTTTATTGAGCAACTACGATAAGCCAGACCCTGCTTGGTGCATAAATAGATAGAGTCCCTGTCTCTAATTTGTTGCTGGGTGGTGGTGACCATTTGCAAGAAATAGGGATGTTCTTTCTCATTTGAAAAAAAAAATCAGGAGATGATTGCAGTGAGATTATTGCTAGTGGAGATGTTTATTGTACAGTAACATCCCATTTTGCAATGCTAGGAGACATTTTAACCTCAGATGAGATGTAGGTTTTTCTTCCCTGTGCCCAGCAGGTGATCTGGAAATGAGAGTTCTGAGAATGACTTTGGGAAAAGGTCACTGGTTATCAACCACTCTCCTGTGTCCATGCCAATATGAAGAAACAAGCCTCTGAGATTTTCCAAAGGTCACTTACGTTTTGGACAGTGCTGATTTCTAGTATTAGTGAGCCCCACTGTTGTTGGCCATCAGCTGAGGAAATCCTGAACTCCTGAGAAGGCCATCCATCCTCAGCGCTCCTGGTTAAGGGACATCTGCTGATCCCAGCTGGCTTGGGAAGGGAGAGGAAAGAGGAAGAGAGTCAATCTCTTAGGTAAGCTGAGCCTTCAGCATTTAGAATTTTAATTTCAGTGGATGTTGGATATACATGAGCCAAAGCTGTCTTCAGGGTTAATAGCTGACGTGGGGCTCTCCTTTAGTTTCATGTACATGATTGCACTTAGGTGTCTCCTAGGAATCCTTTGAAGCCATTAGAAGCAATAGAAAGAGACAGTGTCATGGGGTACTGTGCACAGAAAGGAATGAATGCTTCCAGTCTATATAACCTTCAGTTATCCTTCTGCTCCAAACCTGCCCTTTATACCCTAATAACTGTAGCAGGATCTGATTATTTTTTCTTTTCTCTACCCTCCTGGGGTACAGCTCCCCCAACCTGTCTTCTCTATTCTGGATACTGTGAGAAAAATCCCCAGTAATTTGAATAATCTCACCTAGTTGTCCCCACTCAAAAAAAAAAACAAACAAACTCAAAGGGAATTACAGAAAATCAGGAATAAAGCTGTTTTGTCAAATTTTTAGACTGTAAGGAGGGCTCACTTTGGTCGGAGATGCACCCCCCAGGTGCTAGATGGGAGTAGGGAAGGGGCATTAAGGTTCAAAGTCATCCTTTCCCTACTTGGTTGTCAGACATGGAGATCTACCTAGAGATTAAAGGAATATAATGAATACCTGACCCTTGAACAAATTCCCACGAGGCCAAAAGCTGGCTGCGGCTGTAATACAAG
Organism: Pseudochirops corinnae; assembly: GCA_028646515.1. Taxonomy (NCBI): domain Eukaryota; kingdom Metazoa; phylum Chordata; class Mammalia; order Diprotodontia; family Pseudocheiridae; genus Pseudochirops; species Pseudochirops corinnae. The sequence goes on along the minus strand of CM053592.1, from coordinate 103,266,433 downwards.
GCAATGCATTTGAGCTTTAATTTAGAGAATACTGGATTTCCTGCTGTGATAAGGAAACAGTGCTGTAGTCCCTTCAGCAATACTGAGACAAGATCCACCACAAAAAAATTACTTTTCTCTAGTAAAGAACTAGCCAGAATGGGGAGTGGTACTGATGCCACCTGCTGTGATCTTTGAAGAATTACAGGAGGAGCCACATCCTGAGGGACTGGAAGCCACCACCTTCCAGAAACTCTTTGTGGTATATAATTAATTGGAAAGAACCAAAGCTGTTTAGGTATCTGGGGAATGCTTATTTTTTGGTGGGCATCAATTTCCATGAGTTATTTTGGAACTTCCAGTCCCTGGAACTTTCTTTCTTTTCTTTTTTTTCTTTTTACATTAGTCAAGTAAAGATGAATTAGAACCAATGGGAGAAATCACAAGAAAGGAGAGAGAAAGAGAGAAAGAGAAAGAAAGAGAAAGAGAGAGAGAAAGAGAGAGAGAGAGAGAGAGCAAATAGTATGCTTTGACCTCCATAGTTCTTCCTCTGAATGTGGATAGCATTTTCTATAATGAGTCTTTTGGAATTGTGTTAGATCCTTGCATTGCTGAGAAGAGCTAAAGTTAAAGCTAAAGTTAGTCATTGCACAATGTAGCTGTTACTGTGTACAATGTTCTCCTGGTTCTGCTCACTTCATTCAACATCAGTTCATGTAATTCTTTCCAGGTTTTTCTAAAGTCTGCCTACTCATTTCTTTTAAAACAATAGTATTCCATTATATTCATACACCACAACTCGTTCAGGAAGAAATAGAAGTGTTTTGTCAAGTTTCTAGACTGTAAGGAAGGCTCACTTTGGTAGGAGATGTACTACCCAGGTGCTGCAATTCCCACAACTGGTGGGCAGTCCTCCCCTTCTTGGCTACCACAAAAAGAGCTGCTATAAATATTTTTGTACATGTGGGTCCTTTTCCCATTTTTGTGATCTCTTTGGGATACAGACCTAGAAGTGGTATTGCTGGGTCAAAGGTTCTGCACAGTTTTGTAGTCTTTGGGCATAGTCCTGAAGCCTTATTTCCCTGCAATATCCTTTCACCATGCCAGCTACCTTCTCCCATTGGTGGATTTCTTTGGAGGCTTCCATTGTGGCACATGCACTCAGACTAGCTGCACTTCTGAATTGAAGGACTTTACCACATACTCCCTGCTGGGTATCCTTCATTCCCACCCCTCTTTTTGTCTTGTTTTTTCTTCACTAGAATGTAAGCATCCTGAGGCCAGAAACTGTCTTTCTTTCTGGTTCTTTTTGTGTCCTCAGTGTTTAGCACAGTACCTAGCACATAGTAAGCACTTAGTAAATGTTTGTTATCAAGTTTATGAGTTCTGAGTCCTATTTTTCTCATTTTTACCCATTAATGTGACTTTTCCTCTTTGAGTTTATAAACTGAATTTGTAAGGGGTGTTGGTGACAATACTAAGGGAAGAGTCATATAATGATGTTCTTAGATTTTAGTTGGGAGTGTGAGGAATGTGCAAGATGCCAAAGTGGTGAAATATCTCACAAGTTGTACCTTTGTGTCTCCTGAGAGCATCTGACACAAGTTACATAACATAATGCCTATGACCTACCTGGGCATAGAGAATGGACATAAAATAGATAGGAAAAATCAATCAATACAGTCAGTTGATCTCAATTTAGAAATATTAGGGCAAATTATACGGTTGGTCACAATCTGGTTGCTATCTATTTCCTTGGTAAAAATGTTAAGCTTTTCCCCAGCTGCTGCAAATCAGCCTATAGAATCATTCACATGCTTTCTTGAGCATACACTTGAAATGTAATCGTGCATGAATAACATGTACTGATGCTCACAGACTAGTAATATAAAAACATTCCCAAAGCCTCAGAAATATATCCTTTTACTCATTATTATTATTATTATTATTGAATATGTACGCTTCATTAACCTGGAGGTGGAGAGAGGGGTGTCCAGTAGAGATGTACTTCTATCACACAGATTCAGGTAAGGAAAAATTAAGAAATAGCATAGGGTGGTTAGGACATGAGAAGAGGTAAGTTCTACTGATCTAAAATTCTATAGGGAAAGTTAGTACAAAAGGGATGGGAAATACTAAAGAATAAAGTTCAAATGATACAAAATGAAACTATTCTAATTAATAGTGGAGAGTCTAATGTGGATAATGCATAGGAAATTTATCAACCTACTTATATTTTTACAAGACATGCAGAGAAGATGAAGGTAAAGAGAAGAAATGGAAGGGGAATACTAAAGGTATGGTCCTAAGTGATAGGAGTGCCAAAGAGCTAACTAAGGTTGCCAATTAATTCTGTGGGCTAGAAAAAAGGGGGATTTTTACTAGTGTTGTAGACAAAAACATAAAGAAGGGATAGTACCACTGCTAGGGTGGATGGGATGAAGTTAACAGATGGAGAGAAGACAGAACTACTCAACTCTTGTTTCTGTTTTCTCTGCCAATAGAATGATATTTGTAGATCAGAAATTATTAAGAGGGAGGTGAAATTTACAATGAGTGAGGAGAAACAGAACACCTATCTGCCATTATTGAGATGCCTAGAACACATTCTAGTTGTTCAAATAACTGTTGAATATTATTACTGAGATATTCATAGTAAATGACAAGGAAAAAAAGTAGAGATTTGCAGAGGCACTGCCATAGAACTAGAAACCACCAAATATTATCTTGATTTTTCTTTCTTTTTCTTAAAAAAAAATAGGGAAAAATCTTCAGCAATGAGTTGGCAAGTTAGACCAGTTTCTGAACATATTCTAGAACACATTGTTAAGGGGACAGTTTGTGAACATTTAGTACTTGAAACTGTAATCATGAATAGCCCACATAGCTTCTGCAGAAACGGTTATGCTCATCCTAAATTTATGTCTTTTTTTGACAGGGTCACTAAAATGGTAGATCAGGGAATGCAACAGACATAATATGCCAGGATTTCAACTCACTGTTTGACAATTTCTTATGTAATCCTTGTCAATGAGGTGAAAAGATTTGACCTAGGTGAGATCCAGAACTTGTCACTAATGGGTCAATTTGGAGGGAAGTCTTTAGTGGAAAGCCTGAGACTTATATCCATGACCACATGCCATTCGAGATATTTATCAATCACTTGGATAGAGGCAGAGATGGGATACTTTTCAAATTTGGAGGGTAAGTAAATAGAAGAGAATAGAGAACCCAGTCGGAATGCAAATAATCTGGACATGTTAGAACAATTGGTCAAATCTAATAGGATAAATTTAATAGGGATAAATATAGTGAAACTCATTAAAGAATCAACTGTACAAGAACAGGATGGGGAAGATACAGTTAGATAACCATTTATGTAAAAAAGGTCTAGGGACTTTAGTGGACGACAAGATCAATGTGTCATCAGTGTGACATGGAAGCAGAAAAAAGCTAATAACATATTCGGCTGCATTATACTGGATACTTAATAAATTCTTTTTGCTTTTAATTTAATATCCAGAACACACAGTCCTATTTTATTCTGCCCTGGTCAGATTATTTCTGAAATAATTGTCTTCTCTTCTGGGGTAGGAGGGGCACATTTTAGGAAGGGCATTGACGGAATTAGAGCCTACCCAACCAGGATGGTAAGAGGATCGAGGACCATGATATATAAAGGTCAATTGAAGGAATTAAGGATCTTTAGCCTGGATGAGGAAAGACAGGCAGAAAGAATAGCTGTCTTCCATTATTTGAAAGGCTGTCACGTAGGGCTGTGTGACCTGAGAGAATAGAACTGAGGGCAAAGAGTGGAAGTTGCCAGGAGGCTGATTGAGAGTTGATGCTCAGGGTGGGGAAAAACACATTTCCTAACAATTAGCTGTCCAAAAGTGGAATGGACTGCTACGTATTCAGGAGACAAGAGTTCCCTAATCCTGTTGGAATTCAGTCGGAAGCTTCACGATTTCTTATTGGGTTTGTCATCAAAAAGATTCTCATTTAGACACTGTTCGGACTGAATATGGCACAACAGGGGAGACAGAATGCTAAGGTGACACCCCAGATAAGGTTCTGGTCCACTGTTTTCTTTGGAGGTCCACACCCACGATTTCATTGGTATTGGGAGGACAGAGTAATGAAATACCCTCCATCAAGTGTTCTACAATTTAGAGAGTTATCTTAGGGTTTAAAGAGGTTAAGTGACTTTCCAGGGTCACACAGCCAGCATCTGGCAGAGGCAGGAACTTGAGCCTAGATTCCTGAGTTTGAGTTTAGTCCCCTCTCCACTATGTCATTCAGTCCCTATTAAATCCTTGACCATAAATTCCTTAAATGAAACTAGAGTAGGCATAGACTCATTGTAAGATACTGTTGTGTGTATGTTGCAAGCAAGTGGTATTGTTGTCTTTCATGCCTGAAGAGGATCAAAATGTCATCATGATACTGGGGTCAATGTACAGTGTGTTTGTTGACTATGACTGATCAGACCAATATGAGCCCAGAAGGCTCTACCACAGGTTGGGTGCAAGGTCTGTGATTATTGTAGCAATCCATTTCAATAAGTATTTATTAGAAACTTACTATGCGTTAGTACTATGCTAGGCACTGGTGATACAAAGATAAAATGAAAAACAATCTCTACCCTCGAGGAGTTTACATTCTATTTGCAATATATAAGATCCAGGGGTCTTAGTGGCTCACAAGCTCACTGTCAGTCAATAATGTGACATGACAGCCAAAAAAGCTAATGTGATCTTGGGCTGCTTAATATGAGTTCATTGAATTAAATTGGATAATATCCAGAACGAATGGAGCTGTATACTTAAATAAGGAAGCTCCCTGTTATCAGGGCAGATCAGCAACTGTTCTGCAATCTGTAGTCTTAGAAAGTTACCTGGGCCACCAAGATATGAAGTTATCATATCTAGGATCACTCAGTCAGTGTGTGTTAGAGTCCAAATCTGAACACAGGTCTTCCTTTCACTCTAGCTAGTTATCTCTTAGAAATATCTATCCCTAGATATCCTAAGGGAACCAGAGTAAGTGTAGACTTATTGTATGATACTATCTTGTCCATACGTTGCAGAAATATGTCCTGAATAATTTGAGGTAGGGACTAACACTAATAATGGGGGGAGAGGCCAGTGGGGAAGAAAGGTGGGATCAGAAAGGCTTCCTGTAGGAGATGACAACTGAACTGAACCTTTGATGGTGCTGGGATCTCAAGAGATAGAGGTAAGGAGGGAGTATATTCTAGGCATGGAGGACAGCAGAGGTCTGAGATGGAAGCAGAGAATCTTTGAGTCATTTTTCATTTCTGAGTACTGTTGCAAATATAACAGTATACGAGATATCTTGTCATTGACCCTGTGAACATGATACAAGGTCAGGGTTTTAGTATCAACTGAATCATCAAAATCAGTTGACACTAAGTCAATATGAAATCTCATGACCGTTCGGGGCTTCTTTCTAGGTGGTCCATCTTGTACATCTTGGTTATACTGCATTCCTCTGCTTTTTCTCTGACCTCTCTGATTGCTCCTTCTTGGTTCCCCTTGCTGGTTCTCCATTCTCATCTCATCCCTTCCATGGCAGTGTCTTCAAAGGTGATAGATATCCTTAGCCCACTTATCTTCTCCCTCTACACTTTCCATGGGCAATCCCACAGCTTCTTTTTTTTTCTTTTTGGAGGGGGAAAGTAAGGCAATTGGAGTTAAATGACTTGCCCAAGGTCACACGACTAGTTTTTGTGTTAAGTGTCTGAGGCTGGATTTGAACTTAAGTCCTCCAGACTCCAGGGGCGATGTTCTATTCACTGCACCACCTAGCTGCCTCAGTCCCACAACTTCTAAAGTTGCTTCAAGTTGACCCACAATCAGTGACTTCTGTTCTCATTCCTTTGCAGATAACCTATAAGCTATAACTTTCCCACTCCATCGAGGGCAACCCTTATTTCCAGATGCCCTCTTGAATCCCTGCCTCTATGTTCCACTGTCTCCTGAAAAGCAACAACTCTAAAACTGACCTCGACTTTCCCCCAAAACCTTTCCCTCCCCTTGACCAGGGCTATGGGTCCACCATTTTCCTAGGACGTTAGGCCTATAATCTCCAAGTCATCTTGGCATTCTCCCTCATGACAACTCCTTCCCTCCTTCCATCTCTCACATCCAGTCTATAAGCAGAGAGTAAGTGATATCTGTCTGAGCAGATGCTGCTATGGCTGATCTTATCTGTAGATACTGTGGTGCATACATTTTCTATTCTGATGAGCCTCTTGGCAAGAACTTTCTGCCTACATCTTATGGATAGCATTGATGTTAGTGACTGCTCCTTAAATTTCTGTAACATACAGTCTCAGGGAGAGGGCTTTGCCTTGGGTCATTTTTGTTGTTGTTCAGTTGTTTCAGGCATATCTGACCCATCCAGACCTCATTTGGGGTTTTCTTGGTAAAGAGTCATTTCCTTCTCCAGCTCATTTTAGAGATGAGGATACTGAGGCAAACAGGGTTAAGTGACTTGCCCAGGGTCACACAGCCTAGTAAGTATCTGAGGTCATATCTGAATTCAGGTCTTCTTGACTACAGGTCAGGAGCTCTATCCATTGTGCCACCTAGATGCACCTTGGGTCATTGTAAATGTCTAATTTAGCTCATACAAGAGAATGCAACACTGGGACTTAATGTGGACTCTAATGACAAACCATCTAATAAGTCTCCAAAACTGTTGTGTAGAGACAAATGGTACAGTTCTATTATATAGACAATTGTCAGGGCCTTGGGAAGATGCAGGCTGATGAAGACAGGTTTGAGTGTTGCCCTTTTGCAGGGAGGCTACAAAAGGGAGCTGGTGACTACAATTCTTTGGAGGTGTAGAGGAGCAACTGGAAATAGACCAAGAGTTGGGGTACATGGCACTGCATGTGGTTTGAAGGTGGCAAAAGAGAAACTGGGTGGGTGAGTACTTGGATACAATTAGGGTAGTGAACAGTAAGAGAGGTAGTATTTGTGTAGGAGCTTGGAAGAGATATTGAATATGACCTGATGAGTAAAAGGGATAGCTCTCGCATATGGAGACTTGAGCACCCATCCCTGGCTCACATCAGTGTATATTGTGCAAAGAGATATGAAAGGGATTTATTTTGATTGACTATGCATATTGTTATAAGGGTTTATTTGTTTAATTGGCAGGAAAGATGAGAGAAAAAGAAAAATGCTTGCTTAATTGAAAAAATAAAAAGTATATCCATTTTTAAAGATTTTTATCTAAAAAATAAACTCAAAGTTATAAAAGAGAGCTAGCGTCTCAGTTTAGTGGTCACAAAGAGTGCACTGCAAGGAAGATTTCATGAATGATGTGGCCCCCGAGTTGGACCTGGAAGAAAAGAGCTTTCAATGGGAAGAGATTTGGAGTAGGAAGGAAGTGATGGGGCACAGCATGAGGAAAAGCGTGAAGGTAGAAAGGGCAGAATAATCACTGTAGATGAAAGTTTGGCTGGAAGGCATGGCACCTAGAAGGGAGTACATAAGTTAAGATGAAAAACTCAAGTTGCAACCAGAATGAGGAATATCTTTCAGGAGAAGCTAATAGATGAAAGAGGGAGAAGATGAGGTTAAGCCTGGTAGGGCTCACACATGGGCATTGTGTAGTAGGGCTTGAGGTGGGATGTAAATTGTTTCCCACGTCCTTAAACCCATTTATATATCAGCTTGAAGGGAACATTGATAAAAGCCTAAAAGCTCATATTTTTGTCTGGTACATCTTTTCCAAGTCACAGACAGTTATGCTTTCTTCCTGCATTCTATTTCAGAAACAGACTGTCCTGACCCTCACGACGCCCCACTATTAAAACAAGTATTCAGACAGTGAAGGGCCGAAGGGAAGGAAAGCTTCTTGTTCAACAGTCTCAGAGTGTATTACCCTAGGGAGGAATCTAAAGTCCAGTGTCACTAACAACTGAGAAGGAGGGCATAGGACTCTGTGGGAGAGGATTTCACTGGAGTGTCAAGGAGTTGACCCAGTGATAACTCCCGGTTCAATTTACTTCTGAGGAGAGATTATGAGCTGTATAAGAACTCTAGGGGTTTTCTGTATCCATTTATAGACTCCTATGATTGCTTTAGGTGCCTATCTGTATCCATTTATAAGCACCTGCTAGCCCTTTGAGGGGAAGAAAGGTGATACAGTGGATAAAACACTGGGCTTAGAATCAGGAAAACTCATCTTCATGAGTTCAAATCCAGCCTCAGACATTTATCAGCTGTGTGACCCTGGGCAAATCACTTAACCCTATTTGCCTTAGTTCCTCATCTGTAAAATGAGCTGGAGAAGGAAATAGCAAACCACTCCAGTATCTTTGCCAAGAAAACCCCAAATGGGGTCACAGAGAGCTGGATACGACTGAACAACAACAAATGTCCTTGGAGTCTTCTGCACTTTCTATAGGGTAAAAACAAAGGCTACCCTCTACCCATATTGTTACTTTGAGGGATGATAAATGGGAGCTAGGGATCTTGTTATCCACATTTCAAAAAATATAGACGTGAGTTATTCCTAAACTATTTGAGGAGATTTGGGGAGATTTTCCCCCTCCCTCTGGGGATCTACTCTGGATTAAAGTAATGAACAAAAAGAGAAGAGAAAATGACCTTAGGACAGCTCCCTCCTTCCCCCCCAAACAGACCTGGTCTTGGTAAACTCAGAGTCTTGGGGTGGTCCTGGGGTAAGACTTAAAGTGAACATATTAGTTTCTTGTGACAGACAAACTTGCCCCACAAGCTTCACTAAAATCATTTGGTGTTTTTATTCATACTGAAAATCTAGGGGCAGCCAGGTGGCGCAGTGAATAGAGCTCGGGCCCTGGAGACAGGAGGACCTGAGTTCAAATTTGACCTCAGACAGTTGACACTTAACTAGCTATGTGACCTTGGTCAAGTCACTTAATCCCAATTGCCTTGCCTTCTCCCTCTTAAAAGAAAGAAAAAAAGAAAGAAAGAAAATCTAATGGCAGGTGGATGGTACATTGAATAAAACACTGGGCCTGAAGTCAGGAAGATCTGAGTTTGACTCCAACTTCAGACACTAACTTTGTGACCTGGGTAAGTCACTTCTCCTCTGTCTGCCTCAGTTTCTGCAACTGTAAAATGGGTATGGTAACAGCACCAACCTCCCAGGGTTGTTATATATCCCACAAATAAGAAGACATTT
>CM053592.1:103240383-103256747 GCA_028646515.1 Pseudochirops corinnae | reverse complement strand
CTCAACGCGAGACCACTGGTCTGAAAACAATCGCTCAGTCCCCCTGCTGTCTGTGGGCCGCAGGCGGGCGGGAAGCTACAATGTGGAGGTGGATGCAAAACCTCTGCCTTTCGCTTTTCCACTCTGGAGACCTTTCAGCTGGACTGCTTATCTCCCCCTTTCGCAATCCCCACTCACAGCTGGTGCTAATCCCTGGTGCTAATCTGCTCACCTAAGAGGGTTCTCTGCACCTCCTGCCCAGCCGCCCCCGGGGCACAGCCCCAGCTTCAGGCCAGGCTGGCTTCGGTTCGAAGTGCTGATATGGTTCCTCGTAGCCGAGCTGACTTTAGTGGGAAGTATCCTTGTGTGCGTTTTGGGGTTCTAGGTTTGGTTTAGAGTCCTATTTTATGGGTATTTTGGGGTGGCTATGTGAGAGCTGCAATATGTTGCTGCTGCTACGCCGCCATCTTGGCTCCGCCCCCTCATTACTAGCTTTCTGAAGTAATATTTAATCACAATATTGTTCAAAGGTTGGAGTTCTGAAGCCTTTTAAAGTTGTTTTCCTCTACATTAGAGGAAGCTAGGTGCCTGGAGTCAGGAAGACTGGAGTTCACATCTGGCCTCTGACATTTACTTAGCTGTGTGACCCTGGGGAAGTAATTTTACCTCTGTTTGCCTCAGTTTCTTCAGCTGTAAAATAAGGACATTAATAGCAACCAACCTCCCAGTGTTGTTGTTAGGCTCCAATAAGATAATATTTATAAAGCACTTAGTACAATGCTTAGCACTTAGTAGGTGCTGTAGAAATGCTTATTCCCTTCCTTCTACTTTTTATGATCACTGTATAAATTGTTCTCCTAATTCTGCACATTTTCTACTGCATCAGTTTATACAAGTCTTCCCAGAATTCTCTGAAACTTTTACTTTCATCACTTCTTATGGCAAAACAATATTCCATGCCATACATTTATTGTAATTTATTCAGCCATTCCCCAATTGATGAACAACTATTTTATTTCTAGGACTTTACTACAACAAAAAGTATTGCTGTAAATATCTGTGTACTTCTGGTTCCTTTCTCTCTGCCTTTGGTATATGCCTAGTAGTGGAGTCAATGGGTGGCTCCAAGGGCATACATAGTGACTTTTGGAATGTAATTAAGGATGGCTCTACTCAACAGTTAGAACAATTCAGCTATAGAGCAGATCGGAAAACTCAGAGATTTGTTAGGGTTCTTGTAGTACAACTCCCTCCCTGGTACATGAAACCCTTCTATGATATCATTGACAGGTGATCATCTGTCTCTATCTGAACACCTGGAGTCATGGGGTACTTGTTACCTCTTTCAGTAGCCCCTCTCTATTGGTGGGCAGGCCTAATGGCCAGGTGCAATCATGTTTATTCCGAAATCTGCTCCCCTGTATCTTCTAACTCATTTGTTTTAGTTCTGTCACTTGGAGTCATACAAAATAAGCACCATTGCTTTTCTATGGGACAGCCCTTTGAATATTTGAAAACATTCTTTCTGCTAAATCTTTTCTTCTCTAAGATAAATATGCCTGCTTCCTTCGCCAGTGCTCAGTGAGAGGGTTGGCAGTTTCCTTACTACCCTGGAAACATTCTCCTTAAAATGTTCTGGTTTATCAATGTCCCTCCTAGAATGTGGCATTGAAAATTGAAATCCACCTGTATTCTATCCAGGGCAGATTACAGTGGGACTACTAACTCCCTCATTCCAGTCATTCTGCTTCTGTGAATTAAGATCTAATTTGGGGGCAGCTAGGTGGCACTGTGAATAGAGCACCAGCTCTGGAGTCAGAACCTGAGTTCAAATCTGATCTCAGACACTTAGCACTTACTAGCTGTGTGACCTTGGGCTAGTCACTTAATGCCAATTGCCTTGCCTTCCCCCCTCCAAAAAAAAAAAAGATCCAATCTGTATCAGATGACAGGGGATGGACAAATTCCCAATTTTCCAAATAGGAAAGAATGTGGAGAAGCTATGACTAATCCTTGAAAATTCGGATGTTTGTCCATAGCTCCAGCCTTTTGTCTCTTTTCTTGATGTGATTCCTTAAAGACCATAGACAATGGATCAGTGACCATCTCTTTGATTTTTTTTTTAACCATTTGGGTCGGCAGATTTGGAATCATTTAGAGGAACCAGTTAGCTGCTTTCGAACTATCACGGGCTTCAGTTTTCTCTTAACCATTTTGGTCTTTCCAGAATGAAGATAATTTTCCTTGACTTAGAAGTCAAGGCAAAATAGCAGCTTAGTAGTTGTGCTTTCTCTGTGTCACTGTTAACATTACACCATCTGCCCCAAATGGCAGGCCTGTCCTTTTCTTGTTCTGCTCCATCCAAACATAGTTTGAAAAAAACAAAACTGCCTTTCCCCCAGGTCCCCAAGAACACATTTAGCATCTTTTTTTTTCATTTTTAATTTATGGAATAAAACAAGCATTTTCATCACATAGTATAATAAAAAAGATGATTGTATATGAAACTACAAATCTACTATGCACAGCTTGCCAGTTCTTTCAAATATACAGCAAAAGTATCATCTTTTGCAAGCTTCTACCCACTTTGGGCTTTTGGTTTGTCTGACATTATCTTTATAAGTTACTCTTTTTAAATTTTTCCTTAGTGATATGCCCTTTTTTCTGTTTTTTTCAGGAATCTTTTTAAAAGTTTAATAATATTTTATTTTTTCCAATTACACATAAAGACAATTCTCAACATTCCTATTCTAAAAGATTTTGAGTTGTACTTTTTTCTTCCTCTCTCCTCTCCCCCCTCCCCAAGATGGTAAGTGATTTGATATAGGCTATACATGTGCAATCATGTAAAACATATTTCCACGTGAGTCATGTTATGAAAGAAGAAACAGAACAAAGGGAAAAAACACACAAAGAAAGTGAAAATAGTATGTTTTGATCTGCATTCATACTCCATCAGTTCTTTCTCTGGATAGGGATAACATGTTCCATCATGGGTCTTTTGGAGTTACCTTGGATTATTGTTTTACTGAGAAGAGCTAAGTCTATCATAGTTGATCATCACACAATGTTACAGTTACTGTATACAGTGTTCTCCTGGTTCTGCTCACTTCACTCAGCATCAGTTCTTGTAAGTCTTTCTAGGTTTTCTTGAAATCTGCCTGCTTATCATAGACATTTTTTAAAATCCAAGCTCAGAGAAGTCCCTGAATATGCACAGAGTAGTTGAGATCCCAATCACTAATACATCTCAGGTTGATGCCAGTTTTGTGATCTCTATTAGGAACTCATCTAATTCTTCCATTTGGACAGTCTGTACTTCACTCCCACACAAATATCACTTTTCTCTTTTTTGTTGTTCACTTGTTTCAGTTGTGGCTGACTCTTCATGACCCCATTTGGGGTTTTCTTTGCAAAGATACTGGTGTGGTTTGCCATTTCCTTCTCCAGCTTATTTTCAGATGAGGAAACTGAAGCAAACAGGGTGAAGTGACTTGCCCAGGGTCACACAGCTAGGAAGTGTCTGAGGTCAGATTTGAACTTGGAAAGATGAGTCTTCTGACTTCAGGCCTGGTGCTCTATACACTAGGGTGCCATCTAACTGCCCCTTTCTCTTTTTACTTTTACCAAAATGGCTTCTAGTGTATTCAAGTTCATGGATACACACACACACACACACACACACACACACACACACACACACTTCTATTAACTATTCCCTTGCCACATTTGAGTTGTGAGTTCAATATTAATAAATCTACAGGGTACTGATGGTGTTGTATTTCCTCTCTTACTTTGAAATGTCCCAACATCTTCATTTCACATATAAGGACACTGAGATGCTTTGTGCTATACAGCTAATTCCTTGGAGATTAGATTCTCTCTGCCTGTCCCCACCTCCCCAAATCTGGGGTTCTTTCTATTACTGTAGAGTTACTAAGAACATAAATTACATGCTTGGTTCTAAAACTTCTATTTATCCTTCCCTGGTTCCATTCTCTTGGTTGGGGAAGGGACTTAATAGTTGTCACTTTCCAGAGCTTTCATTCTGTGATATTCAGTACACTGGGAATCCTGGGAACATCTTTAATAATCCTTGAATACACATGCCACCAGTCTCTCACGACTTCAACAAATAAACTGGAATTTGCTTTTTTCTTTATCTGCAAAATGTAGAGGCTAAATGAAATGATGATTAATCCCAGCCCTGCCACTTGATACCTGGGCAACTTTGGGAAAGGCCCTTAAGGACTCATTTTCCTCACCTAGATGTCCTCTATGGTCCTGTCCAGCTCAAAACCTCTGATTCTAATATCCTTCCATCTAAAGTGTTGGTTCTAGAAATGTCCATGAGTCTGTGATTCTAAATACACTAATCATTCCTTATACAAATACAGCCTTTGATGTCTGGGTATGTCTTGTCCCCAGCTACCTTGTGGCTGTTCTTATAACCATATGACTATATCTAAATTTTGTGTGAATTTGCCAAAAAGAACACTGACTCTGAGGAAGAGATCCCAGAGGGAGAAATATTTGTATCTAGGCAGAATCCTTGGAATCTAAAAACAAAACAAACCTCAAAGTCTGGAATATTGTAAGTAAATGAAACCAGTCCCAAAACTCAGTAAAGCGCTTGTATCACTCAGGCAAAGCCTGAGTTTATCTTACTGAATCCTTTAGGTTGACTCTCAGGGGAGAGAGGGGAAGGCAGAATGGAGCCCCATTCTCTCATTGTTTTGGGGGGGACTAAGTAGTCAACTCCCCATGCACCCCCAAGCTCCCCTCATTGCACTCATATCTTCCTACTACCCCAGTTTTATTTGGGGACAAGCAGCTGGTGGTTAAATATCAGATGGCTCCAAGGGTGAACTGAATTTGAATTTCCAGGCTGAGGTAGGCAGTATTTCAGTAGAACTCCTGCTCTGGGAGGAACTTTGTCCATGTGTGAAATGAATGAGCCACTGAGCCTTAGAGACTGGAGTGTGCTTGGCAGACAGCACCCTGAAGGCATGGGGAGAGTGACATGCCGTTTATGTCTTTCTGCTTCGTACCAATGAGTACTTCCTGCCAGGAGTCGGATGGTTAGCTCCTTGTGGGCTCTTCTTCCCTGCTGCAAGGAAATGTCTCTTTGAGACACCAAGGATTATGTAGCTGAACACAGACTGCAGAGCTGTGAGAGATGAGCCTCCACGTAAAGTGAGAAACCTTTTTTGCTGAAGAGCCTTTTGCTATGGAAACATTTTTGGATGCCCCTGAAAGTCCTTGAGTTTCTGGCTTCTAAAGGCTCCCTCCCATGCCTTCCTTCCTTCCTTCTGTCTACAGGATAAAGCAAAAGAGGAAAACTTCAACAAGATATGACCACATGACATCTTGTTCCAGAGCAACAATCCCAGCCCTTGTTTAAATAACCCCAGCTCTTTCTGTGAGGAGCACTGGATTCTCCGCCTCCCCCCCATTATAGTTCAGTCTCAGTGACCTATCATCATGGAAGGTAGTAATGATAAGAGTAACAGCTAACATTTATATAGTATTTTAAGGTTTTCAAAGCCCTTTACATATAGTCTCTCATTTAATCCTACCAATAACCCTGTGAAAAAGATGCTGTTATTGTCTTCATTTTAAAGATAAGGAAACCAAGGCTGAGAGATGGTTAAGTGACATGCCCAGGGTCACACAGCTAATAAATGTCTGAGGCAGGATTCAAATGCAGATCTCTCTGACAACAAATCCAGCATCGTCCATTAGAGTGCCTACCTGTCTCAGGATAGGGATTCCATGGATAAATTAAATACAGAGTTGTCCCCAGACCTTGCTTTATGCATTATTTACAACCTTTTCCTCCCGGACATTTATTTCACTAGAGCAACCTACAAGTGACCCCAATGCCAGGCTGGGGCTTGCCTCCTTTCACACTCTCTGGTGAGAGGGAGTAGTGAACCGGTCAACTACGACTCCAGTGAACATTTATAGAGCACCTATCTATAGTCATATGAAAAAAAAATGCTCTCAATCTCTATTGACTAGAGAAATGCAAATTAAAGCATATCTGAGGTACCATCTCACACCTATCAGATTGATAATATGACAGGAAAAGAAAATAATAAATGTTGGAGGGGAAATGGAAAAAATAAGACACTAACAGATTGTTAGTGGAGTTGTGAACTAATCTAAAAATCCTGGAAAATAATTTGGAACTATGCCCAAAAGGCTATAAAACTGTATTCCCTTTGATCTAGCAATACCACTACTAGGTCTATATTCCAAAGAGATTTTTAAAAAGAAAGAAAAGGAGAAAAGACCTATTTGTACAAAAATATTTATAGTAGCTCCTTTTGTTGTGGCAAAGAATTGGAAATTGAAGGGATGCCCATCAACTGGGGAATGGCTGAATGAGTTATGGTATGTGATTGTAACGTGCTATAAGAAATGATGTGATGTGTAATTGTAATGTGCTTTAAGAAATGATGAGCAGGATGATTTCAGAAAAACCTGGAAAGACTCACATGAACTGATGCAAAGTGAAGTGAGCAGAACCAGGGGAACATTGTACACAGTAACAGCAATGATGTATGATGATCAGCTGTGAATAACTTAGCTATTCTCAGCAATCCAATCCAATCCAAGACAATTCCAAAGACTCATGATGAAAAATGCTATCTACCTCCAGAGAAAGAACTGATGGAGTCTGATTGCAGATCGAATCATATGTTTTTTCACTTTCTGTATTTATGTGTGTGTATGTGTGTGTGTGTGTGTGTGTGTGTGTATGTGTTTTCCCTTTGGGTCTGTGTCTTCTTTCACAAGCCTGATATGGTAATATGTTTTCCATGATTGAACATGTACAACCTATATCAAATTGTTTTCTGTCTTAGGGAAGGGGGAGGTAAGGGAGAGAGAAAATCTGGAACTCGAAAAAAAATTTTAATGAATGCTCAAATTGTCTTTACATGTAATTGGGGAGAAATAATATTTTTAAAAGTTTTTAAAGAAAATGAAAAAAAAATTTATATAGAATTCATGTAAGCAGGGTATAGCCCTGTCATATGTTATCTAAGGAGCCTGTGGGTCTCTTATCCACAGAGCAATCTAACTAAGGCCAGAGAAGTCCATCTCCTGGAAGATGGTAACAAGATGCTGATTTTTTCAGCCATAGCAATTTATGAAAACTGTCTACTCAGGCAAAGAGAAGTTGTAATCCTCTGGGAAGAAGTATCTGCACTGCCATAGGTCATTGAAATAAGTAATTTTCTGAGCAGTGTGCTGGCATCCAAAGCTTTAACTAGTCAGGAAGGGGGATGATCCAATTCTTATTCCGTTGGGGGTTTAGAAAGGGTGGGAAAGGCAGGTCCTATGAAAGGAATGCCATAACAGTGGGGACAGAGTGGCCCAAGGGCAGTTGAACCACGAAAGACCGAGAAGTGAGACACAAGAATGGTATGGTACTATATTATGGACAGAAAGCATACCTTTCCATTAGGCAGCCAATCACCCCACCGGCCCTGGAGTCAGGAAGATCTTAGCTCAAATCCAGCCTCAGACACTTGACACACTTACTAGCTGTGTGACTTTGGGAAAGTCACTTAACCCCAATTACTTTGCTTTCCCCCCTCCAAAAAAAAAAAAAGAAGAAAAACACAAAGGAATTGCTATGTGAAATCCTGATGATAAGAACCATGATTGATTGATGGGGTGGAAACAGAGATGGGATAAAAGAAGCTTTTGTGGCACTTAGGCTGGGCCTTCAAAGATGGGAAGATTTTCATTTAGTAGAGATGAGGAGATGGGGGAGGTAGTCATTCAAAGAGTACGATTGGAAAGAAGAAAAAAGAAATGCAGGAAAGGCCTGAATAATTTGACACTTAGATAATTAGCCTTTATGAATAGTTAATTGGTGTCCCTTCCCCAGACTTGTGCAATTAGTGAAGAGCTGGCTAGGTTCTCTTACCCCACCCCGCAATATCCAATCAGTTGCCAAGGCCTGTTAATTTCATCTTTACATCACGACTCTAATATACTCCCTTCTCTCCTCTGACACTACTACCACTCTAATGGAAGCCCTCAGAACTTCACCCCTGGACTGCTGGAATAGCCTGCTGGTGGATCTGCCTGCCTCAGCTCTCTCCTCACTCCATTCCATCCTCCATTCAGCCACTTCAGTGATTTTCCTAAAGCACAGGTCTGGTCATGTCACACAACCCACCCCCTCCTCAATAAACTCCAGTGACTTCCTATTACCTCCAGGAGCAAAAACAAAATGCTCTTATTTGTCATTCAAAGCTCTTTATAACCTACGCCCCCTCAAATGGCTGAACAAGTTGTAGTATATGATTGGAATAGAATACTATTGTGATATAAGAAATGATAAGCAGGATGCTCTTAGAAAAGCCTGGAAAGACTTACATGAACTGATGCAAAGTGAAATGAGCAGAACCAGGAGAACATCATACACGGTAACAGCAATATTGTAAGGTTGGTCAACTGTGAATGATTTAGTTCTTCTCAGAAATACAATAATCCAAAACAATTCCAAAGTATTTATGATGAAAAATGCCATCTATTTTTAAAGAAGGCAGTGATGGAGTCTGGATGCAGATTGAAGCATATTTTCTTAAGTTTTCTTAATCATTCTTGTTTTAGTTTGGTCTGCATTTTCTTTTGTGATGTGGCTAATATGGAAATGTTTTGCATGACTGCACATGTATAATCTATATTGGATTGCTTGTCTTCTGGGGGGGTGAGGAGGGAGGGAGAGAAATTGGAACTCAACATTTAAAAATAAATGAATGTTAAAAATTTTTGTTTACATGTAATTGAGAAAAAGTATTATTGCATCTTATTCCTTGCCATATACTCTTTGATCTAGTGATAGTGGCCTCCTGGTTGTTCTATATCTCTTAGCTCTAAGCATTTTCTTTGGCTTTGGTGCTTTCCTGCCTCAGCTCTGCATACATACCTCCTTGGATTCCTTAAAGTACAACTAAAATCCCATTTTCTACAGGAAGCCTTCCCCAACCCCACTTCATTCTGTTGCCTTCCCTCTCATAATTATTTCCTATTGATCTTGTATACAGCTTACTTTATATATATCTATCTATATGTATGTATGTATGTATTTGTTTGCTTATTGTTTCCCCCACTAGATTGTAAGCTCCTTGAGGGCAGGGACTATTTTTTGCCTCTTTTTGCATTCCCAGAGTTTAATATAGTGCCTGACAGAGAGTAGGCACTTAATTAAATGTTGATTGATTCATTCATTCATTCCCATCACATCCAAGGCAATAGATAATCAAATGATTATCTATGAATGAAACCAGAATTAAGACACCTGGGGCTTGCATTCCTCTTCCATCTATATCCCTATGACCATTCAGGAGGTGATGACCCAACAGATGAACCAACATATGGGCCAGGAGACTCAAAGGCAAGGCTGGGAAGAGACCCATAGATTTTCTCTTTCTCAGGCTTGAGTCCTGGCCATTTGGTCACGCCACTGATCTTAGATAAATGTCAATATTTGATTTTCTCTTAGTTGATTTAATCTTAGTTAGATATTCTTATCTTTTACTTTATTATCTCTGGCAAGGGGAACAAACTACAGATAGTTAGCTTCCTCAAATTGACTTGAGTTAAGGTTAAAAGCCCTCGATTCCTTTTTTTGGAGTCATGGAGAAAAGACGTGCCAGAAACACTGACCCGTTGCAGTTTTGTAGTAACCTTGTGGGCTGAACAAAAATAAGCTGAGTTCTCTGTGGGGGAGTGTCCCAAAGGTCCTGGATTTTAATTGATTGTTGCTGTTTGGCTCAAAATGAATCTCCTTGATCATGGCCTCTCAAAACATCTCCTCTGCTTATTCATTGCTCTTGTCCATTCTAAGGTCTGTCTTTAAGGGAGGAGGGCCCTTGAAAGGTGGGCCTGATGATATGAAGGACTGGGAATTATGGAAAAAGAAGGAATGGTGATACTACTTATGTGTCTACCTACTATGTAGTAGGCATTGTGCTAGGCACGCTACAATTATTATCTTATTTAATCCTCACAGCAACCCTAGGAGGTGATATCATTGTCCCCATCTTACAGGTAAGAAAACGGAGACAGACTGAGGTAAAGTGACTTGCCCAGGGTCATACAGCTAGTAAGTATCTAAGACTAGATTTGAACTCGGGTCTTGCTGATTCCAGGCACCTCATTCTACGCAGTGTGCTACCTAGCTTCCCCTAGAGGACAAGAAAAGAGTAAGTGCTACTGTTCTCCCCCAGCCCTTTCTTTTCTTCTGCTTTTGCTGAGGGGAGGCCACTTTGAAAATACCTGGTTAGTTTGTCAGGTGCAATGGGAAAATACTGGGTTTGGCATCAGAGAACCCAGGCTTGAAACCTAGCTCTGCTTCCTTCTATCTGCATGACCCTGAGCAAGGAATTTGGCCAACTCTAAGCCTCAGTTTTCCCATCAGTCAGATGTTAGGGTTGGACCAGATGACAGCCACAGTCCCTTTCACCACAAGTGGGTGATCCTGATTCTCCTTGGTCAGGAGTCAGCTGGGCTATCGGGCGCTAGGCACTTGCGTGAAGGCAGCTGGGTGGCTCGGTGGATAGAATGCTGGGCCTGGAGTCAGGAAGACCTGGGTTCAAATAAGGACCCAAACACTCACTAGCTGTGTGACCCTGGGTGAGTCACAAAATGGGGATCATAATGGCATTTCCCTCCCAGGGCTGTCATGAACATCAGATGAGATAACATTTGCAAAGCACTTAGTACAGTGCGCGCTACATAGTAGGAGCTTAGTAAATGTTTGTATCCTTCCATCCTATGGGCAGGTCATGAAGATAATACACCCAAGTAACAAGAGATCCTATTTTTCAAACCTTAAAGGAGACTCCTCTTGCACAACCTCATTAAAAGCACATTTTTTGTTTGTTTCCTGAGACTGACTCTGACCTGGAAAGTCTGAGACATATGGACAGTGTAGGTGTGTGATACAATCCTGGCCCTCAAGGGGGTTGTCATCTAGCCATTCTGTTGGTGAAGTACTTTTCTCATTCTCTCCTGCCTAAAACCTCATTTGTGTTTCAGGGGATTAGAGGAAATGAGACATCTCCCGTATCGTGCTCTTCAGCTCTGTTGAACATATTGGGATTGTTTATGTTTGCATATTGTGACATCTCTCAAAGGAAGTGAGGGAAATCCCCAATTTGGAGGGCTCCGTATCAACAAGGAAGTTTGCTGGAACAGCTGTCACTAAATTGAAAAAGCCGGATTCCCTTACCGATGCAGAATACAAGCCCTCATATGTTACTCTCTTTCTGAAGGCTACCAGACTCCAGCAGTCATCGAGGAGCCAAATCGACTTCTCCATTCACCAGGCTGCTTGTTATTAAAACATTTAAGGAAACAAAGTCAGGTTCCTCAGGTTTTCAAGGGTCACAACACTCCCAGCAGTTGGACACATTTGGCAGGCGCATCACAATAGCTCCCAAAGACAGTGTGGGGTAGTGGTGAGAGCCCTGCACTTGGAGTTGGAACATTTGAGTTCTAAATATGCCTCTGCCACTAATTTACTGGGCCTCAGTGTCCTCTCATGTCAAATGAAGGGGTTAAACTTGACCTCTCTCTGGAGGCAGAGTCCTCATTAGGTGTTTTTTGGCATCTGAAGCAAACACCATAAACAACCTCCAAGGCAAGTAGCTAGAATCAAGTTCTTAGCTGGGGAAGGGACAGAGCAAAGAAGGGCTGGGTGGGAGAGGAGCTTGTCCCAGGCCCTCTAACAGGTAGATTTTTATTTTAAGTGATTATTTTTGCTAAATAAGTTCTTGACTTTATCGATTCTAAGTTGCAGAAGGAAGGCAAGTGCTGGTAGCAACCACTAAATTTAGCACCCTGGGACAAAGTTCCAGTGACCTTACCCTAGTTAGAATTCTATCTGCTGGTTCCTTCCAGTTCTAACAAGATGAGTCTATACTGCTGCTTGGTTTAATGCTGGCACCTGAATATTTACATCTGGGAGAAAAGACTATAAACAGCAGCCATGATGGCGAGGCAGCCAGCTGCCTATGTTTTGAATATTTTAAAAACCAATGAAACTCGAAACATAAAAGTGGCGGCCAAGCTTGCTTCTCCATCAGGGGCTGCTTTTCATTTCTTTTCTGAATAATAAAGAATACACACCTACCCTCTCTGTTGTTAGTTGAAGTGTGGCCATTGGCTCTGTCTGTCCAGGTCATAGCAGCCCTAGCCGTTTGGACAGGTACTTGTCCACCTTACTCTTCCCCCTGTGTGCCTCCGACTTTGTCCTTAAGTAACCTTTTATTTCTATGTCTGCTATGTTCGTATTTCCTTCTTCCTTCCTTCGTGATGGTCAGGAGACAGTCATAAAACCCAGGACTCTTGTCCCTGCCACTGGAAAATCCTGAGTCGTGACCAGCCTCTTAAGTAGGCATTAGGGACAAATGGCTAACATACTAGATTATGGGACGGGAGGCTGTGGTCTGATTGCCAGCATTGTCATTGGCTTTCCATCTGACCTTAATCTCTCTGGGCCTCAGTTCCCTCCTCTGGCTATAGGGGTAGGGGCTGGGAGGATGGTGGGGACCTAGGGGAGGAGGTGGAGAAATAATACCTATCCCTGACTGGCCTCCCATGGCTGTGGGCAGGATTAATGAGATTATGTCTCAAGAGCCATTTGAGTTGCTCAGAGTAAGGCACTATCTAAATACAAGGTATTATTATGTGTCACTCACTGGAAAGCACACAGGAGATTGCCCAGACCACTATGTAGCACATCTTTCAGACACTCCTCATTTGTCACAGGAATTACAGACACTTTAATAATAGTTGCAGCCTGCTTACTGGTCAGAAGAAGGTGGCATGTTATCAGGTGGCCTGGTGTTCTCTTTGAAGTCATATACAAGCTTTAACAACTCTGTGTGTATGTGTGTGTGTGTGTGTGTGTGTGTGTGTGTGTGTGTGTATTTGGGGAGAGAGGGAGAGGTTAGAATCCTACCCCCTAGATCCCAACCTCACCTCAGCTCCAAGGGTCTCCTTTTCTGAGATGTGGGAATATTGCAGAGGCATACAGTTGGTAGCAGACTTGCAATAGGAAATTTTCAAACCTAGGGTAATTGAGGTGGGGAGGATGAAGGTCTGAGAGACTCACTGAGGAATTTAATCTAAAATATGGAGGCATCATTTAATTGCTTCATATTTTAACAGTTATTCTTGTGATGTAGATGCTAAGTTCAGTTTTTCAATGCTTTTTCAAGTGTCCAAAAATGGTCAATACCCTCTAAATTTTAGCACCCTGGGAAAAAGCCCCAATGTCCCCACCTTAGTTTATAGCTCCAGTCAATAGTCGATCAATGTTTGTTGGATTGAACTGACTTCAGTATGAAATCATTTTCCTTCACTAGCAAGTATGGCTGTACTTAGAACATCAATATATATTCTCACCGTAGCATGTGATGAATGCCAATTTCCCCTCCAAAGTGATTGTGGGTTGAAGTACACACTATATCAGACAAGAGGCCAGACGTTGTTGGGCTAAAATGTAAAGGTGGATTCTGTAGTATTTACACATTTACAAGGAAGGTTGGTATGGCAAATCAGATACAGAATCAGTCTCAGATTTAGGAAAACTTGTTTTCAAGTCCCGTCTCTGGTACATCCTGTGGGACCCTGGGTAAATTATTTAACTTCTCAGAACCCAATGCGACTTCCTATGGCTGGAGAGCAAGTATTAATCTGAATTGGTAGGTTAAGCCAGTGAAATCATAGGTCTGGACCCCAAAAAGGTTAGGGGTGGGAAACAATGGAGCTTTTGGGGGAGAAATCTAATTGAGGTTGGGAAAGGATATTGATCATCCTTCAGCATACAAACTGTTTTGTGGATCCCTGAATGTGGATAATAATCCATGCCAGAGGAGCTGGCCAGCTAGGCTAATGCTGATGCGGGGCAGAGCTGGGAGGGCTTCTTGTGTTTCAGTGGGTATAGGCATCCTGGAACGTAACTGGGAACTTCGTTGTTGTTGCTCAGTCATTTTTCAGTCCTGTTTGATTTTTCATGACCCCATTTGGGGTTTTCTTGGCAGATACTGGAGTGGTTTCCTTCTTCAGCTCATTTTACAGATGAGGAAACTGTGACAAATAGGGTTGAGTGACTTCTGTAGGGGCACATGGCTAGAAAGTGATTGAGACTGGATTTGAACTCAGGAAGATGAGTCTTCCTGATTCCAGGCGTAGCACTCTATCTACTGTGCCACTTAGCTTCTCATAATTTGGAGCTATATCCCTCAAATAAGTAAACTATGCGTTCTCTTTGATCCAGTAATAGCCTCACTAGGAAAAACATTGTAAAGACCAACACTTTGAAAGATGTAAGAATCAAGTCAATGACGAAATGATATTCCAAAGGACCATGTCCTGCTACCGACAGGTGGTGGACTCAGGGTGCAGAATGGAACATACATTTTCAGGCACCCTCAACCCAGGCATTTCTTTTGCTTGACTATGAATATTTGCTACAAGGCTTTTTCTTTTCTTTTCATTTTTTTCCCTTTTTCCAATGGGAGGGCAACAAAATAAGAGAAAGAAAATAGATTTTGGTGGCTAGGTGATGCAGTGGATAGAATGCTGGCCCTGGAGACATAACAACTAAGTTTGAATCTGGCCTCAGACCTTAGCAGCTGTGTGTCCCCTGGGCAAGTCACATAACCCCTGCTTGCCTCAGTGTCCTTATCTGTAAAATTAGGATAACAATAGCACTTGCCTCCCAGGGTTGTTGTCAGGATCAAATGAGATAATAATTGTAAAGCACTTAGTACAGTGCTGGCACAGAGTAAGCATTGAATACATGCTAGCTATTATTATTATTATTATTATTATTAAAATAATAATATAAAATGTTTTCAAAATTAAGCAGTACTGTTATATAGCGGATCCTATCCATCCCAGCAGAGGGGAACAAGGACAGCTCCATAAATAAAAAGATCGAAGGCTTTTCTACCTCTGTTTTAACTTGCAGGCCCCCTTGGCTAGTTTCCTAATGCTAACACTAAGTGATAAAAAAGGGGAAGATTTCTCCACCATCTTCTGTCCCTGTCAACAGCCAGGATTGGGAGAGCTAAAGAGAATGCCTACTTCTCAGAGATCAGGAAAGCTACCTAAGTCACAAGTTAAAAGAAAGCCAAACAGATGAGTAATTCATATTGAAAGATCACCAATCAAAATGCTATAGTCTTTTTTTTTTTTTTTTTTGCTTTTTGGAGCAGGGAAAGCAGGACAATTGGGGTTAAGTGACTTGCCCAAGGTCACACGGCTAGTAAGTGTTAAGTGTCTGAGGTTGGATTTGAATTCAGATCCTCCTGACTCCAGGGCCCGTGCTCTATTCACTGAGCCACCTAACTGCCCCAATGCTATAGTCTTTAGCTGATTATGAGGTAATATCTACCTTAGCCAGAAGCTCTTTATGTGAAATTGGTAAGTAAGTAGGATTGAAGGCAGGTTCTTGTTCTAATGGTACCATAGACCCAGGTATAGCTGTGTGGAAACCACTAGTTTCCAGTGGTACTCCTTTTCCCATCCTGTTGATTGCATTCCAAAAGACAGTTGCCCATCATACCTTGACTACAGGCAAGGCAGTTCAGACAATCTAACATTACTCAGTTAGCTTGGCACAGGTTTAAAGTAATTGTATTTTTTCTAATGTTCCTTGTAGTTTCCCCTGCTTCCATTCCTCAGTCCAGAGCTGGTTTATTGACATTAACCTGCTTTGGCACTGTGGGAAAACAATGTACTTTCCTGTTTCGTTTCCAGGTTCATCCATCCTTTTGGCTTCTGGATGGATCTGTCTTCTTCATCTCCTCACCAAGCCTGCTAATGCCCCTGGACTCTAACCCTAGGAATCCCTTTTCCTGGTCCTTGTTCTTAGGCCCCTCTTCATGTGATGTTGTCCAGGCTTCTCCATTATTCCTTCTGGAATATCTAAATCCCTGTTTCCTCTGCCATTCTGATGCTTAAGAAATTATTTTTTTGAAGATTACATTTTATTTTCAATTTAAAAATACTGGTTTTTTCTCTTCTACTTCCCTATCTCCTACTGGAAAAGAAAAAAGAAAAATGATACCCTTGTGAATTTATGCATAGTCAAGAGAAACAAATTCTCACATTGGTCAAGTTCCAAAAATGTATTTCTCATTGTACATTCTGAATTACTTTTGTTAGGAGGTGAGTAGCATGCTTCATCATGAATCCTATAGAATTTTGGCTGGTTATTATGTTGATCAGAGCCCTCAAGTCTTTCTTTCTTTCTTTTTTTTTTTAAATTAAATTTTATTATAGTTTGCATTATTCATTTCCACAAGATTTTGAGTTACATATTTTCTCCCCCTCTTTCCCCC
>CM053592.1:103224830-103239883 GCA_028646515.1 Pseudochirops corinnae | reverse complement strand
TCCCATTTCTTATAGCACAATAGTATTCCATTACATTCATATACCATAGCTTGTTCAGCCATTCCCCAATTGATGGGCATCCCCTATATTTCCAGTTTTTTGCAACCACAAAGAGAGCTGCAATAACATTCTTTTTTTCTTAACATTTTCATGTCCAAATCTTCCCCCTTCCTCCTGCTCCTCTCCTGTCCCATGAGAAAGCAACACGGTATTGATTTTATGTGCGAAGTCATACAAAATAATTTCCATATTAGCCACAACATATACTTAGTAAACAAATAATAACAGAGGTTTATCTGGCACTTTATGCCCATTTTCCTGTTTGAGCCTCACAACAGTATGTGAGGTATACATTGTAGATATTATTCTCATTTCTGAGATGAGGAAACTGAAGAGAGGAGAGGGGATCTAGCCAGGGTTTTCTAATTACAGCTGATAACTGTCAGGAGCCGAATTTGAACTCACATTTTCCTGACTCCAAGTTCTTCCCGTATGCCAAACTGACCCTGACTACTCCAAAGGGCTGCTACCTTAGCAGGTAGGAAATACTTAATAGGGATACAAAGAAAAGAAAAAAAACCACTATCCATGGGTATGGGATGGAGGTGAATGGGACAGGCTTGGAATTACTTAACGAGGTGCCTAGGCTTTCTTCCTTGGAGTCTGCTCATAAGCTCACTCATTAGTAGCTAAGTGGTGCAGTGGATAAAGTCGAAAAGACCTGAGTTCAAATGGGACCTCAGATGCTCAACTAGTTGTATGACTTTGTTTGCCTCAGTTTCCCCATCTGTAAAACGAGCTGGAGAAAGAAATGGCAAACCACTCCAGCATCTCTGCCAAGAAAATCCCAAAAGAGGTCATGAAGAGTCGGACACAACTGAACAAAAAACCACAACATGAGCTCAAATGATCATAAATCTAGATCTGGAAAGAAAATGAGGCCATTGTGACATTTTACAGACGAGAAAATGAAGATAGAGCCCTAGTTAAGTGACTCATCCAGAGTCACAAAGCCTATAAATGTCTGGGGTAGAATTTGAACCCAGATTTTCCTAACTCCAAGTTCAGTTCTGACACCTAGGGAGAGCTTCTCCACTCAATATGCTTGTGCAACATGGACAACATGATCCCCATCCCTTAGAGAGACAAGGATGTTGTATGAGAATCAGGCCCACTGTTTCTGCATTCAGCATCCTGCCCCCAAGAATTTTACTTCAAGGATACAACCAAATGCTCATTTTAACTTGGAACACTTTCCTCCAGTGGAATACTTCCCATGGGGAGAGAGGGAGGCATGTGATGCTTGGTCATTTGCAGAATAGTTTACCACCACCACCACTAAGTAGAGGAAGAGATCCCCACCCCATTCCATAATTACTTGCTGACTGAGAAGACCATGAGACTTGAGATTCTCACATGACTTTGAACAAGAATAAAGCTGGCACAGAGAAAGACTTCATTGTCCTCAGTCATTCCCAGACGGTCTTTGGTCACTTCTAAGAGTCTCTGGGGATCTAGATATGACCAGCTGAAGGCTCATCCATGAGTCTCTGGCTGCTACTGGGAGATAAGAGGAGGCCATTTCACAGAATCAAAGAACTGGAATGGGCCCTCCAGCTCAGTCCAACCCCTAGTTTTACAGATGAGGAAGCTGAATCCCAAGGAAGCAAAGTGACTTTCCAAAGTCACACAGGGAGTAAATGAGCAGTGCCAGGATTGGAAACCAGATCCTCTGGCTCCAAACCTACCAGCCCTTCCTCCCCAATAATGCCACATGTTTGTTTCTTCTCCCTGCAGATTACAAAGCAGGTGACAAGAATTCAAGCCTCCTGAGTCTTTCTCTTTTCACCATGTGATGCTGAGTTAGAGGCATCCAGGTGTAGTGGACAGAGAGCCAGCCTCAAAGTCATGGATATTTTGGTGTGTGACCTTGGATGAGTCACTTAACCTCAGCGGTATCGCTGAGCAGCTGCGAACATCTGCCTAGCTGGGGACCGGGGAAGAGGTGGGGGGATTCTCTCAGGGAGTTCTTCATACCAAATGAAATAGAACACAGACAATTCTGTCTCCCATTTTGCAAAGTGATTTCGAAACAAAAGAGCAAATTCAATTTAAAACTCTCTCTGGGTCAGAGAAAGTAAGAAACTGAGACTATGTAAGTTTCCTTTAGGAAATTTTCATCGTGGTCCAACTCTTATTCTAAGATCATAGCATTCACTCTTTCTCAGTGCCCAAAAGCTGCAGGTTACTTTTTTGGAGCTGAAGTTGACGTGACCTATGCACGTGTACTGCTCAAGTAAACAGTGGTCAGGAACAAGCCTCTTTCTCTGTGAGTGCAGAAGTAAAAATATTTGGAAGAACTTCATTAAGCCCAACCTGTAGATCTTCAAAAGTCAAACAGGAAAGATCCTTCATGGCTACAGCACCAGATAAACACCCGTCCCCCTCTCAGGCTCCTTTCTGGGGAGGACAACCCTCACACGCACAAAAACGTCCTTCCTTTGTCTCGGTAATTCATTTCGAACTACAGTTGGCAAATCGGGATTGGAAACCAGGCGCTATCTTCCCAGCACAGTTTCTCTGCGCCCCGGCGCAGCCGTCTGCAGGGTTGGCCTCCTCCCTCCTCCCCTCTGTCTCTCACCTTTGTGCACCAGGAGCCTCCAGCCAGTTCCAACGTAAACTGACTGTTAGCAGGAAAGCAAATGCCTCATGCAAAGTGGGCAAAGACACAAAGACTTTGGTGGTGTACGTGAGGCAGACAGCAGGCAGGCAGAATTGAAGAGAAGGCACCCCGCCGCTCTCGGGAAGGTCTGCGTTTTGAATAGGTCTCAAAAAACCACGGCAGTTTGAACCGAGCGGAGCAGGGGAGGGATCGGTAACTGGAGGGGGAAACCGAGGGTGCTTTGACCCAGAGAGCTAGAAATCTTGCGCTTTCTAAATGAGAATATAACCGTTTTACTGGAAGAACACCTAAACAAAGCTGGACCCAAGTCTGTACTTGCCGCTGCCCTTCTCACCTGTTGAATCAAAGTATTTGCATAGAGGAGACGCCCAGATCCACCTCTGGTGCTCCGGGCCTGGGCTCTATGCAAAGCATCTTTCTTGGCATTTGGAGGAGGGTGGCACTGTGCTTTAGCTGAGAAACAAAGTTGGGTGGAACCCAAGCTTCCTGGAGAGGCATCTGCATTTGAAGGAAGAATCCTTGGAAGTTTTGCAAGTTTTGTGTTTATAGAGTCGTTTTTGATCTCTGCGGGGGCAAAGGCAGGAGAGTTAAAATTGCTAGCTTTGGCCAAGGGCCTTGGGGGGGGATGTTTGCTCCTAGTTCTGTGAGCGTGACCTAGCCCGAGGAGACTCTGAGTTGGGGAATGGAGTCTTCCTCCTTCTTCTTGGAATCCCTGGCATTCCAAATCAGAATACAACCTTTGCCCAGCGGAATGCAATCTCCTCCTTCCCCAGCCTATTGCCTTGGGATACAGCTCTCCACTGCCCCCAAGCTAGGACTCGGCCTAGAGCCGAGCCTCAGACGCTCGGGCCACTCACCTCCTTCTGCATTGCTGCCAGGACCACAGCTTCAGACAGAAGTAGTCCTACTTTCCCTCCTAATTTCCAGAGCTTTCTTCTGCTGCTATGACTTTGCACCATCTCATCTGAGGTCCTGTCAGTCCGTCCAGATCACAGGACCTGGCCCCTAGTAAATGTTTAGTAAATGCTTCTCGACCAGCCGAGGGACCTGTTGCATCTGGGTCTTTCTCAAGAAGTTCAGTACCTACTATGGAAATATGTTTAATACCATCGTTCAGGTATGACGGATAGCAGATTGCCTGTCGTCTTGGGGAGGAGACAAGTAGGAAGCACAGGGAAGGGAAAAAGCAGAACTCAAAATCTTATAAAAGTGAATGTCAAAAACTAAAAATAAATAAATAAAGGGAGTTCAGTCCCTGGCATCTTCTCCCTAACCCCCTCCTCTTACTTATGAAGAGAAAATGAGATAAATGTAAAGTGCTTTGCCGATTTTAAAGCATACATTAACATCCACTCTGATATTTCTCTCTTTTTTTTTGCGTTTTGGAGGGAAGGAAGGGCAATTGGGGTTAAGTGACTTGCACAAGGTCACACATCTAGTTTTTTTATGTTAAGTGTCTGAGACAGAATTTGAACTCAGGTCCTCCTGACTCCAGGTCAGTGCTCTACTCAGTGTAACCTCCCAGTTTGTCAACCTTTTTAGTTCTCCTGACCCTTGTCGGTCATAGCCTTAATATTTGCTCATAACTATTCACCCTCCATGATCCAGATCTCTGAAATGCCTTCTTGGGTCACAACTTCCCATCCTTCCATCTTTCTTTCTCTCTCTTCTTCTAAACCTACTTTTCATCCTCATTGCAAGCTTTGGTCACTCCAACCCTCCTGCATCTAACTTTACTTGCCTCTGGTTGTCTCAGCCCTATAGTTAAGCAACTCTATCCTGTCTTCTCCTTTGTCTCATGTGAAACACCGATCCTGGGCTATCCCCACCATCTTCCCTGTTCTGTTCCTCCTTGAAGCGCTACTGAACACCATTAGAGGAAGTCACATGGCAATGAGGGCAGGGTCCACTAAGTGTTTGTCATCTAATTTCAGCTAGGCCCTCCTAGCTGTTGGGCAATCCTTTTATCACCTCTTGCCTGGGCTATTCCAATCCCCTTCTAATTGTTCTCTCTGCCTCTAGTCTTTAACCACTCCACTCCATCTTTCCTATTGCCTCCAAAGTGATTTTCTTAATGCACAGGTCCCACCACGTCAACCTTGTACTCAATAAATTCCTGGGGCTCCATATCATCTGTATAGACTCTTCATTCGTCATTTAAACTTCTTCACAATCTGCTACTCCTCTTCACACACTTTAGAATCCAGTCACACTGTCCTATATGCTGTTCCTCATGCCCAATGCTACCTCTCCCATTTTCATGCCTTTGCACTAACTTCTTCCACTTCTGGAATGCCCCCTTTCTCAGCTTCACCTCTCAGAATCCCTAGCTTCCTTCAAGACCCATCACCAATGCCATTTTCTTTAGGAGATCTTTCCTGGTCCATCCAGATGATTGAATCTTTTCTTCCAAACTTAGTTTAATCTTCTTCGTATGCATCTTGCATGTATATATATATATATGTATGTATGTATGTACATGTAGAGATATATTTGTTATTTCACCATTAGAATGTAAACTCCAAGGATGCTGGATAATTGTGTGTGTGTGTGTGTGTGTGGCCATTTCCAGTTGTCCTGATCCATATCTTATCACTGGACCCAGATGACTCTGGAGAAGAAAGTGAGGCTGGTGACCTTACACAGTTCCTCCTTCACTTAAATCCAATTTACTTTTGAGTCATAGCATCATCTTCCTGATGTCACAGTCTTCTTCAAGACCAAAGGACAAACAACAACACCGATAGTGCCTGGCATTACAAGTGCTTAATGTTATTTGTTCTTCATTTTCAAAGAGGACCAATGACATCATGATGTTGGGGTCTGGGTACAGTATGTTCTGTTGTGGCCGATTAATCCAATACAAACTCAGAGGGCTCTACCACAGGTCTGGCACAAATAGTCCACTGACCAAGGGTTTTTGATACTGTCAGTTGTGAGGTCTTGTAGATGATCATGGAGAAATGTGGTTGCCTGGAGAAGTTCATCAGTATGGTGCCCCAGTTTCTAGCTGTTCACACAGGTTCAGGATGAAGTTGGATACCCTCACGCTTTCCCAGTCATTGACAGAGTAAAGAAGGTCTGTGTGCTTGCTTCCATGCTTTTTATAGCATGATGTTTTCCATGATGTCAGACACTTTCAAAAAGGACAGAAATGGCATCAAGATCAGCTACCATACTGATGGTAAACTATTTAACTTGGAAAAGCTACAAACCAAGACCAAAGTAGATGGAGAGTTGGTACTTGATTCTTGCTCACAGATGATTGTGCACTCCATGCAACCTCTGAGGTTGAGACGCAACAGAGTATGGATTGATTCTCCTCCGCTTGTGCTAATTTTGACCTGACAATCAACATCAAGAAAACAGAGGTCCTCCACCAGCCAGTACCACAATATCCATAAATAGAGCCATTGGTTATAGTAAATGGGGAAATAGCAAGTGATGTAGATAAAGTTCACTTACCTTGACAGTGTACTTTCCAGCGATGCCCACATAGATAATGAGATTGATGCATGTATTGCTAGAGCTAGTTCAGTGTTTGGGAGACTACTAAAAAAGTATAAGAGAAGAAGAATTAGGCTGCCTACCAAATTGAAAGTCTACAGAGTTGTTGTACTGACCTCATTGTTATATCCCTGTGAAACCCAGACAGTATACCAGCGCCATGCCAGGAAACTGAACTGCTTCCACTTGAATTGTCTTAGGAAGATTTTGAACATCTCCTGGCAAGATAAGGTACCAGACATTGAGGTCACTTCTCAGCTAAACTGCCAAGAATTCAAACATGACTGAAGAGACTGCAGCTTGATGGGCTGGCCACATTATTCCAATGCTGAACACCTGGTTGCCCAAAAGGCTATTTTACAGAGAACTAGAATAAGACAATGCTCGAATACAAGGACAAATGCTTAATAAATGTTTGTTGATTAACTGATTGTTCTTCCCTGATTGATCTTCTCTATACATTCTCCATCATCTTCTTCCTCATCCTTCTCTGCCAATCTAACAAAGAATTTGCCTCATTATTCAGACAACAGTCATCTAGCAAGAACTCCCTCTTCTCCCCTTTGAGAATACATATATATATGAAATTTACCATAATAACAACAAAGGGTCCTGCCTAATTAGGTCTTCTTTTTTTTCTTTTGCAAACTGAAATATAATTTTCTTGCTTTTTCCCATTTTTGGTGATATGGCTAATATGGAAATAAATTTTACATGAGTTCACATTTATAATTAATTAATATAATTTTTTGTGCCTTCTCAGTGGATGCAGGATTATGTGGGAGGAAGGGGGATATCTTGGAACTCAAAATTTAGAAAGAAAAGAATGTTGAAGTATTAGGTCCCCTTCTTAACTTCATTCTCCACTCTACTATGAATTTTCAAAATGTTTCATTGGTGGTCTTTTCTTTCTTCTTTTTCTTTGCAACACTCTTAACCATTCCATTCTCCCCACAATTCCACCTCCCCCAAATAAAAGCCCTCCCTTGTAAAAAAAAAAAAGTACATTTAAGCAAAACAAATTCACATATTGGTATGCCCATTTATCACACTGTTTATGGCCGCATCTCCATGACACAATCAATCCATCACCTCTCTTCCAAAAGATGGGAGGTATACTTTATAAAGAATCTTCTGGAGTTATGATTGGTCATCATAATGATCACAGGGTATCTGGATTTCCCTATTGGGAGGAGAGGGAAAGAGAAAGTAATAAACATTTATATAGTGCCTACAAGATACCAGGCACTGTGGTAAGTGCATTACAAATATTTTCTCATCTGACCCTCACAATATTATTATACCTACTTTATAACTAAGGCAAGGAGAGGTTAAGTGACTTGCCCAGGACTCAGTAACTAGTAAGTGTCTGAAGCTGGATTTGAACTCTGGTCTTCCTGATGCTAGGACTAGCGCTCTATCCACTGTGCCACCTAACTGATTCATTAAGACTACACTGCTTGGTGGATTTCAGAAAAACCTGGAAAAACTTAGATGAACTGATACAAAGTGAAGTCAGCAGAACCAGAACACTGTACAAAATAACAGCAACATTGTGTGGTGATCAAATATGATTGACTTAGTTCTTTGAAGTACAATGATCCAAGACAATTCCAAAAGACTCTTGATGGAAAATGCTATCCACATCCAGAGAAAAAACAGATGGAGTCTGAATGCTGATCGAAGCATACTATTTTCACTTTATTTTTTGCATGGCTTTTTTCTTTTGACCTATTTCTTCTTTTATAGTATGACTAATATAGAGATACGTTTTATATGATTCAGCATATATAAACTATATCAAATTGCTGACTGTCTCAGAGAGTGAGGAGAGGGAAGGAGGGAGAAAATTTGGAACTTAAAAAAAATTTTTAATGAATATTAAAAATTGTCTTCACGTGTACTTGGAAAAAACAAAATACTATTTTTTTTAAAAAAAGGAAGATTAAGACTATAGTGCTTGCCTCACACAAGAAGAACACTAGAAAAGGAACCAGAAATACTGACTACCTTGTTCTAGAATGGGGTTTCTTAACCTGGAGACCATGGACCCCATCATTTCAAGGGGTTCATGAATTTGGATGGGAAAAAGTTACAACTTTATTTCAATATAATTGGTTTCTTTTGCAATACTATGTATTTTATTTTATGCATTTTAAAATGCTCTTCTGAGGAGTCAATAGGCTCCATCAGACTACCAAAAGGGTCCAGAACACACACGGGCACACACACACACACACACACACAAACACACATTGATAATCCCTGTTCAGGAAGTCAGGGCTATTGAACTGCAGAGGCAGTAAGGTAATAGCTGGGAGCCGTAACTCTTAGGCATTAGTTTCTTTCTCAGACTGGGGACTCAAAGCTTCTTTCCTGGTGTTCCAGGTCGGCCCCTTATATCTGATGACAAAAGCAGTTGTCCTCAAATTAGAGAGAAAGAGCAAGCTCTGTCTACCCCCAGGGCAGCAGAACTATAAGGTTTTGATTTTCTTGCATGGCTTTCCCTCTTTGTCTGTGTCTCTGTTCCCCAGGGAAGTCTTTTGTGACAACTTGTGTTGACCAAGGTCTTGATAATCAAGAACTAAGAAGAGTTTTGTGATCATGAATCCACATGAAAAGATCAACAACTGTGTCTCATACTCTCACATCCCCCATGACCCTCATCTTGGGGAGTGTAATTATGTCAGAAGCCAAGGCGCCCTAACAGAAGAGAGGATGGTGAATTTTCCCCATTGTGGAACATAAACAGATGGAAAATTATCTTACCTAAAGAACAGAGCCAGGCCAGGGACTCTCTAGTACACCAGAAGAAGGTGGCACTCAGCAGTGAGTGTGCCCCTGCAGTGGTTCTTCAGGGTAAGTTCATGGTCTCCCTACCCCAGGAATTTAACTAATTTAACTTTTTGACTCTGAATAGTCAAAAAGATGGCAGTGTGCCAGCCTGGTGTGCCTTCTGTGGCTGCTTCTCAGCAGTCAGTACCCACCTTCTGTGTAGACCGTGATTCGAGAGATGCCAAAGGGCTTCTGTAACCAAAAATATCTCTCCCCCACTAGCCCGCCTGAAATTCCCAGCAACAGCTGGATTCCTTAAACATCTTCTTAATTAATCCAGAATTGTATCTGAGTAAAAGCATTCTATTCTCTGGGAAGAATATATATTGACTAGAATTAGATTGTCTGAAAAAGTCATTACATCAGTTGTCAAATACGAGGGAAATTCCCTGAGGAAATGGGACTTACCAGGGGGTAAGCTCTGATGAATGGAAGAAAACAAGAACATGGCAGATTACTCAGGGTAGGTAGGAGATCGGAATAGGAAGATTCTGGGAAATCAAGAGACAGCAGGAGAACACCGAATACCTGGAGGGGAGAGGTGTCAAAAATGGAGTAAAAAGGAAAACAAAGGGCAGGGTGCTGAAGACAGGCGGATTCAATATGGCTTCATACTCATCCTGTCAAAATTATATAGCTCAAAGGATCATCCATCTAGTGCTAAAAGCGACTAGTCCAGCTTCCTCTTTTTACAACTGAGGCCCAGAGAGGGTGAGTGGCTCCCCTTGACTTGCCCAAAATCATGGAGTTAATAAGCATTATAGGCAATATTTGAACCCAGGTCCTCTGATTTTAAATTCAAGAATCTAGGGGCAACTAAGTGGCACAGTGAATAGAGCACTGGCCCTGGAGTCAGGAGGACCTGAGTTCGAATTTGGCCTCAGACACTTAACACTTATTAGCTGTGTGACCTTGGGCAAGTAACTTAACCGCAATTGCCCTGCCCTGCCCCCTCCAAAAAAAAAAGAAAAAAAATTAAATTCAAGAATCTTTCCACTATACTATGTGGCATGTTTTCTGTTTTCTGGAGTCTCTAAAAGCATTCCTCATGTCCCTTGGATCACGGCTGACCCATTTCAGCTCTGCATACAGGAGGTGCTTTGTGGTCCATTCTTGGAACATATCTGACTGAGCCCAGCAGTGTAACTTCCACTTCCAAGAACTTCATTGCAAGTGAGCTATCTAAACTAATTCTACCTAATAGTAGTTAAATATTTAGATAATGAAACTTTTTTTTTTTGGAGGGGGGAAGGCAAGGCAATTGAGGCTAAGTGACTTACCCAAGGTCACACAACTAGTATATCAAGTGTTTGAGGCTGGATTTGAACTCAGGTCCTCCTGACTCCAGGGCCGGTGTACTATTCACTGAGCCACCTGCCCCCGAAACTTTTTTTTAATGAAAGTAAAGTTTATGACCACAGGAGACTTACACAGCCTAAAGAGAGTTGATGGTTTATTCATGCTTCTTAGCTTCCTTCAAGACTCAACTCATGCATCATATCTACAAAAAGCCTTTCCTGATCCCCCTGGTAATTTATGTTCTTTCCCTCCTCAAGTTTTCATGTCTATAAGTATGTTTCCATGTTGTACTTCTCTAGTAAAACATAATCTCCTTGAGGACAGAGTCTATTGTCTTGTCCAGGGGTGGGGAACCTGTGGCCTCAAGGCCACGCATGGCCCCCTAGGTCCTAAAGTGTGGCCAGACAGCCATCTGGAGGGTCACATGCCACCTTGGGGTCATAGGTTTCCCACCCCTGCTCTTGTCTTTTTCCTTGTACCCAGTAAGGTGGTTTATAAATGCTTGCTGAATTCAATTAAACTGCTTCACTGCTCTCCACACCTACGGTAAGCACAGGGATTCAATGCTACCTTATTTTCACACTCTGGTGTAGCACATATGCTCTGGTTCACTCTATCCCAGAATCTGGGTACTGTATCTCCCTCCCCCACCTCAATATTTCTTGGGTTTCTGGAGAGATTTGGGGCGTCTCTTCTGTAATGCAATCAGTTTTAGCCCCCACCAGCTGTATTCCCTGCTTCCCCAATATTAGGTTCCAATGCTTAGTACCCAGTTCCCTTTAGCCATTTAACATTAATTAGCTTTTACCAGAAGATCTTTCCTTCAAGCACTTCTGTACATACACACCTCACTTTTATTGTGCTTTGCAGATACTGTGTTTTTTGTGAACTGAAGGACTGTGGCAAGCCTGCATCCACCAAGTCTGTCAGCTGCCATTTTTCCAATAGCATGTACTCACACAGTGTCTCCATGGGAATCCTTGCAATATTTCAAAACTCTTTCATTATTATTATTTCTGTTATGGAGATCGAATCAGTGATCTTTGATGTTACTCCTGCAATTATTTGGGGACACCATGAACCCTGCCCATATAAAGCTGTGAACTTCATCGATAAGTGTCTTGTTCTGACTGCTCCAGCAACCTGCTGTTCCCTGCATCTCTTCCTCTTCTCAAGTGTTCCTCTTTCCTGAGACACAACAATACTGAAATTAGGCCAGTTAATAACCCTACAGTGGCCTCTAAATGTTCAAGGTAAAATAAGAGTCAATCCATGCAGCAAATTTCATTGTCTTATTTTAAGAAATTACCAGAGCCACGTGCTAAACTTCAGCAACCACCAGCCTGATCAGTCACCATCCACAAACATGGAGGCAAGACCTTCCGCGGGCAAAAAAGACTCGAGGAAGGCTCAGATGATGGCTAACTTTTTTTTTTAATCAATAGAGTATTTTTCAATTAAGACATGTACATGGGGTTTTTTAGAAATAATACTATTACACACTTAATAGACTACAGTATAATGTAAACACAAGTTTTATATGTATTGAGAAACCAAAAATTTCATGTGACTTACTTTATTGTGATACTTATTTTATTTCAGAAGTCTAGAATCAAACCTGCAATATCTGAGCTATTCCTACAGTAACCACAGCAATACAAACATTTCTCCCCAACACTTCAAGAGCACACCTTCTCCTATCTTGATCTCTGGGGAGTACTTACCTCAATTCCTAGGAGGTACTGGTGCCACCAAGTGCATGTCCAGATGTCACATGGCTTCCAGATGAGGCCTTGTCCCTACTATCACTAGGTTGGATTGCAAAGGTCATTCCTCATTCCTCAGGGTACTGGTGCATAGCTGACTGCATTTCCCAGACTCTGGAACCTCGGGACACTGAAATACCCTCCTGACTTTTCACAACTCACAAGATCAAAGGCTCCCATCCCTTCATTTAGAAGAGAAAAACATCAAACACCAAGGTAAAGGACCAAGGGGGCCATATAGATTTAAAGGAGAGAACAACTTTTCTCTTACATTCTTTTTTTTTTTTTTTTTTTTTTACCACAATCAAATCTAGCCCAAGACAATGAGGTTCAAAGACTAGACTGAGGCTGACTGGCCTTTTTGAAGGTACTCCAAGTCTAGCCACGAATCAATTTTTTAAAAAGTGTGTGTAGGGGAAATCTTCCTAATTACCTGGGTAGCAGACTGGAACCAGTTACAAAAGACCTACCCATGCTCCATAGTCTGGCCTTCCCAGGCACTTTCTTCCATTCCCCATCACCAAGCCTCTCTTAGCAGCAGACTCCCAGGCCTCTCTCTTATGAGAGACTGACAAGCATACTCATACACTGTGCATATACCAGTCCCCATTACACTAACTTCTTTCCAGTTTTCCAAAGGACATAGTTACCTTGTTAATTTGACCAGCTGTGTTCCTAACAATAATAATAATACCTCGCATTAGCATAGCGCTTTATAATTTACAAAAGCACTTTCATATACATCATCTCCTTTGATCCTCAGAATGACTCTGAGAGTAGGTAAAGTGGTATTTGCCTCATTTTATAGATGAAGAAACAGACGGGAGAGGGAAAATTGCTCAAAGTCACATTGGTAGTAAGGAAATGCATTTGGATTTGAACAAAGGACCTCAGGTTCTAAATCCGAAGTTCTTTCTACTACTCCACAAGAAATGAACTTTTCATAAATTTAAAAGTGCTACATAAAAATCCAATTACAATGAGTCATGTACAGTAAATATAGGGTGTCCCAAAAGTTTTAGTGAAGTTCTAAGTTACAAAAGACTTTTAAATCACCCTGTATTTGCTGATCGATTGTGTCAATCTTTAATTTTCACTTTTAATTAATTAAGCTATTTATAACTGGCTATACACCATTTTTTGGTCATTGCCATATTAATTTGTACTATTTGCACAGGACTAGGGCGCTATCTCTACCAGGGACCATATCCTTCCTCCTAAGACTTGTCATCCATCTCGGCCATGGGGTCACAGGTAAGAGGCAGGCTATTGCCATCATAAGTAACACCAACATAAACTCCACCAGTGGTGGCTGCCTGGCACAAGATAGAAGCACACCAGCAGCAGCAACAGCAGCAGCAGCAGCAACTTGGCAGAAAAGGGACAAGCCTTTGATATTTATACAAACACATGCATTTTAATATGCGTCCTCCCTCCCTGTTCCTTCTGAAAGACATCCAAAAACTCTGTTGGAACTGAAAACACTTTATATTTATGTATCACCATTTATGCAGGGAACGAAAAGTGCTCGCCAAATCTTATCTCATTAGTTCTCACAACAACCCTGAGGGAAGGAACTGGCAAACATTCTTAGACTCGTGTTACAGGTAAGGAAACTGAGGCAGAGAAAGGGAAACTTGCTTATGCTAGAGCCACTCTGCAAGCACCTGGAAGAGAAGGGGATACTTCAAGAGAAAATAAGCTGCAAAAAAGTTCAGGCACTTCTCTTTCTTTCAGGTAGAGCCTTTCCATCATCTAACAATGTCAAGATGAGGACTTGTCATTTTCTTGATTTTGTAAAAAGTGCATATATACACGTGTATTATATGTATATTAAACACCTAAATGTAATGAGTAACATTCAGAGGAGTCCTCTACGATTTTTGCTTAGTTTTCTTTTGCAATGAAAAATTTAAATTGAATGCTCTTTATTTTGTAAATATACAGTTAGACATTTACAAAACCAGAATGTAGAATGAAAGCCTTGTGTGATTTCCTTGATGATCTGTTCATGAACAGGTGACCTCTGCAGAGTTTACGGTCTTGACGACCTCACCTAATAAACCTCAGGGGAGGGTGAGTCAGTGAGGTCCCATGGAATAGGGAATAATTTAAACCAGTCTGTATTTTCATAATTTCCAGAGAATAGACACAAAACAAGGGAAATCCATAGAAAAGGAGGATATTGGGGCAGGTAGGTGGTGCAGTGAATAGAGCACTGGCCCATTAGTCAGGAGGACCTGAGTTCAAATTCAGCCTCAGACACTTAACACTTACTAGCTGTGTGACCTTGGGCAAGTCACTTAACCCCAATTGCTCTGCATCCCCCCCTGTAAAAGGCAAAAAAAAAAAAAAAAAAAGGAGACTATTTTTCAAAAATTCATAGCACCATTGAATTGTCAAGAATTGGTCTATAACAGCCAATATGTCCATCGGAATCCCTGCAAAGCCAGGAGAGCTAGAGAAAGACTCCTAGCAAGTTTGAGTGGACCCAGCCTCCCTTACCCCCTTGGAAGATATAGAGGAGGACGTGGACAAGAGTCCCCCACAATGAGAGGGCACGGGTAGGTACTATCTGCTTCACTGGAGGTAGTACTCACATGGATGAGATTAACAGCCCCATCAAAATACCAAAGAAAAAAATGACTCAAAGAATTTGATGACCTTTGTGACTAAAGTTCAAGTAATGCCAACAAAATGGAGCATGCCAGTGGAATCAAGATGCAATTCCCCAGAAACAGCAGAGTTTAGTGACCTAGGATCTGGGGTAGAGCTAGCTCCTATACCCACCCCATTCACACATCCTAACCCTTTCTCCTTTACTCATGTGAGGAAACCAGGGAAGGAGGTTGGAGGAGTTTTGCCTACTTTTCTTTTTTGGCAAGGTAATTAGGGTTAAGTGACTTGCCCAGGGTCACACAGCTAATAAATGTCAAGTGTCTGAGGCTGGATTTGAACTCAAG
>CM053592.1:103196222-103214327 GCA_028646515.1 Pseudochirops corinnae | reverse complement strand
AATTGACTAAAATGATAGAAAAAGAAAACAACAAGTGTTGGAAGGGATATGGGAAAATTTGAGGACATTAATACGCTATTTGTGGAACTGTGAACTAATCCAACCATTTTGGAGAAGAATCTAAAATTACGCACACAGAGTTATAAAACTGCATATACCCTGTGACCTAGCAATATCATTATTAGGTCAGTTTTCCAAGGTGATCAGGGAAAAAGGAAATGATCCTATATATTCTAAAATATTTATAGCAGCTCTCTTTGTGGTGGCAAATAATTGAAAATTAAGAAAATGTTCATCAACCCAGGAATGACTGAGTAGTTGTAGTATACGAGTATGATGAAATGCTACCATGCTATAAGAAATGATGAGCAGGTTGACTTTAGAAAAACCTTGGAAAGACTTGCATGAAATAATGAAGAGTGAAATTAGCAGAACCAAGAGAACATTGTATACAGCAAAGGCAATATTGTTTGAAGAATTACTGTGAATGACTAGGTTATTCTGAATCCTATAAATATTCAAATCAATTACAGAGGAAGAAGCTTTGGGATACAGACCTAGAAATGGCATTGCTGGATCAAAGGGCATGCACAGTGTTATGGTCATTTGGGCATAGACTGGAGGGATTCTTAAGGAATGGAAGATATATGATGAATTAGCAAAGGAGACAGAGAGAAATGTCAGATAGAAGGAAAACCATGAGAAAGTAATGTCATGGAAGCTCAGGTGTTAATGCTGAGATCCTGGAGGGAGGCAGACAGCTGTTTACGCAGCTGACTGAATTACTTAATTACTCCTCCCAGAGGGTCAATATTTTTTTTCCCTTTGATCTTGGTAATAGAGTATGGTTTGGCAAGGCAGTGAAGTCCGGCTCCTGGGTGTGTCTGTGTGATGGAACATGAAGTGGTGGCTGAGGGAGTAAAGTAGGATGGGGTGTGGATCAGGTGAGTGTAAGTAGATATGGAGTAAAATAACAGGGGGGTCACTGGGAGGGTGGAAGAGGGTTGGATTGCAGACCCTCTGTATTGATTCAACGTGAGCATTAATTTCTAGGGCTTGGGACCCACAGTGGTCTCCTACCTGTGTAGTGGGTGGAAGATGTTGCATGTCACAGAGTCTGTGCTAGTCTCCATGAAGCAATATTAGCCTCATGGGAGCTGTGACATCTAATCCCCAGAAAATTTGTGTAATGGAGACCATTTGATTGGGAATTGAGAGACCTGGTTTCTGGTCATAATTCTGTCGTTAACTTCCTGCATGACCTTGGGGAAAGCATTTACTCTCTCAGGGTTTCAATTTCTTCATCTGTAAACTGAGGGAACAGAACTAGGGGACCTCTGAGTTTCCTTCCACCTCATAAATAATCCTATTAGTCCTTGGAGCAGAGGTATTGGAAGGGAGGGGCTAAAGACTCCATTTTCTACCTTCCTTCCCAGATGTTCACCAGGGTATCCCAATGGTATCTTGTAATCAAGTCAAGGGCATAGTACAGTCAAAAGATGACTTGGAGTCAGCTGTCCCAAGTTCAAATCTTTATTCTGATACTTGCTCATTTTATGGCAAATCACTTAATATCTATGAGCATTTCCTTCTGTGTAAAATAGAAACAATACTTGTACTACCTACTTCGCAGAGTTGTTGTAAGAAAGGTACTTTGTGAAACTTATTGTCTTGTGGAAATAAAAGACTTTAAGAGGCATAGTGGCAAAATTGGAAAGAATGCTGTATCTATCTGGAGTCAGAATTCTTGATTCAATTGGCTCTTACACTTACTACCTGTGTGAGTTTTAGCAGGTCTCTTTAAGCCTCACTTTCCTGATCTGTAAAATGAGGGGTTGTACTAAATGATCTCTTAGCCCCTTAAATCCACAGATCCTCTGAAAAACCTGTTCTTTCCTTTATCTGTCGATGGTGACCTCATTTCCACTAATTTATTTTAGAAACAACATCCTCTCCTTTCTCCACACTCTCTTTTGTTCTTCATATCCAATCAATTACCAGCTCCCATCAGTCTTAACTCCTCAATGTTTCTCTTGAATCAGCCCCCCTCCTATGACCACTACTCATCTGGACTATTGCAACAACTTCCTAACTGGTTTTCATTTCTCCTTTCTTTAGTTTATCTCTCACACTCGTAACCCTCCTAATATATCGCTCTGATTACTTCCCTCCTCAAAAGCCATCGATTGCTCCCTACTGCCTACAGAATAAAATTTAAATTGATTAGCCTGACATTTAAGGCCAATCACAAGCTGACCTCAAGCTGCATTATTAACCTCACCTCAGACCACTCTGTTTCATCTACTCCAAAGCCAGACTACACTACTCACCATCCTGAGATGACATTCAAATATTGCCTAAAATCCCTTCTCCCACCACCTCTGCCTGTTGGCATCATGCCCTGCTTCCCAGACCAAGATCCAATGGATCTTTGAATCATTGTCATCATTTTTAAGCATGAGTGAACATTGTCACAGAAGCCAGAATTTATCATTACCGTTGACTTACCATGGGCAAGGCACTATGCTGAGCACTTTAGATACATCTCATTTGATCCTCAAAACAATCCAGGGAGGGGGATACTCTCATTATTCTCATTTTGCAGTTGAGGACATTGAGGCAAAAAGAACCCAGGATCACATAGCTGTAAATGCCTGAAACTAGATTTGAACCCTGGCAAATGGTTCTAGCCATTGTACTAGATAATAACCTCCCAGATAACAGCAATATTGTCTGATGACTAACTTTGACAGACTTCGCTCTTCTTAGCAATGCAAAGATCTAAGACAACTCCAAAGGACTCATGATGGAAAATGCCGTCCGCATCCAGAGAATTATGGAGTCTGAATGCAGATGGAAGCAAACTATTTGCTCTCTTTTTTGTTTATTTGTTTCTTCTTTTTCATGGTTCCTCCCGTTGGTTATAATTCTTCTTTACACCATGACTAATGTGAAAATATGTTTAATATTAACGTAGACATGGAGCCGATATCAGATTGCACGCTGTCTTGGGATGGAGAGGTGGGAAGGAAGGGGAGAAAATTTGGAACTCAAAATCTTATGGAAGCAAATGTTGAAAATGAAAAATAAATTTAAAAAAATAACCTCCTAGAGAAAAGGAATGACAGCCATCACCTAACCCCGTGCAGCTGCACTTAATAAATCATGCTCAATTTGATTGTTAACCTGTAGGCCTTGCCTTAATCCAGGGGCAAGAGCTGGGTACCTCAGCTGGTGGAGGGGATAATACTAAATACTTGAGAGGAAACATTAAATGCGCCAGCTTCTCCAGGCTTCATAGTTTTGTTTCAGCCTAATTTCTGTTCATCTGTGCAGAGACACACATAAGCTATGGGGAAAGGTATCTCCTACTCTTCCTGACCACCTGGTTATCTACTTAGCAGCAGCTATGATCACAGACCACAGCTGACCATAAAACATTAGTGTGTGAATTTCCTACCACTCAGGAAAGAA
The DNA here is from genome assembly GCA_028646515.1 of Pseudochirops corinnae. Lineage (NCBI taxonomy): Eukaryota > Metazoa > Chordata > Mammalia > Diprotodontia > Pseudocheiridae > Pseudochirops > Pseudochirops corinnae. The sequence goes on along the minus strand of CM053592.1, from coordinate 103,210,853 downwards.
GAGAAAATTTAGGGGTGCAAACTAGTGCATACTATGTCAGATGTGGTCATTTTCTTAGTTAATTTTGCTTAACTGTTTTTTCTTTGTTATATGTTGGGGGGGGGATGTCAGGAAATAGCTTTTTTAAAAAAGCAGCTATAAAAAAACTTTTAAGGAAAAACATTACTGTGTTACTGTACCTTAGCATAAATAGCAAGGAGTGCGTGGTCCTGGGATGCATAAGCAAAAATGTGTAGGAATCTTTAAATAATCCTTCCATTTTACTGAGCACACTGCTCTGACCCTCACTAGACTATTGTGTTTGAGCTCTGTAATTAAAGAGACAAGCAGAAAACACAGGGAGGTTCAAAGGAGAGAAAGGCAAGGATATGCAAGGGCTTGAGAAATAAGATTTGTGAAGAAAGGCTAGATGAATTGGGATTATTCAGCCTGAAGGGCAGGAGGTCAAGGAGCAGTTTAATAACAGCGTTCACATAGAAGGGAAATCCTTTATCCTTATAGTGCTGGGGGACGGGGCGAACGCCCATCTCATAGGCTAACCACATTATACGCAGGCTTTTAAAGAATGCAGTTGGGGAACATGATCTGATCAAATTCATGGAATGATAAACTGTTATTTGTTCACCAAAAGCAATAACCGTGGTAGTTTCTGATGATTCTCCCTTTTTGCTGTCGCATGACCCAGGTTAAGACATTCATTCTCTGTTCATTTGGGTGTGATCAGAGGGATTGGAGGAAATCCTGCTGTGACTATGATGTGTATCAGTTGGAAGGTTGGCTTAAGCTCCCATTCTTTCTAAGAGGAATGCAGATTCAGGCTTTGAGATTCCCTGGGTCCAGCCACCTTTTCCTTCTTCCTCACCCTTTTCTTTTTCTTTCTCAGTCTCTCTCTTTCTCATATTGACTTTCTCTAACTCACTGGGGTGATTGAGACTTTTTCTTCCCCATTTCTCTCCTTTTCATCTTTTGGGGTACCCTCAAGTCATCCTGTGATTGGTTTTCTAAAAGCATGCTTCCTTTGGTCTCCTTCCATTGGGTTTATGCTATTATTAGCCTCCAACCAGCCATTGTAACCTTCTAATAACCTAGGACATGAAAAAGAAGAAACAATCATGTTAAAGTGTCAGGGTTAGGGCATCTGCCCTGGGGGGTTATCTATCACAGACAAAAAGTACTTACTCTGTTGACACCATAACCAGCCTTTACCAGAATGAACAAATCTTGAGGTCATTTATGGCACATTTGATGATATTTCTTTGATGCACTGAATATAGCAGGCTGTTTTCCATGCTCTTTGTAAGGATTCAGTCATAAAGTGTGATGGGCTATTTTTAAGTAGATGCAATGCATGTGACTGAAAGACAACCATGCCAGTTATAGTCATTCGCTGCTTGAAATTATTAGTAAAAACAAATCCACTGGGAACACTATTATTGAAGAGTTTAAGTCGAATAGCCTTAGAGTTCTTCCCACTCATTTGGATGCCAATAATATACACCAGTGGTTCTAAACCTTTATGGGGCTATAACATTGTTAATTTGCTTTTTATACCTCCTTCCCACCAACTCCTTATTTTCTTTCCCCGATGGCTTTTGTTCATCCGTTTGCATATTTCTTGTCTTGGGTCAAAGGACTGTTGCAAAATTTGTAAAGAAAACAGGTACCAATGACTCTTTGGAGCAAGTGACAAAGTTATGGAGTGGTTCTGACCAAGAACCACTAGACCAATACATCACTATATTGATATAATTGAGCAACTTTAGCTCTGATTTCTAAATGAACCAATTCAAAAAAGGCAGTCTACAAGTAATATAAATTCTTGTGACAGAGAATAAGTGGACTTTTCTAGAACTGACTTTGAGTGAATAATAATTAGCAATGACCCTAAAAAAAGCTCCTAGACGTGATTGGAAAACCTCAGAAAATAAGCTAATAGGGAAAAGTACAGGTTCCCTGAATCTGTATAGGGTATCTAAGGTTAAATATCTGTCTTCAATCATGATAGTGGGCATGGTTGGGAAATGGATTACAAGAAATGCTCTCCCAAATTTGCAGAAGCTAAGATTGATCAGGCAGAGTTTTCCACTGTAATCACTTTTAGTTTCCCTGTACTACCTGGAAAAATGTGTGGAGGAAAATGTTAATTAGACATTCAGTCCTAGAAATTGTTGCCAGTTTATGAAGTGATCTATAAGTCCTTAGTAAACAGCATAGTTAAACAATCTATGATTGTTATAAACTCAGTCCTTTCAGTTCTATCATGAGAATATATTTTTGATAGACAATTCCCAAGGGACTTTATCTAAATTGGATTCTGGCCACTAGAACATTGGTTCTAAGTGAGGAGAATGCCACTTCTGCTCAGATTAGAGCCGATTAAACTGACTTTAGCATTTTAAGATTTTTTTTTTATGTAATTGCTTTTAATTGTCTTTTAGTGTTTTCTTTTTTGTGATTTGGCTGATTTTTAATGTGATAACTTCATATTTATATGACAGGTGTTCTACTATCTTTAAAATGCAATAGGACAATCCCACATGTATAAGAAGCTGGCATCTCCTTGAAACGTGGGGACCAAAAAGGCTACTCAAGTAAATTTATAAATCAGACTTAAATCCAAGGCTCTATATCTGAGGTTACTCATCATTCATTGACTCTTGCCACTTCACACTGGAAATCCCTTCAGGAGACCTAGGCTCTGAATAGTTATTCAGACTTCAGGATTATAGCTAAGTAAACAGGTAATTAGATTGGCAAAATCACAGTTAAATCATGAAAAAATAAGATATGTGCCATACAATACATGACTATAAGCATTTCCTAGCTTCCAATTCCAAGGCAAATCCTCCCTTTCAGGTTGAAATCTGTTTTCATTCTTTCTGATTCCCAAGAATGGAAACGCCAGTCCAGAAGACTGATATCTTATCATAATCCCTTCTCCCATTGGAGGAGGAATAAGATCCAGTGTGTGACACATAGTGCGCACTTAATAAAGGCTCGTTGACTGACTGACCCATCGCAGGCTGCCCCACAGCAGCTGAGTTTTGCTGCTTATGTTTTTGGTAAATTTCTTGGTTGTAGCTGCATGGGCAGTAGGAAATCAGGATCATATTAGGAAAGTAGGATCTCTGGCTCTGGAACTCTTGGATCCTTGAAATACCATCTGTCTGGTTTGTGTATCTGTCTATCCCTGAAACCCCACCACTGAAAAGGAGCACTTCTCAAATAACCCGAGGCTGATACCCCACAGAGCACCACCTGACTGTCACAAATCTAACATCAACAAGCAGACGGGAAAGAAACATGGTTGTGTTCGAACCCTAACCTCCTTCTTCAGACTCCACATGGCACTCCTCCCCTTTCCACCTACAAGTCAAATCAATCTGGGCCAAAGCCAACCAGAAAATATTTGAGTGCTGGCAATGCTTGAGAAAACACTTTCCCTTAGGTTCCAGAACTATCCCAATAGTTCTGGAAAATAAAAATTGAAAAATAAAAACTAGTTTTATTTAGGGACTTTAGTGTTACCTGCTGAGATAATTGGAACTCCTTTTGGGTTTCAGGAGTGGGGCTGAGAAACGTTTTCTTCTATAAAATAAAGGAATTTGCTCTAGATAGATGGCTCTCTAAACAGTTCTTCATCTTTTTTTCTGTGTGTGTCAAGGACCCCTTCAGCAATCTGTGAAGTCTACACTTCTCAGAATTAGATTTTTAAATGCATAAATTAAAATTCATAGGATTACAAAAGAAGTCCATTTAGTTGAAATAATCACCAAATTTTTAAAAGCAATTTCATGAGCCCCAGGTTAAGAACCTATGTCCTAAAGTTTCTTCTAGTTCTAATGATCTATTATTAAGACTGTGAACTCATAATCTGTGTAAATTATGGGGCCAGATTCTCTTAGTATACAAGCTGTTCTTCTGAGAGAAAAATAACTGCCATAGTGTTAGTAAATCTTTGAGGCCAGTAGTGTACTGAAAAACTGTGGTGTCAAACACAAATGAAATGAGGTCCACTAAATGGTAGGCCATATATTGCTTTAAAAAACCACATATTAATATTGTCTGTGTTTTATCATATTTTTATTTATTTGGTTAAATATTTTTCCATTCCATTTTCATCTCATTTGGGCAGGATTCTGGAGTGTTTCAGGCTTCAATGCAGCCTGCTGGTGGAGTATTTGTCACCTCTGCAGCAGAGAATGTTGATGGCAGACTAGCTTGCCAAATCACATATTTGTCACCTGAAAGATTTCATATGTTACTGTAAAAAGTTTTGTACTCGTTCCCATGGACTAGTTCAAGTACTAGACTAGAGGAATGTTTTTACCTTTGGATAAGGCTTTTGTGCTTAGGAAAACTCTTCCTTGGGTTCCCTCAGAAGAAGAAAGGCGCCTAAGACAAAACCAAAAACCAATGAAGGGATCTCCCAAAATAGCCAGCCTACTAGCCTTCACATTTCATTGGAAATAAGGGATACTAACTACCCACGTCTCTCTAGCTTGGAACTTTTTCCTTTTGTTTGCTAAACATCCATCCCTCAGCAATGGAAAACTGAATACAACATTCCAGAAGTGATCTGAATAGATCTGAATCCATTGGAGCTATTATTGTCTTTTTTAAATGCATATATTTTGTTTTAATATAAAAAATTAAAATAGTTTTTTTTAAATTACAATAATAATCATGATAACCAAGCAGAAGGTACTTGAAGGTTGGCAGAGTATTTTTCAGATGTAAAACTCCACAACTCAGTGAGATGGGTGCAATTATTATCCCCCCTTTATGGAAGAGAAAACTGAGGCTGAAGGAGATTACATGATTTGCCCAGGGCCACAAAGTCTGTGTCAGAGGCAGGATTCATACGTAGGTCTTCCTGACTCCAAGTCTAACATTTATTCTATCTACAAACACCCCCCCCAAAACTGTTAAGCACAATCGATGAATTGTCTGGTAAACATCACTTTCTTCTTTTGTAGTTAACTAATTGTTATTGTTGATTATCCTTATTGAATTGTTCTCTTCTTCATTGGCTCCCTCTGTTAAAAGAAAAAAAAGATTGGTGTGCTTTAGCTTGGGTAGTACAGGATCCCAACATTGTATTTGGCAAAGTTCTGTGGCTTCTTAGAGTTGTCTTTCTTTACATCCCAGTAGTCATTGTCTCTGTCGTTCTTTTTGGACCCTCTGTGATTGGGCTTCCAGGAGAACAATCAGGTATTTATCTGCTCTCTTCATTATAGTTTTTCCTAATTACTTTTTATTTTTGTTAATTTAGTTTTCCCCTCTTACTTTTTTGGGGGTGAGGATGTCAAATTAGCTAAAAGCTTTTTAAAAAAAGTCTTTTGCTTTGTATACTTGTTTAATTGTCATTTGTTTTCACTTTTATCTCTTCATTGATTTTCAAAGTTTCTACTTGTGTGAATATTTTGCTGGTTTTCTTCTTTTTAATGGTATACTAAATTCTTTAATCTTTTATTTCTTCTTTTCAGAAATGCATTCAAGAAGATGATTATTCCTTGAAGGAAGCTTTAGCTGTATCCCATAAATTTTGGGATGTCCTTTCACTGACATCATTCTCTTTAATATAAACATTATTATTTCCATGATTTGTACTTTGACACATTCTTTATTTAGTATAACATTATTGAGTCTCCATTTGTTTCTTTTATTCATACTTATTGATTTTTTGCATTATAATCTGTAAAGAATTTTTTAATATAACTGCCTTTCTACATTATTTGAGTTTTTTATATTCACAGCTGATTTTTTTATAAATATGCTCTGTGAAACTGAAAAATAAATATGCTCCTTAGGATTTCCATTGAATAATTAGTACAGATCTTCTATATGTAATTTTTACACCCCAGGTTGATAATTTTATTCATATTGTTTTTCTTTTAACTCTAAGTCAATAGAGCCACAATGAAGCCACCTATGATTATTGTCTTGCTATTTAAGTCTTTCTGTAATTTAGCTATTTCTCTATATATTTAGATGCTATGACATGCAGTAAATATATATTTAATAATGATATTATTTCATTATTCATGGTACCTTCAAGTCCAATATGACTTGATTTTCTCTCTTCATAGTATATGTTTTTACATTTTGGGGGTCCAAAGACGTAATTACATTTGTGCTTTAGAAGGGTTTTAGTGAAGCAAAATAATTTTAACCAGTTCCTTATTTTAATTCTACATTAATCTTTTTTTTTTTTCAGCTAGGCAATCAAGTTAAACACCCCCCCAAAACTGTTAAGCACAATCGATGAATTGTCTGGTAAACATCACTTTCTTCTTTTGTAGTTAACTAATTGTTATTGTTGATTATCCTTATTGAATTGTTCTCTTCTTCATTGGCTCCCTCTGTTAAAAAAAAAAAAAGATTGGTGTGCGGTCTTGTGTAGGGTCACATAGCTAGTAAGTGTCAAATGCTGAGGTCAGATTTTATTTTATTTTTTTGGCAAAACAATTGGGGTTAAGGGACTTGCCCAGGGTTACACAGCCTGTATTAAACTTTATGTTTTTGGTGCTGGAGTTTGTTTTCTAGGGAAATTTTTCATTCTCCTAAGTTTATTTCTTTTTAGAAAGTTCATTCCTTTTAGTGAAGGAAAAGAACTAGAGTTTAAGAAAATAAAGTTGGAGATACCCAACATTTAAAATAAATATGTAGCCAGGGATTTGATGGAAGGAAAAATTAACTTTATAGTTATAAAAAAGCAACAGACTTTGGAGAAACAGATTACTGGGAAAATCTAGGAAACATTGATATCCTGGAAAAGACATGATAAAACAAAAAAATTCCATACTATATTTCAGGAAATCATATTAGACAATTGTCTATAAATATTGGAACTAGAGAGAAAAGTTCAGATGGATAAAATCCTATGGGTTCTAGAAGAAAAGAATCCCAGGATTAACTGATTTAGAAATATATTTACAAATCTCTAGAGCTTTGAAGTCAAAGGAAAAAATATATATCACAAATATCCAAGAGGAGATAGCTCATTTGCTGAGAAATATCAGTTCATTATGCAGAACTATTTATTGCTTATAAGAAATGTAAGAAAATACTGCAATGTGATACACTGAAAAGCAAAGGGAAAAAGACTTGCATCTGAGGATAATTTATCTTGCAAAACTGAAGATATACTTACTGTGAGAAAGAAGAGTTTTTAACTAAATTAATGGTTTTTGAGAAAACCCCAGCTGAGAAAAGTTTTTTAAATGCATACTCAGTGAGCAAAAGAAACTTAAGAAAGGTACATTGGTCCAAATGGCATTAAAGGGCTGGATGACTTATCTTAGAGTTTATATTCTGAAAGGAAGAGACAAAATTATTGTCCCTTTTAAACCTCATTTTGTCTGTGGGTCAAGTCTCATCTCCAATAGACCTGAGCACCTGAATACCCTAAGCATCTCTCTAAAATTATAAGTTGCAGAGAGGAGACTGATCTGCATTTGTAGCTTTCCTCACTAGAAGTCCCCCCTATTCTAAGGAATAAGTTCAGTTCCCAAGCCCTATTTTGGATAAAGTAGCAGAATATTATTCTGCCTTAAGGCAAGATGAATAATAAGGATTTCAGGGAAACGTGGGGGAAATAACATGAAAAATAAACAGAACCAAAAGAACAACATAGACAATAACTACAGCAATGTAAATGAAAACATTCCTTAAAGGAAGCCTGAATTCAGAGGATTAAAAAATTAATGATAGTCCTGGAGACGGAAATGAAACATATCTCCATTTTCACAGCAGAGAGGTAAGGGATGACTAGGGTAGAATGTAAAATACATTATCTAATGCAGTTCATCCGTCATGTGCTTTAGCTCTCAAGTTGTTGTTTTTTTAAAGAGCTCCCATACTCCTCTAAATCTACATGAAACCCAGTCCCTTTAATGGCACACTCTGCCTTTGAATTTCCTCTCCATTCTGATTTCCCTCCACTAGATATTAGGGTGGGTAAAAGATGAAATGACTTCACTTTTCACCTATCACAACACATAAATGTTTCTCCTAAAATGTGGTCCCCACAACTGAATGCAATACTCCTGGGTAATGCCCTGTCCAGTAGGGCAAACACTTTCTCTGATTTGAACACTACATTTCTATCTATTCAGTCTAGGATAGCATTTTTTGACTATCAAGTCACTTTGATGGCTTAACTAAATTTGTAATCCCCTAGGTTTTCTTCACATGACCCAAGGTCAATCCATTTCTTTTCCATCCTATACTTCTGTTTGATGTTTGTTTTTTGGTGTCAAATTTTTCCATTCATCTCTACTAAGTTCTATCTTCTTAGCTTCAGTCTATCATTCCTGTCTGTCAATATATTTTTGGATCATGATTTCATTATCTAATGTTGATCCAAAACCAACTCTAAGATTCTTTATTCAATGATTACTAATAGGACATCATGTGGGAAATTTGTACTAAGAAGGCTCCAGAAATAGTTATGGGCTATATCCAGATAAAAGCAACTGGAGGCTGGAGGAATTTCTATATGGAAATGAGGGGTCCTCAAACAGGGTAACATTTCCAAATATCTAATGAACAAAACATTATGTACTATCAGTATCATTCCAGATTTTCTAATAAGAGAAGAGAAATCTAGAAAAGCTTTATTTTAAATTCAGATAAAAATAGAGGATTCAATGGGAACAGATGAATCCCATTGCTATTTGACTATTATCCAGATTGTTCTCAGTGAATAAATGTGATTATTCTCAATTTTTTTATTCACTTGTCCTTTTCTGAAAAGAAAAAAATTAGTTCTACTGATTTCTGGCTTTAATATATTAAACCCAAGTTAGAGCCATTTCCTCAGGGCTTCTGATCTACCCTTCCCCCAAACCCCTTTTAAGAAGTCATATGATTCTAACACACAGGAGGAAGTTACTCAGTCTTACTTTGGGAAAGGACGTGTTTTGCCACAGGGCTTCTCACCAGGTTTTGAGGGTTCTGTTTCTGGGTTGCAGCTGCCACTTACATCCCTCACTGGCCTGTTGGAGCCTCATCTTCCTTTTTAAGCCAGAGCTACAGGTAATCCTTTACCTGCTGAAAGCTAGAGGGACAAGAGTGAGGGGGACAACAAATCAGGGCAGTGGAAAGCAGCATGAGGAAAATGGAGCTTCCCCAAGCTACACATTGTCTGCCTTCCCTCTCTGAGGCACAAACCTGTGACACAATTTCCAAGGGTCCCATTTTATAGCTGGGTCTCTAGCAGGCCTTTAGAGGCATAAGGTAGAGGTGTCAGTGCTGACTGGAATAAAAATAAATGGCAGACTAAAGTGCTGCTGGGGGCGAGGACAGAAGAGAGAAAGCAAATAGAAATGCCACAGGGATGGTTGCCCAGATTAAAAGAGTCAGTGCGTTCCTTAAATCTTTAGAGGAAAGTCATAAAGATCATTTAATGCTAATAAATAAAATAGGCTACATTTAGAAGTGACAACATACCCACCCTGAAGCTGAAAAGCACAATATAATTAATTTGTTTTAGCCCAAATTTTGAGCCAAGGGGGATATTTTCTTTGTCTTTGTCAACCCTGCAAACATTAAGGGGAGATTAATAGCCCCAGTGCTAAATGAAACCATCAACAAATTGCTAAATGTACCCATATCCTAGATCTACTCATAGTCACCTAAAGATGGAAAAGATTGAATTAGATAAACTCAGGCTGATGATGAATAAACACAAAACTCCAAATGGGACACTACTCATCAATGAAGACATTAAGAAAATTTTAACCAGCTCTCACCACTTCTAGTCACCCCAGGCAATTTAAGACTCTCTTTCATTCCACATCCCCCCTCCCCCATTACCGTATGTAGTTTAAAAACCAGGCAAACAAGAATCCTGTCTCTGATCCCTAGGCAGCATCAACTGGGGAGACCATAAATAGGAGATACCTGCAGGAGAATAGTGAGGGTTTTTGTCTAAGGGAGAGGTTCTTATTTTTGAGCGTGTGTGTGTGTGTGTGTGTGTGTGTGCGTGTGCGTTATGGACCCTTTTGTCACCCTGACAAAGCCTATGTACTCCCTCCCAGAAGAATGTTTTAAAATAATTGAAGGAAATACTAAAGTTAGTTAAACTCGGACCTTAATGAATATAAAAATGTAATTTTTTCCCCATCCAAATTTACGGACCCCTGGAAATCTATATTCATGGATTTCTTGAGAGTCCCTGGACCCCAGGTTAAGAATGCCTCTTCTAAGAGATAAATGTCTTGAGGTGAGATGGAGAGGGGCCAAGAAACTGAGCGAGGGCATGAGATGGGAGAGACATTACTAAGCTAGCTCATGAAGACAGGGGAACTTAATTTCACCTGGAGAAAAATGTTAGTGTAGGAAAGGAGGACATACCCAGTGTGGTTGGATCTACATTGTACTCTCCCGGTCCATTGGATAAAAAACAAACAAACAAACAGTGTAATGTCAGACCTGGAAAGGATCTTTGGCATATCCTAGTTCAGCAATGTGATTTTATAGATGGAAAGACTAAGGACCAGAAAGGTTTCATGTGACTTGCCCAAGGTTAGGATAGTAAAGAGAGTAAATAGTGGATCCACAATTCAAACCTGTGTCTTCTGACTACAAAAATCCAGTGTTCTTGACACTTGCCCAGTGTATATCTTCTCCATCTCTCCTCACTTGGCTTAGAAGAGCAATTAGACATTAATCACAAGTAAGTGTAAATGATGCTTGGAATCGGAGCCCCTTCCTGGGTTTGAAGTCTGGCTTTTCTCTTGACTACACTGTTGAGCAAATCACTTAGTCCCTTAGGGTGTCTTTTTCCTCATGTATAAAATGAGGGTGTTGGAACAGGTGTTCTGTGAAGTCCCTTTCACTTCTGAAACCTATTGACCATTATCAATATTACTTTAGGGAGGATCGATTGGAAACCAGTAAGGTTTGAGTCAGGATCCTACCATCTACTTTACAGCTGGTCACTGTGCTCTGGTTCTAGCCAGTAGCCTACAGGAGTAGATGTGTACCAGCACTAACCCGTGGGCCTTGGCATCTGTCCTTCCATTGCTTCCTAAGGTCCACTAGGCATTTCCATCTATTTGACCTTGAGGTGGAACCTTCCTATATGTGGTCTCTCTCCCAATTAGATGATGAGTTTCTAGAGAGAAAGGACTGTTCTGCTTTTCTATTTTGTATCTTTAGCATTTAGCACAGTGCTCGGCACATAATCAGAGCTTATTAAATTCTTCTCCCTTCTATTCCAACAGATGTATCCCTAGCCTCTGTGTCTCAATTCCCACAGCTGACTTAAGCTCTCAAGGGCTTAGAGACCCTAAGCCGACCCACCCCAAAATCTCCAGCTTAAATTAAATGCTTAGTGACTCTTATGAATATGTTTTGCATGACTGCATATATATAACCTATATGGAATTGTTTGCCTTCTTAATGCGGAGGGAGGAAGGAAGAGAACTTGGAACTCAAAGTTTTAAAAACAAATGTTAAAAATCATTTTCACATGTAATTGGGAAAAAATAAAATAATAAATCATTAAAATTAATTAATTAATTAAATTCTTAAATTTTCCTGGAAGGAATACAGCCCTAAAACTCTTCTGGGTTTTCACTTAATTATTACTCCTTTTTATCTGTACCCTAATTGCTAAGGTCAGTAACACCTGAAAATGCTTTCAGTTGAGTAATTAAGAGTTAAATAACTCTCAAGAGCAGCGCTTAATAATATCAATAAAAGCTAACATTTATATAGCATGTATATGAGCCAGGTGACAGGGAGCTAGTGGCACAGTGGTAAAGTGCCAGACCTGGAGTAAGCAAGACTTATCTTCCTGAGTTCAAATCTGGCATCAGACACTTACTGGGCAAGTCACTTAACCCTGTTCACCTCAGTTTCCTCATCTGTAAAATGAGCTGGAGAAGGAAATGACAAACCACTCCAGCATCTTTGCCAAGAAAACCCCAAATGGGGTCACAAAGAGTCAGATGGGACTGAACAACAACAAATGAACCAGGCACCATGCTAAGCACCTTATAATTATTATCTTATTTACTTCTTACAACAATCCTGAGAAGTAAATGCTGTTTCTTGGCCTATGACTCATGGCCATTCTTAGAGGATAAGCTCCTTGTGACAATGGATTGTTTCATCCTTTATCATTGTATCTGGATCCAGAGCATAGTAGGTATTTGATAAATACTTGTTGATGGACTGATTGGTGTCAATCATACAGTGCTCCCTTTTCCCAATTTGAAACCAGCAAATCAGGAGACCAAATTCCCAGTGGCACCACCTTCCTCATATTCCATTTGACTTTAAAAAGCTCTCAACCTTGGGCACAGGCTTGGCTTCAACTCCTCCCCCTCTTCTTTTAAAGTCTGATACCTTTTGGTTTTATATCAAAATTATTTCTATATATGCCCCTTCATTGTTAACCTCTAGCCCTAATGAATCTTCTTTTAAAACAGAGATAAAATAGTCAAGCATAGCCAACCAGCGCACTGAATGCAGCATTCCACACCCTTGGAAGTCATTGTTCCCTGCCTTTCCAACAAAGGAGCGTGGGCTATTTCTTCATCTCTTCATTTTCCCCACCTCCATTTTAGTGCAGGCCAACAAGAACACATTAAGCACCAACTATTTGCAAGAAACTTTTTCTACTCATTAATTTTAGAAACTTTGAAGTTTCTTTGAAGATTTGATTGCAGAGTCATTTTCAAATATCTGCTGATATTTGAAAGATCACGTAAAACAGGAGAGGAAGCACAAAATAAGAGAAAGGCGAATGCCATCCCTTTTTTTTTTTAATGAAGAGAACAGATTCTTCAAACTATTGACTGGTGAGCTCTACTTTGATTCCTGAGAAAATTTTAGAACAGGTCATTAAACAGATTGGTAGGTGAAGATAAAAAGGGAAGTAGTGATTACAAAGAGCCAGCGTGGCTTCATCAAGAATAGATCATGCCAGACTAGCCATGTTTCCTTATTTAACAGGGTCACTAAATTGTTAGATGAGGAAAACACTATTTACCTAGATTTTTAGCAAGACTTCTATGCTAGATTTTTAGCAAGACTTTTATGCTAGATTTTTAGCAAGACTTTTGATAAAATATCTTGCCATTCTTGTGGAGAAGATGGAGACGAATAAAATAATAACAGAATTAGAACTGATGGGAGGAAGTAGTAGTTAACGGTTCGATGTTGACCTGGAGGAGCTGTCCAGTAGAGAACTCCAGACTTGTATGCTTGGTCTTATTCTGTTTAGTATTTTCTCAATGACTTAGACAAAGGCATAAATGGTATGCTTATCAATACACCAGATGGCACCATGTTAGGAGGAATAGCTAACACACTGGAAGAAAGACTTAGGATCCAAAACAGTATTTACAGGTTAGAACACTGAACTGAATATAATAAGATGAAATTTTTGTTGTTGTTCAGTCATTTCATCCATGTCTGACAATTTGTGAGCCTATTTGGGGTTTGCTTGGCCAAGATAAGAGAGCACTTTGCCATTTCCTTCTCCAGATCATTGACAGATGAGGAAATAGAGGTAAACAGGGTGAAGTGACTAGCTCAGGGTCACACAACTAGCAAAAGTCTGAGGTCATTTTTGAACTTAGGAAGATGAGTCTTCCTGACTCCAGGCCTGATGCTCTATCCACTGCACCACCTACCTGCAATTAAATAGGGATAAATGTAAAGTCTCGCAGTTGTGTTAAAGAATAATCAGCTTCAGAATCATAAGATGGGAGAATTATGGTTAGATAGAAGTTTGTCTGAATAAGGTCTAGGGGCTCAATATGCATCAACCATGTGATGGGGCACCAAAAAAAAGTTAATGGAATCTTGGGCTACATCTAGATAGGCCTAGCGCTTCCTGAATTAAAGATTGGATAACCCCTCTGTGTCTTGCCCTTGTCAGACTTTCTCTGCAATATTATGGGGGTTTGTAAGCATCATGGTTGAAAGAGAATGTTGCTGGGATTTAAGTAGCATAAGCAAGTGAGAATTTAGGGGAAGGCAACCAGGCTGTTGAAAGGCTTTGGGATCATGTCATATAAGGATAGATGGAAGGAATTAGAAATGCTTAGTCTAGAGAAGAAAAGACTTAGTCAGTGATGCAATAGCTAGATTCAAGTACTTGAAAGGTTGTCAAGTATAAGAATAATTGGGTGAAAGTTCCAAAGAGGTAAATTTAGGATTTATATCAGAGGTATTTTCCTAACAATTAGAGAATTGAGGCAACTAGGTGGCTCAGTGGATAGAACACTGGAAGACTGCGTTCAAATTTGGCCTCAGACACTTACTAGTTGTGTGACCCTGGGCAAGTCATTTAATCTCTGTTTGTCTTGATTTACTGGAGAAGGAAATGGCCAATCATTCCAGTATCTCTGCCAAGAAAACCCTACATGGGGTCATGAAGCGTTCAATATGAGTCAATGAGTGAACAGCAGAAGGAGAATTGACAATCCTAAGAAGTGCTGGGTTCCTGGTGTATGTTGTACTGGGGATTCCTTTTGGATGTAGGATGGACTAGATGGCTGAAAGGTGCCTGGGATGAGTAGTTTCCAAGTACTCAGAAAACCAGAGTATCAGCAGACATGAAAATTGATGCTGTTCTCATGGCCATGGAATGATATTCCACACAAA
>CM053592.1:103179784-103195722 GCA_028646515.1 Pseudochirops corinnae | reverse complement strand
TAGCTTGACCAAGCCTTAATAATAAAATTAAAATTAGAGAAAAAAAAAAAAAAAAGGAAGTCAGGTCCCTCACACACACCTAGTTGTTGAACTAGGAAAAACAAACCTCAACATCTTTATTGACTATCTATGTAAGGAGAGGTATCTATCAGTTCCTCAAATCCTTACCTCCAGAATGCCAACCTCTTTTGAAATATAGTACAGTCAGCTAGCTAATTGGAGCCCTCAGGTATTTAGCCTTTCTTAGAACTAATTTCTTCCTGCTGACAGGAATAAAGCCTTTATTCCAAGCCTTTCTCTGACACAAGGTTAGAAATTCCTCCTGTTAATTCTTTATTCTTTATTCCCAAACTTTATTCCCAAGCTTCATCCCTTCATATCATTTCAACAAATCTTAAAAAGAGCTATCTGGGACTGGGGCACCCTATTTTCTTCGTGTTTTTTAGGCCTCGAAATCTTCAGATCTTGCCATTCAAATGAATCTGAACAAGCACAAAAATTAAGAAGGTAAGATCACTTCATTCTGACTCCTATTCCTATGTTTAGCTGGCTAGCTAGATGGATAAAGCACACACACATAAATATTGTCAGCCACAAGCCCGATACTGTAATGATTAGCCTATAAACACAATCTAAACTCAATACATTTCAAACTAGATGTATCTTTCCCACACATCAGCCCATTTTCCCGTCAGCTAAGAATGAAAGGTAGACAAAGAAGGTAATGTCATCTTTGATTCCTTTCTCTCTTTAATTCTCCACCTAGCAAGTCACCAAGACCCACAGATGCTTCTTTCAAAAGATCTCATATCCAGGGCCCTGTGCACACAACACCAATGTGTCAATCAGCACCCAAACTCAGGAGCTCGCTACTTCTTGAATTCACAACGTTGTTGCTAAAGAGAGGATTACCCATCTCAATATTGTTATTCAATCATCTGTGCTCAGGGAAAGAAATACAAAGCATTAAGAGGCAGCCAGTACGTTGAGAATCAGGCTTAGGCTCACCTAGACGAACACATGCTTACATTGGCACATCTGTGGGGAAGAAAAGGAGAAATATTCCCTCCTCTCCCTTTAAGGGAAGTCTAGGGGAGAGACTTGAAGGGTCCTAACATGATTGACAGATGGGAAGAAGGGCTTAATCTGTTCTTAAACTATCACTAGTTGGCCTGATGTTCAGTTGACTTCACAGCTAATCAGAGATAGAGCATATAAGGACACAAAAGCCTGCTAGACAGGTCCTCCTTTCTCTCTCTGTCCTCTTCTTCTAATTCAGCACAATAAGATGCCTCTAGGAAGGATCTACGAATAGTAGCTAGCCTGTATCACTGCTCTGAAAATACCTCAGCAGCAGCAGACACTACCAAACCTTCCAATAGCTGCTTGCTGTTTCCCATACAAGCTGGGCAGGAGGAGAATTGAAGGGGAAGGAGATGTCTTCTATCTCGGATCTTCTGATGGTGGTAATGCCCCAGTGTAGTCCCAACTCTGCTTAAATCTGTCTCTTTTTTTTTTTTTCCATTCCCACTGCTAGGTTCTTTTTGTTTCATATCTGTCTCTCTAACCCTACCTCATTCTGGACATACTACCATCCTGGATCGTGATTTATCTTGTCATTATCACGTTCTGAACCCTTCGATAGTTCCCTGGTGTCTAAAGGATAAATTACAAACTCCTTACCCGGGCATTCAAGGCCCATCTCCCCCCCCTCCCCATAGTCTCTCCCCAAGCTTTTCTTCAACAGTGGCATCAGATCACTCTCTTTACTGTCATCTAAGCTGACCATAGTCATTAGTGCCATCACGCCTTTGCTCATCTTTTCCTTGCTAGGTAAGCTTTCCTTTTCTTTTTTGCCTCTCTCCAGCTTACACCTCTTTCAGGGTGTATTCCCTCTTCCTTGAAACCTTCCTTATACAGTACTCCTTGATCTCTCTCTCCTCTGAACCCCTAAAAAGCTTATTATCTCCACTTAAATGTTTTTAGAACATTTAACCATAGACTTTAGCATTGTTATTTAATTGTTTCTTTACTTTGTTACCTCAATTTGTCTTGATCCTAGAATAGGTACATTTCTTTTTGCATTTTTTTAGTCTCCTCCAATATAGTTTTATGTCCATAAATGAATGAATGAATGTATGAATGAAGGAATGAAAGATTACAAGGGATAGAATTCAGGAGGTCTTGGTTTTCAGTAGGGAAATGAGCTAACTTCCTTTAACCTCAGTTTTTCCATTTGCCAAATGAGGATAACACACACACATGCACACGTACACACATACACATGTATATACATACACACACATATATGTATATGTATGGCATGTTGCATGACAATTAACAAAACTATATAAAACTGCTTTGACTTTCTTGGGGAAAAGTTGCTCTGTAAGTATGAAGTGTGACCATGCTCTGCTTTGCCATCAGCGCAGATCACATGGTATATTTGAGGACACCCTGTAAGAAACAAGATTTCAAAGTAGTTATTTGTATTCATAAGCAGTCAGACACTGGAGAAAACTTGGCCAAGTAAATGATCACAAATATCACCGATGCAGAATATTCCTAAAGCTCTTGTATATTTTGGAAGGTTTGTGGCTTCTCTTCCCTGACCTCCCCCTCGCCCATTTCCTCCCTCTTCACGATGCTGCTGATTCTTCACAAGTAATAGAAGTCTGTGACCGACTTCATACCTGGGGGAAGGACGGGCCAAGACACAAAATGAGCACAGAGACAACCCTCAGTGCTTTGGAAATAGTAACGTCCATTTCTTATGATATTTATCATTAGCCCAATCACTAACATTCAAAAAGAGTTATGGTCTCAGTGAAATAGCCCTCTCCACATGAAGGTTTTCTAGGTATCTTCAGACATCACCCTCTCTCCTGCTCACTTGACTCCCTCAATCTCCTTGACCTTCCACTATTGCTGCCCTGTTAATTCCCAACTTTGGGTAACCTTAGCTTTCAACCATGGGAGTACAAACTCAGGGATTTGAGGGAAGACTATGAAGACACACTGATTGGGTCCATTTGGCTTCCTCACGTTAAGTGGCAATGCTATTTGTCTCATACTTCCCTTTTCTCTAACACATTCCTGACAATAGGTTTCCCAAATATTTTTATCCTCAAACTCCAACCGTCACCCACCCTAAGCCTGAGATGTTATCTCCTACCTTATTGGGAAGATTGAGGGCATCTCAGTCAGTAAATAAGCATCTATTAAGCACCTACTACATTCCAGGCACTGTGCCAAGACTTGAGTATATAAAAAGAAAGGTCAAAGTCAGCTCTTGCTAAAGGAACTCACAATCTATTAGAGGAGAGAATATGTGAATAGCTCCATACAAAACCAGCTATATACAGGATAAATTGGAAATAGTCACCAGAGGGAAGGCACTAGAATTAAGGGGGATCTGAAAGGGCTTCCGTAGAAGGTGGGATTTTAGCTGGTACTTGAAGGAAGCCAGGGAGTCAGGGGCCAAAGAAAAGAAGGGAGACCATGAGAAGCAGCCCATGTCCAGGCACTTGAGATAGCCAGTAAAAATACCAGGAACTGGGAGCTAGAGTGTCTGGTTTGAGGGATGGAAGGAGGCTGGTGATGAAGAGGAGGTGAAGGTGATATAAGGCATAAGAAGATGAGAGAGGTTGGGGAGGGAAGGTTTTGAAGGCCTTTGAATGCCAAACAAAGGCTTTTCTATTTGAACCTAGACATGATAGACAGCCACTGGAGTTTATTGAAATGGGGGGAAGGGCAATAACATAGTCAAACCTGCACTTTAGGAAGATTCGTTTGACAGCTGAGTGGAGGGGCTGGACTGCATCCGGGAGAGACCTATGGCAGGCAAACCAACCAGCCCACTATTGAAGTCTTCCAGGTGCTCTGTGATGAGAGCCTGTACCAAGATGGCAGCAGTGTCAGAGGAGAAAAGACAGGTGTGGCTTTCTCTTCTGTCTTGTCTTCTCTGTCTCCTTTCTCTGGATTTTTGTAATGACCAGCCTGGCTCTCGCTTTCCAATCCATCCTCACATCAAAAAATCGCACAAAATGACCTTCCTAAAGCATAGGTCTGATCCTATCACCTTCCTACTCAAAAGCCTTTAGTAGTTTCTTAATAAAATGTGAGAGCTCAGGATCCCCTTCACACCCCAGCGAGGCTTTATGAGTCTATATGCAGCAGGGGCTTAATAAAAGAATGGAATTGGCAGGTCACGGATGTGTCAAGTGTGCTGTTTATTTTCCCTAAGGGGAAGGGCAAGAAAAAAACAATAAGCTAGCATTCATGTGAAACTTTAAGGTTGCAAAATGCTTTGAGTATATTCTCTCATTAGTTCTTCACAGCAGCCTTGGGATGGTATTGTTGATTGTTGTCGTTGACATGCTTTTCAGTCACATCTGACTCTTCATGACCCCATTGGGGGTTTTCTTGGCTATGATACTGGAGTGGTTTGCTATTTTCTTCTCCTCCAGCTCATTTTACAGATGAGAAAATTGAGGCAAAACAGGGTTAAGTGACTTGCCCAGGGTCATACTGTTAGTAAGAGTCTGAGATCAAATTGGAACTCAGGAAGATAAGCCTTCAGGACTCCAGGGCCGGTGCTCTATATGCTTTGCTGCCTCTGGGATATTATTATGATATTATTATTCCCATTTTACAGATGAGGAAGCTAAGGCACAAAGAAATTAAGTGATGTACCTAGAGTCATGAAACTAGTAAATGTCTGAGGCAGTTAAACTCAAGTCCTCAGACAATCATCAGGGGTGGGGAACCTGCAGCCTCGAGGCCACATGTGATCCTCTAGGTCCTCAAGTGGGCCCTTTGATTGAATCCAAATTTCACAAAACACATCCCCTTAATAAAAGGATTTTTTCTGTAAAATTTGAACTCAGTCAAAAGGCTACACCCAAGGACCTAGAAGGCCACATGTAGCCTCGAGGCCACAGGTTCCCCACCCCTGTGTCTAGTCAGTGTCTTTCCATCTTATTCCTCTTCATGAACTCTAAATTCTTATAAAAATGGATTGTTAAATGTTTCATCTACTTTTGTGAATTTTCATGAGCCATCCAGCACGACAACCTACATAGCATCCCTCCTTTGAGCCCCTCTCCCCACTCTAACTTGTACTGGCACACTGAAGTCCCCAGAAGGCAAGGACCATGTTTTCCTCAATGTTCTGGTGATCACCTTAGGGTTCCAGACACTGTAGCTCCTTCTCCTCTCAGGGTTCTAGAGATACTCCTGAGGGTCTGGGGTGTCTACTATTGTTTCTCATGACTCCTTATCTATGTGGAGGATTTATGCCTAGACTAATGTATATCACATTATCAATTAACCAGAAGAAATCTATCAATTAATCAAAAGAATGCCCTTTAGAAAAAGGATTTACTGAAGAGGTATACCAAGAACAATTGGAACAAATCAATCCTCCCAACCTGTCAAACAGTCCTCCCAAGGCCCCTGGGGAGAGTAGTGGCAAACTTAAAATACAATCAGGCACGCTTGTAGAGAAGAGGAGACCTCAAGAGTCTTGGCCTCCAGAGTCCTTTGTTACCTTCTTGGAACCTTCAAGAAGTTAGGAAATTCTCTGTAGCTTTGAGGATTGGTGCCTGTCTAGAGCCCATCACTGACCCTTCTCTCTGAAGGATCGTACTCCTTGAGACACCTACCATCCACCCATGGGGACCAGACTTCTACATCCATCTATAGGTACCTCGTCAGTTGTTGGTCATTGGAATCACCCCTGGTAGACTCTGCTACTAAGTCACTTGCCAGGAGCATCTCAGATGTCTCTTCTGTCCTGTCGACATTCCCAAGGTTAGAAACTAGTTGATTTTGTCTCTGGATCCTTGTTTACCTAAGAACAAGGAAGAGTAAACACAAAAGAAACAGTGGCTCCATGTGCTCATAGGCATATGGTGGCCAGGTTGGAGATTATAGCTTGCTGCCACTTTCCTACTCATGAACTCATATTAGTTCTTGCCTCACTAGCCACCAGGATGGAAAAGAACAAAAGGGCTGATGGAGAGGCAAATTATTCCTTTTGTGCCTATGTTCCATTTCCAATTAGAAATGCATGATTGAATCATCAATTCTCCTAGCTCCTCAGAAAACCAGCAGACTCTTCCTCATCACTCAGTACATGTCCTGAGTCACTTATGGCTAGACATAGGCTCACCATATCTCCATGTCATACTTCATAGCTCTGATCCATAATATGCTTAGAAGCAGAGAGTACTGGCATGTGTTTTAAGGACTATAGCTAGGCAGGATATAGCTACACCTGCTCCCCTGGCTGTTCCCATTGGTTCAGTCTCTCATTACACCTGGAATTCTCTTTCTTTTCATCTCTGCCTCCCAGAATCCTTGTTTTTCTTCAAGGCTCAGCTCAGGTGTCATACCCTGTAGGAACCAAGTTTCCTACATTTTTAATGCTCTTTCCTTCCAATTTTTTTCTTCTATTATATATATATATATATATATATATATATATATATATATATATATATATATATATATATATATATATATATAAATTTGTGAAACTAGGTGGTGCAGCAGATAGAGTGCCAGGACTGGAATCAGGAAGACCTGAGTTTAAATCTGTCCTCAGACACTAGGTGTGAGACCTTGGGTAAGTCACTTAACCTTATTTTCTTCAGTTTCCTCATCTGTAAAATGACCTGGAGAAGAAAATGGCAAGCTACTCCAGTATCTTTGCCAAGAAACCTCCAAAAGGAGTCATGAAGAGTTAGACACAACTGAAAATGACTGAACAACAATATATGTTTGTATATAGAGGTATGTTGATGGCTCAGTATAATGACGTGATCTCCTTGGGAACTACATTCTATGCATGGTGGCACCCAGCAAATGCCACTAGGTTTATGGGGGCTGGTGATTGTTCAGATACATAGATGATAGAAGGGTCTACGGGAGTGGGAAGGCAGCACCACCAGCACCTGGTGACTGAGCAGTACAGACAGATACATGGGTGCTCGTGAGCAGGGGAATAGAAAATCATGGAACTGGAGATTAGAGAGGGAGGACCTCAGAGGCCCTAAAGCCCAAATTCCTTCATTCTATAGGTGAAGAGCCGACATGAGAAACAGTCACAAGAAATAACTGTGGGGAACAACCCTGGTGTCTGTGATCAGCTGCATAATGAGAAATCCAGGGCTTCCTGCAGCCACAGGAAGCCTCCTTATCACCTTCTGTGAGTGACTGAGGTATCTCCCTTTCACTACATTCAACCTGCAAAAAGTTTAATTGTGAGGTGGTAAAAACAAATATCTTGTGTCTCTTCCCAGTTAGTTACAAATAGGATATTGAAGAAAGAATGGACTCATTGCATCTAGTTCCTGAAGTTTTTAGAGGTGGTAGCCTTTGGAGATGGTGGTGAGAGTCTTTGTTACTTAATTTTATTCCTTGTTATTTACCAGATGTATGACCCTGGTTAAATCACTTAATCCTTTTTGCCTCAGTTTCCTAATCTGTAAAATGAGCTAGAGAAGGAAAAAGTAAACCACTCTAGTAACTTTAACAAGAAAACCCCAAATGTGGTCCCAAAGAGTTGGACATGATTGAAAAAGCAACCGAACAACAACAAATTTACTTGAACATTGTTTTAAGTAAACATCCATTACTTTATATGTTTGTCTTTTATTCTCAATAACTCAGAAGATGTTAAATGGAAATGGGGGCTCATGGGTTAGAGACTGAGATAGCCAATCCCCTGCTGAGTACTAGACAACTGGGAAAGAGCCAACAAATGGCCCTTTGGGTGCTATATCTGTGGGGAGAATTTTTAAAATTTTTTTGGATTTTTTAGTAAGGGTATTTTTAGTTCTGGGTCCAATTCTTTAGCATCACTTCTCCTAAGCTGCCCCAGCTCTGGAAGCTCCTTGATCCCCTTAAGTCACTGAGATCCAAATCTATATATACTTATATGCTTTCCCATATATGTTTTAAGCCTTCCGTTCTGGGTCATCACATACTCTCTCAGCATCAGCCCTCAAGGAATCACTGATCCAAGCACAGGATTACAGGTTAAGAGACCCTAGAAATTATTTAAGTACTCCCCCTCATTTTCCAAATAATGAAACTAAAGGCCAGGCAAATCACCCACAGTCACATAGCTAGGAAATTTTACTCCTTAAGCACATTAACAAGCCAATGTAGGCTATCGCCACCATGACAATCACTCAGGTAAATTCTGGGAATAAGGGAAATTCACTTTCCTTCAGTCTCTTTTCCTAGTCTATTAATTGCTCCTGGGTCCTAAGGGTTGGGTGCCCTTTTTCTTTTCCACAAAGGGTACCCTCTGCTCTAAACCTATACATGCAGTCAGATCAGGTTCAATTCCAGACAACCCTCAACACCTAAAAGAAAATCAATCCTTTTCTGGAGATCTTTGTTTCATTACACCCCAACCCAGTGCCTTGGGGAAAAATTAGTTAAGGCTTGGGTTTGGTTCAGTTCTAGAGTCAAAGGCACAGAGGAGAAAGACATTCAATACATAGTAAAATAAAAATAAGTCATGAGATAGATATTTATTTCCTCCACGCTGGAATGCTAGATGCAAAAAGATCTCCCAAAGGTGCATTGCAAGAGATTTGAAGCAGCGATAATAACTACTGTTATACTCTCCTGGGAGGTTTACATTTAAACCTTAGAACATGAAGCAATTTGTGGCATGGGTGAATAGACTTTTGACATTCCAACTCTCTCTTTACTTTCTTCCCATTATCATCTTCAGCCATGCCAGGGGTCTGCTTCTTCCTGTGACCAGTGGTCATCTTTTCTAAGACCACCAGAGTAGGTATAGGAGTGTCTTCCCAAAGTTCAACCAGCACTGAAGTCGGACAGGTCAGATCTTTTGAACTCATAAGGTTGCTACCATAACTGGACGTGTTCATCCTGGGGATTGTGGTTGTCACCTATCCTAAAGAAAGAATAACACAAAGTGGAAAAAGCAGCTCAGTCCCAAGTTAAAGATCACCTAGCTGAGTCCCCCTGCTTTAGATGCCAGGGAGGAACAAGCATCCTTCTTGCCAGGGTGGGAAAAGGCAGCCATATTCTTTCCTCATCCCATCCAGAGATGGACTCAAATAGTTTTGACACAGTCATACAGGGGGAGGACACAATATCACACCAACCCATTCCATCCCATCTCATCCCATCCCATGTCATACCATACTATACCATATAATAAACATCTACTAAGTACTTACAATGTGCCTGGAACTAAGCTAAGCTCTGAAAATACAAATAAAAAAAGAAAGACTGTCTTTAGGTTGCTTATACTGTAATGGGGAAAAACAATACACATAAGGAATCTGGAAAAGGGAAGAAAAAAGAACATCAGGAAACCAGAGGGGGCCCAGTCTGGGTGAATCTTGTCTCCTGGAATCATAACCAGGTAGGGCTGCCAATGCAAAGTGAATCGAGTAACAAATCCAATTTTGACTCTCTGTAGAGTAAGGCTTTGGGAGGAGTTTAGTAGCTCCATTCTCCAGCCTTCCAATCAGTCAGAGACGAGCAGAGGTTGAAGGACGAAGTATGTCCAAGGTTTGAGTTAGCAGCAAAGCAATGAAAAAAAAACAAGGTTTTTTTTTTTTATCAGTTTATCCTGGGAAGGGCATTTTGTTTCATGAAGTTGAGACCAGCCTTGACTTTGCACATGCCATTATCCTAGTGTGTCCTCTCATCCCCAAGGCCATGGAATTCTCAGAGATCCTAGTACTCTATGGTTACAATAGATAATAGCCCTCTTACTACAGTTCTGTAATGACTTGTTTTATCAAGTAATGCCAATGTGGGTTTATCCATCTGTCTAAGATTGAGAGGTCACATCGTGAGGCCTTCAAAAGAGGGACTGTGCTAGAACTAGGATTTTTTAAAATTTTTAAATTTTTTTGGATTTTTTTTTTTAAGTGTGGAAGCAAATCCACAAGTTATATCCAGGGCATGTAGCACAAAGTAATTCCACAATTGGGGGTAGAGAGATAATGTC
This sequence comes from Pseudochirops corinnae, assembly GCA_028646515.1. NCBI lineage: Eukaryota > Metazoa > Chordata > Mammalia > Diprotodontia > Pseudocheiridae > Pseudochirops > Pseudochirops corinnae. The sequence continues at coordinate 103,185,710 of CM053592.1, read as the reverse complement.
CCATGGAGATGGAGAAAGGGGGAAACAAGTGCACTGCTGGGAAGGCAGGGTGAAGGGTGGGGATAGAGGGGTGGGGTAGGGAAACTACCTCAGTTGGTCATCTGGTAGTTCACAATTTTACCTAATTGTTCTTGCTAACTGGGGTCTGCGGTTTCTTCCCTGGTGAAGGACTGTATGCACGATCAGGATTCTTTCAATTCTTGCCCTGTAAATTCAATGCCTTGTCCCCAGTCACCCCACCTTCCTGAAGAGGAAAGTAGTTAAAGGCCTCATTTAGATATATTCAACAGAAGCTACCAGTTTTAACTGTCAGGTGTTCCAAACATAGTGCTTAAAAAAGTGCTCCTCCTCTGTATGTTTGTCTAGCCTCTCTGGGCACAGTGGCTTTTGAGATGGCTATTTATAGAGCTCCTATTATGGGTTTAGCATTGTGCTAGGCACTGTGGGGGGATACAATTAACCCCTTGCCATGCCCTCAAGAGCAGAATTTATAATCTATGAGACAGAAAACCGTTTGATGCCCATCCAAATCCAAAGGGGAGAACTGGGTTGTTAGTCCTAAGACTCTCTGCTTGTGGGAATCCAGCATAGTTCCCAGGCATTTTCCCCCCACACAAAATTATTTTCCACCTTTAAGACAAAAAGCCCATGGCTAACCTTTATTAAACCCATTCACAAGCAATAGTTGTTCTCATATGATATGCTATTAAACATCCAAATAAAACAAAACTCAGGAGAAGTCTTTTTTGATTTGCATAGTGCAAGGAGGAGACTGTTAAGTCCTATGCAAATGAGATTTATGAACCCTCCCTAAGTGGTATATTTTTTTTCCTGTTGTGCTATATGCTTAGAGTTCTGGAATTTTGATCTCATTATACCGTGGAACATCCAAAGGGATCATTTTCTATTTGAAAACTTCTATTGCATAGCCTCAGAAACTGCCTGCGGGCCAAAAATGCCTTGGGAACAGTAATTTGCATCTTCTCATTATACCCTCTTTTGAAAACCTGGGTCTGCTTTGGGAAAAGACTCCTCGTACCCGGATCTGGGGTTCTGGAACAGAACACAGTGAGCCCTCCCTTTTACATTTGGTTCAAAAGCATGGAGAGAGAAGACAGGCTCCTCAATGTCTTCCTCACTCAATTCTTTTCATACCCAAGTAGGTTTGGAAAGCTGTTCTCAGGGAGGCAATGTGGTGCAGTAGAAAGGGTTCTGGAATTTAGAAAAGCCAAAGTCTCAACTTCTACCAACTGTGCGACCATGAACAAGTCAATTTGTCTCTCTGGCTTCTCATTTTCTCATCTGTATGGAGAGGGGCACATCCCATGGAACATGCATGGGGATGGCCTTGTCTCTGGCCTCTTCCTAAAGACCATGTGTGACCCATTGGCTCTCTGTGTCCCTGGGCCAGGGAGATGTATTAAACATGACTGGCAACTGAGCCAGGAAGAACCATTTACAAAAGCTATAAACTATGGAAAAATTCTGACTCCTCTTTGTTGAGCTGGCGTTCTTTTAGTACACATTTGATCAGTCCTGTCTTGGACTTCCAGCAAAAAGAGAGAGATCTCTCCCTTCTGATCCAGGGGCCTTAGCAAGCAGGGGGTAAAAGCAATCAACATAGGCTTTCCTAATCCAGCCTGAGATGGGCTCTCAATCCCCTGATTGTTTCTTCTGCTTTGTGTTTCTTTCCCCACCCATGTCACTAAATAGAGTTCTTGAGAGATGGATGTTTCTAGCCTCAGCAGTGACTTTGTGAGTTTAAAAGGCCCAGTGTTCCTGGGTTCAGGGCCGAGTGCCCAGTCAAGGTGCTTCCTGAAACTAGGTCCTTCTCAGAGGAGATGACTACAGCCAATTACAATTACAACTACAGCCAATATTACAACTGAACAATGGAGAAAACCAAAACCCTGTTTGAGTGGTCAGAAGATCAGGTCGTAGTAATTTTATTGAATAGTGTAGATCTGAAGACCAGAAATATCCATTCAGAAGTTTCACAAGTCTCCAGGGATTCTTTATTTCTCTAAAGAGTATGAGAGAGGTAATAGGTTATTTGTCCATGTCTTAAGAACTTAAAAGTCTTATGTCTTAAGCAATTCTTTTGTGGTAGATAAAATAAATAGCTGCCCTATTCCATGTACCTACCTCTCACACAATGAGTACGGTTCTAGATGGATCCCAGTTAATCCCTTTGGGGAGATCCTAGACATGAGCCATATCCAACCTTTGTTTAATAGATTTTTTCCCCCTGGAACTATAGGGTGGAGGCATGATGAATCAGGGAGTGGTGGTAGTGGAGGAAGCCTGATTCCCCTCTTTCTGGGGGTGAATCTGCCTTTAGGATTGAAGCCAAGTCCAGGTAAACCTAAAGCAAGCCCTATGTGAACAAGCTCTGTGTAAGATGGGGATGGTTGTACCTGACTTGTTGGGTTTCAAGGATCAAATGAGATTATGTTTGCAAAGTGCTCTCTAAACTTAAAGGCCTGTGTAAATGTCAACTCTTATTAGTAGGGATACTTTCTCCCAAATGACTATGAAGAGTGTTGTCCTCAGACAAATGTATGAAGTAAGAGAAATTAATTTTCCCATTTAAAGTGTATGTTGTAAGTGTGAGACTAAAGCTCCAGTTTCTCTCTCACTGACTCACCCCTGTCCCTCTTATTCAGAGGCCCTGTGTCTTTAGGTGGAGTCAATTAGCTAATTTGTTGTAAGAGGAGAAAGGCTAGAAGGGACCCTGCTCCCAACAAATCACATGTACATTTTAACAGTAATTTTTCAGAGGTAGCCTAGAGTGGTGGAAAAAACATTGAGTTTAAATTAGAAAAATTTGATCTTTTTCTCACAAAATTGTGTAACCCTGGGCAAGTCACTTTCTTTGCCTTCATTTCTTCATCTGTAAAATTGAAGTAATCTTCCTATGAGCAAGAAATGACATAATGTAACTACAGGAATATGAGCTACTATAATTTCACTAGTTTTCACTAAGAAAGACCTTTTGCTATAGTGGAAAGAAAGTTGGATTTGGAACCAGGAAGAGGTGGATTTAAATCCTGCCTCAAACACTTGCTAGCTGTCAGTCAACAAGCATTAACTAAACAACTAATCATACAATCAACATTTATTAAGTACCTACCATGGGCCATTCACTATGCTAAGTGTCAGTGATATAAAAGAAGGTAAAAGATAGTCCCTGCCCTCAGGGAGCTCACAATCAAATTGGGGAGAAAACATGTAAAATATATATATATGTATATACACACATAGATGCATATATGTATGTGTGTATACATACACACTATATACAGGATAAGTAGGAAATAATTAACAGAGGGAAGGAACTAAAATGAAAAGGGATTAGAGAAAGGCTTCCAGAAGCAGATGGGAAGTGGGAAGTGCTAATCTCTGTCAATACAATGATAGCCAAAACAAAACAAAACTCTCCAGGAGACCATAGTCAACATTCAAACAACTATGTACAGGGCCACTCTATACAAACAAGACACAGCCAGGGTAAATTAGAGATAATCAAAAGAGGGAGGTCACCAGCATTAAGAGGGATCAGAAAAAGCCTTCTTGTTGAAGGGGGGCTTTAACCAAGAAAAGACTTTAAAGAAGGCCAGAGAACCTGAAAGACGAGATGAGAAAGGAGAACATTCCAGGCTTGGGGGACAGCCAGTGATTATCCACAAACCTTAGGCAATCCTTTAAGGTTTATCTACTAAGTTATAGAAGACTAGGGCCTGGGGGTTGAGGTAGATCAGTGGTATGCCTGAGGAAATCACAGATCTTTGGTAGAGCAGAAAGGTCATTTCCACTAAAATCCGATTTCCGTATCTCATCTTCTGCTGAGGGGTATCATGGCTTCTCAAAGGCTATGCTAGGAGAGCGTGAGTTTTGTCGAGTCCTGCTAAACTGAAAATGCTTTGACTATTGGTTGGAGGAGAAGGACCCAATTCAATGTGCTGGAGAAGCTCATCACCAGAAGGTTGGCTTCTTGTTGACACCTTTTTTGTGGTCCATAGCAATTCATTAAATGGTCTAGTAAGTCTTAGACTCCAAGCCTGGCTGTACAACAATGAGAAAATCACTTAACTCCTCTTGGCCTCAGGCTCCTCATCAGGAAAAATCTAGAGGCTGGACGAAGTGATCTCTTCAGCACTAAATCTCTAAACCTATGAACCGAAGTCAAAATGGGATTGTGGGCCATGGTGTGGTAGGAGGGAGTGAGCACAGAGAAGAAATCACAGATGCCTGAGGTATTAGAGAAGCAGAATGACTCCAAGAGAAGGAATTTTAGTCCATGTTAAATAGGCTTAGAAAGTGTCCTGCCCATGCTCTTATAGCAATGATAGAATATCTCAATCATTAAATGTCAATAAAAGTGTTATTTCTGTAACATTTTATCATCTACAAAAGACTTTCATATGCATTCACATATTGTCTGTAATCTTTATGCAGAAAAACCAATGATTTCATTGTTGGTAAGAGTGCAACAAAGACAAGAAAAGCCAGTCACCAGCATCCCCAGCCCTTTTTTAATCCTTGCACTCCAATGATTTGCACAGCACTCAGAGGGATGCCTGGACTGAAAAGAATCTCATCACAGCTCCTGTTAGAACTTTTATAATTTTGCTAAGTGAAGCTCTCAGAATTGCCTGAACAGGCCCCAGGTTAGTGACTGAGGGGTAAGATGTGACTTAAAAAGTATTTGCGACCACAACTCAGGTAAGAGTTTAGAGTCCAGGGGTGGGGAACATGCAGCCTCGAGGCCACATATGGCACTCTAGGTCTTCAAGTGTGGCCGAAGGTTCCCCACCTCTGGTTTAGACTAAGGTACCCCGGGCTGAGCAAGGTCCAAAGACAAACTTAAACACTGCTGAGGCTTTCTCTAACTAGCTGGCTGCTTGTAGCTGGCTATATAGGTTTTCATCACTAAAGAGCTAAAGATGACCCTTTGACTTTTAGGTGAAGAACAGGTAGATCCTGCCCCTCAAGGCTATACAGTGGAGGTATGGGGAGGGAGGGGTAAAGAAATTATGCCTCCTGATGATATCCCTGGAGGAAGCTCTCTAGCCTCAGAGCTATGTGTTCCCTGGTGCCTCACCAAGTGTGTTCCATGTGCTCACTGAGTGTGTCCTTTCCTACTGATAGTGGGAAAGTTTATTTCTGCATATATGTATGGAAATCACTCTTGTTACTTAATTTGTCAAGCTGTTTATTTAAATGACTTTAGGTAACTAATCTGTCCAATGGTTAGCTGGTAAAAGAAACCCAGGGATGTGACCTTAGGCCTTAAATCTCCCGTAGAATGCCTGGGGCTCTGTAAAAGGGCTGCCCAATACTTGTGACAACAGAAACAGAACATTGACCTAGATCTTTTCTGATTGTAAGTTCAGTCAATGTATTTTGTTAAAGAATTATTCTGCACTTCTTCTCTTAGGTAGAAGGGAGGGGTCATTATGCCTGATCTGCAGAAATCACAGCTGTTTCCATCTGTACAAGCGCAAAATCGCATAGGTACTGGATGGGAGAGTCACCCCAGGAACTCCCTCACCAGGGAAGCTGCAGATGGTCCTATGTTCTTGCGTGGAAGGCGCTCCGGCTGCCTGTTCCTCTAGCACACCCTGAAGGAAAATTTGATGCAGAAAATGATTTCTAAGTCTCTTCCTATGCACAACATGCCTTTTACCATTCGATTCTGCTCAGTGCTCATTATTTTGAATAGATTTTGTGTGGAATATCATTCCATGGCCATGAGAACAGCATCAATTTTCATGTCTGCTGATACTCTGGTTTTCTGAGTACTTGGAAACTACTCATCCCAGGCACCTTTCAGCCATCTAGTCCATCCTACATCCAAAAGGAATCCCCAGTACAACATACACCAGGAACCCAGCACTTCTTAGGATTGTCAATTCTCCTTCTG
>CM053592.1:103158392-103179284 GCA_028646515.1 Pseudochirops corinnae | reverse complement strand
CATGTAAAAACCACATTTTTTTTTAAACATTTGTTTTTAAAACTTTGAGTATATGTATACACACACACACACACACACACACATATACACACACATATATTCCCTTCAACTATCCTCATACTGAGAACAGTCTTGTGAGTTACAATTATTGTTTTTCCATGTAGGAATGTAAATAGTTCAACTTTAATAAGTTCCTTATGATTTCTTTTTCTTGTTTACCTTCTCATCCTTCTCTTGCTTCTTGTATTTGAAAGTCACGTTTTCTGTTCAGATCTAGTTTTTTCATCAAGAATGCTTAAAAATCCTCTATATCACTGAATGATCATATTTTCCCCTCGAGCATTATACTCAGTTTTGCTGGGTAGGTGATTCTTGGTTTTAGTCCTGGCTCTTTTGACCTTCAGAATATCATATTCCAAGCCCTTCAGTCCCTTAATATAGAAGCTTCTAGGTCTTGTGTTATCCTGATTGTGTTTCCACAATACTCAAATTGTTTTTTCCTGACGGCTTGCAGTATTTTCTCCTTGACCTGGGAACTCTGGAATTTGGCTATAATATTCCTAGGAGTTTTCTTTTTGGGATCTTTTTCAAGAGGCAATTGGTGAATTCTTTCACTTTCTATTTTGCCCTCTGGTTCTAGAATATCAGGGCAATTTTGCTTGATAATTTCTTGAAGGATGATTTCTAGGCTCTTATGGCTTTCAGGTAGTCCAATAAATTTTTAAATTGTCTCCCCTGGATCTATTTTCCAGGTCAGTGGTTTTTCCAGTGAGATATTTCACATTGCCTTCTATTTTTTCATTTGTTTGGATCTGTTTGATAGTATCTTGATTTCTCATAAAGTCATTAGCTTCCAATTGCTCCAATCTTATTTTGAAGAAGTTATTCTCTTCAGTGAGTTTTTGAAAATCGTTTTCCATCTGGGAAATTTGAAATTTTAAGGCATTCTTCTCCTCACTGGCTTTTTAAGCCTCTTTTGTCATTTGAGTTAGTCTATTTTTTAAGGTGTTACTTTCTTCAGTGTATTTTTGGGTCTCCTTTAGCAGGCTGACTCGCTTTTCATGATTTTCTTCCATCATTCTCATTTCTCTTCCCAATTTTTCCTCTACTTCTCTTACTTGATTTTCAAAATCCTTCTTGAGCTCCTCCATGTCCTATAACCAATTCATATTTTTCTTGGCTGCTTTTGATGCAGGAGTTCTGACTGTGCTGTCTTCCTCCTGCTCCATGCCTTGATCCTTTTTGTCCCCAAAAAAGGAATCTATGGTTTGAGTATGTTTCCTGGGCTTGCTTATCTTACCAGTCAATTACTTGACTTTTGAGCACTTTGCCACAGTAGAACTCTGCTTCCAGAATGGAGAGAGTTTTGTCCCAAATTGCTGGGGTTTTCATAGCTGCTGGAGCTATTAGTTGGGTGCTCCCTCTACAGACACCACAAGCTCTGGCTCACTGGTCACACACTCCAGGACCATCACCCAAGACCACAATCCAGATCCAAGCAGGTTAAAGCAAGAGCAATTACTCTCTGAATGGTTGTTTGGTCCCCTTGCAATGTGCAATCCAGAAGCTCCTGAGATAGCCAGGCAACCGTGGCTGCACAGCTACCACACCTCTGCCACTTCTCACCCGGTTGGCGGGGGCTGGACTGCACTCTCGGTCCCCCTGTTCCCACAAAGTTCCACACTAACCTTTTACTTTCTTTTTGGCATTTATGGGTTGATAATTCTGGAAACTGCCACAGCTGCTGGTGATTCTCTTTGCTGAAGTCTGATCCTGGCCCACCACTGGTCGGGGCCGCCTGGGGCCAGGAACCACACAGCTCACATGGGGCTGCACTCAGCTCCCAGCCTGGTGGGATAGATCCTTCCTGTGGGCTGCCGGGCTTCTTTCAGTGGGTTCTGTGGCTCTAAAATTTGTTTAGAGTCATTTCTTAATATATATTAGAAGTGACTGGAGTGGGAGCTCACACCAAGTTTGTGCTTCTACCCCTCACAAACTTCTTTAATATGAGATCATTTCCCCCATTCTTGTTTTCACTTGCCCCTTTTCCCAGTGCATCCCTCTTTCTCACCCTTCCATTCTGTTTCCTTTTTTGAGACCATCACAATATAATATATTCATATCCATGTCCTCTGTCTATGAAAACTCCCTCTAACTGCCCTAATAATAATAAAATTCTTGAGTTACATGCATCATCTTCCCAGATAGGAACACAAACAGTATAACCCTTATAATTTCTCTTACATGTCAACCTTTTTACACTTCTCTTGAGTCTTGTGTTTAAATATAAAATTTTCTATTCAGTTCTGGTCTTTTCATCAGGAATGCTTGAGAGTCCTTCATTTCATTAAATACCTATTTCTTCCTCTGGTAGAATTATACTTAATTTTGCTAGATAGATTGTTTTTTATTATAATCTTAGCTCTTTTGCCTTGCAGAATATCATATTCCAAGCCTTCCACTCATATATAGTAGTAGTTGCTAAATTTTGTGTTATCCTGACTGTGGTACCACAGTATTTGATTTTTTTTCTGGCCACTTTTAGTATTTTCTCCCTGATTGAGGAGCTTTGCAATTTAGCTATAATATTCCTGGAGCTTTTATTTGGGCATCTCTTTCAGGAGGTGATTAGTAGATTCTTTCAACTCTTACTTTGCCCTCTGGTTCTATTATATATCAGTTCTCCTTTATCATTTTTTTTGATATGATATCCAGGGTCTTTTTTTTATTTTTATTTTTATTTTTAATTTTTTTTATTTACTCATTTACTTTTAATTTACAAGATTCAGTTCCACAATCACTTGAGTTTCAGATTTTCTCCCTTCCCTTGCCCCACTCCCCATGGTGGTGTGCAATCATGTATAGAATCTGCAAATATTTTCACATTGTACAATAGTTTGTTCATATAGAAGGGTTGTAACCAATGAGTGATCACTGGGAAAAGAAAAAAAAAAAGCAAAGCCAGACATGAAAGAGAACGATAACGAGTTTTGCTTCAGTCTCCATTTAAACTATAGTCTTTCTATATCTTTCTCTGAGTTTAGGTATCTCCTTCCATCCTGAGGCTTGTAGAGTTGTCTTTAGCTGTGCGTTGTTGAGGATAGTCCAGTTTATCAAGGTTGGTCATCACATGTACGATGTGTCTGTGATTGTGTACAGGGTCTTTTTTTTTATAATGGTTTTCAATCTGTCCAAAAATTGTTAAACATCAGGTTGTGACCTTTTTTCCCCAGTCAGTTTTTTTATGAAATATTTCACATTTTCTTCTATTTTTCAGTCCTTTAACATTGTTTTATTGTTTCTTAATATCTCATGAAGTCATTAACTTCCATTTGACCAATTCCAATTTTTAAGGAGTAGTTTTCTCCAGTGAGGTTTTGTACCAAGCTATTAGTTCTCTTTTCATTATTTTTTTGCATTGCTCTCATTTCTGTTCCCAATTTTTCCTTTGCCACTCTTATTTGATTTTAAAAATCATTTTTAGCTCTTTAGCTCTTCTAGGAATTCTTGGTAGGCTTGTCTGAGGTTTTGCTTGTAGACGTTTTCAAGTCATTGTCATCTTCTGAGTCTGTATCTTAAACTTCCCTATCATCATAGAAACCTTTTATGGTCAGGTTCTTTTTGTTGTTGTTTGATTATTTTGTCAGCCTATTTCATGCTGGGGTCCTATAGATTTTCAGAGCTTCCAAGTTGGTGTGAACCAGGGAGAGATTTTGTCACTGTCTTCCTGGTTTGTGCTCTGTACTCCCTTATCCAAGTAGAACCTCTGTTCCCTCATGACTGTAGACTATAATTGCTCCTCTCCACCCTGGAATTTTGACCTGGAACTGGGTGATGGGCAAATGAACTGCCAAATGATACTCAATCCTGCACCCAGTGCTAAGCACAGGGGTCCCCTGTAATATCTTTCTGATCAGATGTTTAGTCCCCTTGCCACCCTAAAGACACTGAGCACTCCTAGTGCCACCATTGCTGCTGCAGCTGCCATGTCCAGGCCCCACAGCCAATGCTGCTTCTGTCAAACTGAGATCCTGGTCAACTCCCATCTCATGTCTGAAGACTTTTCATTCAATCTTCCTATGCTGTTCTGGGGTCGAAAAATTAATCATTTTGACCTTTTTTGTTTTGTTTTGTTATATTGCTCAGAATTTGATTTGAACCTTAAGAAAAAAAAGTTGTCTGGAGGATTGGGTAGTGAGAACTCAGCAAAAATGTTCAATTCCCTCAGCCATCTTGACTCTACTCATTCTTTTCCATTGTCTCACAATGCAAGGTGGAGTTGAGATAATGTCCCAGAGACTATATCTAAAACAAAATGTGCCCATTTAAAAAGATAACTTTGAGGATAAAGTAATGGGATGGCCTCTTCCAGGAGAATACTGCTTTCAAGTCAGAGGTTAAAAAAGGACACTGTTAATGTTTTTTGACAGTTGCTCATTTTGTCATTGAGTAGTGCATTATTGGAATTATTTGCTCATTTGTGTGGCTAATGCACACATCACCAGATGCACAATTCAGGCTTATAAAATGTAAATTGGTGGTAGAGGTATTTGGTTTTGTTTTATTTTTTCTTTGAATTTTTTTTTTTTAATATCAAGGTCCTAGAGGTTTCTTTGGCATAGATAAGAAACTGACCTGGGACTGAGGAACACAGAGGTCCAAGGTTCAACTCCTGTCTATGATACAAGGACACTCTCAAGGTGTCTTTGAAGAACTTTGGAATGAATTGTGAGACATAGGAAACATTAACACAAGACCTCCCAGCATGGTGTTCCCAGATCAAAGAAGGCACTGTACTCTATGAATAAAGCAGGGTTTCAGTAGCTCAAATGAAACGAGAGATGGTCAAATTTAGAGACATCTCAATTCCAAAATGCCCTACCTGCCTTCTGAGCCCATACAAGTCTGATCAGTCACAGTAGGACACACTGCACCTTGAGCTGGACGTAGTGGTGTCATTTTGGTCCAGAAGGACAGCAACCAGGACTCAGCAACCGTGTGACCCTGGGCAAATCACTTAACCACTCCAAGACTCCGGCAACTTTCTAAAATTACAAATTGCAATGCAGGTGTTGATCTGAATCCTTAAAAGGAATCTACTCATTGGTAGTTCCATACATAGATAAAAAAAGAAACCTGATTTAAATTTTTTTTTAAATTATCAAGTTCCTCTGGTACATTTGAAATATCATTCAACTTTCAGAAAATCAATTCCCATGCAACTTTTCTTAGGAACATATCTATTGTGTAAAGTGAGGTGCACCTGGGATAGGGAAGTTACCAGAGGAAATGGGTTTCGGAATTGAAGAAAGCCTCAGCCCTGATTCATAACGAAAGCATTTGCCTGTGAAGTGACCCATTCAATTGGTAATGAGGTACAGTTATTGCCTGTGGCCTGATTGTTTGGAGCTCTCTGCTGAGCTGCTCAAGGACTGGCAGGTGAGATGGGGGAGGGGTTCTTTCCTCCTCAGGTTTGTGGGTTGGAGCGTTCCTTTTGTTTTCCTTGGGTGAGCTTGGCTCGAGCCTCTTAAAACTTGCTGATTGTCTGTTCCTCAGCCTTGTGATTCCGACCTTGTAACGGTATTGACCGTCCAACCAGGGGACAGCCCAGTTTGGAGATATAATTTTGTAATTTTTAACTGAGACTGCATTTCTCCAGATAGACACATGGCCTTTCCCCCAAACCACCCCCTTTCTTCTTGTTATAATTAATTTTTTTTCAATTATTGAAAGCGTTATTTTTTTTCTCCTTCCCACTTTTTCCCCTCAAAAAAAAAAAAAGGAAAATAAAAACTAAATCCTTCACTCTTTTCTTCTTGACCTTATTATAGGACATTAGCCTCTCAGAGTGTTTGAGTTGGAAAAGTCATTAGAGTCCTGAACCTTCTATTTTTATAGAAGGAACGAATCCTAGAGTGGCAAAATGACCTACCTGCAAAGGTCACAGCGAGCTGGTAGGAAAGCTTGGACCTCTCTCTACCTCTATTTATACCCAGTCCATGGCTCTTTGCACTCAACCAAGATTGTTTTCAGAACTGCGTTCCTCCCCTCCACTCTCCTGATTTCCTCCAGGCAGCAGCTTTTCCCTCAGATTTGAGGTCAGATTTCCTTCCTTGTGTCCCGACCCCCAACACTTCCTTGAAAAAGTTTTAGCATGTTTCACCTGCCAATTTTTGAGTCATGTGGTCCCTGGACCATAAGAGTGCAGATGGTGATGTATGATCATAAGCTAACATGTAAAAATGACAAAAGAAACTTCTCATTCACTCCTTAGAAGAGAAGCCCCCAATACAGTTGTTCTTAACCATTTTGTATACATTGTGGACCCCTTTGGCAGGTGGAGGCCATGGACCCCTTCTCAGAATGATTTTTAAATGCATAAAATAAAATACATGAGATTACAAAGGAAATCAATTATTGAAATGTAGTTATCTATTTCTATCAGTCTGTCTGTCTATTATCTATCTATATCTATCTATCTATCATCTCTCTCTCTCTATCATTTTTCTATCTACCTATCTATCGTTTTTCTATGTACCTACCTATCTGTGCTCAAACCCAGCTGACTGAAGCAGACCTTGTCCCCATTCCCAGACCCATGAATTGCCTGAGGCTAACCAGACTTCATTACTCCCAACCTCTGACTATTTTGTAAATGCCTTAAATTCTACCCTCCAGGATTCCCAAACTTTCTCTATGAACTTTCAGTAGTTATGCAAAACAACTTACCTTGTGAAACCATAGAATGTTCCAATACACTTGCACCTGCAGTCCCTCTCCTTCTGTCCAAATACTTTATTAGAACCCCACACTTAGACCTGTCTTTGGGCTCCCCAGCACTTGATGCTACATGGTACCCCAGGGGCAACTCCTTGACCTGACTGAAGATCATAATTTTTGCTATATTGGCTGCCTTCTTATAAATTTAGATTAACACTCTCATCTATCTGTCTATCTATCTATCTATCTATCTATCTATCTATCTATCTATCTATCTATCTATCTATTGATCGATCGATCTATTTACCTATTTATCTGTCTATCCATCTGTCCATCTATCCATCTCTCTCTGTGTGGGTGTGTTTTTTTGGGGGGGTGTTGGCTTTTTGGAGAGGGGAGGGCAGGGCAATTGGGGTTAAGTGACTTGGCCAAGGTCACATGGCTAGTAAGTGTTGAGTGTCTGAGGTCATATTTGAACTCAGGTCTTTCTGACTGCAGGGCCAGTGATCTATTCACTGTGCCACCTAGCTGCCCCCTCTCTATGTTTTAAAGACTAAGTTCCTATATGCCAGGTTAAGCACCCCTACCCTAGTGAATGAATGGAAGAACAGTATCTGGAAGTTGTAAATTCCAGTTTTTAGCCTGTCACCTTGAACAAATTCCTTGAAGGTAACTGCTCTACGACTCTACTTGCTTATGATAATCCCAAATAATCTCAGAGTTGTTTTAAGAAATACAAATGCATTGATTAAACAACATGGTAATTATAGAACGCTAGGCTAAAAGGAATCTGGAAAGGTCATCTAAGTTTATTTACTAACCACTTATCTGGTCTTAGAGCCAAGAATTGGCCTAGTTCTCTGCCCAGTGCTCAGAACTGATTTTTTCCAGTTTTCAGACTGGTGCCTACTTGGCACTTCCTACAAAGTTTGGGACCTCTGTGGTTCCCAGCTCTTTGACTCATCTAAGCTAAGAGACACACTTGGACCAAAGATGATTTCATACCTTTTCCTTCCCAAACTACTGAATCTCTTTCCTTGTGTGAATGTTAGTACAATAAAACTCATAGACCTAGAGCTGAAAGTGACCTTGAAGGCCATTTAATTCAACCTCCCCATTTTACAGAAAGATAAGTGGGGAATGAGAGAGAGCATGGGATTTGCCCAAACCAGTGTTCTGGGGGATGCTGTCTTCTGTTCCCAAGACTCCTGGACTTGCTGCCTATTGGTGGTAGTTGTTCAGCAGTTGATGTTGGTCGTGTTGTGAGGTTTAGGGGTGCTGGGACCCTGAAATAGTGACACATGGGTCCTGCCCAAATGAATTTGACCCAAATCTTCTTTCAGTTAAAAAATATCAAGGTTTATTAAAAATCTACCATATTAACCAGACTCTTAAGGAATCTGAACATTTGTATCACTAATCCAAGCAACTAGATTGAATCTGAGCACTTTCTTGGAAACAAGAGAGATCTTACATACAGAAAGACTATGGGAGAGATCTAGGAGTGGCCAAGTAGTCTGGGATGATTGGAGGCAGGAGTCTAGGGAGGATATTGATGGTAGTGGCCCATATGCTGGGGTGAATGAGGTCTAGATAGGGTCACGGGTGGGAAGTAGCCGGTGATCCAGAGGTACTGGCTAAGCTAGGTTAGGGCTAAGAGAGAATTGGGTGTAGGGATAATGAAAGGTCAGTTGAGAGAGGATTATAACCCCAGGCAAACATCACATCAAGTGGGGAAATTTGAGGAGAGTTCCAAAGCCTGTACCCTGTCAGTAGTGGCAGGGATGGTGGGTTCCTTCTCCATAAATAAAAGAGAAAATCAAAACATAGAGTTTCAGCATTCTGTGTTGTTTTGTTAACTGTTTGGGAGATTGTATTTTGGCTTGTGAGAGCTCTGTTGTTGATGAGACCTTGGAAAAGTTATGAGACTCGTCTGAGATCAAGTTTTCTAGTCTATAAAATATGCATAATAATGTGTGTACGTGAGAAGAAAGTGCTTTGTAAACTATACAATATTAAATAAAGCTAGTAACATTACATTTAGAAAATTGCCTTTTCTCCTGGTTCTGATTGTTTGCAAGAATTTCATCTTACAGTTTTATAATAGTTTAAGTATATAGTAATAAGAATAGAGCTATAACTAGGGTGAGGTGATCAGGGTTTTCCCCCAGGGCATCAAAATGTAGAGGGGACTGAGAGGACTTGAACTTCTTTTACTGTCCTATGACCCTGTTGATCTTTTACTTTCTCTGGACCTCAGTTTCCTTATTTGTGAAATGAAAGTGTTGGATGAGTTGGCCTCTAAGATTCATTCTAACTTTAAGTCTATAATCTGGTGATCTTTCAGAACCTCTTCCAACATGGAAACAGCTAAGTTTAGCACCTAGTTAGCAAAAATAAGAATTAAAAATAAATTGGCTATTCCTCCCTCAGAAAGGCAAACCCATTAGAATTCCTCCAGAGTACACCGGAACCATACTCCCCACTGGCAGCCTCCCCTAACAGCTCTCTCCCACAACAGTTGAATCTTCCTGAGAGTCAAAATCGCTAGTTACGGCTCTGAATAAATGAGACATTCTAACCCCAGTAAATAATCCTTTTCATCACAGGAGTAGTCTTTAAGGAGTGACTGTACCATTATTTTGGGGGGCACATTTTGGTAGAGATTTCCTTGGTATAGATTAGGCCTCTTGAGGTCCCTTGAAGCCCTGAGATCCTAGGAAACTTGAGGTATAAAGTTATATGACCTGGTGGAAAGGAGGCTTGAAATAAGAAAAAATTTAAGACACTGGTTAGGGACTGAAGGGGTAGGAGGGTGACACAGAAGAGAATCTGGAAGATAATTTCTAGGTGTAATTTCCAAAATAACTTAAGCTCCGTTCCTCAATGTGTGAGATGAACCTATGAAGTGCATTCTTTAAAAGGGTGGATAAAAGGTAATTTGGTAAATGGATGTATCCCATAAAGGAGAGAAAACATGGTGGAAGCTGGTCAGAGACACAAGAAAATTGTCTTTAAATATTTAAAGGACTATTATGTGGAAAAGAGATCACCCTTCTTCTACTTGGCTGCAAAATTAGAATTGGAGGTTACAGGGAGGCAGATTTCAGCCTGACTTCTAGAAGAACAATTAGAGTTATTCCAAAATAAAATAAGCTATCTTGTGATGTAGTGAATTCCCTCTCCTGGTACTTGTCCCAACAGAGATTCTGTGAACACTGGTTGGACATAATTGGGTGAGGGGCTAGACTAGATGACATCTGAAGTCTCTTCCAACTAATAATTCTTTTGGCTTGGCCCAGAAAATGAGGAATCTCCAAAATAAAAATGAATGTGGAAAGGTCAAGAGAAAGCAATTTGTTGACCAGCCTTGGAACTGGGTTTTGTAATTTGATAAGGTACATAGAAGTAGATCTGATCAACCCCCAAATTTTTTTAAAATGACTTTGTGCCTAAAATGTGTTTTGCTGTTATAACTAAAAGCATTGTAAGGATTTAGCTGAACTTGACCCAAATTCATTCATTCATTCAATCATTCAACATTTATTAAGTGCCTATTATGAGCACAGTACTAAACATTTACCAGTGTCCCTGCCATGTTTTTTGGTTGTGGTTTTTTTTTCTGCTGACAGCAGTTCCCGGTTGATATCTCTGTTCTTTAAATATGGCAAAACCTTTCTCTTTGTAACTAGGAATCCTAAAGAAGGCATTACACTATGTGTATTATCATCCTTGTTTTAGATTGTCTCAAAATGCAATCCAATTTCCTTTTCCCATATCATTAGCCCTGCTTTCTGGTGAAGGGGATGGAGAGATACAGTATTAGTAGCAAAGTGAGCAATCAAAAACAAAAAGGTAAGTGACTTGTCCAAGGACATACAACTATGGTTCTTCCCAACTTAAGCCCAGTGTTCTAACTGATATACTGAGGGCCTCTTAGAGTCAGAGGACTTGGGTTCCAGTTCCAGCTCTGTAATTTATTACCTGCATGGCATTCAGAAGATCATTTAACCTCTCTGGGGCTCAGTTTCCTCATCTGTAAAATGAAAAGGCTAGGCTAAAAGACCTCCAAGGTCCTACCTAATTTTGGGGATGAAAAATATCCTTCATCCTTAATTTAATGAAAAGAAATAAACACAGAGATCTCTTAGGATAAGAACAGGATTTTATTCTCTTCCCCCGGGAGAAGAGGGTGGTCTTCCCCATGACTCATCATGGAGAAGAGGCAAGTTACAAAAGTTAGTGTTGGAATTTATAACCTAACTTAGTCAAGACCCCTTCCCAGCTGTTTCCTCTCTCATTGGTGGAGAGGCATACTTCACCAAATACTTCCCCAACTGGGACAGCAAGGGAGGGGGGGGTGGAGAGAGGGTCTCACCAAGGTGGGAAAACAGACAAAGGAAGATAAAAGTGATTGACAGAAGCAATTTGAGAAAGGAAAAGTTAACCACCCCAAATTGAGAAGTTTTCACTTATCTCAAAAGCTAGTTCTAAACCTATAATTCTACAACTTGTCAGAAATAGGAATTCCTTCAATGAAAAAGAGAAAAAATAAAATAGTAATACAATTGGCCTTCATGACAACTATTTCCTCATCTGGGTGCAGGTGAACTGGGTAGTGTAAAGATGAGAGAAGGGGAGAGCTGGGGGTCTAAGCCACAGCCATAATATGACTTTTCTTGGGAAAAAAAATACAATTCCAGGGAAATACCTGTTTCCTCAGAGTTAATTAAGACATGATACTTGAGCAGCCAACAAGAGTTCTGGCTATTGGCCCAGAAAGGACCCCAGGAAAGGGGAAAAAGAGCAGGCCTGAGAAGGTCTTCATTTGAGCCAGTGGGGAGGTAGGAACAGTGAAGAAAGTCACATATGTGCCCAGCAGTCCCCTCAGTCTGTCTTTGTAATACATGGGGAGTGAGAAGTGGAGCTATTACCAGGGTGGGGTGTCTGGGACTTGGCCCAAGGGCCCCAAATAGAAACAACTTAGCCTAGTACCTGGTTATCAAGGATAATTAGTTAAAAGAGGAAGCTACCAGATGGCAGGCTGGGCTGAGCCTCTCCCCCAGCCTGCCCTGATTCTTCTACTTCCCATATCTAACTGTCTCCATTAACTCTGGCCTGTGTCTGAGGGTCTCTGTCTTTGTTCCACATGGCAGTTTCTCACCAGCAACACCCCAGCTTGGGGGAGGGGGTCAGGTTTTGTGACATTCTCCCTGGGCATGGTTTTTGGACTTGGGACTGAAAGTTACCTTAGGGATTTACATGCTTGCTCGATCAAAGATTTATATTTTATTTTCCTTTGCTCGATAGAACTATTCTGTAATATTTGTGAGCCACATATTTGCAGTTGGGGATTTGAACTAAGTATATTGAGGGATAACCTTGCATTCATTTTCTCAGTTTTCCTAGATTGGGGGTAAGGGCCAGGAAAGCATCTCCCAGAATTAGTTGGCCCTTTATATCATAAGAAACCCCCTAACCCAAGAGATGACACCAAATCGGACCTAGTAACTTCCCTCTCAGATCTCTAAAATGCTTGGAATTTGAAAGAACATTGAATCTATATTCCAAGAATACAAGTTCAAATCCCGCCTCTGCTGCTCAGTACTTAGATCACAGGCCAATCACTTAACCTGTCTTGGGTCCCTCTCTATTTCTTCCTCAGGAACTGAAGGGACTGCACTGGGTGATCGATCACTAAGGAGTTAAAGGTCCCTTTCCAACACTAAATCTATGATCCTATATCCCTGTGTTACTTGTTCATTACTTGTTTGTTTCCTTGTTTCTGGTGAAGAGTTAGGGAAGGAGTGAGGTTTATAGAACCAGCACCCAGTGTTAGGCTAAATAAAGACATCCTCTCTTTGGGAGTCCTAGACAACAAGAGGAACCTTGACTCTTTCTCAGATCAAGTAAGATAGCCTGTACTTGTCATGGGGGCAGAAACGCATCATCTGACCTTTCAGTCTGTATCAGGAGGAAAGCTTGGAGAAGTTGGCTCTTTCCTATAGCCTTTTAATGGGGCATGTGGTTTTGAATAGCACATTGAAAAAAGACATCAAAATATCCTAAAACATTGAACCTGATCCTGCTTGTTTGACATTTCCCTCCTCTGTCAGATGTTTTTTTCTCAGACATGCCACTTCTTCTTTTCAATCTTTCTTAGCTTGGAAAAATGACACGTTGCAAAGATTTCCCAAAGTTGGGAACTGTCAAAACTCAATTTGGAATTATTTTGATTTGGAAATATCCAAAAGAAACAACCTCTCTGTGAAGTGTCCAAGCAGAGAGGACCCTTTCCCTAATGCCTTTTCTCCTGACTTCTGACCTATTTCTGTGTTAAGTGGAAAAAAGAAAAGTTTATTTTTTATTTTTCCCTTTCAAGTGGAGCCGGTTTGCAAACCCGATGTGACAGTATTCCACAGGGTCCAATCTGGCTCAATGCTGATAACAACCAATATTTGTAATGTCTTTAAAGTTAATAAACTGCTTTCCCTAAATTGGACCTCTCAGCAACCCTGTAAAGTAGCTGCTATTTTTTTCCTTAATTTTTTAGATGAGGGAAGTGAAGCTGGAGGAGTTAGGTGACTTGCCCAGGTCATAATGCTAAGAAACATATGAGGCAGGATTTGAACTCAGGCTTTTCTGACTCCCAGTCTTGTCCTCTTTCTCCTATACTTCCTAACTACCTCACAGGTTTCCTATCACACAATGAGAGCTGGTATTTAATAGCACTTTGGAGTTTTCATAATAAATTATCTCAGTGGATCCTTACCACAACCTGGTGAAGTAGGTTGAGAAGTAGTGACGCTTTACCGATGAGGAAACTGAGGCTCATGGTGGTAAAGGGACTTAAAATCATAGATCTTGAAGTTGGAGGTGACCTCAGAATCCATCTAGTCCCACCAGGGAAGGTAAATGACTTGCCTACGACACACAAGCAGTAAACATCAGTGTCATTCAGAGAGTAGATGGCAGTTAGGATACTAATGCTGCATGTCTGTCAGTCTCTAAACCCGATGTCCTTCTGCGACCTACCTCAACATAACTGAAAGAAAAAACAAACAGAAACCATGACTTCATACATAAAGAATCAGAGCAATGTCACCCCTACTTTCCAGACTTACTCCAATTTTACCAAATGAGTCATTCATTTGCTACCTTGTCTGTTTGCTATCATTCTGTACATGTTTCTTTTGTGTGTGTGGTGCCAGATTTTCTACAGAAGTAAATAGAAACATAAACACATGTCATCTTTCCATGGTATTTGCCATTATGTTGTCTCTACCTTCTTGTAGCCAGAAAACTCCCTGTGACCCAAGGACCAGGCATTTAGGGAAATATGTAACAGGCAGAATCATGCCCATGATTTTTATCTTGAAGGTGTCCCGTGAAATAAAGAATCCTAAGAAGCTGTTGGCAG
This sequence comes from Pseudochirops corinnae, assembly GCA_028646515.1. Taxonomy (NCBI): domain Eukaryota; kingdom Metazoa; phylum Chordata; class Mammalia; order Diprotodontia; family Pseudocheiridae; genus Pseudochirops; species Pseudochirops corinnae. Next base: position 103,165,144 of record CM053592.1, on the reverse strand, counting down.
TTCTTACTAATGTATATGTGTACTTCTAAAGTCAGTAATTTGTGGGTTCCCCTCAGTTTCTCACTCCAAAATTATGTCACTGGACAGAGTGGCCATCCCAACCGACTTGTGGACTCCATGAACTCTCCTTAGCAGAAGATGTGATCACTTATTACAGATCCAGGTTTTCATGGCCTCCCACCTGGTTGCTTTATTCACCAGAAGAGGAAAGGAAAACCAGTAGTCATAATTCACTCTTCTCTTGTATCACATTCCACTCCCTTTCCCACCACACACTCCCAATATATCAAGAATGGATGTTTTGGAATGGATGACTCCTGGGAAGGGCCATACAAAGGTGTCTGGGACAATTGGAAGATTCTGGGACAAAAACAGAGAAAGGGGTGGGGAAGAAGAGTTTGTAGCACTGTCCTCAGCTTGGGACCATGGCAGTGAGGTGCTAACTCCTAGAATGGTGTCTCTCCCCTCCTCCCTTTCTCCCACCCCCCAACTCTTTCCTTTAGAGAGACTATGATGTCCAACTGATTGCTGCTTGGGAGGCATCTGAGGGTGTGGTGGCTGTTATGGTTGTCATGAATGATGAGGTGCTGCTGTGTTGAATAGACCAGGTTAAGTGAGATTATCTCTCGGAGACATTCTCTTTTTCCAACTGACAGGGAAAGAAGGGGCTGTGTTAACTGCCCCCCCACCCACCCCTGTCTAAGCAGGAAAGTCATTTCCTTCCCTTATAGTCAGAGATGCTGGCTGCTGTTAAATCCGTAGACTGCTTTCTTTCTCCCCAATAATTCCTGTCCCCTCTTGCTAAAATTGATCACCACTGCTATATTTAAAAAATGAGTTAGTGGCCAATAATCTTAGCTTTGTTTTTGATATTACATGGTGAAAAGGAAAATAATATAAAGTGCAGTCTGGATAAAAGTGGCAGACATATCCATTTAGAGGCAGCTAGGTGGTCCAGTGGGTAGAGCACTGGATTTGGAGTCAGGAAGACCTGAGTTCAAATCTAGCCTCAGGCATTTACTGTCACCCAGGCAAGTCAAGTACTAGTTGGATGATAAGTCACTTCACTTCTGCCTGTTTCCTCAACTGTAAAATGGAGATGATAACAATGTTTACATCCCAGGGATTAATATGTTATTTGTTTAGCATGGTGCTTGGTACATAGTAGGTGCTTAATAAATGCTTCCTTCCTTCCTTCCTCCCTTCCTCCCTTCCTTCCTCCCTCCCTCCTTTCCTTTCTTCCTTCCTTTCATCCTCCCTCCCTCCTTCCCTTCTTTCCTTCTTTCTTTCCTTCCTCCCTCCCTCCCTTCCTCCATTCCTCCCTCCCTTCCTCCCTTCCTTCATTCCTTCCTTCCTTCTTTCCTTCCTTCCTTCCTTCCTTCTTCCTTCCTTCCTTCCTTCCTGCCTTTCTTTTTTCCTTCCTTCCTCCCTCTCTCCCTTCCTCCCTCCCTCCCTTCCTTCCTCTCTTCCTTCCTCTCTCCCTTCCTCCCTTCCTTCCTTCTATCCTCCCTTCCTTCCTTCCTTCTTTCCTTCGCCCCAGAAGTAAGTAATGGGTTTTTTTCCTAGGAGATCTGATAGTTAATAGCTTTACTTAACCAGTTAAGGAGAGTGATCTCCTGCTCATTTGAGCAGGAGAAATTTTTAAAAAACAAAGAAAGATTATGAGATTTAAAGAAATTTCTTATAGACCAACAGGTGGAACTATTTTGAGAAAGACAGGAGTGTACTTTTTGGCATGATTAGCTGTGCCTTCCTGGGTTCCCTCATTCAGCAGCTCCTTTATTTCTTATTACATGTAATATCCCTATTTATTACATGTAGATAATTACTGTAATAGACATCAAGGAAAATCCCTAAAACATTTAGCTCTAAGTTGGGACAGTTTAAAAAAAACAGTTGGAGAGAGTAAGCATGGTTGCTTTTTTGCACAGTATTATAGAATCTTAATTGGAAGGGACAGATGCCAGAGTCAAAGATCATCCAGTGTAGCCTGTACTTGAATGGAAATCCCTTCTGTAATGTCTATAAGTGGTCATCCAGCTTCTCATGGAAGCCCTTCAGAGATAGAAAACCCATTAGCTGTCAAGGCAGCTCATGCCACTTCAGGGTAGCTCTAATTATCAGGAAATCTTTCCTTGTAGGAAAGCCAAAAGCTTTCATTTTGCAACTTCTATCCATTGCTTCTAATTCCCTCATCTGGGTTCAAATAAAATAAATCTTTTCCTTCTTCCACAAAAGAGCCTTTCAAATATTTGAAGACGGTAATCATGTCCTCCCTAAGTCACCTCTTTTCCACGCTAAAATCTCTGTTGTCATCATTTGATTCTGATATGGCACAGTTTCAAAGCCCCTCCTTTCTCAAACTCTACTTTGTCAATATCCTTCCCAAAACATGATGTCCAGAATTGGATATAATTTTCCAAATAAAGCCTGTCCAGAGCAGAGCACAGTGGGACTATCAGTTCCTTGGTTTGGGACCCTATGCTAAAACGCAACATAATTAGCTTTTAAGTTGCCTCATCACACCATTGACAATTATTGAGCTTGTGGACCTCTAAGACCCCTAGGATTTTTTTTCACATGATCAAGGATGTTGTTGAAACTAAAAAGGAGCTTTATAGAAAAATCAGAGGATCCAGACAGTGCTGAAAGCATTATCCCCTCTTGTTTATAGTATTTGAAGAAGGGTCCAAAAGGGAAGTCCATGTGGTTTATTTAGAGATACCGAAGGAAGCTGGAGGTTGGGTAGATAATGGGTTCACTTATATGTGTGACCATGTGCAAGTCCTTTGACCTCTCTATGTCTGTTTTTTTATCTGTAAAATATGGGAGGGAGTGGGAAAGGGGGTTAGACTAGGTGACCTTCAAGATCCCTTCCAGCTTTAAAATCCTATTATCAGAGAGAGGCTTCTGGGAAGATGGCGGAGTAGGTCAAAAAATTCTGAACTCTCAAGACCTTCCCCTACAAAAAAGTTAAAATAGCACCTTAGGGCGAACAAAGTGTGGGTGGAGATAAATAAGAACAGAGCAATAACCATCAGAATAATTTGAGAAGATCAGAAGAAAAATTGAGTAAACACCTCCAGGCTAGGTTCCCTTTGAACAGCAATCAGCAAGCCTCTTAAACAGCAAGCAGCAAGCCCTGGGGTTAGCTGGTTTGAGAGGCTTCCCGGACTCCAGCCACCAGAACTTTTATCCCCCCGGGACAGCGAGGGGAGTTGGGTGTCTGAGCTCAGGAAAATCGAGAAAACCTCTGCCGACCAGGAATGCCAGACCCAACTGTGCTACGAAGAGGGGCCAGGGTGTAAATGAACCAGCCACCACTAGGTGAGAGCAGAAGTAGTGGGGCAGAAAGCCCCTGGCTATGGACACTTACAGGAGGCTGGATATTTGGCTTGTTTTCAGGCTAGAGGGAAGACCTGAATATCTGGAACAAGAGGCACCATCTCCCATACCCCAGGGCTAGATGTGATTACAAATAACTAAGCTATCACCACAAAAAATGCACAGGCAAAGGAAAAAGTATCCAACTATAGAAACCTATTATGGGAATAGAGATGACCAGAGTTCATCTTCAGAGGAGGAAATTGAATAAAGAAACCCTCCAAAGAGTAATGTCAAATGGTCACCTGCCCAAAAAGAATTTATAGAAGACCTTAAAAAAGACTTTAAAAACTAAATGACAGAGATGGAGGAAAAACTAAAAAAGAAGATAAGAATAATCCAAGAAAAACAAGAAGGGCATAAAAGGAAAGTCAACCAACTAGAAAAGAAGATCCAGAATCTTAAGGAAGAAAATGATGCCTTGAAAATCAGAATTGGGCAAAGTGAAGCCACAGAAACTATAAGAGATCAAGAAATAATTAAAGAAAATATGAATAATGAAAAAATGGAAGAGAAAGTGAAACATAAGAACAACAACAGATTTGGAGAATAGATCAAGAAGAGAAAAATATAAAAATAACTGGCCTGAGAGTTATGATAAAAAATAATCTTGATATGATAAGACAAGAAATAACTAATGAAAGTTGTCCTGAAGCATTAGGAGGAAAGTAGAAATAGAAAAAATCCATCAATCACCACTTAAAAGAGATCCTATGAGGAAATTTCATAGGAGTATCATAGTCAAATTCTGAAGCCCCCAGATCAAGGAAAAACTATTAAAAGCATCAAGATTAAAACAATTTAGGGGCAGCTAAGGTGGCACAGTGAATAGAGCGCCAATCCTGGAATCAGGAGGACCTGAGTTCAAATCCAACCATCTAACCTCAGACACTTGACACATTTACTAGCCTTGTGACCTTGTGCAAATCACTTAACCCCTATTGCCCTGCCTTTCTCCCTTCAAAAAGCAAAAAAAAAAAAAAGATTAAAACAATTTAAATCTGATGGTGCCACAATTAGAATTACATAAGACCTAGCAGCAAAAACATTAAAGGACTGCAGGTCTTGGAACACAATACATTGAAGAGCAAAAGAACTGGGACTTTGGCCAAAAACATCATACCCTGCAAAGTTAACTATTATCTTGTATTTTTAAAAATTTTTTTAAATTTTCTTTTTGGAGGGCAATTGGGGTTGTGACTTGCCCACGGTCACATGGCTAGTTTTTGTGTTAAGTGTCTGAGGTCTGGATTTGAATTCAGGTCCGCCTGACTCCAGGGCCTGTTCTCTATTCACTGCACCACCTAGCTGCCCCTTTGACTATTATCTTGAACAAAAAATAAAATGGACATTTGTTAAGCTCTCAGAATTTCAAGACTTTGTTTAAAAAAAAACCTGACCCTGAACTTAATAGACTACTTGACATCCAAGAACCAATATAAATATAAGGTACATAACAAAAACTGATCATAAGGGATCCATAAAGACAGACTGTTTACTATTTATATATGTAAAATGTAAAATTTCTGTCTAAGATTTTTACTAATAATTGGGTAGTTCATAAGAAAAATTGGGGAAAACCTGTGCATGATATGAATTTAAAAAGTGAAACCATCCAGGAACAGCTAAAAAGAGTAATTATTTTATACAAATGAGGTGCAAGAGGAAGAATTGATACATAGAAATCAGATGGGGAAGGGGGGTGGTAGTTCTGGTAACCTACTTTCATCGGGAATGGGTGTAAGAGGGAACAATACATATACATGTTTAAAAGAGTAAAGAAGTGTTCTAAATTCAGAAGAAATGAAACAGTAGGGTCATAGGGAGGGAGGAGAGGACAAGGGAGGGATCTTTAAAGGGGAGGGTGGGAAAATAGGTAAATAGTGTTATAGAAGTGTGTTTAGATTTGTGTGAATGGAAGGATAGGGGAGGGATCCTTGGACGGGGGTAGGCAAGTCATAGGAGGGCAAGATAGTGAGTAAAAATAAAGTAGAAGAGGCAGGAGGCATAGGAAACGAGATATGCATATACATAAAAACAGAGATCAGGAGTAGAATAGGTTTGGGGATGTGTATGTTTATATATGTATGTATATATGTATTTGTATATATCTATAGCTATGGAGAAACATAACTTTACTGTAGCCTTTGTGGGAGGTTAGGGAGGGTATGTATATATTTATTGCTACAGAGAAACATATCTAAACCTCATTGTGGCTTTCTGGGGAGGGGGAATTTGGGGGAGGGGAAAAAGAACAAAGTTAAAAAGTGCACAGCCGAGAACATAAGAAAATTCACAAGGAAGTGAAGAAAAGATGGACAATTCTCAACACAATGATTATTATTTATCATATAGACTTTCTTGAAATGAAAATTTACTGTTGCGTATTTTGAATCTTCTCTTATGTTCTGCTATGCACATGGCATACTTTTTTTTTCTTTCTAACTTTGCATTTAAGTTCCAATATTTAAGTTTATGATGTGTTTTTGTTTCTTTATTTTCTATTTGTGTTCTGGCGTTTGAATCTAAAATAAAATTTTTGAAAAAAAATCCTATTATCTATGATTCTCCTCCGTCATCCATTCTCCATCCTCCTTTACCCTCAGGATTTAAACCGACTAAGCTCAGACCTATTCATACCCTGTACTTACTCCAAAGGGTGAGAGTAAAGAAGAAAAAAATCTCTATCTGGGTGACTAAATTGTAGTTAGATCATTGCTAATAAATTACCCCTCAGATGAGTTTCATCATCTTAATTTTATATTTCTAAAGTATTTTCCTCATAACAACTTTATTCAAACAATACTATTATTTATTATTTTTTAAGCTACTTTTTGCTGTTTTTACTATTATCATTATTATATTCTCATCTGTGGCTCCAAGAAGCTGTAGCATGTAGCACCCGAGTAAACCATCTTGGCAGATGGACTAAACAAGGTTGAGGGTAACCTGTCAGTGAGTTAGGGAGATGTCTAGCCCAGGCATATGAAGAATTTCCCCAGTGGAATGGGCAGATGAGAATGATTTGTTCCAATGACCATGAAGGTGGCTGAAACAGGCAGTATGGAGCACTTACAACTTATTCAGGCATCAAAGAGACCAAGGAGATCCACTGCATCCCAAGCCATTACCAGTCATCTTGACTCTGTGTGTTATTTTATTTTAAAATTTTTTTTAAAAATATTTATTTATTTATATTTTTCAACATTCACTTTTATAAGATTTTGAATTCTATACAAGTCATTCCCCAATTGATAAATGGTCAAAGGATATGAACAGGCAATTTTCAGAGGAAGAAATTAAAGATATCTTTAAGCATATGGAAAAATGCTCTAAATCACTATTGATTCGAGAAATGCAAATCAAAA
>CM053592.1:103093222-103157892 GCA_028646515.1 Pseudochirops corinnae | reverse complement strand
CTGCAGCCACTGCCTCTGACGCCGCTTCCAGTCCGCACCGCACAGAGACTAGCTTGGCTCCGGCGTTCTCTTGCTCCACCCCTTCCTGCTACATCAGCAAGCTCAAGGGGCGTGGAAGATCTTCAAATCCTAGTATCGTTACAGTCTGATAAGCTGTTCCTACCCTGGCATGTAAGTCACCCAGAATTACAAGCTTGTCCTCTGTCAGTACATTGATGATGAGAGTCTCTAGGTCTTCACAAAATTTTTCTTTGACCTTGTCAGGGTTCATCATAGTGGCAACATGTGCACTGATGATGGTGCCCATGGTGCTTTCCTGTAAGTGGCATTGACACTGTCATGAGCCTGTCATTCACTCCTTTTGGTAGGCATACAATCTTGTTGACCAGATTAGTTTTGATTGCAAAACCTATACCAGCTTCATGGTGCTCCCTTTCACTGTAGCCACTTCAGAAAAATCTGTATCCAGCTCTGATTTCAGGAAGCTGGTTTTCATTTGCCAGTCTTGTTTCATTCAGGGCTATTCGTTGGATGGGATACTTGTTGAATTCTCTCACAACAAGAGCTGTTTGTCTTTCAGGTCTACTGGATTTGTGTTGTCCTCCAAACACGTATACATTACATGTACCAATGATGAATAGAATTATCTTCGCAAAAGTTTTTGCACAACTGCAGGGTAGGATCCCTGATTGCCACAGTAAGAAGGCCAAAGTTAGGTTAGGTGAAGCAGACAATTTTTAGGGCACCTTTTCTGGCCCCTTCTTCATGCCAAGAGGAGAGCAGTGTGGTCTTTAAATGGCTGCTCAGACACCCAGGGGTCTGCCCAATGTCACGGCTGTTTCAGTCCAGTGAGGAGATGACAGCGTGGCTGTGATTACAGCTCCCAGTGTATATACTCCTGCAGCTTTGTCACTTGCCTATCACCACAGGACTTTGAGGGAGGTAAAAAATGGTAAAAATAATATGTATGATGTCTTTTAACTCTAGCATAAATCAGATTTAAGTGAGGCAGAATTGCACCAAGGAAGCCATGAGCCTCACTCTTTCTTCCAGAATCATCGAAGTGCAGTAGCAAGACAAAAGTCAAGATGACTGGGATGGCCTGGGGTGCAGTAGATGACCTTGGCATCTTACATGTCTCTTCAATCTCTAAGCACTCCATGGTTCTTGCTAGCCTTCATGGCCATAGGAACAAATCACTCTCGGCCACCAATTCTTTTTTTTTTTTTTAACTTTGATCAGGACTCTTTTTTATTTTATTTTTATTTTAAAAGAAAAATTATTTAATTTTTTACTCTTAGTTTACAACATTCAGTTCCACATGCTTTTGAGTTCCAAATTTTCTCCTCTTCCCCTCCCCCATTCCATGGTGTCAGCTGCCTATTCTGCCAGGGTAAGTCTTCACCTGCTTGCAGTAGATACGCCCCTAATTCAACCACAGGTCTGAGGCCTGGTTACCCTCAACCTGGTTTAGCCCATCTGCTGAGACCGTTTACTGGGGTGTGGCTGATGTGCATGCTACAGCTTCTTGGAGCCACAGGTGAGAGTTGAGTGACAAGACAGACACCCAAGGTGGAAAACAGGCCTGAAAAGGGCTGGGCAGTCCACACACCAGAACTATTAGTATTCCCTGAATGCTCATACACCCAAGCTCTTAGTAGCAGTATAATTATAGAAGACCTAGAAACAAATTAGAATAAGCCCCTCTCCCCAAGGGAGTGCTAGATGTTATCTGGAGCCAGTGGAGCACTTCCTACTTTTGAAGGCAAAAATAGTCACATATAGTTCTTCCCATAGGCATTTATAACCACATTCTTTAGAAGTGGCAGAATGTTAACCTTCAAGTCACTATTACATTAAGGAGAAGCCAATAAGGCCCGGAGTAGTTAAGGAACTTGGCTAAAATCATCTAGCCAAGCCAGATTCAAATTCAAGTCTTTTGACTTGGTGTCTATTGATCTTTGTCATTTACTGGAGGGGGTTTGTCTTAAAACTAAATTTGTTAATCTTTTTTTTGTTGAATTATATACTTTATTACATTTGGTCATATCTCATAGACGTGAAAAAGTTTCTTCAAAATAAATTATATATTGAGGTGGCTAGATGGTGAAGTAGATAGAGCACTGGCCTTGGAGTCAGAAAGACATGGTCAAATCTGGCCTCAGACACTTACTAATTGTGTGACTCTGGGCAAGTCACTTAACCTTGATTGCCTCCAGAAAAAATCCAACAAAAAATAAGTCCTGTGTTCCCTTCATAAGCTGAGAGGTTTTTTTGTTTTTGTTTCTCTCTAAGATTCCCAGTGTTGAAATTCCATCCACTGATACAGATCAGCAGTTTGTCTATATTTTATAATCTTAAAGAATTGCTTGGACCACAAAGAGGTTAAGAAACTTGCTCATGGTCGTTTGGCTGCTACTAATCAGACGTAAAAATTGAACCAAATGTCTTGTTGATTCCAAGGTCAGACTTTTCCTAATGTTTCATACTGACATCAGTCAGCAAAATGCATCCAAATCTCAAATATTTAAGAATTTGTGATCCTCTATGTGGATTTTCTGCTTCTTTTGTTTCTCCTCCATCCCTCTCCTTCTGCTCACCTGTCAAGTCACATTAGAAAGAAAATGCAACTGAAACCTTGGTTTGTCAATTTTGCTTCTTTTTTTTGTGTGCTTTTTTTTGGAGGGGGAAAGGCAGGGCAATTAGGGTGACTTGCCCAAGGTCACATGGCTAGTAAGTGTGTCAAGTGTCTGAGTCTGGATTTGCATTCAGGTCCTCCTGACTCCAGGGTCAGTGCTCTATTCACTGTGCCACCTAGCTGCCCCCCAATTTTGCTTCTTGTGGAGAAGGAACCCAAAGGATACCAATAAAGTTTTAGAGTGATCCATATTATCCCTTTTCTAACTGTACCTAATATTACTTGGAATGCAGACAATAACTGTCATCCAAATGTGATTAAAAACCCCAATAATAGCAAATAAAAGTCTGGTTATTAGAAAGAAATAATAAGCCACTGTGAAAGAAGAAAAGATAACAGGGTTAGCCTTTTTGCTATATGTTGTACTGTGGTTCATGTACATGGATCCTGTTCTATTTTTACAGAAACTAAATTATTTTCAGTAGGGCGAGTATATAACAGATCTTCAGGGACTTTAGTTATGTAAGGGAAATCCTTGCATATGAAATATAGTCACTATCCTGTCAAATGTCTTTTTACTGTTCTAATTTTATCAGATTGCCCTGGTGGGAGCATGCCTTCAAAGTTAGGATCGTATAAAATAGAGAAAAGAAAAGGTGATAGGGTACACTGGGTACTGCTTTGTATATTTTACATAATTTGGGACAAATTCCGCTCTTAGATACTTTTGTGAAAAATAACCAACTGAATTGTATCTCCTCCTCCTCCTCCTTGTCATCCTAGTCTTCTTCTTCTTCTTCTCCTCCTCCTCCTCCTTCTCTTCCTCCTCCTCCTTTCTCTTCCTTATCCTCATAATACTTTAAAACAGCTATAATTCTTCAAATCTTAAAAACATTTTGTCAGCAAAGTAACAGAGAGAGGTGTATAGACTTGCAAAGAAAGGTAACACATTGGGCTCATAGCAGAGGTGAAATGACAGCCCCTAGTGTTCAAATTTCTAGTGTGACTGTTGGAAATTGTTCACTCTGGGGATTCTGACTGGATACAAGCTAATTGTTTAATGGATCAAAAAGATGGCACTTAAGACAAAGATACTATGTATGCAAAATTGAGCAAAACCCACAAATCATCTAAAATCTAATTTTAACTCTTCATTTCAATGTCTAGCATCATCAATTTTTTTAATTAGCCTCTAGCAGAAGAAACTTGATTAATTGGAGTATTTTCCTTTGACCTTTATGTCAGTGTTGTAGTATAGTGGTCAGTAGATCACTGGAGGAAGGAATGAAATTTGGATAACTGACAAACTGTACACTCTGTTGCTAAATATTTGAGTTGACTGAATTGCTAAATCTAGAGGTTTAAAAAAATGGAAAAAAGGCTAATAAAATTTTCAGGTACAACTTTATTGATTCCAACATTTTGACTCTGCTGAGCAAATAAATAAGCATTGAAAATGTACTGTACATTTTAAAGCAGTTTTCCAGGAGGAAAATGGTAGAATTTACAGTTGCATCATTTATGGGTTATTGAATGAGTTCCTAGAGTGTTATCCCTATGGATTTCTTCACTGAAACTTCCTCCCTTTCCCCAGTTTCCACTTTCAGTAATTAACTCTTGAAACCACCTTGAAACTTATGAACATCTTAAATATTTTGTAATGTTAGTTATTAACATGGAGAAGGCACAGCCTTTGGCTTTTAAATCTTTGCTTATGGAGCCTCTTTACTTCTTTCTTTGACTATTTCTAGTACCTTGATCTAAAATAAAAGAGAAATGAACAATTTATGAAAGGCAGAGTTCTCCTCCCTTGCCCTCCAGTGGTAGAAACCTCAAAATTAAACATGTGATTTTCTTAAAATCAAGTATGATAGGCATCTATCTACAAAGCTCATAACATTTGTACCTGTGAGCTGGTTCCAAAAGCATTTGAGGATGAAAAGAGCAATTATTGTTTGGACTCCTAAGTTGAGCATATATTATCTGAAATATATTCTTACTGCAAAAAAAATTTTTGAAATTTAGATGCTAATGTTACAAAATTTAAGCAGGAAGAGATGCCATATCATCATCGTATTTGTGCAACTTTTTAATGATAATGTAAATGGGAAGATCTTTCCCAAACATTAATAGGACCATGTGACCTACTTGAGTCACATGAGTCTGTTGTGGGAGGAGCTTGCAATGGATACAGGGATAGTGACTATATTTTATATGCAAAGATTTCCCTTGCATAACCAAAGGATGGACAAGAGCAGAGAGAAAGTTGGTCAGAGCAATTAGAGCTGAGGGAGAGAGAGGAAGCAGGCAGTGAGCTGAGTGTTAATTTATGGGAAGGCCCTAGCAGGGGGAAGGCTTGGGGATGGTGGTGCCTCCAGCACTGTTATTGTGTATAGATTTCTTTGTTGCTATGATGGATTTGTTTTTTTGGTTGTTGGGATTCAGGTTTCTGGTATTTGAAGAAATGTTTTGGTTCTGTCTTCCATGTGGAGAGTCTGTTATAGTTTGTGATTCAGAATTACACTGGCATATTCATAGCTGCTGTAGGCACTGTGAACATTGAGTTGGTGCTACAGGCTCTCTCCCTTCTCCCCTTCTAAATTATAAATTTCTTGTGTGTTTTAAAAAATTTTTGTATTTTTTTATATTTGTATGACAAGTCAATAGTCAATATTTATTAACTCCTTCTGTACATTTTTTTTTTTTTGCTAAGTGCTGGGGATGCAAAAAGAGGTAAAAGACAGTCCCTGCCCTCAAGGAGCTTACAATCCAATGACAAGTGGCATGGAGTAATGAATACTTGGCTAATTTCAAAGTCTGGGAAGACCTGGGAAGACCTGTCTCTGACATGTAATTAATGTCTGTGTAACTCTGGACAAGTCATTTGTTCTAGGCAGCTCTCTAAGATAACAGATTGCAGAAATGTTGCCAGACACATGAAAATACCAATCCATTCTTTCCCCTTCCCCAAACCCTTTTGTACTGTATGCCAGGGGTCTAGCATAGTATGCCTTAAGGCTCTGTCATTTGGTCTATGAGGGAGGTACCTCCTCTGATGCAGATCAAGGCTTCTCACTTTCCAATTTAGAAGATGATCTTCCAGAATTACTATGATCAAAAAAAAAAAAAAAAAAAGCCCCCTCCCTGAAGCCAAGCTGGTATAGGGCCACTCTAAACTTAGCTTGGCTGGTCCTCAGGGGATCACCAGGCCCACATGAAACCTTTCCTGCTTGGCAAAGGGATGCCTCAGGAGCCTGCAGCAACCCTGACAGAACATTCGAGAAGCCAGACTCACCTCCACAGTACAACTCTAGAAGGATCTCAGGGGAGGGTAGGCCCTTAATTCATGTTTGCTGAATTGAATTGAATTTCTGAAAATTGCAAGGCACTGGAGACAATAACCATCTTGTAAAAAGTATTTCTGTTCACTTGAGGTCAGTCTGTTTGGGGACAAAATAGTTCTGCTATGGAGGGCCACAGTCAAACAGAAGGAACAAAGCTTTCCAGATCTTACACCGCCCCTCCCCCCTACTCCCCCCCAGCACTTAAACTGTGTTTTGAATACTGAATTGAGTAATTTACCTTTGGGCTGCCCTCTCCTGGCTCCGGTCTGTCTGGAGAAGACGCTTGTTGGCTCCTGGGCTGTGAAGATGAGGCTGGGAATCAGCCTTGGTTTTTGTGTTAACAACAAATGTTATCTTAATCTTAGGAAAAAAGCCTGAATCTTCCTCGTCCACTGTTCTGTATTATTCTGGCACCAATGAGAATGGCTGGCATTTATTCAGTGCTTTAAGGTTTGTATGACATCTATTATCTCATTTGATGTTATTCCCATTTTACAGATGAGGTGACTGAGAACCAGTGAAGTAAAGTGGCTTGCCCAGGGTCACACAGCTAGTACATCTCTGGGTCTGGATTGGGACGCAGGTCTTCCCAGACGGAAGTCCAAGGCTCTCTCCACTACACTAAACTAGGAGCTACCTTGCTTCAGCTTGTTGACTTGTTAGCTGAGGCCAGAGGGTAGCTCTCCAGGCAGTGGTAGCCAGGCGTGGGAATCTAAGGAAGAGGAAGAGTCGGGTCTGTGAGTCTTACACCTGTTGGAGGGACTTTGGGTCATGGAGGAGAGATGGGAGGGAGTTTCCTTTGTCTCTCTGAGTCCTGTAGACAGGAGATGCTTATAAAAATGGCAACATGAGGAGTGTGAGGTAAGCAGTTTCTGTGTCTTCGCCTCAAATTCAGCTCCCTGCCCCGCCCTTTCCTGCTCTCCTTTATGTTCTATCTCCCCCTGTCATAAGCTCCTTGAGAGCAGGGAATGTCTGCTTTTCTGTTTACATCACCTGCTCTTAGCACAGTTCTTGGCACAGAGTAAGCACTTAATGAATCCTCTACTTGTCTGTCTGAAGGCATGGTTTTAGGCCATGCATTCCTTAGTCACCAGTGAGGGGTGCTGATAACTTATTATCCATCTATCTTTTGCTAAACCGTCAGCTCTGGGTCACTACTTCTGGGAATAAGCATTTATTAAGTTCTTACTATATTCTAGGTGCTGCGCTAAAATACTATCCTATTAGATCTTCACAACAATCCTGGGGGGGGGTTGGTAAGTACTATTATTATCCCCATTTTACAGTTGAGCAAACTGAGACAAACAGAGGTTAATTGACTTACCCAGGGTTACATAGCTAGTAAATATCCAAGGCAGGATTTGAACTCAGGCCATCCTGATTTCAGGCCCAGTGCTCTAACCACTGTACCACCTAGCTGCCCTCATCCCTATTATGTGTGGCAGGAAGCCATACAACCTTGTCCCTCCCTTTTCCAAGTGCTAAGAATCAACATTTATACAATGCTTTATACATATTTAATGAACATCTAACCATGAACAAATGTTATTTAACATTATATTATATTGCATATATCGTATTGTGTATATTACATATTATATTACATTTATTATATTATATTACATTATATTAACATAAAATTAATGAATTTAACAGTTTAAAAATTCAATATCATAATATATACATTCTTTCATTTGATCCTCCATGTAGCCTTGTGAGGTGGATTCTGTGGGTATCGTCTATCCCCTTTTATATATCAGGAAAATGAGACTCAGAGAGAGTAAGTCAATCGTTCATGGTGACATAGATAATTAAGTTAGAGGTTAGCTGTGAACTCCGGTCTCTCCCGTTCTCTCTCTGATATTCCCCAGTACCTCTAGGCTGAGGGCATTCCTGAGCTCTGAGAAATTTCACATAATAGTCACAGTTCACTTTTACAGTCACTGTGACTGCATCCCTATGTCTTTCTTAGCCCATTTTGAAAGCTCGCAACTGAAAAACCATCACTAGACAGTAAACTCCCTGAGGGCAGAGACTTTTGCCTCTTTCTGTATCCCCAGCACTTAGCACAGTGCTCGATATGTAGTTGGTGCTTAATAAATATTTATTGATCCATGGATTGAGCTCCTTGGGAGTAGAGTTTGTTTTCATCTTCAGTGCCTAGCACAGTGCCTCCTCTCTAGCAGGCATTTAAATCAATGCTTGTTGATGGATAGATGTGGGGAAAATTGAAGAATGGCCTCTTCTACGCACTTGCTGGAGAAGTCCTGCAGCATCAACTCCCATTGCTACTTCTGTAGACTCAAGCTATGTGAATGAGACTGAGATTCTGTTTCTGTGCTAGGCCACTCCGATGTCTTTCCTTTTCTTTTTTCTAAGCACAGGCATTCATTGAGATGGTATTAGAGGAATAATAGCCATGAAACATTTGCTTATGTGCTGGGAACGCCCTCTCCCCCAAATACACATCATGTCTGTGAAAAGAGTCAGCACACACACAAATTATAGTAATAGAGAAGCTCACTAGTAGGCAGTCATTCGCAGAGAGCATGTTGGGAGAGATACCACGTGGCCCATGCAAATCACACACTCTGGCCCTCTCATGTTTTTTCTTTTTTTGGTGGCATCCTGGCATCTGCACGATCATCTTTCTGGGTGTAGCATTTTTGCTGGTGCCCTAAAGTTTTTCCTTTTATAAACTCTATCACTCCCCCTGCATTCTACCCTTCCTTCCCCCCCACCCCACGCACAGTTTCATAGTAGACAGAGTGCTGGATCCTATATATAATTATATGCAACTCACTTAACTCTCCTCAGTTTGGATTTCCTAATCTGTACAATGGGAACACAGAGAATTTTACCACCTCCCTCACAGAGTTGTTCCAGGTCCGAGAAGAGATAATAGATGTAAAGCCCTCTCCAAACCTGAAAGCGCTTTATACATGATGGTTATTATTGCCTCCCTCCTTGCCCCCCACAAATACTTTTGCCCAACACCTCACTCCTATCCCTTTAATCACAAAGAGCGCTCACTCCTCGCTTTTGCTAACCCTTCCTTCCTAAGGACAACTAGGTAGTGCAGTGGATAGACCACTGGGTCTGCAGCTGGGAAGATCTAAGTTCAAATATTGCCTCAAACACTTACTAGCTGTGGGACCCTGAGCAAGTCACTTAACTCCCATTTGCCTCAGTTTCTCATCTGTAAAATGGGAACATGCTAGAGAAGGAAATGACAAATCATTCCAATATCTTTGCCAAGAAAACCGCATGGACAATGTCCAGAAGTTCACTTAGATTCAGGCACAATTGAACAACAACTTCCTTCCCTGCTCAATTGGCAAAACCTTCAAGAACCCAGGTCAGCCCTGAACTCCTGCAAGGTATCTGAACAGGATTGTAATTGAGGTTTCAAATACTTACTAGACTTTTAACAAGAAGCAATGCTGTAAATTAGGGGAGCTTAAATGTCTGAGATTAGAAGATTATGAGCATCTGATGATAGATTTCAGAGAGTCTATAAGCTAGGATGAGGAAAAAAATCATCTTTATTTTTACTAACCTCTGACTGAAATTTATTATTTCCTTCAGTTATTTAAAAACATTATTCCAAGAAGTCCACAGGTGTCACTAGACTGCCAGCGGCCTCATCTCATACACACACACACACACACACACACACACATACACACACACACACACACACACAGAGGACCTTTGACTAAAGTCTTATTCTGAAGTCTCTGTGGCTCAGAGGTTATTCTGGATCCTTGAAGGCTACTCCAGTGGACCACAATCTCAGGCAGTTCTGGCAGGTTGGACTGGCTTCAGGTCTGGGCCTAGTAATGGCTTGTCCTGAAAGACCTATTCTAGAAGCCTAGAATATCACCAGGAGTTTGGCCACTAGGGATGGGTTTTCTTTGGGCACAGAAATCCACGAAGATAACTCACTACTGGGGCACTGGAGGGATTGTAGTGTATGTCAGCGGAAGGTAAGAATGTTGTATCTGGAGTCAGACAACCAGCATTGTGATCTTGGCTTTGCCATTTAGTACCTGTGTGACTGGGAAAAACCACTCTGTGCCTTGCCTTGTGTTGCTTATCTCTGAAATGATGGGGTTGGACTGGGGAAACATTAAGGTTCCTTTCAACTCTGTATCTATGTGATCATGGTTCCTTGAAATTATCCTTTATTCTTTATTATAAATTATTCTTTATATTGGGCAAATAGTGCCTAATACAATGGTTCTCTAATGCCCTATCCTTTAATACTCGTATGGGGGCATATCTGCATGTGGGCAGACCCGCCTGGAGACAGATAGAGGAGCGGTGTCTCAGTTCCTAAGACCATGGGAAATATGACCCCTGTGAAAGGGTTGTTCAACCCCCAAAGGGGTCGCGACCCACAGGTTGAGAACCACTGGCCTAATATAATAATTTGCCCATAATAGGTAAAAGTCACTTACCCTCCCTCAGTAAATTACAGGAGGGGGGGTTGTACTTGGTGGCTCTGAGGCTTTCTATGATCTTATAATTAATGAATTATCTATTTGGTGCTGGTTCTGGATTCAGGAGGACCTGAGTTCAAAGTTGGCTTCAGATACTTACTAGCTGTGTAATCCTTGGGCAAGTCACTTCACCCTGTTTGCCTCAGTTTCCTCATCTGCACAATGAGCTGGAGAAGGAAATGGCAAACCACTCCAGTATCTTTGCTGGGCAAACTTCAAATGGGGTCACAAAGAATCAGACACAACCAACTGACCAAAAAAAACCAACCCCAAAAAGCCTAACCAAGTCGACTTCATCAGATAAATTATATAATGCAAAGAACACCTCCATTCGTTTTAGCTTTGTGATGCAAATATACTGAAATATGATTTATAAAAGTGACCTGATCTATCACCATGTAAAGTGCAGGACTGACCAGTTACCTAAAGTTTCTTCCAGATGTAAATCTATGACCCTATAATCTATGACAAGAATGACTCAGGCTGGGGTCCAAGGGAGGGAACAGGTAAAATTTAAGTATGACTATATAATAGTGAGACTGGTGACAGATCACAGCAGTTTCACTATTTACTAATCTGTGTATACCTTTCACCTTGGATTAACCAGATTATATATTTTGGCATATCCAGTCTCATATTTAATCTGAATTCATTTGTTAGAGATTAATTTTCTGTAATACCTCAGGTGATCATGGGAAAGTCATTTCTTTGACCCTCAGTTTCCTCCTTCCCAGTAATAGTAAAACCTGTACACTTTACCTCACAGGGTTGTTGCTTACAACTCAAATTGGATGTAAACTGTCTTTTTTCCAAAAATTTTCAGATGCCATATAAATATCAGTTTAATTATTTTATTGCTTCTGTGGCTCCAGGAATAGGCAGATATAAAAGTTTGGATTATAAAATTATGCAAATCATTCTTAAGATCATCCTATACACAAATACCTGAATGTTTCTCATTTTTCTATAGTTTGCTCAGAATTTCCTATTTTATGAATTTTATGTGTATGTGTTCTTCAAGGTATTTGCATATTCTAGCAGATTTCTTGGTGCAGGTGTACAGAAGTGACTATAATCTGTTGTGATCATGCCTCAGAAATCCTCACCCGGCTAAGCAGATAAAAAGGACAAATTAAAAGTGAGTCAGATAGGCAGCAGTTCAGCCTTGCATAATGCCCACGTTCAGGATTTTTCTGCTAGAAGGGTCCTGCCAGGAACTTGATTGCAATGTCTCCTCTACTTACTCACTCTCCCTTCAGCATCAGCTGATGGAGAAAGAAAATTGTAACTTCTTTCTTCTATCTCAGGAGTAATATTGATATTTTAACTTGTATCTATCTCCCCTCTCCCACTCCACTCCATACCTAAACTGGAAGGATTTAAAAAAATAAATCAAGGTCCCAGAAACTCATGATTGCTTTGTGCCTTTCTGTCATTTTGAGGGGAAAAAAAATGCACAAAACAGAAAACCTTTTTCTTCTTCTTTTTTTTTTCTCTCTTTCTTCAAATTTGGATCCTAGGTCTGTTTGCTCATTTTATAGGAAGAGATCCTAGGACCTGGGTTATAAGCCTAGCTCTTCTACTTTACTGCCTGGTACATGGTAAGATCTTAATTAATGTTATTGACATGACTCCCTTTGTAATCCTAACCTCTATGGGCAGCAATTTCTTCATCTAAAGGGGACTAGATGGGTGGACTAGATCTTTGAGGTCTCTTCCAGTTCTAACTCAGTGATCCTCTAGGAAAAAGAAGTTTGGTTGGTTGTTTCTTTTTAATTAATTGATCATCAGTTAAATCATTCTAGATTAAAAAATGCACTATTTTAATCCGGGTAATTCCGGTTAGGACACTTCTAGGTAGTCAAATATCATATAAGTGGGTTTTCTTTTCTTTCTGTTCTTACTAAACTACTAAATATATGTATGCTATAATACTAACCCTAAACCTTAACCTAATCTTAACCTTAACCCCCAGCATGCTGGCTGGACCTTTGTAGCAAATTTATGGGAAGACGAGTTGAGCAGGGTGAGCAGGCATGCTTGAGTTGAGATTTGCACCTCACTAGAGGGAGATCACTGGCCCATTTGAGTATTTGGGCTTTATAACACTTTTCTCTGATGGTCAGTCGCTCTGATTTGCTGTCCGCTGAGACTATGGACATTGGACGTGGGATAATTTTTGCCTGAACTGGTAGGTCCATAGATAGGAAAGTTCTGGAAGCCCTTCAGTCCCTGTGGGAGTCATTGACTCCCTCTTCATTATTATTGTACCGTTCTACTGTTCTGTTCTTTCAAGCCGGAAAGGTGCGATAAAATGCTGAAAAGACCGCAGAAGTGGGCATGGTCCTCTTTGTCAATTAGTATGGTACAGAGATCATGGCTAAGAAACAAGAAAACAGTATTCGACGTAGCTTGGAGCAGTCATTTAAATCGTCTCTTTAAGCCACACTTTACAAAAATCCCTTTTCCACTCCAGTCTCGGGAAACGTCGCCCTCTGTGTGGTGCAAGGGCTTCCTGGGCTAGAATTAAGCCCACGAGTATAGAAGCAAACATTTTCCCTCCAACAATACAGTTGGAGAAAATTAACATCAGTTTTGGTTGGTTTTTTTAAAAATTTTAAATCGAGCGCCTTTTGCACTCTAAACCATTGCGCTTGGCCCTGGAAACGTAGAAAAGGTTTGACTCCTAGACTCATTTTTGTCCTCGCCCTCCTCCTCAGATGACTGAACTGCCAGAGAACTGCAGTGGTCAGTTTCGGATTCTGGTTAGGGGCTGAGCCCAGAACAGGTCCCTATCCACATCCTCCCGGACCGCTTGCCCTAGCAAGGGAGGCTAGCAGCCTTTATTGTCTGAGGGAGCACCTGCCAGGTGTAGACACTTGCCCCACAAAAGGGGCCGCTCCGATTGCTAATTAGCAGGTGGTGCTGGGCAGGGCAAATGGCTTCACAAAGCTCTCAGGCAACGCAGTACTAGTCCAGTAAACACCTCCAGCGTCCAGACCACATCCCAGCCGAGGAAAGGTGAAGTCGGCCCAGGGGGCTGACTGGCAAGGGGGCAGGAGGAAGGTGTCTACTTGGTAGCTCCTCCGGGATCGGTAGTGCGCACGTCTAGGGAGAGAGACCTGAGCGGGGGGCTTGCAGAGGTTAGAACTAGGAGGGAGCCTGAGGAAGAGAGAGGGAGAGAGAAAGAGAAGGAGAGGGAGGGGAGCCGAGGAGGGGCGTGGCCGGCGCGGCAGGGGGAGGGCGCTGGGAGGAGGGGCTGCTCTCCTTTGCTATCCTCTCCTCTCCCGGCTCCCAGCTCTGGGGGCTTCGGTTTATTTGCCGCGCTGGGTGCATTTCGACTAGGAGGAACGCGGAGCTGAGCTCCGACCCCGGAGCAGCTACAGGATGACCGGGGCTCGTGGTGCCTGGGATTTTCTGTGTCTTCTGATCCTGCTAAGCTTCCAGACAGGTGGGTTAACTGCTTACCTACACACCTTCTTACCCACTCTTATTTTTCCTGGGAATGTTAGCAACCCTGCAAAACCTTTGCTCCAGGGAAAGCGTCTGAAGGTCCTTCCTTCCAGTTCTCGTGTGCCCCCAGTCCGGAGGGCTTTGGAAGGGGTAGGCACACATGAGACGTCCCTTTGGGTTCCCTAGCCTTTCACTTGCGCTTAGGAGTATGTACCTGCTCCCTTGTGCAGAAACAAAGCGTTTTGGCCGGGTGGAGCTGAGAGAGAGCAACTGTGAGTGAGTCTGGGAAAGAGGGGGCTTTGGGGATGGGCTGGGGGTATGAATGCGGGTGTGCCTTTGGATTTCTTTTGTGTTGAGCTCGTGGGTGCGGAGGGCCAGGGGATGGGTCGTGAAACTGGAGCTCTCCACGTTGGAAGGCGTTCGGCCGCAGCTTCCTTTTGTTGAAAGTTGTCTGCGGCTGGCGCGCCCCGCGACTAGCAGGTTCTGGGCTCCACAGAAAGGGAAAGTTTGCCCTCCTGGCTCTTTCCTCTTCTGCAGCCGCCTCTGGCTGCGGTGCAAAGCCTCGGGTACCTTTTGTTTTCGGGGGGAGCGCGGGTGTGGAAAGACAGGGGACAGAACCACTCCCTCTGGTTCCTGCGGTCAGACCCTCCGGGGTAGCCGGCGTACAGCCGGACTGTCCCTCTCTTCTGGCCTTTGGAAATGAATGGTACGTTCATTTTGTGTTCAACATTGGGAACCAGCAGTGTGCTGGTCTGGGGCTAAACATTCTGCGGCCAGAGGTGTCTGTACGGACAGCCCTAGTGCTGCTGCTCTCTTCCAAAGGTTGTAGACTTAAAAAAAAAAATAACAATCATCCCGACTGACCTTTTACCCTTTGCTGCGGTGGCTGTGAGGCTCGTTCATCCCTCCCGCCTTTCCTAGCTTTCTGGCGCGGTGGGAGGGGGCGACTGGGTCTTGCGCTTTGCCTCCCGCTTGGGAGGAGGAAGGGGCTGCTCGATTTAACCGGTGCGCTCCCTAACTTAAAGCGGCGCGCGCTCCCAGTGGAAGGATGAGGGACCGGCGCGGGGTTTCGGTAGGGACCTGCAGCCTTAGCCTCCTCGGCCCCCTTAGTACTTAGGGTAGTTAGGGATTCCCCAAAAGAGCGCTTTAGGGAAACCGGCGGGCAGCTTCAGGAGCGTGGGATTAGTATGAGGAGGTGCAAAAAGCACATTTTCATTTAGTATTAAAGCGGATTCTGGGAAAGTTGAATTTTAAGCCTCCCCATGCACGGACGGGCAGCTATTTGGAACTTGGAGAGATTGCTCCACCGATGCTGCAAATATTTATGGAGCGCCTGCAACTATCCCCTCCCCACTCCCTCCTCATCCCCGGCTCTTAAGAATATCTTTTTTTATGTTTTTTTTAAACTTCATTGTGACTTCCCTCTCCTAAGAAAGAAGATAACAGTTAAGTAATATATTGACCATTCCTGACCATGATAAATGAGACATTCCTCACCCATATTCCACCACCTCTACGGAAAGGCGGGAGTTTTGCTTCCCTTCCCTTTCTGCAACCTGAAAAATGGGGGGAAAAAAAAAGCTAAGCGTGTGCTTTAGTGTGTGAGAGGGTGAATGGAAAGCTTTGCTGCCCCCTCCGATCTGACTGAGGTCAGGAAAAGGAGTTTAGCAATTCACTCACTATTGTGGGAATGAATGAAAACACTAGAGGCACTGGGTCGGAGTTTCTCCGTAACGTGTAAAAGCTTAGCATGCCTGCTCTGATGTTTGTTTTGGGAGCATTGTAAAGCTTTTCCTGTGGGGGAGGAGAGGCCTCGCTCTGGACTCTTGTCCTCATCTGGACTCAGATGGAAACGCTGAATTCGGTTCCCTGACAACATTCAGAACATCTAGCATTAAGAGTTAAGTCCCATCGGTGGCCCATCGAGAGGAGAGCTAGATCTCTGCAGAGCTTTACTGACAGCCAGCCAAGCCAGAACAGTGTCTATTTTGGGTCCCCTGTGAAGTCAATTTCCCTTCCTGCTTAATAAATACTCTGCCTCCTCCAATGTAATGTTTTGCATAGTGGATTTTTTTTCCAGCCTCTTGTTACTCCTTGGGCTCAGTAGTAATGAATGTTCTCTGATCCACCTGTTGTATACACTGGCCCCCAATTTTCCACCTGGTGTCTTATCTACTCCTGCCCCTCTCTCTTCAGGGGAGGGTCTACATCTGCTCACTGCCGGCATTCTTTCCTTTAGGTCTTCTTGCCTCTCCCCAAGGCTCTATCACTTTGCCAGAATTGGGATGTGTGTGTGTGTGTGTGTGTGTGTGTGTGTGTCTTTGTGTGTATGTGTCTGTGTGTCTGTGTGTTGATGGAGCTTTCTACCCGAATTAATGTCAGAAGCAGGATGAAACTGCCAGGAGCAGTGAATCATAGGTCCCTCTTCCTGCCACTGCTGTGGTGTTGGCCAAGAATCATCCAGAGCCAGAGGCTAGAAGATATTCTGGGACTGCTGAAAACCTGATGGATGTGAAAAAAGGAAGACCGTTTACCTAACCCCATTCTAGAGTGCTTTCTCTCCCCTCTTTATTTTCCTTAGATTCTCTTGCATTCCAATTAGAGTGTAAGCTTTTTGAGGTCAGGGGCTTTTTGTCGTTTCAGCCCAGCTTTGTTTCTTTTATATGCTAGGCCCTCAAATACTTCTTGGATTAGATTGGGAGATAGTGTTTATTATATTTAAATGAAAGTCTACTTTTCTACCTTTGTCCTAAAATTTCATTTTGCCAAATTTTGTATTTCTGCCTAACATAATTCCCAAAACAAAAAATGCAAGGGTACATTTCTTAGAAGGTTTCTTAGACATTTAAAGCAAAACAAACTAGTTCTTTACTAACTGTTGGAGTATACCCACTTTTAAGACAAAACAGATAGTTTACATTCCAAAAAGAGCCTCTGTTTCTGAAAAGGATCCCCTAAAGGGAGTCTTTTAAATGGCATTTTCCCTAGTGCACTTAAGTGATTTATAAAAGGTGGGTGGGGGAAAAGGCTTTAGGTTCAATTGTTGCCTAAATTCATAGAGGGTATTGGAAGCCTCCAAGAGAAGGATTCTTATTTAGTATAGAGGAGCAAGCAGGAAGTCTGGGTTGGGAGGCCTGTCTCTGACTCTGAGGTTGTATCACTATCTTTCAGTTCTCTCTATAGCTCTCAAAGGCTGTTTCAGAGAACTTAGTTTACCTGCAATGGTAAAACTTCTCAATCAGAAGCTCCCTTTACCTCTGAGAAACCACAAGTCATCTGAGGCAGCAACATGGAAAAGTGGCTAGAATATTGAACTTGGAGTTGGGAAGATCTGAGTTTAAATCACTTCCTTACTAGCTGTCCAGTCTCTTTCAGCCTCAGTTTCCCCATCTCTAAAGTGGATATTGTGAAGATCAAATGAAATAACATGTAAAGTGCTTTAAATGAGAATGCTAACTTCATATTAGCTTCCCTTAAAAAATTAAGGATTTGGGCTATTCTTTTTTTTTTGTAATGTTTGTAAAGATATATTCTTAGAGCTTTTTAAAGAGTAAAAGAAAAAAATAAAATATTACTAATATCTGATGCCATATAACAGGGGACCTTTACTAGCTTGATGAAGGTTCTAAGATATGATGGATGGGAAAGGGTTAATGGGGGGGGGGGGGGTAGGTTATCAGTTGTAGCCTTCCTTCCCTGAAAGCTAATTCTCAGGAGAGCTGCTATCATGTATGTATTCTGTGCTTCCCGTCTAAACACCGTATACTTACAGATGTTGTTGTGAGGGATTTATTTTTTTGTTCATTGCAGTTAGAAATTTCTTTCAGGATTTTGACTCATTTCCTCAAGTCTCTTCCAGCTGATTAAAGGACATAAGGAAATGAGCTCTGATATCCTGAAAAGAATTCTCGCCACCGGCTTATAGAACTAAGGCTTCAGTTGTGGAAAATGCTGCAGGGATAGTGGACTAGACGTAGGCTTCTTTGCTTTTCTTAATCCTTCTGAGAGGAGTTAAGAATTCTTGAGCATTCTCCAAAATAATTTCAGTTTAATTTTTTAGAATTTATTGATTGAAAATTGGTGACTGACTTATTATATTCATAGGATAATAGATTTATATAGCTGGAAGGGGCCTCAAAGGCATTCCAGTTTAATACCCCCATTATACAGATTAGGAAACTGAGACTAAGAAGTGGTAGTACCTTGCCCAAGGTCATATAGGCACTACACTGCAAAGCCTGGATTTTAATCTCCGTCTTTCTGATTTTAAATTTAGCACTCTGCTTTCCAAGTTTTTTTAACTACTAAAAAAAATGAAATTTAAAGGAAGATGAGCTATTTTATAATCCATTTCAAATATGTTCTCGGATGGTTTAAAAATATAACTATGGCTCAAATGGTTTTAATGGCTAACACCAGAAATCTTGGCAGAGGAATGGGAGGGAAAGACTGGAAAGGAGTCTTGAAAGGTGAAACCATCTTGATAAGTAAGTGGAGCTGGCAAGTAGATGATTGTCTTCAGACTTTTTCATAAGCAATATGGCATATATTTAAAAAGTACTTAGATTTAGAGCAGGAACCAGACCTTAGAGGTAATTTAGTTCAGTCTTTTTGTTTTGTAGGTAAGCTAATACCCAAGGAAACTTGCCCAAGGATCATGTAGGGAAGGTGGCAAAGCTTCTGACTCAGATTCAATCAGTTTTTTTTCCACTGTAGGATACTATTTCTCATTTGTACTAAAAAAGGAGAGGATTTGGAATCCAAAGTTCTGGGTTCAAATCCCAACTCTGCCATGCTGCCTCTGTGATCTTTGGCAAGTCACTTAATCCTTTAGGGACTTAGTTTTCATATCTGTAAACTGAGGGAACTGGGTCAAATTGATTCAACGAGCCTTGTAGAAGACTCTGATTCTATGATCCTAGCTAGGTGACCTTGGCCAAAGTCACTTAATCTTTATAGGACCCGATTTCCTCAACTGTAAAAGTTTGGGTTGAGCTAGGTGGCTTCTCAGGTCCCTTCCCGCTCTAAATCTACGATAATGATCACATTTCTTTGCCTTCATACCAGCAGGCACTCAAAGGTGGTGCAGTGAATAGAATATTGTGTGGTGCAGGGTTGGAGTCAGGAAGATCTGAGTTCAGATCTGCTCTTATTAGCTATGTGACCCTGAGCAAGTGACTTAGAACTCTATTTGCTTCAGTTCCTCATCTGTAAAATGTGGACATGCTGGAAAACAAATGACATCTTTGCAAAAAAAAAAAACCACCAAAAAAACAACTCCATGGACAATAAGGCCCTCAAATATTTGTAGATTTGATGGTTTTCCTTTTGCCCAAACTTTTTTTTGAGAGATCCGAGAGTTGAAAATCTCTGGCTTAAGAATCAAGATAAGGGCAATTTGCCATGACCAGATTTTGGTGAACAGAGTGAAGCTGTGTCTTCTGTTTCTTTTCTTTTCTTTTTTTCTTCTGTTTCTTTCTAGGTGAGCAGCTCTTGTTGATTGAGGGGTACCTCTCTGCCGGCTTCAGTGGGGAGTAGGGAAAGATAGGGTGGGATCACTTATGCTGTAGATTGGTGGCACACTTGGCACGTTTCCAAGCCTTGTCTCCTAATCATTCCAAGTTTCACTGTAACTGCCAACTGTCAGTAAGTGCCCTGCCAACCCGCAAGGGTGTTGAGAATTGAAGAATAAAATTAGAGAATATTAGAATGGGAAGAGGACCCAGAGACCATATAGTCTAAATCCCTTGGTGAGATGACTTGTCCAAACACAATTTGTTAGTGATGGAGCTGGGCTGAGAAGCCAGACCACTTGACTTCCAGTCTAGAAAGGGATGGGTGTGTGAGATAGGAGGAAGGTCAGGAGATGTAGTGACCAAGTCAGTAGAGGAGACAGAGAGAAAGGAAAAGTTAAAAATGCCTCTGCCTGGTTGGATGAGACCTTAGTGGCACAGATTCACCAGGAGGGAAAGCCATGCTGGTGTGGATGGCTGTCAAGACCCCTTCCATTTCTGGTGTTGAATTTGAGGTGATGATGGAGCATCCAGATGGCAGGCTGGGCTGAAGTCACATCTCTACCCTTCTTTTCAGTCTTACACAGCCACCAGTCTAGTGGTCCGGTTCACATCACCTCTTGCCTGGACTTTTGTCATCACCTCCTAATTGGTCTTCCTGACTCATCTCCTGCTCCAGTCCTTCCACTATAAAGCCACCAAAATGATATTCCTCAAGCACAGGTCTGCTTATTTTACTCCCCTACTAAATAAACTTCAGTGGCTCACTGTCGCCTCTACGCTCAAATACAAGCTCCCGTCTCTTTTGCATTTATAGCCCATTACAACCTGGCTTCAACCTACCTTTCTCCAGGCTTATATATTGCTTCCCTTCCGTCCCACACATGAGTACCATCCCAGGGGCTTTCTTACGAAGCATGATAGAATCCTTAGTCTTCTGAAAAGCTTAACTCAAACACCCTCTCTTATTCATGGGAACTCTATCCCCGCTAGTGCCTCCCTGACAAAATTACCTTGTACTTAATTTGTTTCCATTTTGTATATACATGTCCATATTGTCTCCCCGCAGAGGAATGTAAGGTTCTTGAGGGCAGGGAATCTTTTCCCTTTATCTTTGTTTCTCTAGGACCCAGCAGAGTGCCTAGGAAGTAGAGGAATGCTTAAAAATAAATAAATAAATAAAGGCTTATTGATTTATTGAAGACAGTGAAGTGTTTTTTTTGGGGGGGGAAGTATACCATGTAAATAATGTTAAAAACATTTAACAGAATCTGTCCTTTTAGGAGCACGTTAGTTAAAGATCTGGGGCACGTGACTGGCCACAAGCCAATGAGAGATCAGCATGATAAAGACTATAGAGTTCGAAGTCACTTTAGAAATCAAATCCCTTGTTTTATAAGATGATCAGATTTAGTCAATCAACAAGCATGTAATCTGGGCAAGGGAAGTGCTAGGGATAGCAGATACTTGGCAAGGGCAGCAATAGCAGGTGAAAGTTTCAGAGAAGCGAAGAGGGACATGTTGGCGCTTTATTGCATTTAGATTTTCCTGGCACAGGTGTGAAGAATGGGGCTGCAGGGCTAAGAGATACTAGAGTTAGAAAGACACTAGGAGGACCTGATTGTAGTGGTTTAAAAGGAAGAATGTTTCCTGGAATCTGCAGGACTTGGTCACTTCAAGCATCAGCATCGTTTTTTTGTTGTTTTTTTTTTTAGTTAAGGAATATTGTGTGAATGAGGCCAGCACAGAGGGGAATGGGGATGTCACAAGGAGTTTTAGGGGAAAAAAAGGTAAGGAGCTCAGTTTGGGATGTGTTGAGTTTGGGATGTGGTAGGAATATCCACAGGGAGATGATGTAGCTTGGTCCTTGTGACTTTCAGAAGAAAGAGGAGGTATCTGGGGATAAGAGATTCAGACTTGAGAATCATTTGCATAGATGCTTGAAGCTGTGGAAGGAAATGAAAAATAACCAAGGGAGAGGAGTGGAGAGGGAGAAGGCAAAAGATAGCTTTAGGATACAATTAGGGGTCAGGAAGAAGGTACGGAGACTTAAATACCACAAAAGAACTTAAGAAATAATACCACATATTAGTCATTGCTCAATCTCCCCTCGCTGCTTTTTGGGGGACAGCTTTTTAAAGGTATTCTGTACTGTTTGGGTTCTGAAATTGGCATCTTGGAAATGCTGCAGTGGAGGGGCAACAGAATTGATAAAAAAAGATTTTGGAAGAAGGAAACTATTGAGGCAGCCCTGTGATATAGAGGGAAAATTGCTGGATTTGGAGTCTAAAGTTTGAGGTTTTGCCACTTCCCTGCTTTGGTGAGTTTTCCCTCTCTAAATTGAGAGCATAGTACTAGATCTGGGGTCCTTAATTAGAGATCCTGGGGTAGATTTCAGGAGGACAAAATTGGGAGTATAGGGAGAAACCTCATCTTTATTTCCACTAACTTTTAAATTTAGCATTTAAAAATCTTAGTCTGAGAAGAGTCTGGCCAGACTTCTAAAGGAGTCGAGTCCAAAGGGGTTCGTTATTTTTTTTTTTAAGTTAAGAACCTGATACTAGATGATCTTTAAGTTTCATTCTAGCCCTAAAGTCCTATGATCTTATGAACTGGGTTTCTAGGGCCTGTGAAGGAAAAAATTGACATTGAAGTGATGGGAATGAGTTCCATGTTTCAGACATGTGAAGCCTATGAAACAAAAGAACATTGAAAAAAAGAAGAGAAAGATTTAAATAACCTGAAGAAATGAAGGTTAAGACAAGGAGATCTGGGACATAAGGATTGGAAAGCAAGGTACATTCTAGGGTCATCTCTTTGGCCCTTTATTGACTCTGGAATCATTTGAATGAGGCCCCAGCTAAAGCCCAGAGGAATGGATTCGATGACCCTTTCAGGTCTTTCCCCAAATAGTTTCCAAACTATTTGAAAGTGATAGTAATCATTTTTCTTTTTCCTTTTATCCTGAGGATCATAAATGGTTTTGTGGTGAAGTGTTTCTCATAAATGCTAATGAGCTACTCACTTTGACAATAGAGTCAAACAGTGTAGAGGGTGGGGATCTTAGGGTCCTGTATTCACAGGTGAGATTAATTTGAGGAAGAACTCAGAAGTTCACCTTCCCCTCCTTTTGGATGGAGATGGTAGCGATTGTCTCTAGTTGACAGACTAAGAGACTGGAAGCCTAGAGGTTAAGGAACCCAAGGTTATATAGCTGTACTAGGTAGCAGAAGGGAAAAAGAAACAGCCTGGAGGGATATATTAATGTATTTGCAATTGCTAATATACAGGGAATACAAGGAGAGGCAATGTAATGTGGTTCTGATGCATAGGAAAGGTTCTGATCTTGAAAGTAAGAGGATCTGGGTTTTCGAGCTGTGAAATGATGGGCAAATCACATAGGCTCTCAGGCTCAGTTTCCTTATCTGTAAGATAGGGATGATTATTCCTGCACTGCATACTTTTCAGGGTTGTTCTGAGGAAAATGCTTTAATCTAAAGGGACTGCATAAATGTGAATTGATACTGTTCAGGAAAAGAATTTGGGCATGTATGTGACAGCAGGACCATGGTAATTCTCCCTCCTTTTCTTCCTCCTCACGCCCATTAGTATCTTACAGTTAGTTCTACCCCACCAATTCACCAAACATTTATTGAGCAATTCTTGTGTGTCAGGAACTCCAGTGATATGATGCAAAACCAAAGGTTTTTCCTACCTTCAATGTGCTTACTGGGGGGAACCTAAAGTATTCAGATAAAATATATGCAAAATGTATACAATCATTCCATAAGCATTTATCAAACATCTTCCATGTGCCAGGAACCCTGGGGATAGATATAGAGACAAAAATGTAATAGTCACTTTAATCAAAGAACTTAACTTTGTGGGGGGAGAGGGAACGGGAAAAGAATGAAGAGGTATTGGAGAAACAGCATGTACACCCAAAATTGCAAACAAAATCAATTAAGAGGAATTATGGAAGAATTTCCAGAGTGGGATGGGGGAACATTAAAGTCTGGGGGCGTCAGAAAAATCTGTTGTCTGTGGTGTGTGTAGCATTTGAATTATTCTCTGAAGAAGGCTAGGGATATTGTGGGGTAGTGAGGAAGAAAGTATTTCAGGGGCATGTAGAGGTAAGAGATGGAGCGATGTTAATGGGGATCAGCAAGCAAGTAGAGCAGTTTGGGTAGAACATAAGACTGTGGGGATGATGGGAGATCAGTCTGGAAAGACAGATTGAGGCTGATGATTGAAGGGCTAATGTCACTTCCAGCCCTGAATCTGTGATCCTATGGTCTTGAGCAGGGAAGGTGCATGGTTAGAATGATTGTGCATTAGGAATTTGGGACTATCACTTTGGCAGGGATTGATTGGAGAGAGGGAAAGACTAGAGACAAGCAGTGAGTGACCTTCAGTGGTGGCGGTGGCATGGGAAGGGACAGCCATGGGAGAGCTTGTCTGGGGAAGCCAGATGTCCTTCATTACAAGGAGATAGAAGGAGAGTGAGAAAAAGGGGTCTAATGTGAAGGAAGGGTATTTTGTTGTCACTTGAAGGGAGGGACCAAAGGACACCATGGGAAAGGAGAGCCCATTGGGTAAGGACTTGGAGGGAGGATGGGAAAGCAGGACTGAGGTGAGTTGGGATGAAGGAATAGGGAGTAGCAGTGATGGAAAGAATATTTCTCCCTTCCTTTGAGCTGCCATTTACTAGCATAGGATAGCATATTCTTTTTTCTTTTCTAATTTTTTTTGGTCTTTTTGGAGGGGGTAAGGCAGGGCAATTGGGGCTAAGTGACTCACCCAAAGTCACTCAGCTAGTAAGTGTAAAGTGTCTGAAGTCAAATTCGAACTCCGGTCCTCCTGACTCCAGGGCCGATGCACTGTTCACTTTGCCACCTAGCTGCCCCTGGGACAGTATATTCTTGACATTGACTCAGTATGTAGGTCAGCTCGACGCTCTTAGCAGCAGGTATCCCCAGGATACCCAGTACTTTCTTTCCGTAATTCAGCATTTATTAAGCATTTACTATATGTTCCACATGCTTCTGATCCAAGACAAAAATAAAGAGAAATAGTTCCTGCCCTCAAAATGCTTATATTCTTTTGAGAAAGGCAGATAACATGTATACCATAGAAGTAAACACAAAATTTATGCAAAGTAACGCAAAATAATTGGGGAGAGGGGGGCGGGAGGTGGATGAAGATTGCACTAACTGGAGCAAAAGAAGGTAGAGATTCTAAGAGGCATAAGGCACAAACTCCTTGGCTATACAGAAGACAGCCCAAAGGGAAATACCAGAGCCTACAAGTGTAAGGCCAGCCTCAGAATAGACTGAGCTGCCTGACAACCCCAAGATCGACTACTGTTTTCTGGGCAGAAAGGGGCAAGTGAGCTAATGCTGTCCAGTGCCTTTCATTTGATGAGTCAGGGATGAGTTTCTCTGTTTGTGGCTTGCACAGGTCCCTTGATTCTCTTTCATGCTTTATTTTACACATCTTGGCTCTTCCACGTTAGCTGAGCTGAGCTCAGCATCAGCAACACTATCCCCAGAGTTCACAGAAAAGAAACTCCCTTCTCAGTTCAGGTTCATTCTTGGGTCTTTCCCTGGTTATTTGTACTTGATGAACTATTTGGATACTTTCTCCCAGAATGTACATGAGGGCTTTGGGAGATCTCTGACCCCACTGCTGCGATTATTCCTTCCCAGCCAGCAGTTCAGACCTGACCTGCTCAGTCCTAGTCCAAAGCCTTTCCCTGACATAGGGATGACCTTAGCCCTTGGAGGCTATGGCCACTCTTGTATGAACTTTTCCCCCTATCCTTCTGGAGACACTTCAAAGACAGGCGGGGGCGGGGGGAGGGGGGAGTGGGGGAGGTAGCAAATAGTGAAAGTCATGCCTTCAACACTTGTAAGCCTTGTGACCCAGGGCAGATCACTTAGCCACTCAGCCTCAGTTTCCCTTGTCTGTAAAAATGAGGAGGATAGTAGCACTTGCCTCTAGGTTGTCCTGTGGGATCAAAAGAGATAATACGTAAAGTGCTTTGCAAAACTTTAAAGCCATATAAAAACATTGACTTATTACAGCCTTCATCTGTTCAGCTCCTCACCAGTAGGTTGACCTTGAGTCAGTCAGTTAATAAACATTTATTAAGTGCCTACAGAGTGCCGCCAGGCACTGTGCCAAGAGCTGAGATTATAAAGAAAGGCAAAAGACAGTCAAGGCCCCTTTGGCTGTAGGAGTCAGTGAAACCCAAAGGATTGGATAATAGGATTATTGTGATTATTAACAAATAATTACCAACCATGTGTTAGACAGGGTACCACTTAGAGCTGTGAGGAATGTAAAAAAGTAGCTGATACATAAATATGTAAAAAGTTAAAACAGGAAAGGAAAAATTGGGCTAGGATAAGAAGACCTCTGATTTGTTTGTAACCTGCTTGAGTCCCGAAATCCCTCTCCAGCATCTGCATCTGTAAAATGAGGTGGGGGATTGGACTACATACTCATCTCCAAGGCCCATTTTTTAATTTTGAAATTCTCATTGAAGTACAATAACAACTGTTAGTGTAGACGAGATGTCGCAAGGAGGTACTTTTATTTCTTCAATGATCAAGTGATTTGTGGATTAGTAGAGAGAGTACCGGAATGGGAATTCAAAGAAGACTTTTGTTTTGGGTTCAGGCTCTGATGCTTACTCCTTTGTGACCCTGGGTAAATACGTTTTTCCTTCTGAGCTTCTATTTCCTCATTTATAACATTAGGGATCTACTACCACCACCACCTTCCCCCTCTCCATCTTATAGGTTTTTATATGAGGGAAGCACCTTATGACCAGTAAAGTACTACCCAAAATGTGAGCTTTTCTTAATTGCCTATGTTATGTGATATATTGTGCTAGCCACTGGGGGAGGTACATGATCCCTGCTCTCAAGGGATTTATAATCTCATGGGATTGATAAAATGTGTGCCCATAAGAATGCATTACAGAGAACTGTGGAGAGCCCCATGGAGCTGGGAGCTGGGATGAGAAGTAGTGGATGAATGTTGCAGAGGCAGCTTTAAGAAAACCTAAAACAACAGGGGTTGAGTTTTTTTTTTTGGGACAAGCTTTTATTGAGTGCCTGGTAAGCAGTGGATAGAAAGGTATGTGGTCCCTGCCCTCAGGGAGTTGATGATCTATGAGGGGAAGAGACATTAACACCAAGAGCTATAACACAAGGTAGACTTAGTGAGAAGGAAAGATTAAACAAAGTAGCAGAAGGCATTTCAAAGAGGGCTGTGGGGACTAGGGAGGACCTCATGGAAGCAAAGGCACCCAATCCAGGTCTTGAAAGAAGGAAAGAATTTCAGTTAAGTTAATGGCAGACCTTTAGGAAAGCTCAATATACAGAATAACTTTTTAACAGAGTTACCCCATAGTGGATTGGGCTGCTTGGGAAAGCTGTTGGCTTCCCTTTACCACTGGAGATTTTCAAGCAGAGACTGGTCTCTGTGTTACAGAGGGAATTCTTGTTCTATTGAGGGTTGGGTTAGATAAGAGGTTCTTTTTTGTTGTTTTTTTTGTGTTTTTTTGTTTTTGTTTTTGTTTTTTTAGATAAGAGATTCTTAATCTAGGTTCCTTAGACCCAGTGGTGGATTGTGTGGACAGATTTCTGAGGAGAGGTCTATGAATTTGGATGAGAAAAAATTACGTCTTATTTCAGTCTGATTGGTTTCTTATGCAATCTTATGTAGTTTATGCATGTGAAAATATTATTTTGGGAAGAGGTTCTTATGATGCTTTACCCAACTGTCAAAAGGGAGCCATGATGCAAAAAATGTTTAAGAACCCCTGGGTTAGAGTGTCTCTGAGAGTCCTTCTGACACGGAGATGCTTCAATTTTGTGGGAATAGGGAAGAAGGCTTCATTAACCTGGGGGCTGAAGCCGGAGTTGGGGGAGGGGGGTGTAACATGACAGTTGGGCCTTGAAGGAAGGGTAGTATGTCAGTAGGTGATGATGGAGAGGATGACACAGAGATGAGGAGGTGGCTGTGTTCTAGATGTAGGTGAACGATGTGAGTTAAGGTCCAGAAGTAGCAAAATGGGGGGGATATTGTTTAGGGGATGGCAACTAGTTACTATGGAATGAATCATGGAGAAACTGAAGAGGGAGAGGCTGGGATGATGATGAAGTTAAAGTCTAAGGGAAGAGGTGTAATTGGAATTTAAGCCTGAAGAATTTGGATAGAGGAGGGAGAAGTGTATGTGGGAACTGGTTGGAAAATAAAGATGGATGAGACTAGTGAGGAATCAAGATTGTTAGCAGAGTGGAGTCAGATCCTAGAGAATCCTGATTTTTTAAAAATTGCTGATATGTTTTCTTGTTTAATATTATTCATGTTCGAATATATTCTTTCTTGTCCTCTCTGAGCCATTGCTTATAAGAAAGACTTTAATTTTTAAAATGGAGAAAAAAATCAGTTCAGCAAAATCAATCATCAGCTGTATTTCTGATAGTAAATTCAATATCATATGCCCATAGTATGCCGCTTCTGGAATGAAGAGAAGGAGGTACATTTTCTCAACTATTTTTCAGGTACAAAGCTTGCATAATAACACAATGCTGACTTGCATTATATAGTTCTTTCCCTTTACATTGTTGTCATGAATGTTGTTTTCCTGGTTTCTGTTTGATTCACTGTATCAGTTTATATAAGTCTTCTTATGCTTCTCTTGAGTCTTTGTTATTTGTTATGAATGGCAGTATATTTTAATTTTTTATTATGTTCAATAATTCTCTTAAATTCACATAGTATAATTTGTTTGACCATTCTTGCAATTGATGGGTACGTACTTTGAATCCAATTCTCTTATTACCATAAAAATGTTGCTATGAATATTTTTGTACATATGGGATTTTTTTTTCTATATTTAACTTTGGGATTCTAAGCCTAAGAATAGGACCTCTGGGTCAAAAGATATGGATATTTTAGATACTTTAAAAAGAATAATTCCAACATGTTTTTCAAAATGGTTGGTCCAGTTCACAGTTTCATTATTTTATATATTATTATGTATATTGTTGTGTGTGTGTGACTTCTTACAGCCCCTCTGACATTGACTATTCCTCTATCTTTTGTTACCTTTGTTAATTTGCTGAGTTCAAGGTGAAACCTTAGAGATATTTTAATTTGCATTGTATATTATGAGGTGTTTTAGATCCCCTTTTCATATGATTATTAGATGGCATTTTTTTTCAGCATATGTTCATGTGCTTCAGCCCCTTAAATTCACTGGGAATTGGCTCTTAAATATTTGTGCTAATTCCCTTTATATTTTAGATAGAGTTCCTATTACATGGCTTATACAAATAATTTCCCCCCAATTCTCTTTGCTGTGCTAGATGCATTGACTTTGTGCCAAAGCTTTTCAATTCCGTGTAATTAAGATGGCCTCTTTTATTAATTGTGATCTCCTTTTGTTAGAAGGTCTCCCTCTGGTTATGGAAGGTAACTAGCTGAGCTGGAGTTTTTTCTAATTTTTTTCTTATAATGTAATCTTTTACATTCAGGCCATTTATCTGTTTTGAACTTAGCGTGCAATATTAACAGTTAAGATACTGTTTTAAATTTATTTTTAACCAAATTGCTTTCCAGATTTCTCCATAGATCTTGAGGAGAAGGGAGTTATACCCCAAGTAGTTTTTGTTTGTTCTAGCGCTTATGGAGCACTGGGTTGTTGAGAGAACCTTTATTTCTCTGTCCCACAGTAACTGCCTTTAAAAATAACAACAAACTATTCAATGGGTCTTCTGACTTTTAGAAGTGTGTTTGAGTCAGATGACTGATCAAACAAATGTGACATGAGTAACTTAGCTTTTTATATGTTATATATGTGTATTGTGGAGTGCATCAAGTCCCTTAATGGAATCAACTCTCAACTTTCAGTGATCTCTGTGTTATCCTTGAATGTACTTACTAAATGGTTGTTGAATGAATGAATGATGTTTATTCACTTGACAGTTGAAAAAATTAAGTAGCTTTATGACAAGCAGTGTAAACAATGTAGATATCAGCACCAGCTTGGAAATATATGACATGTAAATTCTTTATGGTCTTTTTTATGTTATAGCAGTTGATATACAAATATATAAGCATACGTTTCTAGATAGTGTCATAATAGCTATATTAAGAACGTAGTACTTAAGATTCTTTTTACCTTTGCCTCATCATGTTTCTGTCTGTTCTTCATATTTGTCATTCTCTATGCCAGTTAAATTAACATATTTTGGCATATTATTTTGATCCTAGCCTTGCTTCCCACCAGCCACCAGTCCACTCCTCTGGGTACCTCAGCTGACATGGCGCTGGAAGCTTGCAAACTCATTTTAATACCATTCTGGGTAGAGTATAATTAAGAAGGAAGGGAAATTGGGCTTTGAAGTACATGAATTTTTTCCCTACAGAACAGCTAATGATTTTTAGAAATTCTCTTTCGGATCATTCATGTTACTACTCAGTGGTTCTCCAGCATCGAGAGCTGGCAATGTGTCCTTAGTACCTTGAATGAGCGTTTCATTCATATACTCACTGGTGATTTGAATCTGCTGCTGGTGAGCCAAGCTGACCTTGATTCTTCTCTCAAAGGATAGATTTTTACAGTCTTAAGCAAAATGATAACCCAGTTAGCGTGCCTCATCATGAAAAGAGATATTTATTTTTTTAATTTAATTTTTTCAATGAATAAAAATCTTGTCCCTCCTCCTTCTCCCCCCCAACAAAATAAAAAATAAAAAATAAAACTTTTATATCAAATATTCATTATCAAGCAAAACCAATGACCACCTTGGTCAGAATATGTCTCATTCTATACCTGGTATCTATCACCTTTCTTCTAGGGGGTAGGGTAGGAGTGGGAGTGGCAAGGTAAGCATTTTATCATCAGTCCTCTCAAATTCAGGCTTTCATTGCTTTGATCAGAGTGGTTAAATCTTTTAGAGTTGTTTATAAAGGGAATTGTTCAACATGTATTTGCTTTAAATTATTGTTTAAGAACCTTACTTTGATCAGTGTTCCAAGTAACTGAATTGCGGCTCTTGACACACAGGTTCCTCTTTTGTCCCAGTGATATAGCTACCTGGCTGGAATCCTTTCTCTATATGAAAGGTGTAATTTAATTTAATTCAGTAAACATTTATTAAGTGCTTGCTATGTACCAGGCCATCTGCTAATTTTGAGGGCACAAATAAGAAAGAGACAGTCTCTGCTCTCAAGGAGCCTATGATATAATGGGGTGAAATAGCATCCAAGAGGAAGCTGAAAAGGGCAGAGGTTGAGGGGTATGACAGGGGGTACCCAGTACAGAAGCATCTTGTTCTGTGGAGTTGAGACCGAGCAGAGCTGCCGATACAAAGTGGAGTGAGCTTTGGAAAATCAATCCCAAGGTCCATCTCAAGGGGGTTGAGGATGAGACTGGAGGACTTTTCCCACAAAGAATCTTGGGCACTTAGACTCTGGTGATAACCGGACAAATAGGTGGCTGCCCAGGATGTGGCAGATCTTCAAAGAATGGGGAGGAGAGAACGAAAAAGGATACTGCTCTTTAAACCACTGAGCACCTGCCCTTCTGTGGATAGCTAATTGCTGACGCTGCCCCAGAAGAGAAAGCAAACAGTGGTGGGAGAGGGCAAATGAAAATGTAAGAGGGCAGAGTGAAACTTCAGCCAGTGCCAGAGTGATGCCCAAATCAGGTCTGTCCTACACAAGGACCTCCAGTGATTGGGGTGTGGCAGGATTCTCAAGGTCAAATTAAAATGCATTTACTTTGCTTTATAAAAGATATGCTTTCTAGACCTTGGAGGATGGAGTAGTAGGAGTGTGTGGGTGTGTGAGAGAGAGAGCCCGAGGGAGAGTGAGAGAAAGAGAGAAAGAGTGAGAGAGTGAGAGAAAGAGAGAGAGAGAGAGAGAGAGAGAGAGAGAGAGAGAGAGAGAGAGAGAGGAGAGAAGAGAGATCCTACTTTGGAGAAGATTGATGGTGAGTTGTCTCAGGTAAAAGACATACCGTGCCTTGGAGAACCTCGCTAATAGGAGAGACAACATCCAAAAACTATGTACCACAAGTTATAAACAAGATAAATTGGAAATAATCAGCCAAGGGAAGACACTTTAATTAAGAAGGATTAGGAAAGGCTTCCCTTAGAAAGTGTTAGGAAGGGCTTCCTCTAGAAAGTGGGAATTTATCAGGGACTTGAAAGAAGCCAAGAAGAAATAAGGAAGGAGGGCATTCCATGTGTGGGAAATGCCCCAGGAGACAGAGTGTCTTGTTTGAGAAATGGCAAAGAAGCCAATGACATTATTATGGAACAGTGTGGGGGTGGGGGAAGGAGAGGCATAAGATCTAAGACTAGAAATTCGGCGAGTGGGGGCAGTTTATGAAGGGCTTTGAACACCAAACAGAGGATTTTATAATTGATCCTGGAGGTGATAGGAAGCCATTGGCTCTTATTGAACTAGAGGGTAAGGGAGAGCCGCTGGACTTTTTTGAGTAGTGGGGTGACACGGTCAGATATGTGTTTTGGGAAGATTGCTTTGCCAGGCGAATGGAGGACTTATCTACTTCTTTGGGTCCTGATTATCCCGTGGCAGGTGACTCCCATGTGTGCTGTATATGACACATCTCAAGCCCCGGGCTCTCTGTGGAATGCTAGCCTGCTTGTCAGCTTCCTGTAGGCCAGTTCCTTCCAGATGACCCACTGGCTTCTCAAATGCAATATTCCCTCAAATAGAATTGTTTATGTCTGCCTTTCAATGTGCCTCTTCTCCAGACTTCCCACTTTTGGTTGAGAATGCCACTAGCCTCCCAGTCACTTGGGTTCACTTATTCATCTGTGATTCTCCTTCATCCTCTGTATCTCATCAGTTATTAAGTTTTATTGATTCTACCCCTGCCAAATCTCATCATTACCACTCATCCGGGCTATTACAAACGCCTCTTAATTGCTTTTTTTGACTCAGGTTGGGCTCTTACATCACCTCACCCTGACTGTTTTAGTGATAGCCTCCCCACTGATCTCCCTTATTCCAGGATTTCTCCTGACCAATATATCCTCCAAAAGTTTCCAAAATAGCCATCCTAAAGCACAGGTCAAATAACCAGGTTTCTTCCTTGCCTAAGGATGAACTTTCCTGATCCTTTTCAGATAAAATGCAAACTCTTAGGTCTGTTATTTGATGCATCCAAAAATCTGATTCCAGCCTGTCTTTTCAGGCTTTGTTACTTCTCCTTAGTCTCCATTCACTCTCCATTCCAGCTCTCTAGACCTGTAACTGTTGCATGGATTAGGGATTGTGCCTCCTTACCCATGCCTTCTTATCTGCCTCTCGGAATCCCCAGCCTTCCTTCCAGGTGGGGCACGGGTGCTACTTTGTACAGGAAGTCTTTCCTAATTCCCCCAGGTTGTTGCTGTTCTTTCCTTGACAAGCTCCATGGTTATACTTATTTATACACTTCTCCTCAGTCTCCTGCTCCCTGAGAATGTAAGCTCATTGAGGGCAGAAACTTGTTTTCTTTCCCTAATATTCCTAGCATGTCGGAAGCCATTAATGGAGATTTTACCTTGCACAAGAAAGGATTTTAAGAAGCAGGCGTGGAGGTTTTGTGTCCCAAGCATTGAAAACAGTCTTTATAAACGTATGGAAGTGAGTGTTCAGAAGGAGACCTACAAGTCCTTTTAGTATGGTTAATAGTACTTTAGCCATTAAAGTAGACTTTAGTGTGGAGAATTTGAAGGTTTGAAGTAATGTAAAGTTGTCTGGAAAGGTAGAACTATAAGATTTAGAACTTCAGGTACTTTAAAGACCATCTCTGTAGTCCAACAGTTTCATTTTACAGATGAGGAAACTGAGGTCCAGTGGTAAGTGACTTGCCCAAAGTCCCATTGGTGTAGCGGTGGCAGGGCTGGCACTTGAGCCAGCCTGGGGGGGTAAATGTTGCTCTTTGGCTTTGTACCTGTGCCATGCATGAAGTCTGACTGCGTGTGGTACCTTCAAGGAGGAGCTCATTTCATAGATAGGCAGTAAGGGAGCCCCTGGCAGTTTTTGACCAGTGCAGTGACATAGCCAGATGTGTGCATTAGGAAGGGTTTGTTGTATGTATGAAGGATGGTTTGGAGAGACTGGAGACAGGTGGAATACTGGGAAGACTGTTACTGCAATAGCCCAGTTTACAGATACATAACCTGACATTGAGGGAGGTGAAGGGGTCCATGCAATAAGTGGCAAAGCCAGTAATTTGGCTCCAGACCTTCTGATCCAGTGATCTTTCCAGTATACCATTCCCCCTACCTCTGTCCTCATTAGTCTGTATCTTTTAATCCAGATGTTCTCCACGTTTTTTTCTGTCTTAGACCCCTTTGGCAGTCTGGTGAAGCCTATGGACCCCTTCTCAGAATAATGGTTTTGAATTCATAGAACAAAATACATAAGATTACAAAGGAAAATAATTATAAACAATTATCTAAAAATATGTTTTTAAAACTCTACAGATGCCAGGTTTAGAACTCCTGTTCTAACCCATATCTTTCTATCTTCCAGTAACATCTCTGAGCTAGTAGAGCAAAGGTTAACACTAGAAGGACAAAGCTGTGTTAGTTGATTCAGTGTGTATGTGTAGGTGTGTATATACACACGTGTGTGTATATACACATATGTTTATATATACACATACATTATATACATGCACACACATTTATACACATACACATAAACATATATAAGGGAAAGAAAAGAGCAGGATGAAATTTATTTAAAAGTAAAATTATGGGTTTTTTTTTTTTTTTTTTGTTAAATTCATAAAATTTTAGGGGAATAGATCTCAGAGCAGGGAAGGGAAGACTTAGGCTCATCTGAAAACAGCACATAGAATTCATGGAGCTCAGGAAGAAGTCCTTAGGAATTAATTTATAGATAAGGAAACTTCAGGCCTACATCTGCCAGCTAGTTTGCAGAAGAGCTGAGATTCAGCCCTAGGTCCCCTGATTTCAGATGTCATATTTCAAGATAGCAGATACTCATAGATTGAGTTGAAGGTGTGGGTGTGGCCTGATATCCTTTACTGTGCCCAATTTGGTTAAAAGCCAGCAGCTCTTCTGGAACTGAATGAAGTTTCTATAATGACGGGGCCTTAGAGATCATTTATTTCAGTTTCCTCTTTTCTTCCAGTTGAGACAGCTGAGTGGGTCTAAGGGCCTTCCTGAGGGTCACAGGGTTGAGCTATCTCTGGGAATAGCCCAGACCAGCCCACTGCACCATCTTGAAAACTTGTATCAGCGATAGCGGTCTCTGTACTAAGGAAGCTATTAAAGAAGAAATGATAGGTGGGAATTTGAGAATGATGAAATGTTAAACCATGAAGGGAAACAACCAGCTCCCCCTCACACACAGCACTTCAGACTGCCTGGCATTAACTTTCTAAGCTCGTGATAATCATTTGTCATCTTCTCTGTAGGTCCTGGTTGGCTCTGGATAAAATGCATACTCTGTCCTGGCATTTAAAGGTCTTCGCAATCTTGCCCCAGCCTGTCTTTTCCAGGATGGTTGTGCATTAACTCCCCCAAACAGGGTTGCTTTTTAACCTGGAATGCTCTCATTGGCACCTCCATTATTTTTGGAAACCTCATCCTTCCCTTCAAGGCCATATTGCTCAAAAGACCTTTCTGGATTCCCCAGGGTGTTACCCTCCCTCATCACTTTCTATGCATTTTGTGTATCCCCTGTGTTTATTTATCTGTGAACATATTAGGCACCATAGCAAAATATAAGCCTTTTGAGGGTGTCTGCTGCTGCATAAGGGGGGTTGGTGGTGAAGAGTCAGGAAGTCCCAAGTTTGAATTCTGCCCCGATACTTATCATCTGTATGACCTCCAATCTCAGTTTTCTTATTTTAGAGAGGATAATAATGGTGCCTGTTTCACAGGGTTAAGGTAAGGAATACTTTTTGGAAGTCTCAAAGTTATTCTTACTGTCATTACTATGGAAAAGCTGTTATTCATTGACCCATCTAGACACCAGATTGGTTGGAGTAATGTTTCTTGAGTTCTGTTAAAGATAACGATGTTTCCTAGATTTAAAAGTATTGAACCACATGTGTGTTTTTAATATTGTCTAACGAAGATAACATCATTACTCAATTAGGTGCTTTTTTTTCCTTCCCTTGGCTTTTGTCAGGGAGAAAAATTTGCATATCTCTAATTATAGTCATTTGATAAAAATACTGCCAGGGCTTGACATAATATTAATTCAGATTTCCAAAAATACTAAATTTCCTTCCTCAATTGAGTCTCCTCCAACTGGTCATTGATTTAAATTACATAGTAAAGGGCTACAATTTTGGAATGGGCCATTCCCTCCCCTCCCCCCAGGAAAGCCCATTATTCTAAAGCCATATAGTGAAAAAGCAGAGCTTTCTTGAAGAGTAGATGGGAAACATCTTTTATCTGTGAAAATAGAGGATGATAATAGAGTTCTTACAGAAATGATTTATTTTTGTTTTCTACAAAGAGACTGAGAAGAAACAATTTCAAACCTATATTTGATCATTAATGTTTTTTTTTTTTTTAAAATGGAAGCAGGTTTAATGTGGTGTGTTTGGTTTTTTTTTTGAGTGATTGTCACCAAAGAAAAATTTAAGAGAAAAGTAAAAACCTATTAAGCAAATTGACCAGCAAGGGTTCTGATAAATGCAATGCAGAAACAAATTTGAATAAGCTAATTTTGTCTATTAGTGTGCTATTAAACCAATTTAATTGTTTTTTTTTCCGATTATTTTCTATTTTGTTTATTCAAATGGAGAATGGTTACAAAATGAACTATGGGACTTTACTATCTGACTAGCAGTTTAGAAATCTGGTTTAAAAAAAATGAGATTAGTCTCTAAGAAATGAAAGTGTTTAAAACACTTGCCAATGCAGCTAATTTAGTGTTTTATACTGACCACAGAGGTGTGTTTCCTGAGTGTGCCTTCTAAGAAGGAGCATTGATAGATTTCTAGGACATGGGATATATCTAACCAGATTTAATTCAGATGTGCTTGAGAAGTTTCATTTGTATTCTAGCTATGGCTGGTAAACGTTGCAAAATTTTACACTTTAGAAAGCCTGGGGAATTGAGAAGTCTGTGCCCGTATGCAGAGTTGCCAGAGTTTGTCAGGGAAGACCCAGTGTTAGGCCAAATTCTAGGTGTAAAAGCCAGACAGATTTGCTCACTAAAGAAAATCTGTTTTGCAGGTTTGCATTAACTTTCCAGATACAGAACTCTGGCGAAGTTTGTACTGTATTCTTAACATTTTCTCGTTAAGCATTCCTTTTGGGTTCGACACCTGACTCTTGTAGGCAAGGGACATTGGTCAGTGGGAGGCCTAGAGTATTAGATTCATTGGACTATAGACTGAGAGGTGGAATGGAGAGGTCACAGAGTCCATTTTACAAACGACATTCGGAGATTTGTTTTCCTTGAGTTATTCATTCTTGTCCCACTCCCAGATTATTACTTCATATTTGAAAAAAAAAAGTGAAAAAACCAACAACCCTTTCCCCTAAAATCCTTGGATAAGTATAATTGCCAGTGTCTGTTAAGTAAATTGCTGACATGCTAAAAAAAAAACCCCAAAAACAAAAAACCTGGCTAGGTTAACTGAAGTGGCTATCCAAGTGCTAGATTTTGTTTCTGGGTTTTATTTAACAAAGGGAAGATATTACACGAAAATATTTATTTAGTATAGAATGGATAGTATAGTATAGTATAGAATGTACAAACATTTATTTTTATTTTTAAAGTTTAATTGATGCCTTTTGTCTTTACATCACAATCATTTTTAAAAGTATTGTCTTTGGAGATGGAAGATAATGGATTTGGATGCTGG
Source organism: Pseudochirops corinnae (assembly GCA_028646515.1). NCBI lineage: Eukaryota > Metazoa > Chordata > Mammalia > Diprotodontia > Pseudocheiridae > Pseudochirops > Pseudochirops corinnae. The sequence continues at coordinate 103,120,540 of CM053592.1, read as the reverse complement.
GTAGCCCTTTGGCAACCTGGGCCTCAGTTCTCTTATCATGTAAAATGGGGGGGGGGGTTAGATTGGATTGGTCTCAAATTCTCTCCCTTTTCTACAACAAATATTAAGTTCTGGGAATCAAAAGATAAAAAAGAAACCATCCCTGCCCTCAAAGGACTTACAGTCTGAGGGTGCTTACTGTGGGCAGAAATGATACAACAGGGGGAGGGGGAAGAGGATGGGGAGAAAATTTGGAACTCAAAAGCTTGTGAAACTGAATGTTGTAAACTAAAAGTAAATAAATAATAAATAAAAATAAAAATAAATTAATTAAATTTTTTAAAAAAGAAATGATACAACATATAACCAGATATGGAAATATAAAGTACATGCGAAATGATTTCAGGACTGAGGGAGAACTAAGAAAGGAACAGAGGGAGAATCAAGGAAAGTTCTTGTGTTGAATTCTGAAGGAAACTAAGTAACTTTATTTTCATTTATTTTATTAAATTAAATTTTTTTTCAGTTGAAGATCTATCTTGTCTCCCTTCCACCTACCTTCCGTATACCCCTAATGGGAAAGCAAGAAAAACAGAGACTTATAGCTGAATAAATTCCCACTTTGGACATTTTAAAAATAAGCCTCACTCTTGACTCTGTGAGTCCATCAGATTTCTTTCAGGAAATGGGTAATACGTTTCATCTTTAGTCTGCTGGAACTGTACTTGGCCATTGTGTTGGTCAGAATTCCTAAGTCTTTCCAAGTTAATTATCTTTACAAAATAATTGTTACTGTATAAATCATTCTCCTGGTTCTGCTTATTTCAGTCTACATCATTCAGATCATAGGAATCTTCCAAGATTTCTTTGAAACATCCCCTTCATCATTTTGTACAGTTCAATAATATTCCATCACATTTGTATACTGTAACTTGTTTGTTCATTCCCCAGTTCATGGTCCCACAGTTTTAAGTCCTTTGCCATCACAAAAGAAGGAACTATAGCTATTAAAAAGAGAACCTTTTCCTTTTCTTTTGATTTCTTTGGGGTATATACCTAGTAGCAATATTACAGGGTCACAAAGCATGCATAGTAATAGTTTTTTGGTCTAAATGGCTTTCAAGAATGGGCAGACTAGTTTACAACTACACCAACAGTACATTAATGTACCTGTTTTCCCACAGCCCTTCTAGCATGTCATTCTCCCTTTTTCTCAGTTTTGCCAATCTAATGGGTGTGAGGTGGTATCCCAGCATTTCTCTTACTTGTTAGAGATATAGACATTTTTTTCAGATTGCTATCGAAAATTTGGATTTCTTCCTCTAAAAAGTGTCTGTTCATATCCTTTGACCATTTATCAAGTGAGGAATGGATGTCATAGAATATGATTGAATCAATATATTGAATCAATATAGATCCCTATGTTTTTGACAAATGAGGCTTTTATCAGAGAAACTCATGGTAAAGACTGTTTTTTCCTCCCATTTATCTGCACCTTCTAATTTTATCTGCATTGATTTTGTTAGTGCAAAAACTTTTATATTTCATATGATCAGCATTTTCTGTTTTACCTCCTGTGAACCTCTTTTGTTTACTAATGAGCTCTTTCCCTATCTGTAGATCCAACAGGTAATTTCCTTGTTTATTCCATTTGTCCATGATGCCGCCTTTAATATCTGAGTCATGTACCCATTTGGAGCTTATCTTGGTATAGCATAGAAGATAGTGGTCTATACCTCCACCACAGGTGGGGAGTTATGGAGGGAAGTACATTCGAGAAATGGGGGGGCGGGGAGGAGAGGAGAGAGATGGCCCAGGGACAGGCAGGAAACAGCAAGGATGGAGAGGGTACAGCTGGTTTGGATTGAAAAGTGTGTGAAATGGAGTAGTGAGGTGGTGCAGTGAATAGAGCACCGGCCCTGGAGTCAGGAGGACTTGAGTTCAAATCCAGCCTCACACACTTAACACTTACTAGTCGAGTGACCTTGGGCAAGTCACTTAACCTCAATTGCCCTGCCTTCCCCCGTCCCTCCCAAAAAGAAAAGAAAAGTATGTGAAATAAGATTTCAAAGGTAGTAGAAGCAAGATTATTACCGAGGACTTCAAATGTCAATCTGAGGATTTATGCTAGGGGCAATAGTAAGGGCTTAATAAATGTTTACTGATTGATTGTTGATATATTGATTTGACTACTATTTATTTATTTTTAAAAATTTTAAATTGATTTGTTTATTTACTTTTATTTTATAAGATTCAGTTCCTCTCAAGTTTCAAATTTTCTCTCCCCACCCCCCCAAGGCGGCGTGCAATCAGGTATAGGGTCTGCAAATACTTTCACATTGGATATTAGTCTGGTTGTATAGAAGGGTTGTAACCAGTGGAGTGAACAATGGGAAAGAAGAAAGAGAACCAAACATGGAAGAGAACACTAGCATGTAGATTGCTTCGGTCTCCATTTAGACTCTGTTCTTTCTAGATCTTTCTCTGAATGTAGGTATCTCCTTCCATCCTGAGACTTGTAGAGTTGTCTTATTACTGTGTGTTGCTGAGAAGAATCCAGTTTATCAAAGTTGGTCGTCACACATGATGTATCTGTGATTGTGTACAGATTTTTCCTGGTTCTGCTCTTCTCACTTAGCATCAGTTTGTATAAGGCTCTCCAGGTGAATAGGAAGAACGTCTCCTCTCCATTTCTTATAGTACAATAGTATTCCATTACATTCATATACCACAACTTGTTTAGCCATTCCCCAATTGATGGGCATCCCCTTAATTTCCAGTTTTTTGCCACCACAAAGAGCTGCAATAAATATTTTTGTACGTATGGATCTTCCTCCTGCTTCTGTGATCTCTTTGGGATACAGCCCCAGAAGTGGTATTACTGGGGATTTAACCACTATTTAGAGCAGTGGCTCTCAACCTGTGGGTTGCAACCCCTTTGGGGGTCAAACAACCCTTTCACAGGGGTCGCCTAATACCATTGAAAAACACATATTTCCGATGGTCTTAAGAACCGAGACGCTACTCCTCTATCCATCTCCAGGCGGGTCCTCCCACATGCAGATATGCCTACATACGAGTATTAAAGGGTCATGGCATTAGGAAGGTAGAGAACCACTGATTTAGAGGCTATAATGGAAAGGGGAGAGACTGGAAGCAGGGAAACCAATTTAGGCTGTTGCAGTTGTGGTGAAAGGTGATGAGAGTCTGATTTGCTGTTTTCAGCTGTGTCCAACTCTCCATGAACCCATTTGGTATTTTATTGGCAGAGATACTGGAGTGGTTTGCCATTTTCTTCTCTAGATCATTTTACGGATGAGGAAACTGAGACAAATAGAGTTAAGTGACTTGCCCAGGATCACACAGCCAGGGTGTGCCAAAGCTGGATTTGAACTCAGAAAGATGAGTCTTTTTGACTCCCAGCCCTGTACTCTTATCCACTGTGCCACCTAGCTGCCCTCCCTAGAGTTGTTAGCTTGGCTTGTAACAGCCCATGCCATGGCATACTGGAGAAAGGCATCAGTTTTTATTTAGAATTTACTCACCTTATTCTGGATCAAGGTCTTTTGCATGGTCTGTCTACAATCTCAGCCTTTCTAAATCATAATGACTCTTTGTTTTTGACTGGCTTGTGTCTTAAACTGTATTGCTTCTTTTAAGGACATGACTAACCAGGTATCTTCTATTCCTTCTGCCCAAAATATGACTGGAAGGTAAGGGTAGGTGCTCCTTCAAAGAGAGCCCCTTTAATTGTGGTGCTGATGAGATTTTGTAATGTCTCTTGTTTTTCATAGACTAAGTAATAGGTGTAATGATAATACCAATAGACAGGGGTGTATGGTGTTCAGGTAGGACTAACTAGCACCTCTCCTGTGAGGGCTTGCCAATCCTTTTTCAGGGCTGCTCATCTACCTTTGGTGTCCACCTGACATTCAACACTCACCTGTGGCTCCAAGAAGGTGTAGCATGCTCAATACCACTCCTTTCCCCTTCCCCCTGAAAATGGACTTGGGCTGTACAGGTCTCAGATCTGTCAGTGAATTAGGGGATGTCTGCCCCAAGTATGGGAAGACTTTCCCTTGAGGAATGAGTAGATGAGAACAGCTCGTTTCAGAGTCTACAAAGGAGGCTGAAGCAGTTGTATAGTGTGTAGAGCTTAGTCGGCCATCAAAGAGGCTAAGGTACCTCATCTACTGCATTCTGGGCCATCGGCCAGTCACGTTGACTTTTGTCTTGCCTCTGGACTTTGATTACTCTGGAAAAAAAAATGAGGCTGATGATTTTGTACAACTCTGCCTCACTTAAATTCAATTCACGCACAAGTCAAGACATCACCTTGTGATGTCATGGGTCCTCTTTGAAAACAAATGACAAACGGCAACAGCCGCCAATAGCCAGCATTTATATAACTCCTTAAAGTTTGTAAAGCACTTTATATATGTTAATTCATTTGGTCCTGTTGCCTGGAACCAGTTGTGATACAGGGTGTAGGAATTAAGAGTGCCTTCTCTAACCATTAGCTGTTTCTGCAGCCAGTTGGTGGCTGATGTCATACTTGCTTAAAGTTGGCACAGGGCTAGATTTTCAGTGGCATGTTGGCTAGTTGTCACTGATAAACCCCTTCCATATTCTCGTGACAGTTGCTGTCTACCGCCATCTGAGACTGTGCCATATGAGGATGTATGGAATGGATTGGGGATGTTTAGCCAGAAGAAGCTAAGACTGGGGAGGGGGGAGAGAGATGTAATAGTGTTTTCAAGAATATGCAACACTGTCATGTGGAAGAGGGATTTGATTTGTTTAATTTAATCCAGAGGGGCAAAGAAAACCAGAGACAATGAATGGAAATTGCAAAGCAGCGGATTTAGACTAGATTAAAGGAAAAACTTCCTAAGGATTAGAGCTATCCACAAATGGAAGGAGCTGCTTGGGGGCAGATGGGACGAGTTTTCCCTCATGGAAGGTTTTTTTAGCAAAGGTTAGATGATATCTTTTCTGTTATATTGTACTAGAGATTATTTTTGGGGTATGGTTTGGATCGGGTGGTCCCCACCAAGTCTGAAATTCTGTTACTGTTAAAAGATGTTCCCTGACCACCTTGCCCTTGTCCCTTCCTTTCCCCCTCAGACTCATAGGAATTGGTGTTACCGCCACCATTTAGGGGCCCGTGAACTTGGCAAGGAAGCAAACGGTAGGCAGGAAGTTGTGAACTGAATGAGCAAAAGGAACCACAGACTGGTTGAACTTGGGGGAGGCCTGTGACAGACGGGGGGCATCCAAACCCCGCATAAAGAATCAGCCTATCAGTTATAGATTGTATTTTGGACTTCTTCCCCATCATTCTCCCCCTACTATGTGCGTGTATGTGGCGGGGGGCTGCGAACATCACTGTGTCACTTTTCACCAGAACATGAGTCTGTAACTTGGTTTGGAAGGATGGCAGCCCCTGCCCTAGTGGTCATTTCTTGGTTTGGATATCACAGGGGCATAAATCAAGAGCGGGAAGGAACCTTCGAGCTCTTGTCAGCAAACTTCCTTATTTTATGGATGAGGAAATCTAGGCCCATAGAGGTCAAAAGACAAGATCTGGGCAGGTAAGTATGACACGGACCACTTAAAATCTGGCTTTAGGCTGTCATCCATCTCTCCCAGATGAAGCAGAGGCAAAGTTTGGTGTCTCCAGAGTAGGCTTGTTGGCCAGATTATGAATTTTGCAAGGTGTTGGATAAAGTTGCTTTTAGTGGGCCATGTCTATATTGGCGCCTAATGTTCTCAACAGTGATTTTTGAGGGGGCATATTGTAAATCAGTTAAGTCCTTTCTAACAAAATTAACTCTAGGCATATTTTATATCTCTTTTTCTGCCCAAGTCACATTATTTTTTGGTAGTGCTAGTGACCCCTAAAATAATATAGCAGCTAGCTATTAAGTAAATAAAATGATCAATGGAAAAACAATCCTCAAATATTGTTTGAGAGTGCATCTATATCCAGGGCAATTTTTAACCAGTGCCCCTAGAATTAAGCTGCTTGATTTTTGTACCTTTCCCACAAGACTAAAACTTTACTTTTGGAATCTGGTTTACATATAACCTCTCTGTGTAACATGCATCACACGTACACTGCCTTCTGGGCACTTGGCTCATCCTTGAATTTTCTTGGAGCCGCTGGAGAGAGTGCCACTGAATCTGGTGTCAGAGGACTCCAAGTGGAATCCAGCCTCTTGGTGGGTGACTTTGGCCAAGTCACTGGACCTCTCTGGGCCTCAGTCTCCTCCTGTCAATTGATGCCCTCTAAGAGACTTCTCCCACTTTAAATGGATCTGTACAATGCCAGAACTTGAGTAAGGGATGACTTTTGACATTTAAAACTAAGAATCCTCTTCATGGATATAGGCCTTTGCTCCAGACTCTTATTACCTTATTTCATCCCTGGGGGGAACTGTTCAGGAGCAACAGATAAACAGCAGCCCCTTCACATTGGCAATGGACCGGATGCCCTTGCACTAGCTGGTGTTGCCAGGGGAGTTGGGTATTGTCCAGAGGAGAAGGGGATGGAGGGCAAAGATGGATACTTACAACTCAGAAAATACTTGCACTCCCCAATAAAACAGGCCCCTCTGCTTTCCCTTTATTTTCCCTGTGAACAGCTGCATTATTGCTGCAAAAACGGTGTCATTTTGAAAATGACATCGAATGGAAAAAATGTACTGTCTACTCAAAAAAACAGGCGATAGAGAAAATAACTATTTTCCTAATCTGTCAGGCCCATTTAAGGCCTGGATTTTGAGGGTTTTCACCATTGCAATGGACTGGCTTAGCCATTAAGGTAGAAGATAACACAGATACGTATCCAAACTAAATATAAATCCTAGCTAGCAGTTTTTTTGCAGGGAAGTCAGAGAGTCGTTATTTATTTTGGTTGAAGGGTGAGAGGTGATGTAGGGTTTTTGGTCATTTCCAAAGTGTGGATCATCATAGGTCCTGGAATAAAAGTTTGCCTTCAGAGTTGACAGTCTTTGAATTGCTGTTGTTTCTTTGCTTTTAAAAGTACTTGTTCTGTAGAGATTTTTAGGCCTTTGAGCTAGAGGCATCAAACCTGTGGCCCAAACAGGATTAAGATGTAGGGAGGGAAAATACAATAAAACATAGATAATGCTAATTTGTGCTTTTCTAAGTCAATATGTAATTTTCAGGTATTTTAATGTAAGCCCTATTTCTTTTTGATTTTGGCACCAAAGATGAGCCTGAAGGCTTCGGTGTCCCTTCCAAAGGCATCCATAAACAAAAGAATCAAGCAATTTAATGCAGGTTCCCCACCCCTGATTTAATGTATAAGGTGAGGGAGTGGGGGGAGGAATGATCAAGTTTAAGAAAGTTGTTTAGGGACATTCTATTGCCAGTTGAGAACCTCCATTTTGCTTTTGCTTAAGGTTCTCTATTTTTTGTTTGAGAGAAAACAGACCTGGTGGTCGGTTAATTTACAAATGCTCTTCTCTTCCCCTCCCATGCTTTGCTTCCCAACTAGTGCCACATGTGCTCTGGAAAATGCCAGCAAGAAAGCAGTTTACGTTCGTTCACCGGGTCCGTTTGCAGGATCTTGCTGAAATCCATCTGTTCCTGGGAAGAAGCAGCCAAAGCTATGCTTTATGAGGCACTAGCTCAGCCTGTGGGGACCTAATGAGAACAGGGACGTAAATAAGGGGTCCTCTTGAGTTTTTTTTTTCCTGGGTCTAGACAAAGTCATTGCCACCCCTTTGGTGTTAGGAGGTAGCCTTGAAGCCTTCCCCGCTGGTGCCTTCAATGGATTTTTAACGGCACTTGGAAAGACCAGGGGAGTGAACATTTAAAGAGATGTCAAGAATCTGTTATCCATCAGCATCCCAGGTAGGGAGGACCTCTTTGTTCAATGAACCTCAGAAACCAGAGACATCCTTTTTATCATCCTATTTTGATTTCAATAAGAGCTTTCCAGAAATTAAAAAAAAAAACCCACAGAAACATAAATATCTATAGTTGTAACTTCAGGGGACTATTTGGGAGGAAGACATAGAAAGAAGGAAACTGGGTCAGCTACGTGGCACAGTGAATGGAGCACTGGCCCTGGAGTCAGGAGGATCTGAGTCCAAATCTGCCCTCAGACACTTAATACTTACTAGCAGTGTGACTTTGGGAAAGTCACCTAACTCCAATTGCCCTACCTTTCCCCCTCCAAAAAGCAAAAAAAAAAAAAAAAAAAAAGAAGGAAACTTAGGTTTCCAATTCCAGGGGTGGATCCTTGCTGCCGCTTTGGGAGTCTGCTATGGTGTTCAGGTGAATCTTATTTCGTATGATTATAAATGTACATTTTCTGAAACCTGAAAGACTTATTTCACAATGTCAGTGAAAACTTTCCTCATCATATCTGCCTTTGAGATTAGAACATTGAAAGGGGAAGTCCTCCTTCCTTTGAACACTGGCTCCTCCTTCTTTCTCTCCTCTTTTTTTCTCTCTTCTCTTCTTAAGTAGGTTCCTTGCTAGACAGAGGCCTCTGTTACCTCTGGAGTCTATGGAAGCGCATCCTACAGTGATGTATATGCAACTAGACAAAGAAAGACTAAAAAAAAAAAAAGCAGTAAAATGGTTCATCTTTCAACTCGAAGACTGAACTGCATCTTCCCATATAGCAAACTTTATAGAATATTAAAAGCTGATTTTTCAATCTTGTTTGCATTAATTCCTTTTTTGTTCCTTTAAAGAAGTTCTTGGTTGGGTAGTTGGAGATCCTTCTAGGTCTTTGGGACCCAATCCCCTTACCTTCCATGTGTCTTCCTTCATGGCCAAAAGCAAAAAAAGAATCCTTGTTGGTGGGTGGTCATCCAAAATGTTGGTTCAGGGTATGGCTTTTCAAATCAGTAAGTTCTAATTTAGAAACTAAGACATTTTCACAAATTAAAGGGTTTCTTTTAAAATTTAGTATCTGTATGTTTTTTTCACTCATTTGATGGACTTTATGGCTGAGCTATGAAACATGAGCCCACAAAGAAGTCCCTAGTTTTAAGTTTTTGCGTCTGTCTGCTGTGGTGAATTTAAACTGAGAAGATGTAATTAATGTGCAGCAATCAGTCCATGAACCCACAAATGCATTTATTAAGTGCCTAGTGAATACCAGGCGATGTGCCATGTGCTGGAGATAGAAAGACAAAAGTCAAAGAATCTTAGTTTTTATCCAGGTGTGCAATACGCACGTATTTAGGTTTATTCAAAATAAAAGCAAGTTAGTAAAGAAATAGTAGAATCAATCAGATCAGATCAGGAGATAAAAGGCAGCTCAGTGGCTCAGCGGATAGAACACCGGGCCTGGAGTCAGGAAGACCTGAGTTCAAATCCAGCCTCAGACATTTACTCTCTGTGTGACCCTGGGCAAGTCGCTTAGCCTTTGTTGGCCTCAGTTTCCTCACTTGTAAAATGGGAATAATAATATTAATAGCACCACAGAGTGTTGTTGTGAGGATAAAATGAGATCGTATTTATTTGTAAAAGTGTTCAGCACAGTGCCTAGCCCAGAGTAGGGGCTATAGAAACTCTCCCTGTTGAAGGAAACGGCATTTGAGCTGAGCTTTGAAGGAAACCAGGGGATTCTAGGAAGTGAAGGATGGGAATACATCCCGGGTATGGAGCACGACTTGTGTAAAGGTACTGGGGCAAAAGACTGCTAGAATCTATGTGGCCAGGGCAGTGGGCTGGCCAGGAGGACAGAATGCCAGGCCTGGAGTCAGGGGGCTCATCTCCCTGAATTCACATGTGGCCTCTGAAACTTGCTAACTGTGTGACCCTGGGCAAGTCACTTAACCCTATTTGCCTCAGTTTCCTCATCTGTAAAATGAGTTGGAGAAGGAAATGGAAAATCACTCCAGTGTCTTTGTCAAGAAAACCCCAAATATGGGGGTCATGAAGAGTCAGACCTGACTGAAAAACGACTAAAGTATTGTCAATATAAAGATATAAATTAAACAGATTTTCCTGTTGTATCCTGTACATGCCCAAGGTGGGGGGGGGGGGGGGGGGGGCGCGGCATTCTGTTGATAGATTCCAGGAGTTCTGTGAACTCGTGTGGGAAACAAATGACATCTTTATTTTTCACTAACCTCCAAAATTTAGCATTTCCTTCAATTATTTAAACACATTATTTTGCAAAGGGCTCCATGGACTTCACTCAACCGCCAGAAGGGTCCATGACACAAAAAGCCTTTGAGAACTTTGGAAAAAAGGTGGATTAGTAATAAGTCAGTCTGTCTTAACTCTTGTATTTATAAGCCTAGTACCTCGCTCAGCACCTCGAACACAGTAGGTACTTAATAAATGCTTCTTGGATCGAATTGGATCATCCTTTAAATTTTTGTTTTCAGAGCGATGTGGTAATGAAGCGGCTGGTGCATCCATCCTCTCTCCCCTTCCCCTTGACGTCTCTCTTCTACGATCATTTGGATCCTCACTTTTATAGCGAGAGGGCGTTCACGAAGTTGTCGAGAGCCAGGGAATAATAATTCCATGTAGTTTGGAAGACCTTGATGGAACTTCAGCATGATCTGCATGCTAAAAATGGCCGCGGGTGGGGCTTTGAGATCAGAGCGCCCAATAGTCCTTCTTGGCTGGGAGATTGATGCAAACGCTCTTGCCATGATTCTGTTTGGATAACCTCAGTTCTCTGATTTGTGTTTGCTTTGGGATGCAAGGGAAACAGTATTGAATAAGGAGGCTTTTTTTTATATGAAAAAAATGAATGGCCCCATAAACAAGATTAAGAAGAAGATGAGATAGCATCAGTATAACAGACTAACATTTATTACGGGCCTCCTCTCATGGGCTTGTGTGTGTTTTAGTGATGTTGTGTTTGAACCAGATAAGGACTTTAATCTGTGTAATGAAGGTTCTGTCATATGCTATTTTGCCCAGAAATTCCTATTTGCAGCAGCACAAAGTTCAGAACTGTTTAGACATAGCAGAACTATCAAATTACCACCTCTGGATTATAGGAGTAATAAATAGTCCACGTTTATACTTTATAGTTTGCAAAACACTTCCCTTACAACCTTCTTGAGTTAGGTAGTCAAAGGATTGTTGAGAGCCTACTGTGTGCTATGCATTGTTAGGTGATGGGGATGCAGCCGCACAAATGAGATACATCTTTGCTTTCTGGTTGTTTGCATTCTATAATTAAGCACCTACTGTGGGTAGAGAGCTCTGTCCTGGGTACTGGGTTGCACACACAAAGGCAAAATGGAAAGCCTGGAATGACCTTCAGAATCTACAGAAGGGGAAAACATGAAATGTGTAAGTCAGTATGAAATACATATAAAGTAAGTATAAAATGATTCACAGGGTGGGTTGGGGAGATAACAGTAAAGACGTGGGGAGGGGGAATCAGGAAGGGCCTTATGAAAGACTCGGAATTTGAGCTCAGCCTTCAGGAGAACTAGAGATTTTAAGAGGGTGAGATTTGAAGGGAAATCATTCCAGGCCTTGGGGGTGGGGAGATGGTTTTACCAGCACATGGAAGCACAGGGGATGGGATTCAAAGTTGTAAAAACAGCAAATAGGACCTTAGGCCTAGAGCGGCCATCTAATCTGGCCTTTTATTTATAGAAAAAGAAAGAGGCTTTGACAGGTTAAGAAAGTGACTTGGCCAAGGTCACACAGCTAGTATCAGAGATAAGATTTGAACTGGGGTCCTCTTGACTCCTAGGGAAATGCTCGTTTTATTATTTCATGTTTTTGTCTGGAGAGTGAGGTATAGGAGGGATCCTGGAAATTAGGTTGGTTGCAGAATGTTAAAAGCCTTAATGATTTCAGTATAGATTTCTTCCTTCTACACTGGCTCTCATGTTTTGAGTCAGGGTCCAATAAAGTATAACACATTTCATGGCACTGTATGGAGGGCTTCAGTGTTAGGGTACTGCCCTAGGGACTTGAGCACCTGCCTCCCTATAGGAAGCTAGGCTGGAGTTGCTTTCCTGGTAGCAGGGGAGGGCAAAATTCTAGTCTTTTCATTCTCCATATATGGTAGCTTGGTTCCTTACTGCTACTCCAGTGGGGTCTTCTTTTCAAGGGAGCGTTTAGGACTTTGTCCTTTCTCTCTGGAAGACTGCTTTCCCAAACTCTCCCAAACTTGACGCTATCCCTCCCCCATTCAGGATGCTGTTGTTTAAGAACGTTGGACACTCCTTGAGAACGGTCAGTGGGATGTCATGGCAGGCTCATAGAACAATGTGGACAAAGACAGGGAGGGAGGAAACTGCAAAGTGTCTGAAGAACAGAGTAGTCCAATTTAGGTATAAAATGGTGGGAGGAGGGTAATGGAGTGAAGTTGGGGTGATAAAGTGGTGCCAGGCAAAGGAGTTTGAATTAGATTTAGGATCAAGGAATCATAGATTTAGAGCTGGAAGGTACCTTTGACCCATGAGATTGATTCCGCACCCATTTTATGGTTTTGTTTTTGGAGGGGGGAGGGCAGGGCAGTTGGGGTTAAGTGACTTGCCCAAGGTCACATGGCTAGTTTTGTGTTGTGTCTGAGGCAGATTTGAACTCAGGTCCTCCTGACTCCAGGGCCAGTACTCTGTTCTGTCACTGTGCATAGCTGCCCCTTCCCCGGCATTTTACAAATGGAAAAAGACTCCAAAAGGCTCAGTGACTTGTGGTTAAGTGATTCAGGATCTCTCATATAGTAAGTGTCTGAAGCAGGATTTGCCCAAATAATCTACCCATTGTCCTGTCTCGGGGCTGAGTTCTTGAAAAATGTATTTTGAGCAGAGAGGAAAACATAAATATAGTCAGTTTTGGACCCAAAGTCCAATAAGTAGTTTTCCTTACTACCTTTTAGAAATATTTGAAATTCTTTTTAATTTAATTTGAATTTAATTTAATCATCATTAACAAACATCAGTATTTCAATATACAGAGAGAGAAAGGTCTGCATATGAACCTGAAATTATATGCAGTTGTTTAAGAACTGCAAGTTTTAACATCCAGGTTATAGGAAGAATGGATAAAAGTCTCTAAGAACCTAAGCCATTATCTTTCCCAGTGGTAAGGTATGTATTGTACTCTAGGAATATAATTGAATTACTTTATATAATTAGGAAGTTGTACCTAGTGCTAAAAATGTATTTCAAAGTAGAATCTAAGCTAAATTTGCCTTATTCATGCCAGTTTTTTCGCTTGTGACTTTTTGTAGACCTTTTTACTGATAGATAGGCTTTTCAAGATGGTGGACAAGTGACTTGAACTGAACTGGGGCCTATAAACTTCTAACTGGTTCTATTTTCAGGGTCATCCATTGGTTTTTAGAAACTCAAGTGAGTTGTCACTTACCAGTGAGAAATTTTCCAACTTCATGTTTGTTTGGTTCATGCCTGTGGGGATATGAAAGTATACCCAAAAACCTCATGCAGTACAAATAGACCAACTTTTTATTTTGTCTTGTGGTTTAGGGGCCCCTCCACCTCTCAATCTCTGAACAATATAGGAACTGAAGGGGAGGAGAATTAGATACATACCTTTGCATTAAGCTGGTTCCCTTAATTACTCTAACACAATCTAATCAATTCTTCCTTCTTCACTTCCCCAACTTAGTTGTCTTTGTGTAGGTTTTTTTCCCTCATTGTTGTATATTGTTCCTTCTCCATTTAAATTAAATGTTTGTGAGATACTTGATTTTATTTGGATAAAAATTTTTCAAGTGGAAAGTTGGAATCAAAAGATACTATGAAAAAACCCCCAAATGCTGTACATTTTAGCAAAATTGAACCCATTCCCCACCAACCTAGTCCGACTTCCACATGTCAGTTATTCAATGATGGCCATATATTTAAAAGAGTCAACTTCAATTGTATGCTTAACCTGAGAAAAGCCAGAAGATGCCTTGCACACGCCTACCTTTTTTACATTAAACCAGAATTGACTGGATACCTTCTATGGGCTCTAGCACCCCAATAGACACTGCAAAGGAACCCAAAGAAATGCTAAAATCTGTGCCTTCGAGGGACATCACTTATCATTGATCAGTCAATCATCAGGCTTCCTGTTTGAAAAATATAAGATTCACCCTCTACCCTCAATAACTGAAGGGAGAGGTCGGAGAAAGGATTTATCGATACAAAATACAAATTTAAGGATTATTCATAAAGTTTATTTCAGGACAGTACATCCACAGAAATCATCAAATTCCTAATTTAGCCTAACTTTCTCATACCTGTAAAGTATAATTTGCAAAAAGAGTTAAGCAAAACAAGGCAAACCAGAAAAAAACTAAACAACAACCCCCCAAAAAAACAAACCCCGAGGAATTGGAGCTGATGGCCTAGATAGTAACACTTTAATAGTTTGTTAACAGGAAGAAAAAATGTTTGCTCTGATTTTAATAAATTGGCATCAGTGTACTTGACTCCTCTGGTCCTGTTACCCTTTAAAGTTGTCTTCATTTACATAATTATTGTTAGCATGGTTCATGTGGTTTTCCTTTTTTCACTGTTAATTTTTTTAAAAAAAGTTGAAGAGAAGAATCTGGCTAAGCAGATGTGTGTGAGGTCCTTCCCTCCCTCCCTCCCATATGCAGGCAACCTCTTCATAAAACCGTGTTTACTGAGCCTAATAGAGTTCATGAACGTGTCGTGTATTTTATTAAATCAGAGCTCTGGACGAGCCCTATAGAGAGAACTTTGGTGTGATGAAGGACACGTAGGATACTTAGGATGTAAGAATGACTCGCCATCCTGAAGGCTTCCGTCACTCAAACATTGGAATATGTGACAAAGCAGAACAGGAATGAGTGTTGAGAATTGGCTAAAGATGATTTATTTTAGCAAACAAAACTGGTAGTTTTAATTGTCAATGTAGGAGCAGAGGCTGGCTGCCTTAAAGACCACCTTTTCATTCTGTAGTGGTCTCTAAAAAAATTTCATCATGTTGTCACTCTGTATTTTCATTTTCTTCCTAGCCCAGCGGTTCTGAATTCCTATGATTATTCATGAAATATTTATATTATTCTGGTGATAGGTCACCAATAAGAAGAAGAATAGCTAGCATTTAGAGGCCTTTCCTTCCTGCCCTTTCTTATTATTTATTCATTAAACACGGAATTTTCAAGCACCTGCTATTTGGGATGGATCACTGTCCACACACTGGGGTCCTCGGAGTAGTGTGACCCCTGGTTTTTGCCTTTGGGTGTTTGACAGCCCGTAAGATGAGGCACAGGTGCGACAGCCAAGTAGCAAAAATTAGTCGAGTGAAAGTGTTGATTAAAGTGCTAAATGAATCCTATGGATAATGAGTTGAAGAGTCTGGAGCATAAAGGGGTAGAGGACAGGGGAGGGGAGAAGCCCATTGTAGCTTGGAGTGATGGAGGGAAAGGTTTGCCAATGGAATGATTCATATTCTGAGCTTTGAAAATATGATTGGTGTAGTTAAAGGGCATTGCTGGTTGGGGAAATAAAGGCATGGTGGTGTGTGAAAAGAGCAAGGCATGAGCTGGGGATAGTGAGTGGACCACTAGTCAGGAACATTATACCATGCCACCATGTCATAAAACCATGCATTTGGAGCTGGGAGGGCCCTTGGAAATCATTCAGTCAAGCTTATTTTATAGCTAGGGAAACTGAGGCCCAGACAGAAGAAGCCACTTGTATAAGGTCATAGAATAGTGGAAACAGAGATGAGATTCAAGGCCAAACCCTTTTCACTCCAAATTCAAAATTCTTTCCATGTAGATCCCTATCTCTCCTATCAATTTGGAAAAAAAATAAATTGCCACCAGATGGCCAAGGCCCTTGAATGTTAAGCTAAGCCAGTAGGAATTTTATCCTATAATGGACGGGCCAAAGAAAAATTTTCATCAGAGAAGTGATATCATGGAACAAGAAGATTAATTTTGTGGCAGCATTCAGGATGGATTTTGGGGGGTAAGAATTTTGTATAGAATGGCTCAAGAAAACCAGCCAGAAAGTAGCCTAGGTGTGAGGTGGACTATGGATTTGGATGGTGGTCATAGCCTTGGAAAGGAAGATACAGCAATAGGGAGTATTGACAGGATTTGGGGGTAATAGGTGACTAGGAAAATAATTGATGGCGGCCCCCATTAATGAAGGAATGATGCTGAATTTTCTCTCAATGTGTTGACTTTTTGATTTAGAGCTTCTCAGCAACAGACACATTTACCTGACTGAATCTTAATGCATTTATGTACTTTTAAGTGTCTCTCAGCAAAGAGGTAATTGAATTGCCTGGAATATGTACCAGCTCAAGCTAGTTAGAAGAGTCCCTGTATTGAATTTAGTCCTGTCCATATCAATGGCCATGTTCCCTCACAGAAGATACTGATTGTTTTTTTTTTCTAAAGGAGGAAGAATAAATTGAATTATTGTTATTTATTTACTATCTCTGCCTTCATTTTCCTCAATGCTGCATGGCCTTTTAAATATAATCCCTACAGCTCTGTTTAGCTACTTTGGCTCTCAAATTTAGGTGGTGTTTCATGAGCATCAGTGTTTTATTTAGCACACGACGTGCTATCAGTGCTTCTGAGTAACATTTTTTTTTTCCTTTTTAGTGTTTTTTGATTCTTTTTTCTTTTTACGTTTTCATTGCTTGCCAGCGACCTTCTCCATGCCCCCATAGAACTCTTTTCCTTCTAACAGGTAGCCAGGCAAAACCAATCTGCACAGTGGCCATGTTGCAGAGAAGGCCTTGGGCTTCTCCTGTGGTCCGTGCTTCTCTGTCAGGAGACGGGGGGCGCAGGTCATGCCTTTTCTGAAGTTGTTTGCTGGGGCTTTCCTTCATTTTGGTTTTGCTTATTTAATTTCATTTTTGAATATTGTTGCTGGGAATGTTTTCATTTGCATTTTGCTTCAGATCCTAACATTATGATTGGATGTTGCAGTGAGGCATGCTGGGATATGGTGCCATGTTCAGGTCTGATTGGCTACTTCCCTTACCATGGTTCCTTCTTTACTTCCTACAAACATAGATATATCTCCTCCTTTTGGAAAATAAGAATTGTAATGCCGTGTCCACCACACTATTGAAGAGAATTTTTTTTTTTTTGCTATCTCTGGTTAATGATTAATTCCTCAATGGCCCTTCTTATCATTATTATCATCATTAATATTAATGATAACAACCTCTAGGTGCCTGCCAGGTGGAGTATCTTTCCCCCCTTTCCTTCCCTTCCTCCTTAGCACCTCAGGCCACCAAGTTTCCCAGAGAAGCACCCTTCCCCCTTCGTTCTCTCTCTTCCCCACCTTCCCATTATCTCTGCTCGGATAAGATGAGGATCACCAACTACAGTCCTTCTAATGAAATGGGGGCCATCAAGTCATGTCATCTGTTCTGCCACTGCATTAACGGCCTTCTGGGCCTTTCCCCTCCAGCCTCCACCACATACACAGCTATCAGATTTGCTGATGTATGGTGAACCACACCCAATCCTGAAATTAACCCGGCTTCTGCCAGGCCTTTCCATCCACCCTGTAGCTGCGCTCCCCAAGTAAGCTCCTTGAGGGCAAGGACTGTGTCAGTTTTTTTGTTTCCCTACTTCCTAGCAC
The DNA here is from genome assembly GCA_028646515.1 of Pseudochirops corinnae. Classification (NCBI taxonomy): domain Eukaryota; kingdom Metazoa; phylum Chordata; class Mammalia; order Diprotodontia; family Pseudocheiridae; genus Pseudochirops; species Pseudochirops corinnae. The sequence continues at coordinate 103,102,988 of CM053592.1, read as the reverse complement.
AATGCTTGGCACATGTTGTTGTTTGACATATAATAAATTTTAAAAAATCATTTGTAATTTGTTTCATGGGTACATAATTATGTCTATCTATCTATCTATCTATCTATCTATCTATCTATCTATCTATCTATCATTTATTGTTTACCAGAACTTTATATTATGAATGTTTTGCAGTTGAGGAAACAAGATCTAAATTGAGTGGGTACTAAGGAGTGAAGCCAAGATTTAAACCAAAATCTTTTGAAATGCTTTTCTATTTAACCTAGATGCTTGTAGGATACTTGCTTTTATTTGGATTAAAAAAAATTTTTTTAGTGGAAAATTTGAATCAAGAGGTACTATAAAAAAAAACCAACCCAAAATACCGAATAGTTCAGCAAAATTGAATTCATCACCCACCACCTACTCTAGTCTTAACATTGTCAGTTACTCAGTGATGGCATGTATCTAAACTTTAGATTCTAAAGACTCAACTTCAGCTATATGCTTAACCTTGGAGAAAGCCATAGTACTCGGCAAGCCCAGGCCTGTATATCATCTGACTTTCATTGTTCTATTGTTTTTGCAGAAGAAAGTAATTTTTTTTTGGATGTTCTTTATCAGCAACTTTAGATAATGCTATCTGTTTAATGATAAACCAATAGGATAATTTGCCTCTTTATATTCTGAAGACATAACTAAGATGGGAATCAGGAGTGTGAAAAATTCTCCTTTTGACCATGATTTTTTTTTTTCTCTTTGCAGGCTATCTTCAACCTTCTACTAGTCCGGCTAATTATTCTCTACCATCAATCACTCCAAATGTATCACAGTTAACAGTGAATTTGGGAAGTGAGATTAGGTTGTCATGTAGTGATCCTCACTCGGTAACGTGGACTTTTGAGAATGCCGCCCTCCATCTTGAATCAAGCAGAAACAGAGAAACATGGCTCACGACCAGTGCCAAGGCCCAAGATACAGGCAGATATACGTGTACCAACAAAGTAGGCTTGAACAGTTCCATTTATGTATTCGTTAAAGGTAAATGTGTTTGCCTTCCGTATTCTAGCTTTATGGTTCCTGTTTTAGAGGGAGTTCAGAAGTCTTGAGCTCTGGAGGGAGTGGTCCTTGACTTTAAGAAGGCACCCAGCACACAGCCATTTGATAACTTGCATTCTTCCCCTCCGTTTCTGCTCTTGTAAGGGCTAGAGCTCTATCTAGAAGTATAATGAAGTATTACCTCTTTTCTTAGTGTATGGAAAGTGTTTTATAGCCCTTAAAAGGGTATATGAATGTCTGCTCTTATTGTTAGTTAATGAGGATGAAGATCATGATCTTGTATTTTTAATCAAATTTTCCCATCATCTGAACGTACCTTGGAGTATAAATTAGACTCCTTTTAGAAATACGTTTACCCTTTAAGTATTCTTTATCCTTCCACTTAGAAAATCACCACTTTTTTTTTTAAAGTGTGCCATAATTCTTTAAGAGTCTAAACAAATGCACCTTTCAGAGATTAACTTTGGAGACTGCTCTTCTGAGAAGCGGCAGCTTTCACATACTCACATAACAGCAGTGAGTTTTTCATCTTCTGATCAAAGTAAAAATCCCAGGACATATACCATGATGGTGTTCTAGAGTCTCCACCCTAGACATGGAAAGACTTCAGTCCTTCTTGACAGAAAGCTGCCTGAACACAACCAAATCGAGCTTGGCTCTGATTTACCCATATACTCATACAAATGTCTGTGTTTGGGAAAGGAAGTGCTTACCGGTGGGCAGAGTAGGCAGGGCGATGGATATTGTGGTTCATAGTAAAATTAAATACTTCTCCCTTGCCCAGTCTAAGTGCTGAATAAATATTTGCTTTGTTTAGGAATCCCTGGAAATAAGTAATAAAATTAGCATTCATGTATCTCACCTTTCATGAAATACTCAAAATGTTTCATGAATTGTCCCAGAAAATATATAATAGTGAGTAGTAATTCTGCTTTGTAAATATAGAAACAGGCACAGAGGGACTTTTGTAAGGTTAAAAGGGAAATCAGAGGCAGGTCTGCACACCCTGAATTCCTTGGGATGTTACATTGACAAGAGGACCTTGTTGCTTGATTGGATGGATGTTGACCTATTCGTGCCTGTGTCCCTGACTTACCTGTTGCTCCTCACAAAGTTGAATGGAGCGACATTATGTGATTCTTCTTCCCTATATTTTCCTCAGTCTCATCTGCCGCATCCATTCCGTAGCCCCACAGAACTAGCAGGCATTTATTTCTACACCTGACTCTCGGAATAATTGTTTTTTAAGCTCATCACTATAGTAGACAGTGTTCTCTTCTAAAACGTAATTAAAATCTGATGAGAAGATAGTTGCATGGGAAGAGTATTTGACTAAAAATTTGGAAGAATAGTGTTAAACAAATAACTTCTTTCCCAACATTTTCAGTGGGACACTGTGCCCTTGTAAAGCTTTCTACATTTGCAGTTTGGTAAATCGGAAAATTTAAGTTTTTGAGTTGCGGAAAGGGAGCACAAAAACATGCTTTCACATCTAGCCAAGGGTGTTAATGTGAACAAACAAATCTTATTTACTAAGAAATCTTTGAAGTTGACTTCCTGAAAGGTTTTCCTATACCAATCTATATCAAAGGTTCTACTCTTCAGTTGGCAAAAAAAAAAAAAAATCCTATTAAACTCAGCACAATCTGGAATCATTTCAGTTTTCTGTGACACTTAGCTCTTCTTCAGAAATGTTTTTGTCAGATTCTTCGTATGACATGACACAGGACATAGAGGGAATTAGGGACAGTCGGTGCCCTTGAGGGTCTCACAGTCTGGAAGCATCTCATTTGATAAGACTTCTGAGTGTGTTCTCCATCAGATAAGCTTCTTTCCCAATTTGTGGCTACGGCTTTTATCAGAGAAATATATAAATTACTATATTCGGGCTTGAGTGATTTAATCTCTTTCTGGTATCAGATCAGACTTTTAAAGACGAAAGAATCCTAGAATTATGCACGGATGTTTTAATAAAGGACTTTCTGATGAGGAAACAAAGGGCTTTTTGCTTTTTGGGGACTATTTGTCAGCTTGTTTCAGGTTTTTTTGTCTCTTTCATCTATCCATCCATGGATAATTTTATGTGTAACTTAGGCTAATGTACAACAGATGCAAAGCCATACAAAATTAGCTGATATTTAAATATCTAATTAATAGATTCAGCCTTATGATTGGGTTTAAAGATGTATCTTGATGTATAGAAGAAACTAATTTCATATGTATAGCAGGCATATGTAAGTTTTTTTTTTCTAGGGTCAGATATTGGGGGTAGAATATGGGCAACTAGGTGGCACAGTGGATGGTGCACTGGGCAAGAGTCAAGAGGAGTCCTCTTCATAAGGACTGGCTATCAGTTAGCCAAAAATGAGTTCAAATCCAGCCTTAGCCACTTACTAGCTATGTGACCCTGGGGAAATCACTTATACCTGTTTGATTCAATCTCTCCTCATCTTTAAAATAAGCTGGAGAAGTAAATGGTAAACCACTCTAGCATCTCTGCCATGAAAACCCCAAAATGAGGTCATGAAGAGTTGGACATGACTAAAAACAACTCAAAAACTGGAGAAAGAATAATGCTTTTCTTTCTTTTTTCTTCCTTCCTTCTTTCCTTCCTTCCTTCTTCCCTCCCTCCCTCTCTCCTTCCTTCCTTCCTTCCTTCCTTCTTTCCTTCCTTCCTTCCTTCTTTCTTCCCTCCCTCCCTCTCTCCTTCCTTCCTTCCTTCCTTCTTTCTTCCCTCCCTCCCTCTCTCCTTCCTTCCTTCCTTCCTTCCTTCCTTCCTTTCTTTCTCTTTCTTTCTTTCTTTCTTTCTTTCTTTCTTTCTTTCTTTCTTTCTTTCTTTCTTTCTTTCTTCCTTCCTTCCTTCCTTCCTTCCTTCCTTCCTTCCTTCCTTCCTTCCTTCCTTTCTTTCTTTCTTTCTTTCTTTCTTTCTTTCTTTCTTTCTTTCTTTCTTTCTTTCTTTCTCCCTCCCTTTCACAAATGATAATCTTGGCCAGTTTTTTTGGACAAAGAAATTATGACTTAGGACTCATATGCTTTTATATTTTCTCTGAACTGGTCTAGTGTTAAAGACAGGAATAAAGAGGGTAAAACTCTGGATTTAGATCCACCCCAGCTGTATCCCCAAGCAGGAAGCTCTGGGAGATTGAGAAGCTAGAGGAGATGGTCAGGGAAGAATAAGAATGTTCTGGAAAAGTCCCCCCTTTCTTATGAGACTACAACTCCTCCCCACCCCTTCTTTCCTGCAAGTATGAGAGAGGTCCATTTTCTTTTCTTTTCCTTCCCCCCCCCCCTACTTATTAGTATTTTATTTTTTCCAATTACATGTAAAGATAGTTTTCAACATTCATTTTTTTTTTTTTTTTTTTTTGAGGGGCATTTGGGGTTAAGTGAGTTGCTCAAGGTCACACGGCTAGTTTTATGTTAAGTGTCTGAGGCCAGATTTTCACTTAGGTCCTCCTGACTCCAGGGTCTATGTTCTATTCACTGTGCCACCTAACCACCCTCAACATTCATTTTTACAAGATTTTGAGTTCCACATTTTTTTTCTCTCTCCCTCTTCTTTTCCTTCCCCAAGACAGCAAACAACCTGATATAGGCTATACTTGTACAATCATATTAAACATATTTCCACATTAGTAATGTTGTGAAAGAAGAATCCAAACAAAAGGGAAAAACCACAAGAAATTAAAAAAAAAACACACAATAAAAAAGAGAAAATAGTACACTTTGGTCTGCATTCAAACTCCAGAGTTCTTTCTCTGGACATGGATAACATTTTCCATCATAAGTCTTTCGGAATTGTCTTAGATTGTTGCATTGCTGAGAAGAGCTTAGTCATTCACAGTTGATCATCATACAGTGTTGCTGTTACTATGTATAGTGTTCTCCTAGTTCTGCTCACTTCACTCAGCATCAGTTCATGCAAGTCTTTTCAGGTTTTTCTGAAATCTACCTTCTCATCATTTCTTATAGCATAATAGTATTCCATGGCATTCATATGCCACAGCTTGTTCAGCCATTCCCCAGTTGATGGGTGTCCCCTCATTTTCCAATTCTTGGCCACCACAAAAAGAGCTGCTATAAATAGTTTTGTACGTTTGGGTCCTTGCCCCCTTTTTAATGATCTCTTTGGGATGTAGCCCTAGTAAGCATATGTGCAGTTTTATAGCTCTTTGAGCATAGTTCTAAATTGCTGATAGAGGTCCATTTTCAAGAAAATCTAAGGAAGAGAAACTGTCAACATCTGCCCTACAGGGAAAAAGCATAGAGAGAAATATAAATTGAATGGTGATACAATGGAAAATCTCACATGTATGTGTTCATTTTTCTAATACCTTGGTTTTGGGATTAGGGTAGAATAGAAACTGACTTAAATCAATACATTTTCTGCTGCTCGAAAAGCAAGACTCAAGTTACATGATGAAAAGACTTGGAAGCAGCAACACCTGTGTTCAAATCCTGTTTCTGATACTTAATATTTGTGTGATTCTGGGCAAGCCACTAAACCTTAGGATTTTGCTCATCTGTAAAATGAAAGGTTTGGGTTGTATGGCCCTTATATAAAGAATGTTCAAATACTTCTTTGCAATCTCTTTGAGTTTTTTTCTCATCTTTCTTTTGATTTTACAGATCCCAAAACTCTCTTCCTTCTGGACCGTCTTCTCTATGGGAATGAAGGCAGTGATGCTTTAGTCAACTGTCCTGTAACGGACCCAGAGATAACCAATTTTACCTTGAAATTATGTAATGGGAAGCCACTTCCCAAGGACCTGATGCTTATTCCTGACATCCAGAAAGGCATCACCATCAAAAATGTGAAAAGAAGTCACAACAAGGTCTGCTTCCAATGTTCTGCCTATCAAGACGGACAGTTGAAGCTGTCTGACAGGATGACCCTGAAAGTGAGACCAGGTAAATTAAACCCTCTTAAATTTGAGAGCTGGTGAACGGGCCATCTTATTAAAAATGGCCAGTTTTAGTCTGATAAATCAGGCAGTTGACCATTAGCTAAGGAATTCACTAACTCTGGCCACCATCATCATACTCACCCCCGTCCCTCCCCAGCTTCTTCCTAATTCCCCTCTTGGTCTCTTTTTTTCATGTTTTCTATGGATGAACTTGACTGTGTGGATTATAGGGATATCTTTTATGCATGAAAACATTACATTAAGAAATGGTCCTCACTTATAAGTGAAACACACTGGGTGGTTTTATTTCCACTATTTGAAAAGGGGGGGAAAAGGTTAACACAGAAATTTACTTGTGACCTACTTGATTGAGATGGTGAAGGGGCGAAATGTTTTATCAGCATTCAGTACTATCTCCTGCCTAAAGTCTTTTGGCCACATATAATATCACATGTTATAAAACTGATCCTAGTCTATAGAGGGGAAGTTCAATTGAGTGTATAGATTCAGGTAGGAGTACAGTCATAGAATCAGACTTTTTTTGAGCTGTAAGAAAGTTCAAGAGTTTATTCAACTCCCAGGTTCCCCTGAATATTTAATATTAGACTAATGAAAATTCAGAAATAGTGATGTATTTAGTAGACAGTTTGGAGGTTGGATTTATTTTGCCTTTTCTTGGGGATATCATTATTTCAGTGTTTTTAAAGGGTGGATGGGAGATATAGTGGTATTGGTGGGGAGAGGAGAGGACCTGGAATCAGAGGTCTGAGTCTGAGTCCCACCTCTGACATTGCCTTCGTAATGTTCCATTGGATCATAGATAGAAATTATTGTTCAACTCCCTCGTTTAACTGATGAGGGAGCTGAGGCCCAAGGGAGTTTAAGGCATTTGTCCAAGGTTGCATAAATAGTGGCAGGGGTAGAATCGTGGGCAAGTCACTAACCTTTCTGTGGCTTATGTTTCCTTTTTTTTGTACAATGAGTATAGTAATACTTAATTAACTACCTACCTTGTAGTATTGCTGCGAAGAAAGTGTTTTTTATAGACCTTAAAAAGGGCTGTACAAATGTGAGCGGTTCCTCATGATTGACTTCCTGTGAATCCTTCCTTCACTGTGGTCCAGTGGTGAGAGTGTTGATTCTGGAACCCAAGGACCTGGGGTCAGATTCTGTCTCTTACTTACTGCCCATGTAACCTTGAGTAAGTCACTTAATTGTTTCGTTGCTGTTTCCTCATCTGTAAAATGAAAGGGTTTAACTAGATGGCCCTGAGAGCCTTTTCATCTTTCTATATTTAAAATCTGATTTTCTTCTCAAACCTCAACCCCCACCTCCCCCCCAAAAAAATAAACAAAAAAAGTCACAACTCACTTTGTGGCAAACCCTTTGAATGAAGACCTTTTCTTAAGGTTGTTCTCCAGACAGCAAAGTATAAACTATTCAGCTTGACCCCAAACCTGCCAGGCCATATGCCCCCCTGGCATGAAATCTTTGAGAACCCAGGCTGCCTTCCATTTCATGATGAGGCATCAGAGAAGTACTTTAGTGGACATTTATATTTATTATTACATCATTAAAATCTGTTTAATCAGCAATAGGGGAGTAATTTCTAGTGGAATAAATGGGCCAGGATTTATTTTACATTTTATTTATTTAAGCAATTAGTCTAGTGTTGAAACATGTTCAAGTTTATGAAGAATTTTTAGGATTTAGTCGCATTTTATTTGCTGGGTGGAATCAGGGCTTACAAAGCAGACTGACTTGAGGGATGTGGACCCCCTCTGTGGCATCCATCCAGATGATGGGGGTTGGGCATGGGGAAATGAGTGGGGCACAAATGAATTATGTCTTTTCAAATAAAAAAACCCCTCCAAAACTGTAGAGATGCCTTACAACAGCCCTGGAATCCAGGATATACCACCTGAAAAAAATTTTTTTAATAGGATACACACACACACACACACACACACACAATATCCTATTAAAAAGGCAGACCTTTGAGGTCATCTGTATGATTAAAGATGTGGCTAGCTCAGTGGTGTATTTTTTTAAATAGGATAAAACGTTAAAGCAAGAGGCACAAAATGACGCTTCTGCTTGGAGATACAGGCTTGTGCCATGAGAATCGTCTCAGTCCCTTAAAATTAGAAATGGGTAAAACATTGTTCTTAGAAGGCATGTGGAGAAAAAGGGCCTGTCTTTTATTTGATTAAAAAAGCTTAATCACACACTGGTCTTGAACTTTGAGTACCATTCACAGTTATCTGGGGCTAAAGAGTAGCTTTTTCCCAAACTTGAGTTAGCTCCTAACCATGTTTTTCAAAGAGTATTTCCAGTTGCATTCCTAAACTTCATTTCCTTTCAAATCAATATTAATGAAATTATTTGACATAATATTTTCATTGCTGAAATTGTAAAGGGAAGATTTGAGATGAACAGGCGATAAAACTCTAACCTGATTTAGCTTATGTTTTATATGCTAAGTGGTGGTTAAAAAAAAATTTTGGAAGGGGGAACATAAGGCAACAGGGGTTAAGTGACTTGCCCAAGCTCACACATCTAGTAAGTATATCAAGTGTCTGAGGCTGGATCTGAACTTAGGTCCTCCTGACTCCTGGGCCACTGCACTATTCACTGAGCCACCGCCACCGTAGGCCCAAGGGGTAAAAATTAAAGTGGATTGTCCTGTGGGTTGTTAAATGTAGGATATTAAAATGGTGGGATTTCATCAGAAGAGTCAACCTTCCCCCTGAGATTGCTGATTGAAGCATGTACCCTTTTCTTCCAGCCCCGAAGAGCGTGCCAGAAGTCAGCTTGCTCAAAACGGATTACCTTCTCAGGGAGGGGGAGACCTTTGAGGTCATCTGTATGATTAAAGATGTGGCTAGCTCGGTGGTGTCCATGTGGATAAAGAACAACAACAGGGTATGTTCATGGTTGTATTTGTCTTCTGGGCTGTCTTGATTTCTGTTTAAGGAGAATATAAACATATATATAACACATCTATCTACCTATCTATCTATCTATCTATCTATCTATCTATCTATCTATCTATCTGTCTATATTTTAAACATAGAGGCTTTCACCCCAAATGTGGGTTTCTTTCTGGTGTTTTGGTAGGTTTTTTTTTTTTGCTTTTAAAAGAAACTCTAAAAAATGAGATTATCTTTTAGGGATGTCACTCTGCTGCTTACAAGTTTTCAGCTGATTCGGCAAAATAAATACAAGAGAACTTTGAAGTTAGTTTGTTAAGCTGAACATCCCCCCACCCCCCATTTTATTACCTTCTAAAGAAGAGAAATTTATGTTTATAAAGCTGCAAACATAGCATCCTCTGAAATGGTGGGGGTTTTTGTTTGTTTGTTTGTTTGTTTTTAGCAACTTTGGGAGTGGAAACTGAATGTCAAGGGTATCGCTCTTTAAATGAACTTGATGTGAAATTTATGGGGAAAATAATTAAATTACAAATGACTCATTATTTTGGCATTATGATTGGCAATATGCGGATTTGCTATTCATCTCATTTGTATTTTTATTATTAAAGTGATAGGCTATCCAGTCAGATAGCATATGCCTAATTTCCTCTTACATAGTTCAACAATTGTCCTGCAGTTCTCCTATATAAGGAATGGCCTGTCCATTAAGAACCAACTGGCCTTCAATTGCCAAATATCCCTTAGTAATTTTGCTTGAGGTTTTCCTACTGTTTAACTGGGTTGTTAGTACCAAAAAACCGCTATTAAAATGGTTGGACACCTTTCTAGGAACCTTTTCCCATGCATTGGGTACCTAGGTCTTTTTTTAGGAGACATGTCAACACC
>CM053592.1:103051369-103093122 GCA_028646515.1 Pseudochirops corinnae | reverse complement strand
ACTCCCTATCTCCCTTCCCGCTCCTCTTGCCCTATATGCCATAGGGTGTTTCATGCTTGTTTTAAGAACTCTTTACCAGACAGGTAACCATGGTGATTAACACAATACAAAGTCATTATAATGGTATGCATGTAGACTTGTAATGATACCTTGCTAAATGAAGCCTGCTATTGACTAAGATGATGGTGTGAACCATGGCCTATGGCATTGGTTTGAATTAGCAGGGGAAGCCAGTTTAGTTCCCACATCATATAATTTAATAAAGCAAAAGCATATATATGGATTGTCTACTAATCTTACAGAATACAATCCCATATTAATTGGCTTTCTATAATCCCTTGCTTCAACTGGGAAGAATTGAAATTATATGTGTATTTTAGCCTTTGTGTATAGAGAAAATTAGCCATTTTGAGATGTTCAAATCAAATTGCCTCGGGCAAATTTGTTCTGAATGCTGTTTCCCCAGAGCCCAGAATGCCATTCTCAATTAATCCTCTGGTGCTCCTTGATAAGCACTTAGCTGTGGGAGCTCTTTGGGGAAATCCCAATCTGTAGCAGCAAGGGTTAAGGAAAAACTGAATCATATGCAAACAGTATGTGACTTGCAGATGGGGCTTCTGGCTTTGTGCCAGGGTCATCTATAAATCATTTATTGGCTTCATTTTGCTTAATTGTGGCTCCTTAATTGAGAGTGACCAGATTTAGAAATAATCTTAGCATTTTTAAAATTTTTATATTTTTTGTAGTAAAGACTTTTGTTGTTGACTTTACGGGGTTTTTTTAAATATAAAATATACTTTATAAACTTCATAAACAATTTGAAATCACATTGGTTTCTTTGAATTTAAAATTGAATATTCCTTTTTTAATCAAAGTCCTAGGTATCATTTACAGCTGATAAGTTCTAACCCCATTGTTTAGTCTTATTTGTCCTTAAAATTACTTTTTGACTGCATGCACAATGGCATTTGGGTCTGGTAGTAATTTTTATATCATCTATGGAGAGGAATTATTTATTACTAGCAGTGACTTCTTGAATATCCCTGAATGACTGAAATTCCATACTATGGAAATGGGTAGGGCTGCTTGTAGTAGGAGGTAGAAACTAGATTATCAGAAGGCAGCTTGAGAGTTTAGTCTATTCTCTGCTCGGTGACATTAACTCAGCCACAGGAAGTGTCTGTCAAACACTGAACTGGATAAAGACTAATGTGAAAATGTCGCTTGACCTTACTATCTCTGCCTGCAAACCTTGTTTTTAAGGCCCCAATTCTCAGTAGTCGATTACTGCCGGCGATTTAAACTAGGCCCCTTGATATGGCAAAGGCTGATTTCACAGAATCATGGAGCTGGAAGGAGACCTCTGAGGTCATCTAACCCCACTTGCTCATTTTACAGATAAGAAGAGTGAGGCCCACAGAAGGAGAGTGACTTGTGGTGGCATGGTAGTTAGTGGCAAGACAAGAAACTCTTGAAAAATGATACTAACCGTTCTTAGTTCTATTTGTAACTGCACTGATCCTATTCTTGATGCAACTCGTAAATTAAGTTTTGGGTGTTTTCAAGTAGTTTAATTTCTTCTGCTGGAAAATAAAAGGATTGTAGCTGGCATCAGGTTTTTTTTTAATGAATAATCTTCCCAATGTCTGCCCATCAGGCAAAGATAAAAGACAGGATAGTGGACCTGTGGGGTAATTTCACTGCGAGTTCTGCTTTGCCAATTATTTTTCAGATAATTTGGGATATTGCCTCACTGGGTCTGGTTGGTATATCTCAAAATAATTTTAAAAATCCACCTTTCTATAGTGTTTCAAAGTTTGCAGAGTATTTTTCTCACAACAGTAGTAGAAATATTACTACCATTTTGTTGAGGCTCAGAGAGAGAGAGAGAGAGAGAGCTAGTAAGCCCAGCTAGTAAGTGTCTGAAGTTAGGTGTTAAATCCAGGTTTCCCAGGTCCATTGATCTTTCACTTGCGTCATGGGAGTTCCTTCAACTTTGAGCAACATTCTGCTGAATAAGACCTAGATTTAGTAGTTGTTCCAGGGCAGATGCGGACATCAATTAATGCAAAGGTGTTGAAAACCCAGCAGAATGGCTTTATAGCATTCTCTTACTTTCATTTAGATGTGCCCTTCTCCTCATCCCATATAATTTAGAGGCTTTACCAGCCTTAACCTATCAATCAAGCAATCAACAAGAATTTGTTAAGCATCTTCAGGCATCTGTGCTATGGACCTCCAGGTGCTTTAGAATACAAAGATAAATTGCCCACAAGGAGCCTACATTCCATTGGAGAAGACAGACAGACATCTGTTTTACATTCTGTAGAGGGCTGATTCACTGTCATAAAGGCTATAAATTTGATCTTTGTGATATTTTGAGTTTTGGATTCCATATTTATTTGTAAGAAATGTATTCGTATGCATTTTCTTTTCTCTGTAATGGCGTACTTTCAATATGGTATTGTATTATGAAGAGAGGTTCCAGTGACAGATTTGTCATGATGCCTTATTATTCCTTCTTAAGCAATGTAGGACATGAATATTAATATGATGAAGTTAATTGCTGCTATTTTTAATTTATCTAAGAAAGATTTTGCATCTCTTTTAGATGTTAATCTTTGATTTTTTTTCTTTCCCCTCTTCTCTAACCCACAGATTAGTACACATACCCAAAGCAGGCATTCTGGTGATTACGCTTATGAACGTCAAGACATATTGACAATCAGTTCAGTGAGCGTTAATGATTCTGGAGTTTTCATGTGCTTTGCCAATAATACTTTTGGACCTGCATATGTCACAGCGACCTTAAAAGTAGTAGGTAAATATCGCATGTGGGAATATATAAATTATTATTTATGGTTGGAGATGAAATTGGGGGGTTGGTACTCTTTTTTTTTAATAACTAAAATGGAATGTTGAGCTTTTTCTTTGAAATAGACCGTTGTGGGCATGCCATATTTTTGTAACCTCTTTATGTTGGAACACAGAGGCCAAACTATACCAATTAAAATTTTCTAAAAGGGTGTGTGAAGACATAAATGAGATTGTTTCAGTTGAGACCTGTGGGTTGTGTGGGAGGGGTTTTTTTCCCTCCATCCAAGTCTCAACCAAGTTTGCCAACATAAAATTATGCTTCCAATTTAGAAAAATCTCATACTTTTGTGACTCTGCTTTTTAAAAAATGGAGATAATTTATCTACTGCAAAACCTAATGCTAGTGTCCTGGGACAGTCATTGACCTTTTCTGTTCTCCTACCCTCATTACGATCAACAGGTATTTATTAAATACAGTACATGTTTAACTGGAAGATTGTAGTTGTAACTTGCCTTCTGAACCTCCTGAGGACTTTGATACTTTGAAGACCAGAATTGGTTGGGAAAATGTATTTGGAAAATATTTAAGAAATAAATAAAAATATAGTTGAACATAGATGATGCTAATATGTGGTTTTCTGAGTCTATATGTGGCTCACAGGGATACTCATGTACAGCTTCTATTTGTCTTTGACATCACTGAGGTGGACTAATCCTTCTGGGAGGTCCACTGAGTTTGAAGGGGTTAAAGGAATTATTGAAATTAAGCATCCTAAACTTGAATGTGATAGCCTTTTGGGAAGAATGAGGGTGGAGGGCTAGGGTTAGGCGGAATCTGGAGCTGTGATTTCATCAGTATGGAGTGAAGAAACAATGACTACATATGGACAGCACATTTCTAACTAGAATTTGAGTGCTTTCCCTAGGACACTGAGAGGTTAAGTGATTTAACCACAGTCACACTGCTAGCATAGTTCAGAGGAAGGACTTCCTGACAAATATCTAGCCCTCTGTCCGCTAAACCACTCTGCCTCTTATGGTATTTTCTAAGTTTTCTTTATCTCTGTCTATCTCTCTATCTATATCTATATCTTTATATATATATATGTATATATATATATATATATCTTTATATAAATATATCTTTATATTTTCTCTTTGACCTTTTAATATCAATCTCTAGTATAGTGGTTGGGTTTACATTGCCGTTCTCTACTATATAGAATGTAAGCTGTAACTAATAATTCAATTAAACATATTTAATGTGGAAGTGCTGTATAGGTGTAAATAAGTTAACTGTTGTCAGTGCAGTGAAGCATCTCATCTTCAATTCGGCCATGTGGTCTGCCTAGGCAATGGCAGCACATAGGATGTGTTTGTTGTCCATTGTTTTCAGCTGTGTTCTTTGTGATCCCATCTGGGGTTTTCTTAGAGACACTGGAGTCGTTTGCCACTTCCTTCTCCAGCTCATTTTACAGGTGAGGAAACTGAGGCAAACAGGGTTAAGTGACTTACCCAGGGTCACATAGCTAGTAAGTATCTGAGGTCAGATTTGAACTCAGGTCTTCCTGACTTCAGGTCTTGCGTTCTATCCTCTGAACCTCCTAGCTGCTCAGGATGAATTTAGAGACCTAAATAAAGGTATAAATTTAAATACTTCTTGGCCTCTCAGAAAATAAGTTAGGTGGTGAGATTGGTTTCCTGTCTTACTCACTTCATCATGAACTTGTTCAGCTCTCATTTACTCTGTGCTCTGTAGGGGAAAGAGCCTTGGGGAATGAGGAAATTTAGCTTTCATCCCATCTCTGCCACCAACTAGCTATGTGACTTGGCAGTTAGTCTCTGGATCTGTTCACTCTTCCATGAAAAAGGTGGTTGGATTCTCTTCTACATGAGATCTCCTTTTAGCGCTGTTTTAGGTATTCAGATCCTTTGTTCAAATGCCCTCCTCCCATCAAGCTAGATATACTCCATCAATGGTCCATCCTTAGGTATATTACATCTATTTCCTTTGATGGGAAGATGAGGGAACTATTGAGGGAGAGAAAATGAGGAGCAAAATTCAGTTTAAAATTGTTAGTACCAGTTACTCCTCTCTCCTCTGTCTTCTCTACAAGCTTTAGCTGCTGTCATCTTTATGATTTTTTGCATGTAGGTGAGGTGTTAGACCAGATGTTAATTCGGTTTGATGAAATAGTTTTACATAATTTGATTCAATGAGAAAGGTCCAGAGTTTAAAATAGCAACAACCCCTTATCAGTCCCCCTTCAGCCTCCTCCCCCCCAAAAAAGTCCAGACTTTTCTCTGTCATATTCAATATCAGGGACAACAAGGAATAGTGGAAAGACAGCTTTCGTTTGAGCCAAGAAGACTCATGTTCACATTCCACCAGTGAAAAAAGGCCATGAAGTCTTGGACTTAATCAGTCCCTCAGGTTTCTAGGCAATTCTTTTCGACTATAAGTTGCAGAGAAATCAACAGCCAACATTAATTGAGGGGATTTCCTCTTCTGTGACATTTTCTATAGCAATGAAATCACAGGTCCAGGCGATTATCAAGCTTATTTCAGAATCCTTCCCAGAATCTCAGTGTGTGTCGTCCTTCATCAATGCTGGTAGCACAGCTGAAGTCCTTTGTAGACAATGGTAGTAACCCGATAGATGTGGTGTTGGGTTTCATTCTGTTTTCACTTTTAAGTTTGTTCAATAAATGTTTTCTATGGCAGTGTTAGAGGTTTGTGGCACACTCTAGTTCAATTGCTGTTTTATAATTTGGCTTCTCTTTCAATATCATAATGGAAAATACTTCATCAGATTGAACAGAGAAGAGATACTTTGCTAACAATTATGGTGCCAGAATACAGAGACAGGAGACTATTTTGGCCCCAAATGTGATTGCAAGCCCTTTTATTAATTTGAATAGAAGGCCATGCTTTTTAAATATTAAACTCCATAAGTGCTAATTAGCTAAGTTGATTAGGGAGCATGTTGGTATGATATCAGCCTCAGAAAGCAATTAGTAAAACTGTTCTAAGCCCATCTTGGTATGTAATCGGATTTTTTTCCCCTAATCCATTCATCGGTTTCCAAGAATACAGTGATGCATAGCTGGAAGTGCATAGAGCTTTGAAACCTGACCCTAGTTTTATATGTTTTGTGGGTGGTTTTTGGTGGGGTGTGGTTGGGCAAAGGCAGCTCTGGGTTGGAAAAGAGGGAGGAAAGCCACTGATCAATTCATTAGCATGGCTATGAAAATGATATCAACCAGTTCCTAATGCAGAGATCCCAGGTATGTATCTTTATAACAGCAGCCCATAAGGAATCATGTAATTCTGTTAATATTTTCATTTCCTGGGTAAGAAATGTGATGTATCTACTGGAAAAAAAATTACACTGAGCATGTGAAAGAAGATAGCAGGGGAAAAAACCACAGGGGATTTAAGATAAGGCTGTTACATAGAGAACCTGAGAGAAATCTTTTAAATGCAAATATTTTTGGCAAACGCTTCTGGACATCTTGCCAAATACCA
The DNA here is from genome assembly GCA_028646515.1 of Pseudochirops corinnae. Classification (NCBI taxonomy): domain Eukaryota; kingdom Metazoa; phylum Chordata; class Mammalia; order Diprotodontia; family Pseudocheiridae; genus Pseudochirops; species Pseudochirops corinnae. Next base: position 103,086,776 of record CM053592.1, on the reverse strand, counting down.
CTTTGAGTTATGAGCCTGAGAACCTGAGGATTTATCCATTTTCGAGAGAGTTATTGTTACTTTCGAAATTAATCTAAATTAATTTAGGAAGTCATTGTCCAGTCATTGACCAGAATGTTTTCAATTACTTTGTAGTTTCCACTGTGGTTTATGAGGAAAATTGGGAAGTAAAGGGAAGCATTTAAGTGATTTATTAGCAGCTGACCCTTCCTAAGTCAATTCACATTCTTCTTAAAAGATCTATTTGCAATGGACAGAATTTTGGGATCTGTTTGTTTGGTTTTTTTAAGTAGTTTTTAATTTCTATGAAATTTATGGGTGAGGACTTGGCTATTTCCCAAGGAACTTTACTTTTTATTTTTAAAATGTTTATTAATAATACTTGTTCTTAAATCACATCACCTTTATTTCCCAATACATGAAAGAGCCATCCTATTGTATAAAAAAGGAAAAAGAAAAGGGAAGAGAGATGAAAACAATTCACCAACAAGTTTAATTTCTTTAATGGGATAAAGCCAAAGCTAATGACCATTTTAAACAAATAAATTTTAAGAGTGACTCCTACAAGTACATATTTATTGAGATTCACATGATAAAGAACCGACCATCCCTAGATAAAGAACACTCACTACTCGAGGAATGGGAAGTAGAGAATTAAGTTCTCTGGATTCTATTCCTAAAGTGATTTTTGTAATATTAACATAAAATGTGCATAACAACAAATTTCATATACAGTAAGATAGTCTTTTTTTTCTTTTTGCTACATATTTGACAACTCTGGGCACAGAAAAAATATTTGGAAATTTTTTAAATGCTTGACTATGGAACTGCAAACCTAGTCATTTGCAGTTTGTTTTTCAAAATGTATATGTTATCTTTAACAGGATAATTAAACTATTTTCGTGCCCCTTCTAACCCTTCCCTCCCCCCTTTTCTGTATATTTCTCTAGACTTTGGTGGTATCTTTACTTTCTCACATAGTCATAATTGATGTTTTCTCTTGTCATTTGGTTCTTTTTCCCAGTAAATCTCAGGTAACTCACCTAACTGTTTATCTTGGCAGTTCAAAGGTAATGTTATTTTCATGGCCTTATGGCATCAAGAAAACTACTTTGTGAAGTATATACCAATATAAAATTTTGTATTTGTAGTTATATAGGTTTGTGTCTTTTTTCCTTACTAGATTGTAAATTCTCCATGTGTAAAGGAATTGTGGTCTATTGAAACTTCGTCTATCTCCCTCATTGTATACCAAGCATCTCATACAGTGTCTTGTTCAGAATAGACTATTACTAATTATTTGGTGAATGAGTGAATGAAGTGGTAAAAGATTTCATTTTCATATTGAAGAATTTATTCACTGGGGGCTTGAATTAATCTATATGGAATGAGAATTCTATCTGATGAATGGAGGCTTTGGGAAATGTCATTGTTAACTTTTTTCCCTTGATTCTTTTCTCTGTTATCATTAGAAAAAGGATTCATTAACATTTTTCCCAAGACAAATACCACGATTTTTATAAATGATGGAGAAAACATAGACTTAGTGGTCGAATATGAAGCATTTCCCAAACCCGAACAGCTTCAGTGGATATATATGAATGGAACAGTGACTGACAAGTGGGATGATTATACTAAGCCGGGAAATCAGAGCACTATCAGGTAAAACAAAGATGGCAGACCTGATACTTGGGATTTGAAATATTTGAGACAAATCTTGGGGTGTACTTTGTTCTTTGGTTCTTACATGATGTGTGTCAGTATCTATAATGTAACAAAACTTTTGTTCAATAATGCAGAAATTTATAAGCAAGGCACAGTCCTTTCCTTCAGAGGTTTACCATCTAGTTGGGGATGCGGCTAGAGTAGGGGGAGTTAACAGGTGCACAGATATCTTATTCTCTTTGGCTATCATTAAGCATCCAGAAAGAAGTTGAGAATTCTTGAGGGAATGGGGCCTTCTAGCCAATTGAGCTTTCTATTTAGCTTGCTGTAAAGCAGAAGATCTTTTCTGTTAAACTGTTGAAATTTCCTTACAGAAAAGGCTAATATAGTTTTCTGTATTTATAAGTAGTTTTTCATGACTAATGCTTCATATTTTGACAACTATGTATGAAGATAGATCAGACCTCGAAGATCTTGGAGTTCTTTTCAGAATTTTGAAAGTCGAATACATTGGGTTAAAGGTTGACTAACTTCAAAGTAAAGCCTGGAAGCTGTGTGTACATACTCTTGCTTAAAACACACATACATACAGACACATAGACACACACACACACCTCTAATAATTCCTACTTTATTTATTTTTTTCTTCTTCCTCCTGAGAGAAGGGCATGGCACAGGAAAAAATAATTAGGCATAAATTCTGAGTAAATAACTCATGCTATCAATAAATGTGTATCAATATAATTGTAGGGAATAGAATTTTTGTAATTCTGTTGTTTTTTTTTTCCCATTGCCCTATATTATCATCTTGGCCTTTATCTTCATTCTGCTTGATCAAAATTCAGTGGGTAGCGATTTGTAATACTTTGATTAAATGGACATTTTGGATGGCAAGAAAACATTTTGTTTTAGATACAAGTCAATTGCCTACTTTGTTAGTTGAATTACATGTATTTATATATATTTTACGCATACATATTGCCTACAATTTAGGAAATCAATTGCTATCATTTTTTGTACCTTGTTTCCCCCCTACATTTATGGTTTTAGAAATTTATTCTAGCCATGCCCACAAAAATTTGATTTACCTATGATATACAAAATTGACTTTTCCAAGGTTTTGTTTGGTTTCAAGATCAAAAGCATAAAATCCTAAATGATATTGAAATTAATGATTCTAAGCCCCAGACTTGATGGAATTTCCTAGTGAGAAGGATCCTTAAATACTTTGAATATTTTCTCCAAGTGATTAAAATTTCCAATTGGAGATGATAAAAAATGCATGATTCCACAGGTCTGTGATCATTTATTTTTATTTTCTTTGTAGATATATAAGTGAACTTCACCTTAACAGATTAAAGGGAACTGAAGGAGGCCCTTATACCTTTTCAGTGTCTAATTCGGATGTCAGCGCCTCTGTAACATTTAATGTTTATGTACAGAGTAAGTAAAACTGAACGGTTCTTTGTAATTTTTTTTAAAGTGACATGTCTGTAACAGGTAAAGAATAGAATGTGCTCTGTAAATGTTTTATGGTAATTGTGATCTTAAGAAAAATAGTGTGGACTGGTGGCAAGAATCCAGTGCCTGGGAGTTCATTTTTTTGGCATTGCTGCTTATTACTGGATGACCTTGGAGGTGCTCCTCCAAGGTGGTTTGCTTTTTTTTCCTTTTCTTAAGAACCTTAGTTGTGGTAGAAATTTAAAAAAAAAAAAAAGAAATTTCATGCATTTGTTATTTACAATGGAAATGCAGAGGTTGCAAAAGTTGTAATAAAATTTCTTTGTCCTTTAAATAGTATCATTTTCAGCATGAACAGTTTGATGTGCATCATATCCTTCAACAGGGTAAATGGGATAGTGTAAGAAGGGCTAGCCTTGGTGTTGGTCAGTCAGGATTTGGTTTAGGTTTTGCATCTGCATAACTGACTGTCTGACCCCTGGGCAAATCACTCAATCTCTAAATGTCCTTGACAATTTGAGGGACAGTAAGTTACTCAGGGATAGAGGGAGCTTCTGTGGTTGGAGTTATCCACCATGTTTGGCCATGATTAGCATATAGTACATGTATGCAAGCCTTGCCAAGAAATCTAAAAGTAGGCTTTATTCTTGAAAGCATAAGTGTGAAAACTTTGATTTTTTTTTTTTTACTATAAAATCCATGTCTGTTTGGGGTTTTATAACCTTACTTTAGTATACTTGAGAAGACTGGTATTAGTACAGGTTCTTCTTCCACCAATGGAAACTTTTAACTTCACATTTTCAGTGGTGGTTTTCAAAACCATAATGCCGACAAAAGTAAAGGAAATAACTCTGATACTCAGTGACCTCCCTCATCATAAACATTAGGGTGAGGCATAAGATAAGGAGCTGATCACCAAAGATCTTGGCTGCTGTTATGGAATTCAGCACAGAATCTAGGATGGAGAGAGAGTCCTGGACCCAGTAGATTCATCCTAGTGCTTTTCTGTGTTAATGACGTTCTTGCTGAATCAGTAGAACAGAAGATAATTGGTAACCACTGAAAAGAGTTTGGCCTACCCATCCTCACTGGAAAGATACATGGATGAAAAATATTGGTAGCTCAGATTATCACGTGCATTTGGATGGACCACTCACAATGCTTATCTATTCATCAGCCTGCCTTTCTGAGATAGACAATACAAATGGACCACAAGCTGGCCTCCAAAATAAACAGGAATAGAAGAATAGACTAGACTGACTTTAGGAAACTGTAGGGCTATAAGATGTGGAACTTGACTAACCTCTGAGAATTGAAAATGGATGTTACAGAATAACATCTCATAGTGGATGTTGGCAGGCTACAACCTAAAACTAGTGAAGAACTTGGATGAACAAGAACAAAAGATGTTATCAGGGGAAGTAGAAGAGAGGTTGGTCATTTAGAAAGAGCAAGGAATGGCAGGTGGACATCCAAGTGCTCCACAGGTGCCATGATAATGTTAGGAGACAACAAGGGTCCTTGGTACATTGAATTCACCCTATGGTGAAATTGTGGGAGGATGTGGTCACTTTGCAATCTACATTGTTAAAAGGAACATCCAAATTGTAGAGATAAGAGATCCATTTGAGTAAAGCCCACATAACTTTAGTGACAGATATGGAGAAATGCATATAATTGTCAAGTATGATACAGGCTTTCAACAGTTTCTTAATGGGTTACCTTAAAAAAAAAGTCATTTAGAAGCCAATAGTTTGGAATTTGGAACATATTGGAATAGGACTAATCTTCATTTTTTGCAATTCACTTTTCTCATAACAACCTTATATGGTAGGGTAGTAGTTCAAGGATTGTGCCCAGTTCATGGAAGAGGAAGGAGACTTGTAGAGGTTAAAAGTTGTTGCTAGACTAGCTCAGCTGAGGATTGAGAACTTTGTGGTTTAGGGAGCAGGAAATCATCCTTACGAGAGACTCAGGGAAGAGTGGGAAGGGATAGTCTCAGGTGCAGTGGTGAGGAGGCAAGGGGAAGAGTGCCTGTGGAGGTGAGCTGGTCCTGGTGACTCCTTCAAAGGGACTGCATAGAGTTGGGGAGTGCTTATAGACATAATATCTGTAGTCCTGTTATCTCAAAAACTGCATGCTCTCTTAAAACCAAAGCAAATCTTTTGTAGTAGGTAGACCTGGATATTGAATCTACGTGCTCTCAGAACCTCTTTCATTGCTTTCTCCCTCGTGTCTTTTTGGGTCAATCTCTCTTCTATCCATAACTTGGAGATAGATTTCCTTTCAAAGTGCCAGCCCCTTGTTTGATTCTTGTTCCCGCGCCATCTCCCCCCTACCATATGGACAAAGAAACTTAGTCTTTTTTGGATTCCAGCCCATTAATTTTCTGATTCAGATTTGGAAACAACACTGAAATGAACGTAAGGCATTGTCCAGAGCTATAGTATTCAAGAGTTTAGAAGATTGTAGGAAATTGAAAACTTTCTCCATCTTGGAATGTTTCCCAGTTCTTTACAAACTGTGTAAAGTGTTTTGTTTTTTAATTGGAAAGATACTTTTACTTGAGTTAAGGACATTGCATTAGGGATAAGGCTTTTTTTTTAAACTTCAAACACTTTTGTCCATTCTCTCAAGTTTTTCATCTATGAATTTATTAGTCAAGAAGAATAATTTTCATTCCATTGTGCAATTTGAGTACAAATAATCCCAGTTAAGAATATATTACTTTAGAGGGCTGGAAACATGATCACATTTGAGCTTGGTATCTCATTTTATTCATAAAGAAACTGATTTTCAGAGAGGGTAAGTCATTTGCCCAGAGTCCTAGGCATGAGGGTAAAAATTGTGTTGACATTAAAAAAATTATATAAGTAAGCTCAATTAAAAATTATTTGTATCTTGATCTTTTTTTAAAAAAAAACATTACTTTAATTTCCAAATAGTTCCCCTCTACTCTCCCCTCCCCCGAGAGCCTCTGCCTTGTAGCAAAAAAAATAAGAATGATCAAAAGGAGTTTAGCAAAACTAATCAGCACATCAACCAATTATGATAGTATATGCCATATTCCACACCTCTAGTCCTCCATTTTTGAAAAGAAGGGAGGGAAATGTATGATGGACAACCTTGGCTGTTATAATTACAGTGTTACTAGTTTTAGGCTTCCTTTTGTTGGTGTTGTTAGTTCCAATTGTGTTGGTATAGATATTGTATGTATCATTTTTGTTCTGATTGCTTCACTTTGAAATGTTTCATATAAGACTTCATTTTCTCCTCTCTACCAGGCTTCCTTTACCCATTCCCCAATTGATCAGCATCTCCTTGCTTTCCATTTGTTCGTTAAAACAAAAGAAAACCTGAAACTGGTAACACTGTCATTATAATAGCCAAGGTTGACCGTGATGCATTCCCCTCCCTTCTTTGCTACTCTAGAAAGAGAAGCCAATTTTTTAAATGATAATGACTAAATGGCAAAATTTATATCAAACTCCCAAACTCCTAAAATTTCTCATTTAGTACATATTCATTTTGATAGATTTACCTCTAAGAAACCTAGGGAAAGTATAATTTGGACTGAGTAATATTTGAACTCTAGAAAATCCAATTTATGTCTGGGAAGCCATTTATAAGTCTGACTACTGATCATTGAGGAAGCTTTAAAAAATCCCATATTAGCTTTAAATGAAATCTCTTTTCTTCTTTAGACTTTGGTTTCCTCATTTATAAAGTGAGCAAGTTTCACTAGATGGACCTCATTGCCCCTTCATGCTCAAAATCTAGGCTCTAGACTCTGAATTTGCTTATTTGTCATTAGCATACTTTGTAAGCCCTCCAACCAAGGTTTGATTTACAAGTCTTTGTTAGGTAACTGAGAGGATACAGACCAGCTCTCCCTTGACTCCAAGACCCAACTATTTTAAACTATAACATTACTTTTCAAAATAGCTTTCAAAAAAGCACTCTAAGGCTTGAAATACATATTTTGATTTGTTCCTCAAATTTGTTCCCATTTCTAGCCAGTGTTGCATAGCTTAATAATGCTCCGAGGTCTCAGGTCTTTTCTTGACTCTTAAGTTCTTTGGCTATTTTTACTACACCGTGCTACCTCAATTAGGCGATAATATCTAGGAGCTGCTGTGACATGACAAAAAATCATCATCTTTTAGACTTGGCTAATAAGCCAGATTGTCCTAAGCTGATGCTCAGAAGCCGTCTATAAGCTGAAGCCTTTCTAATTTGGTAGATCCTGTCAAGGACTTGTGTCCCACTGGCATCACCTGGGGTTACCTGTAGTTTCATAATAAGGGCCAATAAACTTATAAAAAGTAGGGTCTAAAGTGATTTCTTCCCAGGTATTATTCTTGAACAATTTTATTCTATTTGTATCTCCTTTTATAGGTGGGGGGAGGGAGGTGAAGTGATACTTAAGTGAACTGATGCCTTCTCCAAGATTCTCAAGGTAGCTTGTGGTATTACCCAGATGAAAGATTTATTCCTTGATTTGCCTCTATAGAAAAGCAAATTCTAGCTCTTTAAATATAGAATGTATACAACATAATTTTGATCTCGTACTGAGAATAGAATGAAAGGCTCATTTCTTAGCTTGGTCAATTCTAATGTTGTAATGCCACCTCCATAAACAGTTTTAGAGTTTATCTTTACTCATTTGGAATCATTTACATTTTGGAATCATTTACAAACTTTCTGAAAAATAAAATATGATGAAACATTTAAAATTCAGTGACCATTCATTCCCCTACAGAATGTATAACCTCCTTAAAATGGGTTTCTCAACAATTTTTGTGTCATGGGTCCCTACTGAGTGGCTGAGGAAGCCTACAGAACCCTTCTCAGAATAAAGTTTTCAGATAATTGTGGGAAATGCTAACTTTCAGTCAGAGGTTAGTGAATACATAAAGCTATAATATTTTTCCATCCAAATTCATGGACCCCTTTAATCTATACATGAAGCCTAAGGGAAGAACCTCTGCTTTAGAAGACCATGTAGCAAGGTCTAGTGAAAAGACCCCTTTGGATTCAGAAAAATAAGACCCTTATCCCTGGCACTTATGAGCTCTTTGACCTTAGTTGACTTACAACCTTTCTTGAGCTTTTGCTTCCACCATAAAATTGGGGTAGTAACCCTTACGATATCTACTTTACAAGGTCACAGTGAAGAAAGCTTCATAACTCTTAAGGCCTAGATAAATGTGAGTTCTCACTATTAAGGGAGTAGAAATTTTGAAATGGGACTTTTAGTCTCTCTACCTGATGCCATTTTGAAGTCACAGTTCACCTCAGCTTTAAAAGCCTTAATTAAATTATGTGAGGGTAAATTAATAGCTTAAGTTATTTTGAAGTCATAAATGAATTTCTCTTCATTTTTGGAGTACCCCTTTCTCTTATACTCAACTCTTTTAACAGCAGAAGTAGGGCAGGATGATGAAGAGATTGAGAACTAATGAACCTGACACTCATCCTCGGGGTCACATAAGACATCATAAATGTTGAGTTAGATTGGATTCCAAAATGGTATTAAATTAACTCTTCCCAAAGCCACTGATTTCATTCCGTTTATGGCTAGCTGTTATAGAGGCTTTTGAAACAATTTGAGGAAATGCTAAATAATGTATTATTTCTGAATCACTACACCATATAATTAACATCCTGTCTGGTGTTAGTGATTATTTATAGATCATAAAGTATACTGAAGCAGCCAAAGCGATAAATTGCCCAGAATGAGGCCATTTGATGAGAAAATTTCCTGTGCCCCTCAAGCCCCTCACAAAACCTGGTCTACTTTTACTTATTTTTGCCAAAGGTAAATCCAGGGAAAGAATGGTTTAGATGATTTTAGGGAGAAGGCATTCAAGGTAAAGTTCTTTTCTCTTCCAAGTGAATACTATCCAAAGAATGGTTAAAAGCACAGACCAAGCATTCTTAACCTTTTCTATGCTAGACACCTGTTTGGCAATCTGGTGACAACTCTGGATCCCTTCTCAGAGTGATGTTCTTAAATTCATAAAATAAAGTACTTAGGATTATAAAGGAAACCAATTATGTTGAAATACAGTTATTAAAATATTTTTTTTAATCCAAGTTTATGGACCCTCTCCCCCCAGCCCTAGGTTAAGAACCCCTAATAGAGGTGGCCATTCATGTACTGGCCATAGGGATCTATAGATCCATAAGTAAAATAAACCGATGATTCTTTTTTTAAAGCCTAGTCAGTGCCCTTTACATTTCATTAGATATTTCTGGAAATATTTCCCTCCTTTCCTTCTCATCTTCAAATAACCCCCACACACACACACCTTATAGCAACATATTTTCAACAAAAACATTGGCTATAGTGACTTAAGTCTGATGATCATGTAATCTGTCTTATTTTTTTGCTGAGAGAAGGGGTTATGATTCATTCATTGTCTGTTCCTGGATTTCCTTATTAGTTTTTAATTTGCATAAGACTGTCTCCCTTCTAGCAATCTTGTGATTGACACCTGTATAGTAATTGTGTATAATGTCCTTTAGTTTCTGCTTATTTCATCCTCCATCAGTTCATGCCAATCTTTTCAAGTTCTCTTCGTCCTACACTTCTTCGTCTACCAGTTTATTCGGTTCCCTCTCCCCAACTGATTGTCACCACTCTATTTCCATCCAATTCCTTGTTACTGTAAAAAGTCATGCATAAGATTTCAATCTGTCCACCAGCCATTCCTACCATCCCTTTGGCAAAGAGCCTGGGATTCTTTTGTGGGTCTGGGAATGTTTGGATAACTGACTATTGAGACTCTGAAGTGGCAAGCATCTCTTGTAATTACTGTGAGACCATAGATGTGACAAGAAAATAAAGGAGCATTTAGTGGTGGTTAACCATCACAAGAATTTTAGTGCTAGAAGACATTGTAGGGCTGATCTCTTCTAGTCTCCCTTCTCCCATATTCTTACAGATGAAGACACTGAGGCCCTCAAATAAGGAGGGACTTGCCTAAGGTCACACAGCTTGTCACTACCGATTATATACACTAGTACTCTTTCTACTATGTAACAGAATCCCGGAGAAGGCACTATCAAGTCAGGCCTTTTCCTCATTGAATAATGTTAGTTTATCTCATAGAGCTTTTAGGTTCATAGAGAGCTTTGCCTGCATATTTCATTGGATCCCTTGCAATAATACTGTGAGATGCGTGATGGATCTCAGAGCTGGGGAGTAACTGTAATCATTCAGTGGAAAAGTATTTATTAAGAGCCTCCTATGTTCCAGGGCCAATTCTAGGCTCTGAGATAGAAAAATAAAATGTTCTCTCTTTTATAAAGTAGCTTATTATTCTATTGGGAATATATTTGTAGCACATTTTTATATATTATATAGCACATATATTTGTAAGCATTTACAGAATTTTTACAGAAATATTTACAGAATAAATGCAAAATAAATGCAAGGGAGGATATTAGTGGTTATGAGGTTTAGGAATGGCATTGTGTAGGTAGCTGCTTAGACTTTTTCTGGAAGGAAGTTAAGGGTTCTGTGAGGTGAATGTGAATAAAGGAGCATATGTCAAGCTTGGGGGGCTGCCAATGAAAAGGCATGGAATTGGAGGTGTGGGTGAGGAATAGAGACCAGTCTGGTCAAATCCTGGGGATTATCTAGTCTAATCTCTTCATTTTACAGATGAGAAAACTGAGTCTTAGAGAAAGTCATTATTTTTATCCAACAAAAAATGACTGCTCAGTCACCTTATTGTTCAAAGTCTTGGGCTGTCTCCATCCAGGTTGGAGAATAGACGGTGGTGGTGGTGGTGGGGATGATTTGACCTGACCAGCCCATCCTGGGTCCCATCTCTCCCTTCCTGAAGACTTGGAAAAGAAAGTTCTTGACACCAAAGATCCTGGGCTGTTAAATGACTCATCATCAGTGGGAAATAACATTAAAGACAATGTGTTCCCGTCTACATTGCCTCTTCCCTCTAAGGAGCATGGGGCCTTTCTGTCTGACCTAAAACCTCCTCAATGGGTGGTCTTCCCCTATTAGAAAGTGTGCTCCTGGAGATCGGGGAATATCTTTTCTGTTCGTGTGCCAAGCACTTAGCTCACTGTGCCTCGTCAGCACTTTATAAATTTCATTTATTCAAGTGGCAGGCTGGAATTGGAACTCAGAGACTTTTTTTTGACTCAAACTCCTTCCCCTCCACCATTTACAGAGATTTTAGTTCAATACTAACAATATAAATGGAAATTTTGGCAAAGCTAAGATTGAGTGTGTAATAGGCCTCTGGTTTTGAGTTGTTTGATATCACAGCTCTTCCCCAACCCCATTTCCTGAAGGGGGAACATTGCCAGCTAATGACTTTTTTTATTACAAGTTCATGCCCATCAGCCACAAGAGTAATTGCATGATCTTGTATCGATGGGAAATTTACCTGTGTGTGCCCAGCTTAGCTACTATGGTACCACAAATACCTCACCACAGTCACTCTCTGAGGACAACTTGTCCCATGTAACCACATTCATCTTCCATTTCACCTGGAGACTAAAGGAACTTCTTTAGCTCCTATTAGAACAGTCACCTCAATTAGGAGATTTTTTTTTTAAATGACCTGAATTCTGGGAAGCACCCCTACTTGTCAGGAAATGAGCCATGGTTTGAAGTATATTTTGTATGAGTTTTGAAATATCACTTACTGGAATTTGAAGGCAAATTATCATTCTAATTTATAATGTTTAGAGTAAAAAGTACATTTTTTTTGTTATTTTTAGTAGGTAAGCTATTTATCTGATCCTTAGCACTGATGATTTTACTAATTGAGTGAATTGAGGTTCAAGTAATAAGGACATTTTTTCTTATTACACAAGCAAAGGAGTCTTGATTTATTTGTAAACCTTGATTCAGAAGGCCATGGGTTTTAGATCATTCCATACTACCTATATAATCTCAGGTGAAATGACTTCACCTTGATGGTCCTCAGATTCCTTCTCTGTGAAATGAGCTGGTGGACCAGAGGGTGAAGTCCGAGGTTTCTTCCTACTTGAAATCTAAGATTCTGTGTTCTTTGTTCCCCCTTTTTATAAAGAATCTTTAAAGGTGGAATATATATCAATGCTTGGCCAAAATGAGAATTGGTACTCCCATGAGCTCTGGCTAAGAGAAAGTGTCTGTGTTTGATTAGGATGGTCCCCAGTGGTAGTGGCCTAAATGTCTTCCAGATTCTCCAAGGACCTATTGGTTGATTAGCTCCAAGTTAACATTTTTCACACGACTCTCATTTCTAAATGTGTCCCTCCTCTTCTGACCCACTTCTCAATCACTATCCAACTATTCTTTGTAACAAAAAATTAGACTGAGAAAATAGTGGTTTGGTAAAACCAATCAAAACATCAACTAGGCCTGGTGGTGAATGCAGTATTCCACACTCAAAGTCTTCCATCTCTGCACAAAAAAGGGAAGAGATACATTGTCTCATCTCTTCTCCTAGACCATGCTTGGCTATTGTAATTACACAGTGTTTGGGTTTTTTGGTTTTTTTTCTATTTAATGTTGCAAAGTCAGTGTGTATATTGTATTCTTGGCTCTGCTTATTTTACACTGCATCAGTTGCTAGAAGTTTTCCTGTGCTTTTCTGAATTCATCATATTAATCGTTCCTTTCTAGCACAGTGATTTTTGCCGTACCTTGATTAGTCATCTTTGGCAAAACGTGGAAATGAAGTCAGAGACAGAAATAAAGACCATATCTATACCAAAATATTCATGGCAAAACTTTTCATAGTAGGAGAATTGGAAACAAATTTATATTTGTCTTATTATTAGTGAATTGGAGGTGTTGTTCAAATTTGATGAATGGTTTTTCGTTCTTAAAAACTTTATTCATATCCTTTGACCACTTAGCCATTGGGGCTCCAATATGATCTTAAATATTTTCTCAGATTTTGGTAGCTGTGAACATTTATCAAAATCTCCTCTTAGTCAAAGGGAATATTTGTAACATCACCAGTCTTCTTGGTAATGTGGTCAGTTTTGTGGTTTAAGGAGGAATATTGAAAACTGCCTACTAAAGTCGATCGGCGTTTTTGGTGGTGGTCAGATAACTCAGTCTTCCATTGCTAAAGAGAGCAGTATGCCCTGGTTCTCCACAGTGCCATTTTTATCTCTATAGGAAATATATTGATCAGCAAGCATTTATGAAATGCCCCCTCTGTGCTAAGTGCTGGGAAACAAAGACAGAAGTTGAAATAATCTGGGGCAGCTAGGTGGTGCAGTGAATAGAGCACCAGCCCTAGAGTCAGGAGGACCTGAGTTCAAATATGACCTCAGACACTTGGCACACTTACTAGCTATGTGACCTTGGGCAAGTCACTTAACTGCCTTGCCTTCCCCCCAAAAAACGTTGACATAATCTCTGCTTTCAAGGTGCTCTTATAGATACTTTGTCTATATCTCCAGCTTCTTTGCTTTATCTGTGTTAGAATAAAAATGCCTCTTTTGCCCCATCATATTGTAGAATACCTAGGAAATCATAACCAGGATTTGTTCTCAGTAGTCTTTCCAATGATCCTATGTCTTTTAAAAAAGAAATGTATATTTAATGGATTATAGTGCATTTAGAGAAGACTTATAGTCTGCAGAGAAACTTAGATTTTCATTTTTTAAGACATTATACTTTGCTCATTCTGATTATGTGAGATGTTTTCATACAGTAGTTTTCCACCCACAACCCAGTCCATACTAGGGTACTTGTATATCCTGGAGAGCCACCATTGTGGCAGCCTTTCTTTGGGGACTTGAGGGATTGTTTCTCTGGATGAGGCTTAAGACAGAGCAGCCACACACCAAACCACCTACAGGGAATAGTGTTCTCACCAGGTTCCAGTATGTTAGCACCATGCCCTACTTTCAGCCCAATTACATTGTTGACTGTGATAATTAAATGAAACTTGCCAGATGGATGCATGCATGGTGTGCTGCTTTGTCTTCTTGCTCTATTTGTGAAAGCTGGCATGGGCTTCCAATGCTTGAGTGTTCCTACCTTCTGATTGCTTGAGAATACGTGTGTGTGTGTGTGTGTGTGTGTGTGTGTGTGTTCGTTCCACTTCATGGGGCTGCTCACCAACAGCATCAGGCTTAAATGATGGGGTGGTATGCTTACTATGTGCCAAGACATATTGCCTGGGGGGAGGTGTGTTGCAAGAGTCATCCTACAAAGAAATTGTTGTTTTCTTGGTGTGTCTGCCCTTTCAGGAAATAAACTTCCAAAGATTAAAATCTCAATCTTTTTTGCTCTGATCACTCATTTTCTATCAGTTGCTAGCGACATTGTAATATTGCAAATCCAGGATATGCTGTTTGTTTAAATAATATTGCAATGGCCATCCATAATGTGTGGAACTAAAATGACATACCTGCCCTCTTTGAAAATAACAGCTTTCAGATGTTGAAAAACACTATTTTAAGCCACATAAGAAATGGCCAGCTTAGTAGACTAGTAGGAATGCTCTGTTGAATAGGGAACTTCCACTTATGGGCGTCATTAATGCTAGTCTGCACATATTGTTTCAAGACCCACAAAATGCTTATAATAGCCTGGCGAGTTAGCATTTTCTGTTTTTATTTGTTCTATCATCGATTTGTGATTTGTGCTCATGGGGGCAACTTTTACAGACCAATAGTTCATCTGAAACACAATAATCCTAGTGCAAAATTGCCCATGGATAGGCAAGAAGGCTTAGAGTAGCGGTTCTCAACCTGTGGGTTGCAACCCCTTTGGGGGTCAAATGACCCTTTCTCAGGGGTCACAGGGGTCACCTAAGACCATCAGAAAACACACATTTCCGATGGTCTTAGGAACTGAGACACTGCTCCTCTTGTCTCCAGGTGGGTCTGCTCACATGCAGATACACCCACATATGCAGCATGAGGAAGGTTGAGAACCACTGGCTTAGAGGATTATAAGAGTGGGCTTTTGCAGTGAGGAAAGCCTGGATTCAAGTTCTGCTTTGAAGCTAGTTTTATGACAGAGGTCAAGGCAGTGACTCGGTGACCTCACATAATCCTGTGAAATAGAATTCAAGGTCATTGGGATTTTGAGAGCTTGAAGATATTCCAAGAGTTATCTGGTCCCAAGCGATGTGGGAAAGGAATCTCCATACTCAGTAAGGGGTCATCTAGCCTTTGCTTGAAAGTCCTCACATTGGGATAGGTTATCTATCTGCTTCTTGAAACAGACTATCCTATTCCTTCAGAATTCTAAACAAGGAGATTGCTTTTGTTTTTTCCCCCTGATATTAAGCCTCAATTTACCTTGTAACTTCTCCTCATTGCTATATATTTGTCTTACCTCAGTAGGACCTGATTTCTGTAGAGGAGGGTAGGACTTTCCACACCACAAGTTCCCTGCTTTGATTAAATAACCAGTCTAGGCAAAACCCCATCTCCCGAAACCAGCCAAGGAACAAAACTCAGACCAACAATTATTTAGTTAATTGGATTGTTCTGAGAAAAACACCTTATTTGAATCTCTAAGGAGGAATCTGAGCATTTTTCCAGGCTTCCCTGTCATTGTTAAAAT
Source organism: Pseudochirops corinnae (assembly GCA_028646515.1). Taxonomy (NCBI): domain Eukaryota; kingdom Metazoa; phylum Chordata; class Mammalia; order Diprotodontia; family Pseudocheiridae; genus Pseudochirops; species Pseudochirops corinnae. The sequence continues at coordinate 103,071,088 of CM053592.1, read as the reverse complement.
GTGCCATTTCAAGGTAATCCCTTTGTTAGAACAAACCAGTTGTTTACTTGAACCACTGACCTACTCATCTCTTGGTTAAGAGAGTGCCTATATGTGGAATTAAATATGAAGTAGAAAATTTCCTCTCTACTATATCTTCTTCCCCATTACAGTTCTTATTTGAATATTTTAATATTAAAGATAGTAGGCTCCAGAAAGGAACCTTGAGACCATCTTGTGTTTATAGAGGAAAATGTCCCAAGGCATAGAAGGCTCTTCCCACCTGCCACTTCTCTTCAGCCTTTCCTATTCGTGTGGGAATGTAGGAATCCTGCCCTGAACGTGTACCCCTTTTTATCCAAAAATGAGATTTGGATGGGACTTGGGCAGGTCCTTTAACTTCCATGGGCCTTGGTTTGCTTATTTGGAGAACGAGGGGGCTCCAGGAGAAGATGGCTTCTGTGGTCTCTGCGCATTCTGGATCCACAATTTGAGGGGTCTTCATGGTTATTTAATCTAGTTTCTCAACCAAAGTAGGAATTCATTCCACGGTTTTTATGCCAGATATTCCTCCAGCTTCAACTTGAACATTTCCAATGATGTGGAGCTCACTACCTCGTTAGTTAGGTAGCTTGTTCAGTTGTTGGTTAGTCTAACTTTTTAGGATATGCTCCCTTTTATTGAACTACAATATGTCTACCTGTAACTTCAACTCATTGGTTCTACTTTTGTACTTTGGAGTAATAATGTCTAATAATGATAGGTAGTAACTAGCTTAGTTTAGTTAGTTATTAGCCCCATTTTATAGGTGAAGAATTTGAGATCCAGAGAGGTATGTGTAGTGTTTTACCCACAGTCGCATAGCTCAGGTCTTCTGACCCTGTTCTATTGCCAAGATCCTTTCTAGCTCTGAGAACCTGTGATAAAGAAGGAAGGGGACCTTGAGCAAGCGAATAGTTGAAGCCTTCTGAATTGTGACGATTTTTCTTCTCTTTCAGCAAAGCCAGAGATTCTTACATCTGACAGACTCATGAATGGTCTGCTCCAGTGTGTGGCAGCAGGGTTTCCCGAACCTACAATAGATTGGTATTTTTGTCCAGGAGCTGAGCAGAGGTGAGATGATTTATTTCTGGCACTACTTTAAATTCAAAAGGAACAGCTTCTGTTCAGTTGAATTCTGAGTACATTTACACGTACACATACACACACACGCACAAAATCTTTGATTTTTCTTTTTATTGGTGCAGCTTTTTGATTGGAGTGGAGGGGGTGGATAATTGCTGTGTTTTCCTTGGTAGATACTAATTTTGCAATTCTGTTTCCAGAAAAATGATTACTGAATGACTTCTCTATTTTGGTGGTTATCTTTTTGGATTTATCATGCAATTTCTAGCCTGCAGGTAGATAAAGCAATTTTCCAGGGCACAGTAATTAGATTTCCATTTTATACACAGGGGGTAATGTGTGTGGGAAATGTGGCTGGAGTGATCATGAAAAAATTACCTCAGAAGTTAATTACCAAGATGCCAAGAAGTAATGATCCTGCAATTACAAGCATGGATACAGTATTTGTAAGCTGGGTATTAAAAAGAGTCTTCTCTCCTTGATTGGCTACACAGAGCATTAACGGAGCATACACAATATTTTTGTTGTTCTTATTTGGGGGGGTTCTTATTTGCCTCATTCAACACTTACCCCTTCAGGCAGCTAGATAGTGTAGTGGATAGGGCACTGGGTGGGGAAACCAGGGAGACTCATCCTCCTGAGTTCAAATTCAGTTTCAGACACTGTGACCCTGGACAAGTCACTTATCCCTATTTTTCTCATTTTTTTTTTCTATAAAAATGAGCTGGAGAAGGAAATGACAACCCATTCCAGTATCTTTGCCATGAAAACCTCAACTATGGGGTCATAGAGAGTCAGCTGTGACTGAAAATGACTGAACAACAACAAAATCACTTGTACCTTAAATTGGCTTTTCATAGTATCTGAAGGCTAGCCAATTAATTGGTGGGGCTTTATCCAACAAATATTGTTTTATGATTAGGTTCAAAGCACAGGTGGACATGATTGGAGCCAGTAAAAATTGTAATTTTGTGATTCGAGAATCAAAATTTCAGAGTTGGAAGTCGGTGGGGGGATGACTATTTACAGTGAAGGAACCCCAGAAAGGTAAAGTCTTAGAGATTTAGTATAGTAGATGTGAGACATCTTTTAATCTAGATACTGAAAGAGCTTTTATGGTTCCATACTATATTTGGGGATCTATCTCATTCCTCTCTCCCCTTTATCTACGTTGGGCACTAGTGGATGGTTTGGCAGAGTTTTAAGACCTTTAGAGAGTACTTTGTTCAGGTAGCTATTGGTTATCCTAGCATTGTTGTACTAAGGAAACCCTGCAATAACCCTCACTTGGTCATTGATATGACAGGAGGAGAGGGGAGATGTTCTTTTCAATGGTGCCCTTCTGAGGCATTATTTGAAGGTAGACCAGACTACAGAATAGCTAAGCTCAAGAGAGAGAGGTGTACCTTCCAGTCTTCACTATGGAATACTTAAAATTAAGAATTGTGCTCCTAGTAGGTGCCCCATTAACACATCTTCATAATTATGCATTATCCTCTGTGAAATAAATGCTCATTTCAGAATTAGTTGCTTTTGGGGGAAAAATAAGGTAGAAAGCTTGTGTTAAGATGTTTAATCTTCTAATGTAGGAGAGATGTATGTAGATTTTTTTTTTATGTAGTAAGAATCCTTGTTAATTGCTTCTAGGTGTTCAGCATCTGTTCTGCCAATGGATGTGAAGATAAATTCATCCATGCTGCCACCCTTTGGAAAAATAGTGGTTGAAAGCACCATTGATTCCAGTACATTTAAAAACAATGGCACTGTTGAGTGTAAGGCTTCCAATGATGTTGGCAAGAGTTCAGCCTTTTTTAACTTTGCTATTAAAGGTAACATTAAAGGTATATTTCTTTTTAATGCAATTTAAGGGGATATTTTAGTCTCTTCCACCATGTCCCTCATGATTTAAGCACATTTCATCATTTGTTATTTTTTGTCATATTATCACACTGTATGATCTGAAAGATATTAAAATTCATTTCATAACAGTTTAGCTCATTTTATGTACTTTGTGAAACGTTACCATACCATTGGGAATTGGAAAATTGATGTTGACTTTGTCCATGTTCACTCCTGCACATCTGATTAAAATTGTATTTTGTTCCCCCATCTAGCAAGATTTTTAGTGGAGGGAGGAAAGAATAGAAAAATATAAGGGGTCACTGAATTATTGAATATCCCATATAATAATGGTTATGAAAACATGAATAGCTCCTTAATACTGGTCTGTTGTTTTTCAATTACAACAAACATTTATTGAGTACCTAATGTGTGCAGAGCCCTCCTAAGTGCTGGGAGAGAAACAAAGACTAAAAAAAGACAAGGCCCTTGCCTTCATGAAACTCATAGTTAAATAGGATATAACATAACAAATATGTATGGTAAAAAAAAGTCATACATGATGAATTGCACATAAGATGTGCAAATCAGGTATTATATACCAAGAGGAAGGTAGAAGAAAAGATCTGAGGTAGGAAGTTATTGAAAAGGATTACAGAGCAGGCTGTATTTTAGCATGAGACCTTGAAGGAGGGGCACACTTTCAACAAAATAGAGACAGTTGAGGGAGGGGTGGAGTTCCAAGAGCTAGAGAATGAGACTAGGTGATAGTTCTGTTTATTTTAAGCATTAGATTGTGTCAAAACAGTTCCTTTTTCTATGCTGTCATGTTAACCACTTTTAAAAAATATGAAATGTGGTTCATGCAGAGTCTCTTTCTGTATCTGAAATGGGCAAACATCTCAGGAGTTACTTAGAAAAATTCTCATTTAAAAAGGAGACCTGAAAATGTTTTCTATCCCAGTTCCTTATTTCCTAAGTTGGCAAAGACTAGTGTGTTGCCCGCCCCACCCCCATTCCCACTCCCTACAGCCCCAAAAAAGTTTTCAGTCTTTGAGTAATGAGGAGGAAGATTCTTACATTGCTATGCATCGCTGATTCTTGACCAAGACCTTGAAAAAACTTGAAAAGGATTTAAAGAAAGCTATGAAACATACATTTCTTGATGAAGTCTTAGCATCCAGACGACATACAAGTGGAAAGAACTCTTTAAAAAAGTAGTGTAGAAAAAGTAATCAAGGGTATCCCCTTCCTCATTTAGAGTATTAGGAGAACACAACTTTTCTCACAAAGTCGTCTTGTTTAAGGGGCTTTTTTTGAAGTCTAGAAAGGGAACCTTGAGTAAATACCAACAATAATAAGATGATTAGAATGAGTGACTGGTTGTTGCTGGAGGAAATTATATTGATTTGATCCACTACAAATTTATGCTCACTCAAATGGCCCCTCCTTATTGCCCTGACATTTTTTTATTCATCTCTTATCGACCATTCCATTTCTGGTATCAGATGCTCTGAAACTTCTTTCTCTCCTCAAGCCTTGAAATCTCCAGTCTTTGCTTTACGCTTACCTCCTGCCTGACTTTGTCTCCTAGGATGTGTACTGCTCTCTAAGAAAGACACTTCATTCTTGAACAGGGACTGAATGGAGGCAAGCCCCACTGTGCCATGATTTAGATAATCTATGCTAGACAGAATCTGATCTTGGTGTTCTTGTCATTGTTTCCTCTGCATCAGCATAAGCTTTGTGAGGGGCATTAGCAACCAAATTACTGAGAAAGATGCCCATTAACTGGAATGACTCTCTAAGGCAGGGATTCTTAACCTGGGCTCCATGAATTAAAAAAAAACAATTTTTTGGGGGGGGGGGGAGAAGTATATATTAATATAATACTTTCCTTCATAATTGTATGTATTTTATTTTCTGCATTTAAAGCTATTATTCTGAGGAACCCCAGAAAGGTTAAGTACCCCCCACCCTATTCCTCCCAGCCTTTGCATTTCCTCTCTATTCTATGTAGTTTAACCCCAACCACTGACTCCCCTGTCCTGTCCTGCTCTATTTCATTATTTCAAGGCCTTCTGGTCCCATGTCCATTCCTCAGGGATGCCCTTGAATCAATTTCCACTTCTCCTCTTTGCCCTCACCCAGCTTGCTCCTGCACTCAAGACAGCCAGAAATTATTCTTTTCCATCAAGGCCTTCACATTGGTTAAGAGTTATGTGTGGAGGGAAGTCTTCCCTTAGTCTGGCTCTGTCCCGGTCTCCTGAAGGCCTCTTGACTTGGGACGATTAGAGATCATCTGTCATGAGTTTGCCTCAACTCCTTTCACCTTCTCTCAATGTCTTTGTCTATCTAGTGCTTTCTTGTAGTCTAGCAGGAATGGGTAGTTCTTTTCGAGAAGGCTAGCTCCTCTACCCTTCCTCCTTTATTTCATTCTCTTCCATGCCCACTAATCTTTCTGACATCATCTTCTATTAACACACCACACACACACACACACACACACACACACACACACACACACCCACACCCCTCTTGTATGTACCATTTTCTATAAGTTGCCTCCCCCTATAAAATTGAGGGAAGAGATCACGTTTTTGCTTTTTAATAGGGCTAGTGCCTAAGTGTATAACAAATGGTTGTTGTCTCACCTTGTTCAATCCCCTCTTTTATCCTGTGTTAATTACTAGCTCAGTCTCCTTAGTCAGCAATCATGCTGAGGTTGGCAGGGGAAGGGAACCACCTTTACCTCAACCCAGCTCCCCTTCTAGCTCTTGCCTTCTGTGTCTCTATTGCCAAGCCAGAGGGGAGCAGACAACATTTCTTGCCTCTATCTTACCTCTCAGTTTAGCTCCCATCCAATCTGACAAGTTTCCCCAAAGGCGAAATTCCCCAAAGGAATTTCTTTATTGTGAAGTCCAATGACCTTTTTTTTTTCTGTCCTCATCCTTTTTGTCCTTTGGGAGTGACATTTGGTCCACTTGCTGTATCATGATACAGCTTGTTTTCCCTTGACTTTTGCATCTATAACACAGCACTCATGGTTTCTCTCTTCCTCTCCACCTGTTCCTTCCCTTCTTCTTTCTAGCTTATCATCCTCTTCTCTACTATCTGTACATTCGGGTGCACTCATCTACTCCCATGCCTTCAGTTTTCACCTCTGTGATGGTGACTCCAAATCTCTATCCCCAAGCTCTGCCCCAAGCTTCTTTATCTCCAGCTGCCTCTTCTTCTCTACTTGGATGCCATGCTAGTAGCCCATATACCTAAAAGCAAACTAATCCTCCTTCCTTTTTCTTAACATCTCTAACTGGGTTACTAAACCCACTATCCTTCCATTTACCCAACTCCCTTACCTTGGATGTTGTCCTCTCCCTTTTTTATGCAAAGTGAGTGGCCAAGATCTTTCAATTTGGCTTTAGAAATAATATTCAACTCATCTCTTCTGCACTTAAAACTATCTTATGTGTCACAAACTTTGCTTTTCTTGCCTAAACTCTTATAGTAGCCTCCTAACTGGACTTCCTACTTCTACTCTATCCACACTTTAATATATCTTTTATAAGGTAATGTTCCTATTGCAGTGCTCTGATCACTTCACTCCATTCTCTACTTAGAAACCTTTCGTAGCTCCCCATTGTTTATTGATTAAAGCATTCCCACTCCACCCCAAATTGTGGCAATAAGGACTCTTACAATTGGACTCCCAATATACTTTTCCAGCCATACCTCCATATATTCTAGGTTCCCGCCATATTGGAGTATTCCCTAACTGCCATCCTTGTCCTGCCCTTTGTCCTCTCTGCCTTTACTCTAGCTGTCTCTCATACCTGAAATTGATGGATTCACCTCCTCTCCTTCATCTCCCACCTTTTTTTTTCAAGACCCAACTCCAATGCCATTCCCTTCTCCCCTGATATCCGCCCCCATGCTCCGTCTGAAAGGTGTCTTAGCTACTATTTTTCATCACACTTTGGCTATACCTATTCTTTGCAGTCAACCATTGTCTCCCATGATCTCCCATGTTTCTTGACTCCTAGAATTTGTCTTCTCCAGTCAGATGGTGAGCTCCTTGAGAGAAGATTCTGTGTCCTGTCTGTCTTTGTTTGCCAGCACCTAGCTTAGTGCCTTGTTCCCAGTAATAAATGTTTGTTGAATTGATTGAAGCAGGGACTGCCAGACTGAGCTTTAGATCCTGTGTCACTTGCAGTAATCCATGGGGGAAGAAGAGATTTGATGATTATTTCTGGGCTACAATTCCACTGTGCTCTCTCTCCCTTTCAGAACAAATCACCTCGCACACGCTATTCACACCTTTACTGATTGGCTTTGTGGTAGCAGCGGGACTGATGTGCATCATTGTAATAATTCTAACCTACAAGTATTTCCAGGTAACTTTCAGCGCTTTCTTATTTAGAGGCTAGTGGCTGAAATCCCAGCATCAGAAGGTGACGTTTTTCTCTTTGGGTAATGCTGTCCTCTTCTTTCCTCCCTAACAGAAACCCATGTATGAAGTTCAGTGGAAAGTCGTGGAAGAGATAAATGGGAACAACTATGTTTACATAGACCCAACACAACTTCCTTATGATCACAAATGGGAGTTTCCCAGAAACAGGCTGAGTTTTGGTCAGTGAGAAATGGGGGCTTTCCATGTAACCTTTCTGTGGACTCTTAAAAGTGAATTTGGGGAAATCATTCTGACAACTTCCTTTGTTTCATTCGACCTGAAATCATGGCTCTGTTTTCTCAGTTAGAATTTTAAGACCATAAGAAGAGTCTGGTTTGAAATGAATGTTAAAGGGGCAGAACTGTAATCAAAGTTGTCTCTTTATTTTTTTATATCTTTCCTTTCTTCCTTTCTTCTTTCCTTCCTTCCTTCCTTCCTTCCTTCCTTCCTTCCTTCCTTCTTTCCTTCCTTCCTTCCTTCCTTCATCACTTCTTTCTTTGCCTTATTTACTTTAAAGACACATATCATGCATCCAAGAGTAAAAGCACTTCCTCCATTGGGTTTGTTTCAGGGAAAACACTTGGTGCAGGAGCTTTTGGGAAAGTGGTTGAGGCTACTGCCTATGGCTTGTTTAAATCGGATGCTGCAATGACTGTTGCTGTGAAGATGCTGAAGCGTAAGTGTCCCGGGGATTGGATGAGTAGTAGCAACATCATCCCACTATACATGTAACTTGCTAAATAAGATGTTTCTAATTCCAGCAAGTGCCCATTTAACCGAACGAGAAGCTCTAATGTCTGAACTGAAGGTCCTGAGTTACCTCGGTAACCACATGAATATAGTGAATCTTCTTGGAGCATGCACTATTGGAGGTAACATTTAGAAAACCTTTACTTGCTGCCTAATTAGCAAAGGGAGGGGAACTTTGTGACCAGAGCATTTGATGAAAGTTCCTCGTGAGACATTACACTATTCTTTTTATCTCGTTAGAGTTTTGCTTTGGAGAATTGCAAAATAATCAATTTTTTAAAAGAATCTTAGCCTGATGGGTTTGGAGGCAGTAGCTTTGAATATAGTCTACTTATGCTGACAGACCCACTGAACTCCAGAATTGGAAAGGGTCTAGGCACCAACAGAGCTCAGCCTGTCTGGTTAGAAAAATAATGTACTACCTGGAGTATAAGAACAAAGCATGTTTAAGGTGAGTAAGGTTGGACAGATTCATAGAAAAGTGGTTGTTTTTTTTTAACAGTTATGAATTGTTAAGGAGTAGCTAGTAAGTAAATTTTAATCATAGCTTGTTGATTTTGAGCTGAAGTGACATAGTCATAAAATTAAAGTACTTTTATTAACAAGGAACACTCATTGCCCAGGTAACAGTTCAACCCCACTTCCCCATTCAGATTCCTAAAATTCCACCCCACTTCAGTCTTGTCTCAGCAGGCTCTTCCACGTGAGCAGCTTTAGTTATTACACCACAGAGGATGTTCCCTTCATCATTTCCATCACATTACAGACAGAGTGTCACACTCTGTGGTAAACAGAAGTGAATCAAAGGGATTAATGTTGGAAGCCTGATAATACTATAACATTTGAAAGAAATAACTTCCGTCAGGATATGAGCAAAACCAAACAGATGCATTGAGCCCTAGACACAGACTTATCCCATATGAAAGCCAAGGAAAAAAAGAATCACTTGTTTCATTCTTTGCCCTGTATAATGATGCAGTTCAAGAAGAACCACTAATGGATGTTATTTTGTTTGGACAAGAGGAATTAAAAATCAAATTGTTTGATATGAGTAGGCTCAAGCCCTCCTCAACCATATCTGACTTAGTTCGCTGTTTGGCAGTAAGGCTACTTTACAAACTTAGCCCCTTCTAACTCTTTCTCCTGTAGGGCCCACATTGGTCATTACAGAATATTGTTGCTATGGTGATCTTTTGAATTTTTTGAGAAGAAAGCGGGATTCATTTATTTGCTCAAAGCATGAAGACAATGCAGAAGCGGCGCTTTATAAGAATCTTCTTCAGTCAAAGGAGTCTTCATGGTAAGGCTGATTTACATAAGTAGTACATAGGAGACATACAGGGTCATGAGAGCTGGCAATCAAGACTGTTTTTTTTTTTTTTTTAATGAGCTGAGGTAGACTTAAGGTGCAGAACCCAAGCTAATAAATCATTTAAATGGATGGTATTTAAGTGGGTCTGACTAATAATCCAAATTACTTGATGTGTAGATAAATATATACATGCATTTATTTAAAATTGTTCGATGTTTTCTTCCCTTGCATTCTCTTTGTATTTTCCTAAGCTTTAGACTTACCTGAATGAATTTTATGCCACTTACTTCTTATACTAGCCCCTTTCCATAATATTGTTTCTGCTACCATCAGTTAATTTATCACTAATTTGGTATAGGCAAAAGCTTACTGCTATCTTGAAACTTGTCAGTTATCAAAATAAATTCCTTAAAAATCTCAAGTTAGAAAAGCCGAAAGCTCTGATTTCCATCCTGAAAGCATCTCTCTCTACTGTTTGACTTCCTCCTCTGTCCCCCAGCCTCGCACAACCCTGAAATTTATTATTTTTTTAATGTACTTTGCCTTTCTTGCTTAGATGCCATATGAACACACTTTTTCTTCCATACCTTGAGAATGACCCTCCTACTTCCATGATACCTAGACCATTAGATGAGATAGCGTTAAAGTCCTATAAATGTCAACAATTATTTTTAATGTATAGTCCCAACTAATTTTTGTCCCATTGATTACTTCATGCATTTATGGTGTAGAGTTTCCATTCCTTCTTAGGGAGGTCCAGAGGTCCATGTGCCTTACTGCCGTAAGAAATTCCCTTCATGTTAGGCCATATCACTTTTCTTTTCTATATGCAACTCTTTTTTTTTTTCTTTTTGGCGGGGGAAGGTAGAGCTATTGGGGTTAAGTGACTTGCTCAAGGTCACGTGGCTAGTAAGTGTGTCAAGTGTCTGAGGCTGGTTTTCAGCTCAGGTCCTCCTGACTGCAGGGCTGGTGCTCTATTCATTGCAACACCTAGCCACCCCTCCATATGCAATTCTTAATCTTTACCACTTAGCACATACATGAAGCTTTTCCTGACTTGATCAGCCTGGTTTGAGTTATTTCAGTAATTCTAGTCGTATATCAGCAGAAGTCTCTAAATGTGTCATCTTTCATAGTGTTTATGACATATTTGTACATATGTTCCATGAAGGAAGGTCCATCCTCCTAATTCTTATGTAACTTCTTCATCCAGTTTAGTCCAATGAACATTTAGTACAACAACTACTATTTTCCATATACTCTGTTGGGCCCTGATGAGGTAGATACAAAAATGAAAGAGCCCTTGCCCCCCATAAGCTTACAGTCTCTGGTGCTCACCCGCCCAAAGTATCCACCTTTGGTGTGTTGTGACTGCCTTCTGCATATGTTGAACGCTCTTATGATGTTTTGTTGACATTTTATTTGCTTTTAAGGCTTTTAAGAAATAAATAAACCTGTGAAATTGCCTCACACTAAAGTTTTGGACATCCAGTATTTCATTCCAAGTAAAATTTCCTTCAACAAATACGACAAGGTGCCCCCTAAGATGCAATAAAAGTAGAGTACTGACTTACCCTTCGACCTTGGTTCCAAAGTACATGTTATTTGAGTGAAAGTGGGAACACTTGCTAATTTCTGAAACTCTGGCATAAACTTTTTAAAGTGGAGGAACAGGGAAAGGAAATCTAATATGTTAGCCTTAATTCTTTTGCTACTTTCTAATGTACTTTGTGCTTTGGGATCCCATATGGGACTGGAAGCACCAGAAATACTGTGCAGAAGACTGTTGTCATGGTGTTTCCATGCAAATCAGAAGCAGGAAGTACTAGAAATCTTGAAGAGTCTCCAGCCAAATGTTGCAGATTCAAGAGGTCCAGATGGTTCAGAAAATCATCCAAATTATTGGTGTTTATCTAAACCAAACTCAATTTTTAGGCTCTTCCATCAATATCTGTATGTTAACAATCTCTGTACTTCTTCATGTCATGGTTCAAAAGCTCCTGTTCTCTTTTTTCTTCCTTGGTAATATAGTTTTATAGAGTTTATGATGTTTCTGATTAGTTCTTTTAAATATGTACAGTGTAGAAAAGAAATGCTTCTAAGTTTAGCTCTGTATCGTTGAACACAAATACTGAAACCACCTTCTAACTGGAAAGGGGACCTCAGTCATGTACTGCATGAACCACATGTCTAGCAAAAGGTGTTCAGTCGAGAGATGTTAACTCTGCTTTTCTGCACACAGCGATGGTGCTAATGAATATATGGACATGAAACCAGGCGTTTCTTATGTTGTCCCAACAAAAGCTGATAAAAGGCGATCTGCAAGAGTAGGTGGGTAAATATCTGTGGTAGCAATTTCTTAGTGATCAAAGTTGGAAGGATTCTTTGGAGAGAGAGAATCTATCCCCAATCCCCTCATTTTATATGAGGAAGCTTGAGATCTAAATTGGCTAAATGACTTGCCCATGGCAACATGGGTAGTAAGGGGAAGAACAGGTCCTCTGACTGCAAATCCAGAACCTTTCTCTACTATGACATGGCCTGTCACCAATCAAAGCAATTTGTTGGCAAGAAAGATTCTCAGTTGGTGAATATCCTGACTGGCAATAGGAATGGGCTCGGGGGGAGGTCAAAATGAGATCAGCCCTGCAAAGGTAAAGTGTCCATGCATATGGTTTACTGCATTTCCATGGATTTAGGGGTTATTCACATCTATGTTCTCCTTTGTTAGCCCAGGATATTGAAAGTGACCTCTCTTCCTTTTTGGAGGTTATAGTTAAGACACTGGATTTTTCTGATATTAAAATTATTTGCTTTGCTTAAAAATAACATTTAAAGGTGTGTCTTGCTGGGTTTTCCCACTCACCCACTCTCCTAAACACATTGTTGGGCCCTCAGATCCTAGGCAACTGCTGACTTTTTCAGCCATTAGTCCTGTCCTGTCTGTGCCTTCTGACATTCAGCATTTTGGTAGTAAGATCTCAGGAAGGCTAAATAAATCACAAAGTCTCATTCAAAGACCTGTGGAGGCACCAAAAGGCCCTCCTTTACTGTCCTTATCTTGAGTTTCAGCTGTTTACCTTTTTGAGGCCATCTTGAAGATTCTTCTACTTGTAATTGAATAGGCTCATACATAGAGAGAGATGTGACAACCGCCATCATGGAAGATGATGAATTGGCGTTGGATATTGAAGACCTATTGAGCTTCTCTTACCAGGTTGCAAAGGGCATGAGTTTCCTTGCTTCTAAAAATGTAAGTGGAAGTTGGCTTCAGAAAAGCCAAAATCTTTTCAGCTATAGACCTCTTTGTGGACCCTTTTGAGAGTGTGGTAAAGCCTGTGACGCTTTCTCAAAATAGTGCTTTTAAAAAAAATTATTTTTTATTATTATTATTTTTTTGCTTTTTGGAGGGGCTGTTGGGGTTAAGTAACTTGCCCAAGATCACACAGCTAGTAAGTGTTAAGTGTCTGAGGCTGGATTTGAGCTCAGGTCCTCCTGACTCCAGGGCTGGTGCTCTATTCACTGTGCCACCTACCTGCCCCAAAATAATGCTTTTAAATGAATAAAATAAATATATAGGATTCCGAAGGAGAACAATAATACTGAAATACTGTTATTAAATTTTTTTTAGAAATAGATCGCGGACCCCAGGTTAAGAATCCCTGATCTTGAGCCACAGTGTAATGGAGAGTGTCACTTTGAAGGGTGGTAACCCTGAGCAGTCGAGAATTTGTTATATTCTCATGTATTAGCTGCTTTTTATAATTGCCTTTCCAGTTCATACAACCCTGTCCAGATTACTTTTCCATGAATCTTCACAGGAGATGAACTGATTAAATTTCTCCTTTAGTTTTTAGAATAGAGAATCTCCCCATGAAAGAAATTGAAACATCATTTGTCAAGGTACAACTCTGGGGCCATGAAAGTCACCTTAGATTAAACAAATTGCTGAGGAGGGGTGATGTTTCTTACTTTTAATTTCCGATATCTGGTTAAAGTGAAGCCAAATAAAAAGTCTAAGTCATGGTTTTAGAACTGGAAGGAGACTAAGAAGCTCTCTAATCTCCCCCTCCCCATTTTACAGATGAAAAAAGCTGAGGCCCAGGGAGATAAAATAGCTTCCTCAAAGTCACACAGGCAAAGACAGGCTTTAAACTCGGGTGCTCTTATTCCAAATCAGACATCTTTTACCTTTGCACAATGCTGCTTCTGGAGTATGTGCAGTACTGGGATATGAGTCATTATGTGTCTGCTCATAACTTAATATGAATTTTTAAGTGGGATGGAGACTTCTTGATGATTGAAATTCTGGGGGGCTTACCCAGTCATATCTTGAACTTGATGGAGATTTTCACATGTACCTATTGAATTTCTGACCTTGTCAAAATTTGTACACATCCTTAATTGGTGTGCTATACTGATATTGTTTGGAAGCCAAAGTTAATTCAGACATCTAAAAGTAAATGAAAAGGTTTAGCATTACTGTTTGTCCTTCCATTCTGGAAGAAGACTATGACATCAGGGAAGCGATGCCGTGACATGCAAGTGATTTGGATTTAAGTGAGGGAGGGCTGTGCAAGGTCACCAACCTCACTTTGTCCTCCAGAGTCATCTGGGTCCAGTGGCCAGATAAGGATAAAAACAACTGGTGTTGCCCCAGGATGTTGTGGGGCACCTTGGCCTTTTCAAGCTAAGTTCTTGAACCAGAATCTGTTTAACTGAGGCAACACCCATTCAGTGATTAAGGCTTAGTAAGAAATGAGGCAAAGAATGTCCTCTTTGAAAAAAATAGATCTGGAAGGGAAAGACCCTCAGCATTTCTGATCAAAGGAGAAACAATTGTTAATTGCATTCATTCTGAGCCAATGGGACCCAAACAATGGCCCAGTAGGGCTTGACCTGGGACCTATTGTTGTCCAACCCTTGAGAACCAGAGTGATTTGGGGTTAAGGCTGGTCTTTAAGAGAGAAAAAAAGTTTCAGAGATTAAAATTCTATTCCCTTTGGGCAGAGCACCCACAGGTAAGGATGTGATACCCTATGTGGCAAAGAAAGGAATAAGGAAGGAAAGAAAAGATGGGTTGCCTAAATTTGGTCCTCAGTGGGCAGTTCCTCCACTCAGAAATTGCATTAAAAGTGTCTACAAGTCTGCATCTCTTGGACACCTAATTCACATTTCATTGTGGAAACAGTAAAGTCTAACATATTTTAATAGTGTGTTAATTTATAGTTGAATGTGTTTGAAAGTCCTGTCCTAAATCATCATCTGTGACATCTGCAAACAGTTAATAGACTAAAATAAGGATTCCAGGTGGTTGAAAGAGAGGGCCATCTTTCTTAGAACCTATGATTCACCAGGTTTTTAAAAATTAGCATCACTGGCTAAGCTCTTCCTTTAGGAAGTCATAGTAAACATTTGAGGAGCTATAGATACAATTTGTTTTCAGTTTTGACTTTTTAAAAACTTATTAAAAAGTAATTTGCCTTGTATCCTTCCTCTTCTTTTATAAGATTGTCATGGGGGGAAAATAGGCACTTATTGTTCATTTTGAGGAAAAAAAATGATTTCTAGTAATTACTCAATGTGAATATCACAACACTCAAGGCATTATTTTCAGTACAATGTAAGAAAAATATTAATACTTGTGTAATATTACTCTTCAGTATATGAAAAGAAAAAACTTATCTTTTTTGTTGTTAAAGATAGGGAACTAAAATGCTTAATATTATTTTTTTTCTTTCTTCCTCTCTTGCCCTAATAGTGTATTCATCGAGACTTGGCAGCCAGAAATATTCTACTTACCCATGGTCGAATAACAAAAATCTGTGATTTTGGCCTGGCCAGAGACATCAAGAACGATTCCAATTATGTGGTCAAAGGAAATGTGAGTATATGACCTCTTTTTGAGAGCTAGTTGAAATTCTTAAGATTCTCAGGTGGGAATGAAAAGCTTTGTGGGGGGAATGAATCCATCTGGGGTCTTTTGTGCTGTTTAACAGTCAAAGTAAGTATGTCCTAAACGGAGTTTGCATGGTATGGTGAACATTACTACAACTAGCATTCCAATAATAGAATTCCTAATGCTAATTGTGTAATTATGGGGCTCATGAAGGAAACAGAAATAGGCTTAATTTTCATTGTAGACTGAGAATAGCAAAGAATTTGATTTTGCTGGAGTGTAACAAATGTAGACCTGAAGGTCACAGTGGGAAATATTTTTTCCTCTGAGTTGAAAATGCTCATCATGTGAAAGATAATCCCAAAATCTAGAAGACAATAAATCCAGGATTCTAGTGCTCCCATTTTAATCAATAAAGAAATGGTGATTAGTGCTGGTAGTTTGCAGAGAATGTATTGCAAAGTGCTTTCAGGGATGACAACCCCCTGAGGCCCACATGAGTTAAGTGACTTCCCCAAGGCTACTTGTTCAGTTGAAACACCTGGTACTTCCTGATGACCAACAGTGTCCCCAACCTTCCTAGTGCTGAACTCCTCCTCCCTTGCACTGGGCAACATTGTGGTGTGGGGGTGACCCTGCAGTCTTAGCTGGAGTTTCCTGGGAGTGATAGACTTCAGCTGCATCAACTTCATCTGCCGTCCCACCTATGTCCCCTTGGGGTCTAAGACATTTGTCAGAGGGCCCTGTTGGCGCCTTCCCCTACCTGGGATGCTTTCCCTCCATCCTGCCACTTCTTAAAAAGGGCTCAGCTCAAGCCCCATCTTCTGCTTGAGGAGTTTCTTAACCTGGGGTCTGTGAAGTTGTTTTTCAAAGTCTCTCAGTATAATTGCTTTCCTTTGCAATCCTGCATATTTTGATTTATGCATTTGAAAACATTTTGAGAGTGGGGATCATAGTTTTCACCAGACTAACAAAGGGGTCGTCTACTACTACTACTACTACTACTACTACTACTACTACTACTACTAGTACTATTACTCCTCCTCTTCCTACTATTCCTACTACCACTACCACTACTACTACCACCACTGTTCCTCCTCCTTCTCCTCCTTCTACTACTCCTACTACTACCACTACTACTACCACTACCACTACTACTACTACCACTCCTACCACCACCACTACCACTACCACCACCATTACTACTACTCCTACTACCACCACCACCACTACTACTCCTACTACTACCACTACCACTACCACTACTACCACTATTACTACTACTACTACCACTCCTACCACCACCACTACCACTACCACTACCACCACCACCACTACTACTCCTACTACCACCACCACCACTATTACTACTACTACCACCACCACCACCACCACCACTACTACCACTACCACTACCACTACCACTACCACCACTACCACTACTACACACTTATATAGCACTTAACAGTGCTGGGCATTGTGCTAAGTGCTTTAAAATTATTATCTCATTTGCTCTTCACAACAATCCTGGGGAAATAGGTGCTGTTATTACCTCGATTTTTATAGATGAGTAAACTGAGACAGGTTAAAACGTGACTTGCATAAGGTCACGCCGCTAGAAAGTGTTTGAGGCAGGATCTGAACTCAGTTCTTCCCAGTTCCAGGCCTGGCTTTGCACTTTCCTCTGTGCCACCTAGCTGTTTCCCAAAAAGTTAACACCTCTTATACCTGAAGCCTCTCCTTCTACCAGCAGTGGCTAACACCCTCTCCCATATTTATTTATAACCGCCTTATTTGTTTGGTATTTACTCTGTAGAGACGGTTTCATTTTTATATAGAGTGGGCAATTAAATGTGCTGGTAAGTATTTAATAATCAGCTCTGTCAGGGGGAAAGCATATATACACTTTAAAGTTAAATCTGCATTCTTAACACTTTCCCTATCACTTTCTTAAATGTAGGACTTGCCCCTCCAAAAACACCCCAAAGCAATCCTTGATTAGTTATATTTGCGGATGTCTGGGCTTTTTGAATTGGCTCCAATCCTCTCCTCTTCCCGCCCTTTGCCCTCTTGGGAATTAGCATCCCCCCATCTCAGCTCTAACCTCTTTAGCCCCGTGCTAGGGATTGGCAGCCCCCCTTCCTATTTAGTCATAAAATTATAGATTTAGGCCAGAGTGAACCTTAATAGTTGTCTCATCCAACCCTCTCATTTTGTAAGTTTTATATCAATTCTGGGATGAGAGGTGAAGTGTACCAAAGCTAATAAATGACAGGAATTGAAATCAGTTCCTCTGACTCCCTCCTAGTCCAGCATTCTTTCGAAGGTGTCCTACCCTTTTACCTCAGGTACTAGTTAAGAGGTTGGAATGTAATGAAGCATGGAGTTGTACATGGATGGGCCTGGCTCCTTCCATGCATCAAGCCTCAGTCTCAGGTGGAAAGGGAAGAAAGGGAAACCACTACACTTGAGGACCTAGAGGGCCACATGTAGCCTGGAGGCCACAGGTTCCCCACCCAGGCTCCAGGCTTAACTTTATCAGATACCTATCTTAGAAGATTAGCCACACTAGAAAGCCAGGATGGAAAAAAGAAATTGCCTTGAGGTAAGAGGGTGCCAAACATACATTTGGGCCTCCTAAGCACTTCTGCCCCACGGATGAGGCCTTTCTCTTTAGCCACAACCTTCTCTTCAGGACTAAAATGATTTTTGACCTCTGTCTTCATTCGTAGAACCTCCTTATACCACCTAATAATAAACATTTATTAAGCTCCTACTGTGCCGACTCTAAGTAAGGGGCATTTGCTAGAAGGAAATATTTATTATTTACAGTAGGATTCACAGACTACAAAGGTGACGATACTCAACTCTGTTAGCTATAATGTACAACATCATATTTGAGAGTTCTGAAACAAGATATTAATGTCAGGTCTGGTGGGAGAGGGAGGGCAGTGTTGCAGCCAAAGGGATCAAGGAAGTTATCCTTCTGGAAAAAATTGGCATTTGAGAAGAGCTTTCAAGGCAAGAATGGGAACAGGGATGGCTTTTCCAGCCTAGGAATTGGCATGGGCAAAACATGGTCTGCCGAGCTGTGTGTTTGGGGGAAGTTGGTAGAAATGGTAGAGTTCTCTTTGGTTAGACCGGACCATTGACTGCTGGGAGGAGACTCCTATGAGAGAAAAGAAGGATAGAAAGGAGCCATTGTTATCTTTTGTCATAAGGCAGCTCTTTCTAGAATTGTGGGTTTTTTAATACGTGTATTTTAGTTTTTCCCAGTTATGTGTAAAAACAATTTTTAGCATTCGCTTTTTAGAATTTTGAATCCCAAATTCTCTTCCCTCCTCCTTGAAAAGGCAAGCAATTCAATATAGATTATACATGTGCAGGCATGCAAAATCATTTCCATATTAGCCGTGTTCCGTCTTTCTAGAAGTGTTGAAAGGGGGCGGAGCCAAGATGGCGGCGTAGCAGCAGCAACATATCGCAGCTCTCACATAGCCACCCCAAAATACCCATAAAATAGGACTCTAAACCAATCCTAGAACTCCAAAATGCACACAAAGATACTTCCCACTAAAGTCAGCTTGGCTACGAGGAACCATATCAGCACTGCGAACCAAAACCAGCCTGGCCTGAAGCCGCAAGCCTCGGCTGTGCCCTGGAGGTGGCTGGGCAGGAGGAGCCTCTCAGGTGAGCGGATTAGCAGCAGCTGCGAGTGGGGATTGCGAAAGGGGGATATAAGCAGTCCAGCCGAAAGGCCTCCAGAGTGGAAAAGCGAAAGGCAGAGGTTTTGCACCCGCCTCCGCGTTGCAGCTTCCTGTCCGCGGCCTGCAGACAGCAGGGGGACTGAGCGATTGTTCTCAGGCCAAGAGCTCTCAGTGTTGAGCGGCCTGGATCTGGATCGTGGTCTTGGGCCTCGGTCCTGGAGTCTTCATAATCCAGTCAGCCAGAAGTAAATAGGAGGAGTCCCAGCATCTTCCTGAGAGCTACGGCAGCCGGGAGGACCCCAGCGATTTGGGACAGAGCTTTCCCTTCTGGAATCAGAGCCCCACAGAGATTTTAAAAAAAAATCACGGTCTGAACAACCATGAGTAAGAATAAACATAAGAAGCAAAGTAAGAACAGCTCCGAAACCCTAGATTCCTTCTTTGGGGAAAAGAAAGATCATGGGAGAGAGAGGGAGGAGGAGAGCGCAGCCAGAGTGCCCCCACCAGAGGCCTCCAATAAACATGAAGAATGCCTTAAAGCTAGAGATGAGCTGAAGAAGGATTTTGAAAACCAAATAAGGGAAGTGGAAGAAAAATTGGGAAGAGAAATAAGAATGTTGCAGGAAAATCATGAAAAGAGAGTCAGCAGTATGACCGA
>CM053592.1:103007432-103050869 GCA_028646515.1 Pseudochirops corinnae | reverse complement strand
GTGTGCAATTATTATTATTATTACTGACTACATCCAGCTGGAACCTGAGATACACAGGCACTGCAGTTGGGAGATCCATCCTGCCCTACCAAAAAGTGACATAGGAGAGAATAGACTGGGGGAGGGGGGACACACTGGGATGGCTGTTTTGGGGTGGGGGGGGAAAGAGGGGGAGAAAATATGTAACTCAAAATCTTGTGGAAATGAATGATGTAAACTATAATAAAATTCAAAAAAAAAAACAAAAAAAAACCCCTGCTCTAGGAGTCCCAAGAGCTAAATTCAGCCCTTTCATTAGCTCACTTTGTGGCCCCAGACAAGTCTGGGTTGGTGTCCTCCTCTGGCAAAAGAGGGGGCTGTCTCTTAGCTTGGGTATTCGCCTTGTCCATGGGGGTAGCAGGATGTTTAAAAGCCCACAAGAACTGGCAAGGACTCCATCCTGTCACTGCCTCCTGGATGGTTCTGGGCTAGTCTCCTTTTAGCCTGCTTTCACCAGACAAAGCCAGGCCCCAGGTGACTCTGACCTTGAGGCTCTCCCTCATCCTTAGCTGCCTTGCTGAAGCTTGGAGTTGTCCTGGTCCTGTGCTTCCCTTGCTATTTTCAGGATTTGAGAGGAGGGAACAGAGTGAGGAGAAGAGGGGAGGTTAGAAGGAACTGTCTTTTTAAAAGTACATATATATATATATATATATAATTTCCCCCAATTACATATTAAAATATTTTTAACATTTTTTTTAAGTTTTGAGTTCTAAATTCTATCCTTCCCTCCCTCCCTTTGCCCCATGGTAAGCAACCAGATATAGGTTATATATGTGCAAATCATGTAAGACATTTCCATATTAGTCATTTTATACCAGAAGACTTGAATAAAAGAAAAACAATGAAAAAGTAGAAGTGTTGAGAATTAAATTAAAATCAGGAAATAAATTTGGGGTATGTGACTCTTACATTCATGTTAATGGTAATTTTGCTGAACACCTGACAGCTCTTTGAGGGGCTCTGCTGAGTTCCAGATGTTGGGACACCTTTCAGGAGCTCTGGTTTAGTCTGGGTGAAGAGTTGTCACATTTAAGAACCATTCAACATTTATTTCCTTCGATTACCAAATAGTCAAAAAGTAGCTCTTTTTTATTATAACATGCTAGGGTTTGCAAAGTGTTTAATCCTCCCTATTTAATCTTCACAATATGATAATTGCCATTATTAACATTGCTATGTTATTCATGAGGAACTGAGTCTAAAAGTAGTTAAGTGACTTGCCCAGGGTCACACAACCAGTGAGGATTTGAACTTAGATCTTCCAGCTGTCTGTCCACTAACTATAGAGAAATGAAAGAAGAAAGGTTCAAGAGATTCTCTTTGTCCAAAGTGTTAAAGTAGGTCAGGTTTGCCAGAGCAATAAGGAAAGTTTGCGATTGGAAGTTTCTTTGATAATCATTCTCAGAGGAGGAGTCTGGGGGAATTTGGGACGGAGCCTGCCTCCCTCCTCCCCTCCTTCCCCCACATGCAGCTGTAGCAATCATTTTTAGCCAGTCTTGGAAGTACTGACCTTGTTCTTCTTCCCTCACAGGCCCGGCTCCCTGTGAAATGGATGGCACCTGAAAGTATTTTCAACTGTGTTTATACCTTTGAAAGTGATGTCTGGTCCTATGGAATATTTCTTTGGGAGCTCTTCTCTCTAGGTAAAATGGCCCTCCCATTGGATCAACACCTCACGCCTCTCCAGGGCTATTATTTTGTGGTGGTTATCAGTGTTTCAGAGTAATTTTGACTTGGGCCCTGTTTGTGATTTAGGAAGCAGTCCATACCCTGGAATGCCTGTCGATTCCAAGTTCTACAAGATGATTAAGGAAGGTTTCCGAATGCTCAGTCCGGAATGTGCACCTCCTGAAATGTAAGGCCTGAATCCTGGCCCTTCTTCTTTAACAAGGGAAAACGTGGTGGTGGTGGTGGTGGGGGAATTGGGGCTAATGCACGCCTTGCAAGTTTTCCATTTTGTTGTTGTTTTATTGAGTCGTTCCCACCTTTTGTGACCCTGGGGACCACAGCATATTAGTGCTGTCTTTGGGGTTTTCTTGGCAAAGATGCTGAAGTGGTTTGCCATTTCCTTCTCATCAGATTAAGGCAAACAGAGGTTAAGTCATTTGCCCACAGTCACACAGCTAGTAAGTGTCTGAGGCTGCATTTGAACTCAAATCTTCCTCTTCTATTTTATTACAGCTGACCAAATGTCACTTCTGTGGCGCATTTTTTTTCCATAACAACATGTCATCCAAAGATGAGACAAGTTACCCAGGCATTTTAAATGTACAACACGTGTGACTTTAGGCAGACGTGATCCAATTTGTTTGATTTCCTGGTTTGGAAAATACTTTTTAGATGAGTGCATCAATCAGACCATCAATAATCATTTATTATGCCAGACATTTGTGGTGAGCTGTGGAGGGATCCAGCAGGGAAGGATGTGTTTCACGCCCCTGAGGAAGGTAACAGAGGAAGAAGTGGCTGCATTGCCTTATTCGCGGGTCATGTTTCTGCAGGTACGAGATCATGAAGAGCTGTTGGAATGCAGATCCTTTGCAGAGACCAACCTTCAAGCTGATCGTGCAGCTCATTGAACAGCAGCTGTTGGACAGCACTAACCACGTGAGCATATTCTGACTAATTGTAGATGTCTTTTTTCTTCTCCTTTGTCTAAGGCAGGGGTGGGGAACTGTACCCTCAAGGCACATGTGGCCCTCTAGGTTGTCAAGTGCAGCCCTTTGATTGAATCCAAACTTCACAGAACAAATCCCTTTAATAAAAAGATCTGTTCTGTAAAACTCGGGCTCAGTCAAAAGGCTGTTCCCAAGGACCTAGAAGGCCATGTCACGGCCTTGGGATGCAGGTTCCCCACCCTTGTTCTAAGGTATCCCCCATTCAGATCTTAGGGGCAGGGGCTGTGACTTGTTCTTCCTTCTCCACCACCACTAGTGGGTCTTCTCATCATAGTGGCTTGGGTCATAAAATGCTAGCCCTGAAAAGGACCTTAGAAATCCCCCAGCCCAACTGCTTCATTTTACCATGGAAGAAATGAGGCCCAGAATAGCGAGGTGACTTGTCTTGCCCAAAGCCATAACCACTGAATAAATGGTAGATAGACACACAGGTCCCAGGCTTTCCAAGTCCTGACTCAACAACGCCTTTTAAATTTTTGAGTGATGAGATCATCCAAACCAGGATAAAATGCACAGAGCCCATGTGGAAAGCTCACCTGAAGACTGTGAGTTCCTAAGCAAGTACTTGCCATCACTGACAGTGGGAATTTCCACATCAGAAGATCCATGCTTATGTTGGCTTTGCTCTCCTCAGGTTTACTCCAACATTACAACCAGCAGCCCCAGCCACGAGAGTCCTGTTGATCACTCTGTGAGAATTAATTCCGTAGGCAGCAGCGCTTCATCCACTCAGCCCCTGCTTGTCCATGAAGATGCCTGAAGTAGGAGGTGTTGGGCCCAAGGGAGGGTGGGCCGGTCCTTTTGGTTTCCACGACTTAATTTGTTCATCTACTTGCCGGCCACTCTAGCACACTGGGGGCGTTGCTGTAATTCTGTCCTTTGTGAATACACTGTCATAGCCTGAAGTAGCTTGCTCACCACAGTTGCAGCCATCATCACAATGCAAAGGCAGAAGTTGTACATATTCTCAGTTAGGAGCTAGCTGGGCAAAATCCACATAGGGTCTGACTTAATGGAGAAGGGGTATTGACCACGTCCCCTTTGACACCTGGCCTGTGAAGGGAGGCTGTTATTTGATGACTTTTTCCTTTGCCAGATAATAAATAGTAGTAGTAGATCACTTTTAGCCTTTTTGAGTTGTCTTTGCAGTTGGGGTACAGGAACAGAGGCCCTGGTTGGGGGTGCCCCTTTTGTCTGCCCCCATGAGTGCTCCTAAGAGACACCATAGCCAAGCATTTCTGTGTAAAATGTCAGGTTGTAAGAAGCAGAGTCAGGGAAGGAGGGAAGGCATACCATGTTAAAATAATTCTCCAAAAATCCCTATTTGCTTTCATGAAAACTAAATTTTTCATGTCAGAGAGGTTCATGAGCCCTGCAAAAAAGTGTTGCAAGTATCCCATGTGGGACCTGAAGAATGGTATCTCGTCCACCACATAAGCTTTCCCTCCCATATTTGGGGCCTGTTTTGATAGTGGCAGCTTAGGCAAGAGGGTAGACAGGGTGGATCAGCAGTGTGCTTGCATGGCTAGCACTTATATGGCTCCCTAAAGAAATTGCCTGTGTATATTAGGAGAGGAACTTCACACGTTTGCTTTCATGCACAACCCTGGAGCTCCCCCAGGGCTTAGGGCTCTATTAGGAGTAGAAGCCACATAAGCAGTTCATTGTCATCCCTTTTTTGTCTTTTATAAAGAAGGAAAGCACAGCCCTAGGAGTCTCTTTTTAAACCTGTTGACTTGCTGTACAGATTTCCCATGAACAGCCTGCAAATCCTAGAATGGCCTTATATCTGATGCGTTGGACGCCATTTGCAATATCTATCTACCTATCTATTGCATGATGTCTGCAGGCATGAGAAAGCGAGCTATTTCATACGGATCCTTAATGTAGCAGGAAAACAAAGTTAGATTCAGCCTCATTTATAGGCATGCCCTGGACCCTGGGCCAGTATATATTATATATAAAGATGTATGTATGTGCGTGTGTGTATGTATAGATAATCTATTTGGAGGCTAACTTAGCCCTGAGTCCACAAGGGTACTCAGGTGCCCACAAAGCAACCTTTGCTTCCTTCCCAAATACTGCCTTTGCTTCTCTTGCCTCATCTGTTCACATTAGATTACCCAAAGCAGGAGAGAAGAGAATCTAAAGTACCTATTTACAGTTGAGGCACTCTGTTATTTATATATTCAATATACAGTTCCAGTCTCCAAGGCCCTCTTTTCTGCTCTGGGTCCCACTGAACTGGTAAGACTTGTATTTCAATTTTACCTTTTGGTCTCTAGCACAGGTAAATGGATTTTGCTGTAGTACCCATTTCTATAAACTCCATAGCTATCCAGATCAAATAACTATTAAATGGATTTGTGACAGGTTTTAAGCAAGAATTCCCATTTATCTACATCATAGATAAATCTACATCACATCTTCCCTTCTCCATTCCCCAATTCCTTCCACTATACTTCCTGGCAGATCTCTGGCCACTGATAGGAAGATAACCATTTGCACTGGACTTGCCTATGCTGTTTCTAAAAGTTGGTGAGTTTTGGGGGGGTAATTGTTATGCAGACAGATAGTTATCCTGGAGCTTATTTTCATCACCAGAACCTTCCTTTCCGTAGCATGGGCTTTTATTATATTAGTTACGGTAGGAAAAAAAAACAGTTGCTAATTGTAGATATCTAGGTACTTCAGGGGCACTTCACTGAAAGTTTTGTCTCAGATATCCTTGAAAGGTTATATTTTTATAATTTTTTTTAATTTTTAAATCAAAAGTTACTTTGCAGTGGCTGGATGTTTAAAATTGTTTTGTGGTGTTTTATGTAAATATTGAGATGTAGCAATAATGTCTTTTGAATATTCCCAAACCCTTAAGTCCTTGAAAATATTTTTTTATATATATAAATATATATAAATACAGTATGTATAAATATGTAAGTGGTGCAAGTTTAAAGGATACTGTTCTGTGTTTTGTTTTTGATTCTGTTCTTTCGTTTTGGTTATGTTGCCCAGTTGTTGACAGTTTTGAAGAATTCTAATAAAAATATGTAAATATATAAATCAGTAAACTGCTTTTTTTTTTTTTTTTGGTTTTTGTTTTGTTACCTGTGTATATTCAACACAAAGAATTAGGAGACCAGAAATGAATGAGAAAATGTTGCTGAGTTGCCCATATACACTGTCATTATGTAACTAGAGATGTCATAAAAGCATAAAATCTCAGTTGGCAGTGACTTCAGAGGTCATTTTGTCTGAACTACACTAGAACGTGAATTCCATTTATATCATACCCAAGAAATGATCAGGCAGCATTTGCTAGAAGAATTATAGTGAGTTGGAAACCTACTGCTGCTTTTCAGTGTAGACATTTTTGGACAATGCAAAAGTTTTTCCTTACATTGTTGGTCCTAATTCTCAGAATCAAGTTGTTATTTTTTTCTTTTTGGAGGGGGAAAGGTAGGGCAATTGGGGTTAAGTGACTTGCCCAGGGTCACACAGCTTGTGTGTGTGTGTGTGTGTGTGTGTGTGTGTGTGTGTGTGTGTGTGTGTTAGAGAGAGAGAGAGAGAGAGAGGCTGGCTTTGAACTCAGGGGTCCTCCTGACTCCAGGACCTGTGCTCCATTCACTGTGCCACATAGCCTCCCCCATTGGTCCTAATTCTACCCAGTGGGGCTAAGCAGAATCTTCCACCTGAAAGCCTTTCAAATGATTGAAGGCAGAAGATCCATCTCTCATGGAATGATGGGAAGCAACACTTCTCAAAGTGTAGTCTTCGGAACCCTGGGGGTCTAAACTATCTTCCGAATAATACTAAGGTGTCACATGCCTATCTCCCTTTTCTAAGTACATATAGCTGTGGGACCAGATTTTCTCATATAGTTCAATCAAAACAATATCACAACAGATTGAATGCAGAAAGAGATAGGAGAATCTAGCCATCTTCTATTGAACCAGATGTCAAAAAGTTTTCCAAAAATATCTGAAACAATGCCACATGTCTCACTAATTATGTTTTATTAATAAAATGTGGATATTCATAAAACTAGATTATTAGCATATAACAGGATTGTTTTAAAATGAATACATATTTTTAAAATTTACGAGTTTTATTTATGACATGGAAAATAAACACATAAACAAAAGCTCTTTGGGTTTCTCAGTTTTTAAGAGTTGTAAAGGGATCGATCCTATGACAATTTTGATGAGGATGTTCTTCCCCAAAATTACTGGGTAATCTAACTTGCCAAGGCCCTTCAGTCCTTCTAAATGGGAAGGATACTGATGGGGCTCTCATTGACACCAATTTCCTTACCAGGCATGACCTACCGGGGGCCGACGAAGAGGGAAATTTGTCTGTGAAGCCAACAAAATGAAATGAAGGTTTCTTACAATGAGCTCTGAGAGCACAAAAACCTCCCATGGAGTAGCAGGGACAAAGCTGCTTTGATCTTGATTTTCAGTATGAATGGAGATGATGAGGGCTGGTCTTCATGGTTCAGACTTCTAGGGTTTTAAGTAAGAGGTGTCAGAAAAGTGCTAATGACATTAACACGGGGATGGATGATGGCGTGGTGGTGGCCAAACCAAGGCTTTCTAGAGATGCCCTCTGTTGATCTCTTATATGGCTTTTTTCCTATTTTAATCTTTCCTATTCTTTCTTTATAGAATTCACCAGTGTTCACTCATTAATAGGGAGCAACGAGCTGGGTTTAGGCTTTGGAAACATGGATTTTTTTGGTGGGGTAGCTTAGGAAGCATGACAAAGTGACTAATGCCCTGCCAGCTGGCCAGGGGATGGTGAATTCAGGTGATTTGATGCAAATAGATGAAAAACTTCAACTGGTCCAATGTCCATCTTTCAAGAGGAGGGAACAGGCCTATATAGGAAAAGTGTTTGTTCAACATCATATAGGTAGCAACTAGTAAGAGTTAGGATTAGAGGGCAGACGCAGGAGTTTTATGACAGTTTGCTAAGTGAGAAAATTATTTAAAAAGTTAGACACCCAGGAACATGGTGGGGTAAGTTTCTGTCATCTGGTCTTTGACCATTTGAAAAATATATATTTTTTTCCTTTTACATTGGCATCTCCATTCCTTCCCTTTTGATTCATCTTACCTTTCTGAGTATAGTTGTCTTCCTACTAGCCTAGAGTTTTAGACTGTTAGGGCTGTTATTTCCACACTATTTTGTGGCTATAACGTCCTGTGACCCAGACTTACTGCCCAAGAACTGGAGTTGATGCAGTGGAAATGTTCTGCCAAACTCAAACTATGAGACCTGCTTAACCTTGTTGGTCCTATTAAGAATTTGTTAAGGGCATAGAACACCATTTTGTTCTGAACATATTTTTATTGCTCCAACATCTGTTATAGAGTGTTTTCCAGAAGTTTCCATTGAAAGGAATAGAAAGGGTTGAGTGTGAATGCTGCTATGGGAGTGGGAGGGAGAATCTCTTCATTCTCAGACACACTGTCTCCCCAAGGGAAAAAAATCCATTCCATTACTTGCAAAGTCTTGTGGCTTCTACCTCCATGATGCAGCTGGTGTCAATCACTTC
The DNA here is from genome assembly GCA_028646515.1 of Pseudochirops corinnae. NCBI lineage: Eukaryota > Metazoa > Chordata > Mammalia > Diprotodontia > Pseudocheiridae > Pseudochirops > Pseudochirops corinnae. Next base: position 103,042,595 of record CM053592.1, on the reverse strand, counting down.
TCTACTCACAGTCACCACCCTAGTTCAAGGTCTCGTTTCTTCTCCCCTGAACCACTGCAAGAAGTGTACTAATTGGCCTTCCTGGTTTGAATCTGTCTCCTCTCTAATCTATCCTCCACAGTTGCCAAAATTATATTCCTAAAGCAAAAGTCATTCTCCTCAAGACTCTGCAATGGCTTCATGTAAAAACTAGGATCAAACACAAACACTTGCTTAGCATTTAATCTCCTCTACAATCTAGATTCAATAAGTTTTCAAGGGCTATTGGACATTACTTTCCTTAATGAATTCTAAGGTCCAGCCAAAGTGGCCACCCTGACCTTTAGCAAAACATCTCATCTCCTTTTTCCTTCTGTTTGCATAGGCCTAGAATCCTCCTCTCCTCACCTCTGCCCTTTGAATCTCTAGCATCCTAAGAAGGTCAGTTTGTGTGCTACTATCTTACATGAGGCATTCACTCCCTCCTTAGTTGCCAAAACCTCCTCCCAAAAATATCTTGTGTTTACTTTGTGTATACACATATTTGTGGACATGTTGTACGTCCATAGAATATGAAGTTGGGGGTTTTTTTTGACAGCAATATTCCTAGTGCCTAGAACGTGCCTGGCATATATGGCAGGGGTTTAATAAATGTTTACTGATTGAAGTCCATGAAAGCCCAAGGGAACTGTCCACCTAGAAAAAGACTATGTCATCACAGACTGATATAGTTAAACACAGGTAATATGGGCCTTCCCTTGGTCTCAAACAGATACAAAGACAAACCAACATAAAATAGTAAGAAAAGCTCCCTGGATACATTGAGCTAAATAAAACCTTGGATTGTAAGGGGTCAACACAGGTTTTGGTCATTCTAATTGGCAGCACTTTCCTAGTTAGAGCCAGCTTAATTAGCAAGCAGTTGCTTACTTAATGTGATTTGAGTGTTGATGTACTCCCTCAGGCCCTCAATCTCTTTCATCCAGGTGCCACTGTGCTTGAAATTCCACCACTTAAGATAGTTCTAGAGTGGCAGAATTTTTAGATATCTAATCTGTGCTCATTATATTTCATATGTTTACATTAAGAAATCTCTCCAAAGAGGTAAAAATATACTATGGGACCAATGCCTTATGTAACACTAATTCCCAAACAACCCCATTTCCATGAGTGTGACAAGCTTGTCCCTCACGTTTCTGAATTAGTGCCTTGTGAAGCCATTCCCAAAGCCTGAAATCTTTCCTCCCCCCACTGCTAACACACACATATATTCCATGATCATCTCCACAAGTTGAATTGTTGCCATACTTTTTATAGTAGGTTTACATTATGTTTTCCTTACAACAATCCTGTGACAGGTAAATGGTGCAAATATAACCCCCATTTTTCAGTTTAGGAAATAGATTCTGAAAAGTTAAACAGTATGTGTATGGTAACACGGTTAATAAGAATCTGACGTGGGAGCCAAACCTAAACAGTCTTGTCTGAGTCTTGGATGCTACTCTTTTATCACCTCCACTGCTCTCATTCTGCCAGCTAATACTTGCATTCACACTTTGGAATCCTCATAGGTTCATATGACTATATATTCTCTGAGAATTCTAGGGATAGGTAACCTCCTTGAAGGCCTGATTTTCTGTAAGTGTCACTCATGAGCCCCCATCAGTATGCTTTCCATTAATAATCAGATTGATCTCAGTTAGATTTTAACAAAGGTATATGCTAAGATATAATAAAAATAGTTGTTACAAAACATTTCTACCTCCACCCGCAAAAAAAGCCTAAAGCACATTTAATTATATGCAGATACATGGCAGAAAATGAACTCAAATTTAGAGTACAATGATAGTAAGGCATAAGTTTGATTACATATGGCAAATGAGTAACTCATGATTCTTAACACTTTGTGTCCTGAAGTTCTTCCTTGAGTCTATGGGTAATATTCTTTGGTGAAAAGTCATGCTTCAGAAATTGCTTCCCTCCTTGGCTGACTGTCTTTCTAAATTCATTTGTCCTCAGTGTGTCATTCTTTTCTCAGTTAAACTACCAGTCCAGTCTCTGATCCCAGCTTGATGCGCTGGCCACTACTGGTCCAATCTCTCTGAGATCATTCAGAGAGGAGGAGGAGAAACAGAGAAAAAAATCTTTTCTCCCAAGAATGATTCCTTTGTGGGGACTTAGGTCCAACTCTGGAACTGAAATTCTCAGGTAAAAAAATTGTATTCCTCCATTGTTGACTGTCGGCTCACTTTTTGACCAATTTCACCATTAGGTTGATGACTGTTTTCATATTTAGGTCCAGAGGTATGATTCTTTCAGGTAATCATAAGATGTTTCCCATCTAGCATCATCTACTTTCATCCAATGGTAAAATACCACAATCCTCTCCAATTAATTAATGATCTATTCACATCATGATGAGGTTGTAAGAAATTTCTTCATACCTAGTTTATTCTGTTGATTGATTCAATTGAAATGTCTGGCCTTCAATAATTGCATTGATTGAGGTGGGGTTAAAACTCCCAACCCCTTAAACTTCAATCTGTTGATCATTTCCCAACTGATGGCAACCAATTTCCCTCTAATTTTATTTTCGCCACCAAAAAAAGTTGTGCAATAAATTTTATAAAGAATACTATCTAATCTTTTTTTAATTAAAAAAAGATTTTGTTGATTAAATGGACAAATCTCCAGTTCTCTAGAAAATTAAAATGTCCAGAATGATTTATTCCCTGAGAGTTCCAGATAGTCAAGTTTTACTGTATGTTGAACCCCACAAAACTTCCCCTCATCCAATACTAACTAATGTAATCCAATTCTCAAGTTTAGTATTCAAGTCATATTACAAGATCGTTCTCTAATAGGTTCTTAATTACTTTCTGTAATAAACAAATTAACTGAGGTATAATGTGTTACCACTAAAAGATGAATCCTATCTTGAGGAACGAGGAAGATGAATTTACAAAGTTCCATGATGAATTACTAATGATACAGGAGATTTAGAACCAGGTACGCCATAGAGAGGCATTCATGCCTGCTAAATAGGAGTGCAGTACCACCATTTGTAAAGCTGGGAGAGAGACCTACACAAGTGTCTCTGTCTATCATCAAGACTGTTCATTTCTGCTCTTTCAACAGTGTTGCAGCAAATCTCCCATTGTAGGCAGGACCCAGTATTTGTTAAGAGAATATCTGAGCAACAGCTTCTTTTGACTTATCTAAGTGAACCTCATGTAGTCTTGTGGACCAGGTTCTTGATGCTAATAATCAATGACATCTGAAATGCCAAGGCAGTTGCTGTTTGAAAGAGGCCAAACATTAGTAAAGCTAAAGAAATGCTTTGAGTTAATAGAAATAGAACTTCAAAAAGCATGTATAACAATGAGAATCAATCCTTCATAAAAGTCTTACTCTGGTGCCTCAGGATGGCATGGAAGTGTCATGAATTACCAAAGGCTGTTCCAGTAGAGCATATGCAATGGTTAAGTCCCACCAATCTGGAACTACTTTAAGTACAGACCTGACATTATGTGAAGACCAGTCTTCTTAAGTTTGGTACCCCATTTTTATTTTTTTAAAATTTATTTTGCAGGGGGGAAGGCAGGGCAATTGGGGTTAAGTGACTTGTCCAAAGTCACACAGCTAGTAAGTATTAAGTGCCTGAGGCCGGATTTGAACTCAGGTCCTCCTGACTCCAGAGCCGGTGCTCTATTCTCTGTGCCACCTAACCACCCCTAGGTATCACGTTTTAAAAAACTTTTTATTTCTGAAGCATCTAGGTGGCACAGTGGATAGAGAACCAGCCTTGGAGTCAGGAGGACTTGAGCTCAGATCCAGTCTCAGATACTAGAAGTGTGACCATGGGTAAGTCACTTAGCCCCAGTTACCTCCTTCCTTGCAAAGTAAATAAAAATCTTTTATTTCTAATCCATCCTACTATCCCCTTCCATTTTATGGGTGAATTCAACATACTGATGATTATTAATATATACATCTTCTATCCTATTTTCCAATACTTTTTGTTTTTACACCCTTCCCCCTATTTACAAAGAAGAAAAGAATAGTGAGAGATGAGCACTAGTGATCTCTGCTTGATGTGATCCATTTATCCACCTTGTTCCTATTTTCTTTCTCTCACCCCTGACACCAATCACCAGTTCATTCTTTCTTTTCTTTTCCCTTCCCTTCCCTTCCCTCCCCTCCCCTCCCCTCCCCTCCCCTTTCCTCCCCTCTCCTCTTCTTTTCTCTTCTCTTCTCTCTTCTTTTCCTTCCCTTCATGATCCATGCTCCAAAGCTAGCTTTGTTTTGCTTGTAACTAATCCCTTCCTCAATTTCTCTTCCTCCACCTCCTCTCTTGTTTGCCTGTTGAGTTGAATATAGTTTTAAGCCCAACTAGATCTGTGTTCTTTCCCCCTTAACCAGCTCAAAGTGATGCTGGCTCCCCCTACCACTTCCTCCTTGTTTGTGTAATCTTCTATTTGCACACCTAGATTATCTGTATTACTCATTCTCATGTTCTTTCTTGGTCTTGGTTTGTCCAGCATCCCACAGGTAGTAGTGAGTAGTGAGTGATGAGAGAGGTAAGAGTAAGCCCAAGTCTTCTGACTCCAGAAATGGTTCTTTTTCCATTGTACCATACTAACTCTCATTTTTTTTGCAAGCACAACATCATTGGTAGAATATGGCAACCTATTACACTCACCATTCCTTTTTCCATTACCGACAGTCATCTATGTTTTTGATTCTTTTTAAGATCAGAATGTTGCATTATTCAGTCATGTAGTGGGAATACTCACCTTTGCAATATCTCTTAAATACATCCTCTCCTCTGACATTGCCACTATGCTGGTGCAGGCCATCATCACCTCACACCTGGATTGCTACAATAACCTGCTGGTGGCTCTGCCTTCCACAAGTCTCTCCCCACTCTAATCCATCCTCCATTAAGTCACTAAAGTGATTTTCCTATAGGAAAAGTCCAAACAAGCCACCAGCACTCCCCAAGCCCAACGCATCTACTCAATAAACTCCAGTATCATTCCCCAGGATCAAATAAAAAATACTCTGGCATTTGAAGCCCTTCATAACTGGCCCCCTCTCACCTTTCCAGTCTTGCTATATACTCTTTGATCCAATGACATTGATATCCTGGCTATTCCATGGACAGGATACTCCACTCAAATGCCTAAAGTGTTTTCTTTGATTGCCCCAGGCCTGGAATTTTCTCCCTCCTCAATTTTACCTCTTACCTTCCCTGACTTCCCTTAAATCCCAACTAAAATCACATCTTCTACAAGAAGCCTTTCCTAACCTCTCTTAATTTTAGTGCTTTCCTTCTCTTAATTATTTTCTAGAGATCCTGTATGTAGCTTATTTGTCCACATTTGTTTGTTTATCATCTGCTCTGTGATATTGTAAGCTCCCAGAGGGTAGCAGCTGTCTTTTTGCTTTTTTTTTTTTTGCATCCCCAATGCTTTTTTACAATGCCTGACACACAATAAGTGCTTAATAAATGCCATTGATCTGCAGAAGAATATTGATGTTAAAGAGATGGTCTTTTTTAATAGAGTGCAGTTTGTGGTCATCGAAAGCATTGAACAATTCTCATTGTCCTCCTCCAATTCAAGTGTGGGCCCAGTTCATTTTTCCAGTGTAAAGCACCTGTCTACACATATATACATACACTTCTGGACTAATTCAATGGACCATCTGACTATGTACTGTAATCTAGTCAACATACAAATGGACCATCTGACTATGTACTGTAATCTAGTTAACATACAATTGTAATCCAATTTTCTTTTCAAAAGTGGAAGGTACAAAGAGTGAGTGCTACCTCTCTTATTTACTAGTTGTATGACCCTCTAGACAGGTCACTTAACCTCAGCATCAGTTTCTTCATCTGTACAATAGGGATAATATAACTTGCACTACCTACCTCACAGGGTTATTTTAAAGGATGTTGAGTAATTCTTAAAGCACTACAGAAATATAAGACAGTACTAAGGTCACTCAAGGAGGAGGCTTTTTTATGGGGTCCAGATAACAGACAAAGTGGTCAAAAGCAAATGAATGGATAGAAAAGAAAAACACACAAATAGAAAGATGAACTGTAGAAAAGGAGTAAAGTTTGGGCAATTCTAAGTGGAGGCCCAAAGCTATTAGTGTAATGACATCTACGAGCAGGAGCATTTGGAGAAGATGCACCTAGGAGGGACACTATTTAGGGAGAAATGAGTTGAAGACATGGAGGGCTCTGTTATTTGGTTGTGAAAGGTCTAGGTACTGGTGCCCTGAAGAGGGGAAGGAAGAGTGAGCTAGAACACATGGGAGAGGGCCCAAGGGGGTCTTAGCATAGGCTCCTCCCTGTTGCTGACTCATGGAGTAAGATGACATGGAATTATCCAAATTAGATGCTTCAGTCATTCTTTGCCTCCTTTGCTCCATTTCTCATCATTCAACCTTTCAAAAGTTGCCTCCCCACCCAAGTAAGTCACATTGTAATAACATCAGCAGCACATTATGAGCTAACCACAAAGCAAAGTCACAAAAAATCATCACACAATCATTCAACCTATTGTCCATTTATAATACTTCTAAGGAACTGATTGTCTCTGCTAACATTGTTTCATCTTGCATTATTAAGTGTTCATAGAACTAGTTAAGAATATTAAGTGGGATGTTTCCATAATGGAAGCATGTTTTCGCTTATTGTAGCATTTTCTATAACTGCATTTTATTCAGGTTATTAGTGCTTACCTTAGCCAAACACTGGGAGACAAAGAAAGGCAAAAAACATGGTTCCCATATTCAAAGAATTCATATTCTAATGGGGGAGACAACATGCAAACAATTATGTACATATGTGTGTATATACGTATATATGTGTGTATGTATGTAAGATATCTACCGAGTATATGGAAATTAATCTCAGATGGAAGGCATTAGCAGTAGGAAGAACCAGCAAAGGTCTACTTCAGAAGGTAGGAGTTTAACTGAGTCTTGGAGGAAGCCAGGGAAGCTATTAAGTAGAAATGAGGAGGGAGAAGAAGATCAAGAAGTCTAGTGCTGTTGGATTGCCAAGAACAAGGAGGAGATTAAAGTTTAAAAACCCTGGAAACACAGGAAGATGCCGGTTTGTGAAGGGCTTTGAAAGTCAACTAAGACATTTTATATTTGATCCTGGAAGTGATAAGAAATCATTGGAGTTTACTGAGTTTGTGTGTGTGTGTGTGTGTGTGTGTGTGTGTTTAACACAATCAGACCCACACTTTAGGAAATTTACTTTCACAGATGAGTCTCCACTAAAAAAAAAAAGTTCATCCTCTGATGGAGTAGATGGAGAAGAAATTCAGACAGGGAGGCCAATCAGATGGCTTATTACAATAGTTCAGAGGTGAGGAAATGGTGTGAGTGGAAAGAAGAGAAACATATAAGAGATGTGAAGGTAGAAATTGCCTGAATGCAAAGACCACAAGAAGCTATACACAGTAATAGACAGAACTAGTCATCCTATTGATCAACTCTTGCCTAAGGAACTGGAGTCAAAAATACAAATGGGCCCATGTTTACCCCTGCTCAGCAAGTGCTCAGTCAGCATTTAAAAAAACTTGGTGTCATATGTAACTTTTGGTATTATGGATTCACATTGGCAAGGCTTTTGTTTTAGTAGGCAATGGAGAGAAAAGCAGCCAAATGGCCTCCCCTGCCGAGCCACTGGATGGATAAATCTGGAATACCCAGAAAAGAATCACTGACTCATTGAAATGAGAGATTAATGGCTAGCTCAGTCATTAAGAGAAGTCCTACCCAGGGACTAAAGGAAATCAGGACAGTCTTCATGGAAAATAGGCAGAAGATAACGTGAAATCAGGTAACAAGACTTTTCTTTCCACTTTCTTCTCACTTGGTTTTCATGGTAGTCTGCACTGATGAGATGAGATGTATTGACTTTAGCAAATGGTGGTGTTTTCTGAAGTCAATGATGCCTATGTGGAGAAGAGGGAGGTAAGGGTTGGGGGAACCCTTGAATTTGTGAAGGACAGTCTGTATCATGCATCTGGCATTTGACTGCATTGCTCAGTTCAACAAAGACTCATAAAATAAGCATTGGCCAAATTTGTATGTAATTATAGGATTTTAAAAAAAATACATGTCATCTCCCCAGTAGAGATGTCACTAACTCTCCTCACCACTCCAACCTATCTTGCCCCCAACTGGATGTCATTTAATCGTTGTGAGATCTTGTATATCTTTGTATATTTTTCATTTGCAATATGATGACAACAACTTTGGCCCCAGGAAAATATTTACACTGTAAAAGCAGACTCTGGCTACACTCTCATCCCTAAGTGCATTGGCAGATTGGATCCTCAAATCAAGAATGTTACTTGTCCTCTTGGAGTTTAGGGATAGCTCAGAGGGATTGGTAGCGTCTTTGTAATGCCATATGGCCTCCCACCAGTGTGCTTCCTCCCTTGATTATTGGAGATATCAATAGTCAATCAGACTTAATTAGCTTTTAGGAAGAGGGTATTTTACTATGGTGGTATAGTAAAAACAATTGATGCAGAGCATACATGTTACAAAGGGGGAAGTCTCAGCTCTTGGATCCTACAAGTACTTTTCTCCCTTTCATGAAGTTATTTATAAAATTCTCCTCTTACACAGTATAGCTTTTCTGCTAGACTTCTTGTAGAGCCTTAAATCCACCTTTCCTCATCATATCTAGTCTGTCTTTAGATGGAGACATTACCATAAGCCGATCAAGGGATGATTCTAGGATGCTGATGAGAAGATGAGCAGTCTTAAACCTCCAGGTCCTTCTAAGCTTGTAAGGTCTTCTTCTGGTTAAGGTGGGATGGGTGGGGGACTCAGGCCTGCTCATTTCCCTTCTCTTTCTGCCTCCCAAACAAGTCCTTCTCAGAGATCTAGCTGGAAAGACTTCCATATTGAACTTCTGGGTATTCTAATCTCCTTCTTCAAATTCCTGAGCACTGATAATTACCGCATATGCAAAATCCATAGAGATTTTTGTACAGGCCAAGACTCCATAACCATAATCAATAGATTTCATGCATGGCATAATTTCACTTCATCCAATGGTCTTATTTCCCTCTACGTATTCTACAATGCAAAGATATTGGTCTTCAGGTTATTCCTCTTTCTAAATTGATCAAGGACCTTTTTTTTGCACCAGGTTGAAAGCCTATGGTTGACTGATACATTCAATAGAAATCTTTAGGCCTTGTTTATACCTCTGATTTGATTAATTCAAGTCAAATATATTCTCAGTTAATGAAGAGATGAGGGTTAAGGGAAGTGGGGGTGATTTATTGATTGACTCTATTAGCAATCCTCACCTTGAAAGTTCAATATAAATATGTCAATTCTTCAAATGATGCACAATCATTGTGGTATCAATGAAAGTCAAGTCACGTCAATAAGCATTTGATAAATGTGAACTATGTTTCAGGCACTTTGCTAAGTTCTGGGGATATAAAGAAAGGCAAAAAAAAGTTCCTGTATTCAAGGTTGTCAAAATCTAATGGGGAGAAATATGCAAACAGCTCTCTACAAGAAGGACAAATACAGGGTAAATTGTAGATAATCTTAGAGGGAAGACGCAGGAATTAGGGGGGTATGGGAAAGGCTTCTTATAGAAGGGGGGCTTTTAGCTGAGACTTGAAGGAAGCCAATGAAGCTAGGAGGTAGAGACAGAGGGAAAACATTCCAGGCACAGGGGCAGCCCATGAAAATGAGTGGCGTCAGAAGATGGAGTGGCCAGCAATGAGGCCAGTGCCTCTGGATTGTAGAGGATATAGGCCAACACCTAGGTTGCCAACCTCCCACCACTACTAGGAGGATGGTGGTGCTCTTGACTGTAATAGGAAAGTTAGGAAGAGGTTGGGAGTGAGGGGAGATAATGAGCTCTGTTCTGAACATGTTGAATTTGCCATATCGAATCTGAAATGCTAAGAAGCAGTTAGAGGTGCAAGACTGGAGGCCAAGGAGAGAGGTATGGATAAATAGTCAGATCTTGATAAATGGGCTGGATAAATAGATCTGAGCATCATCTTCAAGGAGATGATAATTTAATCCATGGGAGTTAATGAGATCACTAAGCAGATCAGATAAGAGTTTTGCAGGGCTAGGAGAGACTAGGAGAGTGCACTGGCTCTAATACAAGATAATCCAGATTCCAGTTCTTCCTATGTTGCTTACTCCCTGTGTGATCTTGTTCAAGGTACTTAACCATTCTAGGCCTCACTTTCATCATCTGTAAAACAAAGAGGTTAGACTAGATGGACCTCTGAAGATCCATGTGACTTTAGAGTGGGGTGCTTTGCAACCTATCCATGCCCATTCACCCTAAGAGATTCTTGCCCGTGTCCTTTCAAAAATGCTCCATTGAGGGTCAACCCAACATGTGAGAAGTCTTCGTCTTGATCTTCTAACATTTCAGGAGACCCCTGCAACATTCAAGCTGTCCATCAGCATTCCTTTGATCTTATCTTTAGAACCAGCTTACTTTCTGTTCATATTATACAAAATCTCTTTAGTGTTTCATCTTGCATGAAGGTAAACATTGGTAGCATGTGCAGCCTACTTCCCTGCCCCCTCTTCTCTCCACCTCCCCACCCCCCTTAGATCTTTCTGTAACTCCTTGGGTTACCTGTAATTGGGATTCTTTAGAGATTGTGGTACTCCATGATATGCAGCCTAGTGGTATTATGAGAGGAATATTGGTATTCAAACAATAATACTTTCGTTTCAGGGAGCAACTTGAAGTCACAGGAAATAAAGCATAATTTTCCAAATGTGATCCTGCTCCTCTCTCCCTCTCTGTCTCTGTCTGTCTGTCTGTCTCATAGACAGCAGCGTACACCACTGCTAGCAGTTTAGAGGTTTTCTTTCTTCATATGCTGAACATGAACATACACGCACAGATCATTTTCATGCACAGAACAAAAGACAAAAAGAAGACTTTATATGAAACATGATTCTTCATTTCATACCACTTGCTTTTTTTTTTAAAAAAAGTATATAATAAATTCTACATGTTATTCTCTAATCTGTCCTGTTTGTGTTTCTTTCTAGACTTCTTTCTGGTCCATTCTGTGCATTTAAAAAATGTTGCAGCAGACCCATCAACTTGTTCCCAATGAGAAGCAGAAAGAAAAAAGAAAGTAAGAAAAGATATTTTTAACAAATAAATGTAGCTAAGCAAAAATAAAATCCACAAGTGACCATGTCCCAAAATGTATTTCTCTTTCTGCACCTTGTGTTTATCACCTATCAGGAAGTGGGTAAGATGCTTCATCATAGGTCCTCCAGAAACATGGTCGCTTATTGCATTGATCTGAGTTTTTGAGTTTTTCTTTATAATGTTGCTATCCTTCTATAAACAATTCTCCTAGTTCTGCTCTCCTCACTCTGCATCAGTTCATACTTCCCAGGATTCTCTGAAATCATCTCTTATCATTTCTCAGAGCAAAGTAATATTCTACATGTACTATACAAAATTTACCCCATTTATATATAACCTTAACATAGTATAGTTTCCTGAGCAAGTCCTCAATTGTCTAAGAGATAATCTAAGGCATTCCTGTCCCACCCCATCCCACTTATATTCTAGTTTTTTTCTTGAAAATTTCCCTTATTTAATCCCAAAATATGGGGACAAGGTTCCCCAGAGGTGATAGTCACACTGCTACAATTCATTCTCAGGAGGCTGGAGAGAGGTTATAAGTCTCTTACTCACAAATGTAGTTCCTGAGCCCCTATTTGTGTGCTTTTCATTCAAGCAAATCAGATAGAGCTAGAAAAAAAATTTATCTGGAAGAACAAAAGATCAGGAATCTAATGGGTAATAATGAAAAAAAAAAGCAAGTAGAAAGGAAAGGGGTCTACAAGAGCAAGACCTCAAATTATTTCACAAAGCAATAATCATTGAAAAGAATTTAGTGCTAGTTTAAAAAAAAGAAGGTTCATCAGTGGAATGTAATTTAGGTACATTACATACAGAAACAAACAATCACAATGGCATAATGTTTGATAAAACTGAAAGAACCTAGTTATTGGGGTGGAGGGAAGGACTCATTATTAAAAATAAAAGCCTGCTGGAAAAATTGGACAATGGTCTGGCAGAAATTAAGTTTAGACTAATATTCCTCACACCATATACCAAGATAAGTTCCAAATGGATATATGACTTAAATATAAAAAGTCATACCATAAACAAATTAAAAGAACAAGAAAGAAATTACCTTTTAGATCTATGAACAGGAGAAAAATTTATGACTCAACAAGTTATAACATCATACAAGATAAAATGAATAATTTTTATTACATAAAATTAAAATGTTTTCCCATAAACCTAATGTAATAAAAGTTAGAAGGAAAACAGATAACTGGGGTGGGGGGGAATCTTTGTACCAAATACTTCTGACAAAATGCCATTTCCAACATATATATCTATATCTATATCTATATCTATATATCTATATCTATCTATCTCTCTATCTATTTCTCTCTCTCTCTCTCTCTCTCTCTCTCTCTATATATATATATATATATATATATATATATATGGAGCTGATTCAAATTTATAAGACCAAGAACCAGTCTCCAATAGATAAATTAGTGAGTCAATAAACATTTATCAAGTACCTACTATTTACCATGCATTATACTAAGCTCTGGAGGTACAAAAAGAAACAAAGGACAGTCCCTACCCTCAGGGAGCTCACAGTCTAATAAGAAATACAACAAGCAAGCCAATATGTACAAACAAGCTATATACAAGATAGATGGGAAATCACAAAGAGAGGGAAGAAACTGGAATTAAGAGGGACTGGGAAAGATTTCCTGTAGAAGATGGGATTTTAGTTGGGATTTAAAGGAAGCCAGTAGATAGAGATGGGGAAGGAGAGTATTTCAGGAAGGGGGAATAACCAGAGAAAATGCATTGAACCAAGAAATAGAAATCAACGAGTATGAACAAGCATTTTCAGAGGAAGAAATCCAAGCTATGAACAATCATATGAAAAATGCTTTATCTTAAATAGAGACATTCAAATAAAATAAACTATGAGGTTCCACCATAAGGTAGAATTTATAAGACCTAGGAGACTAGTAAACCTATAAGAAAAGCAAAGATGATAAAAGTGCAAAATTGCTGGCAAATATTAGAGAGACTACAAGAAAACAGACATATTAGAGCATTGTTGATGTATTATATTGGTCCAACCATTCTGGAAGACAATTTGGAACTATGCTCAGAAAATTATAAAACTGAACATATCCTTTAACTTAGCCATACCACTACTAGGCCTGTACCCCAAAGAAATCAAAGAGAGAGGAAAAGGATCTATATATACAAAGAAATTTATAATACCTCTTTTTGTGGTAATCAGAGCTTGGGCACTAAGGGGATATCCTCCTGTTGGAGAAGTGCTAAACAAATTGTGATATACGATTGGGGGCCATTGCCAATAATCTTGACCTATGTCTTGCCACTGGACTCTGATGACTTTGGGAGAGAGTAAGGCTGGTGACTCTGCACAGCCCTGCCTCACTTAAATCAAATTCACTTGCAAGTCAAGACATCACCCTTCTGATGTCATTGGTCCTCTTCCAGAAGGAAGGATGAACAACACCAATGATATATGATTGTAATGGAATGTTATTGTGCCACAAGAAATGATGAAATAGACAATTTCGGAGGAAAGTGGGAAGATCTTTATGAAATAATACAGAGTGAATTGATCAGAATTAGGAGAATAATTTATACAATGATAACCATATTTTAGAGGAAAAAAACAACTTTGAAAGAATTTAGAAACCTGGTCAACATGATAAACCAAAAAATGAAGCACATGATTTGCCACCTGACAGAGAGAACTTCAGATGTACAAAGACACATTTTTTGATATGGCTAAAGTGACAATTAGCACTGTCCTTCTATGTAGATATGTATTGATGGATTTGTTTGGATTTGTAAAAAAAAAAAAAATTCCATGGGGGGTGATAGTGGGAGGGGACAAATAAAATTTTAAAATATGTATTACTTGAAAAAGTTACTTTATATTACATAGAAAAATGATATCAGAAAAGAAAGAAATTAAATCTTAGAGATTACTTCACCATTAGTTCTTAAATAAGAAAAATTTACTTAATAAGATAAAATCAATAATAATAACACCATAGTTTCTCAATATGGAATGAAGGCAGATATAACCAAAACATTTTTGCTAGCCCTCATTTCTAATTTAGCGACTAAATATAATTTAATTTGCTTTCTTTTTCTTCCCTTAATAATTAATCCTCTGACTGAGAATGATAAAATGAACTGAACCAAGAACAAAAAAGAAGCAGGGACTGAAAGAGGTTTAGTGTTTTGCCCAGCAGCATGCAGTTTGTAAATATCTGAAGTAGGATTTGAACTCAAGGCTTTCAGACACCAGGTCCAATTCTCCATCCACTGCTCCGTCTAGCTTCTATATAGATCTTTATTAGATATTTAATAAATGCTTCTTAATAGATTGACCCAATGGATTGTTAATATCTCTTATAATCAGAAAAGTACAGGCTAAAACAACTCCAAGATATAACCTTATACATGTTAAACAACCCCCATTTTTTTTAAGGATAAAAATGTCTGCAATACTGTGGGGAAAGAAGCATTTCCCACATTACTGGTGAAGTTGTGAGTTGGAGCAAAAGGGAAAAAGTCTTCTTGGTAAGACCTACTTATTAATCTTTGGGTGACTTGGATATTTTATTTCTTCTATCTATGTTAGCCCCTGGTGCCATCTTGCTCTGTTCCCCAGGGAGACAGATCTGTGGATTCTTCCTTATCTTTCATTTTTAATCTCTCCTTATCTAATTGATACTTCCTTCTGCCTTCGGTTTTAGGTGCGTCTCATCCTTCAGAAGGCCTTATTTAATCTTATCCTTGTTGTTGTTCAGTTGCGTCCAATTTTTCATGACGCCCATTGAAGTTTTCTTGGCAAAGATACTATAGTGGTTGGCCATTTCCTGCTCCAGCTCATTTTACAGATGAGGAAAATGAGGCAAATGGGGTTAAACAGGGTCACA
The DNA here is from genome assembly GCA_028646515.1 of Pseudochirops corinnae. Classification (NCBI taxonomy): domain Eukaryota; kingdom Metazoa; phylum Chordata; class Mammalia; order Diprotodontia; family Pseudocheiridae; genus Pseudochirops; species Pseudochirops corinnae. Next base: position 103,027,514 of record CM053592.1, on the reverse strand, counting down.
GAGCTGGTTAAGTTTCTGAGACCAGATTTGAACTCAGGTCTTCCTGACTTCAGAACAGGCACTCTGTCCACTGTGCCACCTTGTTGCCCTATTTAATCTTATCATCCTCTCAACCTATCATTCCATACCTCTTCTCCCTTTTAACGTTGAAGGCCATTTCCAGTTGTCCTGATCTGTATCTCACCACTGGACCCAGATGGCTCTGGAAGAGCTCTCCCTTGCTTAAATCCAATTCACTTGCATATCATGTCATTACCTCCCTGATGTCCTGGGCCTCTTCCAGAATGAAGGTCGCACAACAAACAATAACTCTTTTAACTCCAAACTAGTTTGCTCATTGAATGCCTCGTCTTTCTCACTAGCTACTCATTTCATATCAGAGTCTGATTTCTCTACTAGAGCTGGGTTTTTTGTACTTAATAGTATTTTTTTCTAATTACATGTAAAGATAGTTTTCAACATTTATTTTTTCCTTTTAAATTGGTTTGTTTATTTACTTTTAGTTTATAAGATTCAGTTCCACAATCCCTTGAGTTTCAAATTTTCTCCCCTCCCTCCCACCCTCACCCCACCATGGTGGCATGTACAAGCAGGGTTAACATATTACCATGTTAGTAGGGTTGTGAAAGAAGAATAAAAACAAAAGGGGAAAATCACAAGAAAGAAGAAACAAAAAAGTAACAACAAAAGTGAAAAAACTATGCTCCGATCTGCATCTGGGCTCCATCGTTCTTTCTCTGAATGTGGATGGCACATTCCATCATGAGTTCTTTGGAATTGTCTTGGATCATTGCATTGCTGAGAAGAGTCAAGTCTATCACAGTTGAACACCACACAAGGTTGCTGTTATTGGGTCTAGTGTTCTCCTGGTTCTGCTTACTTCACACAGCATCAGTTTGTGTAAATCTTTCCAGGTATTTCTGAAATCCTCCTGCTCATCATTTCTTATAACATAGAAGTATTCCATTACATTCATATACCATGACTTGTTCAGCCATTTCCCAACTGATGGACATCCCTTCAATTTCCAATTCTTGGCCATCACAGAAAGAGCTGCTATAAATATTTTTGTACATGTGGGTCCTTTTCTCTTTTTTTATGATCTCTTTGGGATATAGATCTAGAAGCAGTATTGCTGGATCAAAAGGTATGCACAGTTTCATAGCCCTTCAGGCATAGTTACATATTGCCCTCCAAAATGTTTGGATCAGTTCACAACTCCACCAACAATGCATTAGTGTTCCAATTTTCCCACATCTTCTCCAGCATTTATCATTTTTCTTTTCTGTTATATTAGGTGTAAGGTGGTACCTCAGAGTTGTTTTAATTTGCATTGCTCTAATCAATATGATTTAGAGCATTTTTTCATATGACTATAGACAGCTTTGATTTCTTCACCTGGAAGCTACCTGTTCATATCTTTCAACCATTTATCAATTGGGGAATGACTTGTATTCTTATAAATTTGATTCAGTTCTCTATATATTTTAGAAATGAGGCCTTTATCAGAAACACTGGCAGTGAAAATTGTTTCTAAGCTTTCTGCTTTCCTTCTAATTTTGGTTCCACTGGTTTTGTTTGTGCAAAACCTTTTTAATTTGATGTAATCAAAATTATCCATTTTACATTCTATAATGTTCTCTTATATCTTGTTTGGTCATAAATTCTTCCCTTTTTCATGGATCTGACAGGTAAAGGAATAGTTTACCTATCTCCTAATTTGCTTATGGTATCACCCTTTATGTCTAAATCATGTACCCATTTTGACTTTATTTTGGTATATGGTATAAGATATTGGTATGTGCCTATACTTCTGCCATACTATTTTCCAGTTTTCCCAGCAGTTTTTGTCAAATAGTGAGTTCTTATCCCATTTTTGGGTTTATCAAACAGTAGATTGATAAAGTCATTTATTACAGTGTATTGTGTACCTAACCTAATCTATTATCCATCTCTCTATTTCTTAGCTAGTACAAATAGTTTTGATGATTGTCACTTTATAATGTAGTTTTAGATCTGGTACAGCTAGGCCATGCTCCTTTGCATTTTTTCATTAATTCTCCTGACATTCTTGACCTTTTGTTTTTTCCAGATGAATTTTAAGATTATTTTTTTCTAGCTCTATAAAATTATTTTTGGTAGTTTGATTGGTATGGCACTGAATAAAAAATTTAGGTAGAATTGTCATTTTTATTATATTACCTTGACCTACTCATAAGCAATTTATATTTTCCCAGTTGTTTAGATCTGTTTTTATTTGTGTGAAAAGTGTTTTGTATTGGGTTCATATAGTTCCTGGGTTTGTCTTGGCAGAGAGACTCCCAAATATTTTATATTCTCTACAATTATTTTAAATAGAATTTCTCTGTCTCTTGCTGCTGTACTTTGTTGGTAATATACCAAAATGCTCATGATTTATGTGGGTTTATTTTACAACCTGCAATTTTACTAAAGTTGTTCATTATTTCAAGTAGTCTTTTAGTTGACTCTCTAGGATTCTCTAAGTATACCATCATATCATCTGCAGAACGGTAATTCTGATTCCTTATTGCCTGTTCTAATTTCTTCAATTTTTTTTATTATTGCTAAAATTAATATTCCTAGTGCAATATTGAATAATAGTGCTGATAATGGGCATCCTTGTTTCATCCCTGGTTCTACCTGCCAGTAGCTCAAGCACACTAGAGGGCCTGAACAAGAAGGGTAGCAATCTCTAAAATAGATAAAGGATAAAAGGGACTAGAGATTACTTGATGCGACCACAACTTACTGAATGGTTTCTCCATCTCCATTGCTTACTTTTTCAAATACATTCACATAAAACTGACATAATAATCCCCCTAAAGCTCACATCTGATCATGCCATTCTCTGGCTCAGAATTCTTCAACACCTCCCTATTTTCTATAGTAGCAAACTTTTTTTGTTATAGAACTCACTTGCATTCTTAAAAATTATTGAGGATCCCGAAGAGTTTTTGTTTATGTGAGTTATATCTACAGATATTAACTATATTAGTAATTAGGATGTCTCAGTATTATGATCAAATAGTTTTGACCTTGTGGGTTCCCCTGAAAGGGTCATGGGGACCCTCAGGTGTTTCTGGAACTCATTTTGAGAAATATTGATCTGTGGGATAAAATCTAAACTCCTCAGCTCATATTTTAAGATCCTCTCGACCAGTGGTTTTCAACCTTCCTAATGCCTTTATATACTCGTATGTGGGCATATCTGCATGTGGGCGACCCTCCTGGAGATGGATAGAGGAGCGGTATCTCGGTTCCTAAGACCATCAGAAATATGTGTTTTCCAATGGTCTTAGGCGACCCCTCTGAAAGGGTCTTTCCCAAAGGGATTGCAACACACGGGTCAAGAACCACTGCTCTAGAGTCTGGCTCCAATCTATCTTTCTAAGCTTGTTCTTCATTATTTCTCTTCACATGGTTTACATTCAAACTAAAGTGGACTTGTTGCTGTTTCCAATACTTACATTCTATTTCCCATCTCTACTCTTATTACTAATTAACATGTACTATTTATATAGCACTTTAAGTCTTATAAAGCACTATACAATTTAACAAACTTTTAAACACAATTTAACAAAACAATTATTATCTCACTGATCTTTATAACAACCCTGGGAGATAGGTGCTATTAATATCTCCATGTTACAGATGAGGAAATTGAGACAGATAGAGGTTAAGTGACTTGCCCAGGGTTACACAGCTAGTAAACATTTGAGGTCGGAGTTGAAGTCAGGTCTTCCTGACTCTAGGACCACAGCTCTAACCACTGTATAGCCTTGCCGCCTTACTATTATCATTATTATTATAAATGAACCTGTTATAGGGAAGTCGGGGGGAGAAACTTCCTTTACCAATATAGAATAGTATCATTTCTGGAACTGCAGTCTTGAGACAGCTCCCCTCTTTTCTCTCCTTCCTCCCTCTATAGAATATAGATTTCTCCGGGGCAGAGATTTTCATTTTGTCTTTGCAGTCTGAGAATTTAGCACAATTGCTTATATAATGTAGTCTAAAACAGCATTTTGTGTTTGTGACAGTTTTACTTTCATGTCATTTAGATCTAAACATTTCCTATCCATTTGATCGATACTCTAAGAGACAAAAAAGGGGAAAAGGACCCATTTTTATGAAAATACTTTTGTCAGTTTTTTTGTGGTGGGAAAATAATTGGACATTGAAGGGGTGCCCACCAATTGATCTCAATTTATTCTCCAATAACCCTATGAGGATAAAGTATATATTATTATCACCCTCATTTTGTAGCTCTAGCCTGGGGTATGGAAGGCTAAGAAACTTCCCAATATTTCAGAGGTAATCATCAATAGAACAAAGACTAGAACCCAGGTCAATCTGAGTCCCATCAAAGGATTATTTCACACACAGAGAAATTATAGTATCATGGATTTAGAGAAGGAAGGGATCCTACTGGGTACTCAAACTCCCTCATTCTCTGCATGAGGAAACTCAGGCATAGAGCTGGGAAGTGACTTGCCCAGGGTCACATAGAAAGTAAGCATATAAAGTAAAATTTGAACTCAGGATTTCTTGACTCCAAATCTAATTCCCTATTAGGTAATTTCTAGGAGGTTTTTTTTTAATGTTCACACATTTATCTCTTCATCTTTCACCAGCCCAGACCATATTTCAGAAATTATTGAGTTGAAGTATTGGTGCATTGGAGTTCCTTTATGCATTTTTTCATTTTTCATGATCTATTACAATCTCAGAGGACTTTAGGATTTAGAATTAGAAGGGGCCTGGGAGACCAGCTAATCCAACCCCTTCATTTGACAGGTGTGGTAAATGAAACTCACATAAGTTAAGTGACTTTTCCAAGGTCACACAGGTATCAAGTTAGCTGATCTGGCCAATGTTCAAACCCAGCTCATGACTGTAAATCCAGGGTCCTTTCTCTGATGGCTCATTGTCCTCTTCCAAGGAAGCATATCCAAGTTTAAATAATAATTAAAATAAATATTGATTGCTCAATACATTGTTCATAATTGCATATTGCACATTTGGTAAAGAGGCCTTTGTGGGCCTTTTGAAACATGTTTCATTGGATAAATGGATAATGAAGGTCTTTTATCTAAACATACCGTAAACTACTCTTTGGGAGCTATTAGCAATTGTTCTAGTTATCTTAGTGTGGTCTGTCCCCTTTGATGTGTCTTGGCACTTTGAAAGACTAGGAAAGAGATTTATCCAGTCATTTCCTGGGTGGATGGGGTGGAAGGAAATGTTTCAGATTCAAGGTAGAGCCCTTGAAAGAACAGTATCTTACCCGGAGGAAGCTAGAGGAGTGGGGTTTGGCCATTGGCTGAGTTGTCTACTGTCAGTCGCATGCCCTGAATGCCTTTTGAAAACCCCAGTGCACCGTGCAGTAACATCATTTTCTAAATAAATTGCTGTTGAGCTTACAGTGGGAACAGACCACCAACCTGGGCAATATCTGTTTCAGCACATTTTTCTCTGGGCAAGACACACTGTTTTTCATATTTTAGTTCCAAGAATCTGTTTCCAGGTTGAGTCCAAGTACAGACAGTATTTTTTTCCCTTTTCTTTTGGCTCCTGTGTTGAGAAGAGTTTGTGAAGAAGTGAGAAGGTGAACTTGGTTTTTTGCTAAGAGATGCTGATGCTGCTAAGCAAACTCACTAGAGAGGCAAGAGTCCATTTCCAGAAACAGAGGGTAGCCTCTTGCAAGAGCTGGCCACACCTGCATTCCTTGGGGATTTGTACAGGGCTTACTTGCTTGGTGTTAACCATTCTTGATTTTCCCAGCATTTCAAATTTTAACTCCCAGCTGAGTACCCCAAAACAGCTTTTCTCTGTGGCATACTGGCAGTATGGAAGTTTCCCAACATACTCAAACCACCACAGTGTGGTAAAGCAATGACTGGAGAGGTCTGGTCAATCTTGTAAAACCAGGGGCCTTTCAAATCCTTAGTGATAGCAATAACTGACATTTATAGAGATAGAATAAAAGGGACTGGATCTGTGATTTAATTGATACAGAGAGTTCCCAAATGAGGAAATTTCTTTTATCAATGCAGATCAGCATTCTTTCTGAATTTTTAACCTTTTTTTTTTTTGAGAGGGAAAGGCAAGGCAACTGAAGTTAAGTGACTTGCCCAAGGTCACATAGCTAGTAAGTGTGTCAAGCTCCTGAGGTCCCATTTGAACTCAGGTCCTCCTGACTGAGGACTTTTGGAGAGCAGTGCCGTGGACTGCTAAGGGCCAGTTGGAACTGCCCAGGACTTTTGAGAACTGCCGCCTGGAGCTGCCAAGAACTGAGGAGGCATGGCTGTGATGCTGGTATTTTATCTGTCTGTCTTGATGTTGTTTTGCCAGGTTCACCTGCTGGTGAAGGACAGTGCTGCTGTCGTAGAGGTCCTGGGAACTTGCTGTTGGTTCAGAAGCCCTGAAGCAGGATTTTCTTGTTGTATGTTCACAGAAATCCTGTAAGAGGTCCTTGCTGATGTTTTCAGGGGTTCTGGGACTGTTCTGCAGGCAGAGAGTGACTTGATGGGGACACTGGCAATATGTGTTGTGACTTTGTTAGGCTTTGCCTCCCCAGGAACCGGGTACTTTCCTCAGGTCAAGATGAAGACAGGACCTCTCCTTGGGCATTGAACTGTAATGACATCTTAACCTGGTAGCTTAAGGATGGGTGGCCTTTGTGCTCTCCTACCCCTTTTGAGAAAGTGATTGGTGTTAATGGATGGTATTGTAATTCAGTAGTGTCCAGGGGTGGGGAACCTTTGACCTTTTTGTGCTCTGTGATTGATTAAATGAATGTACTTTGTTTATGATTGGAAACTATGCTCCATTTGAGAAGAGACTAAATGAATGTACTGCCCAGGAGTGGGCTACTTTGACTACTGATCCAGGGGTGGGATACCTGGACCTTGGTACTTTGCAATTGAATTGAGAACTTACTTGTTAAATGAATGAGTTACAATGAATTTTGACTTTCTCTGTTCTGTGAATGTTTTGGTGAATAAATGGGGTTTGCTGTGTTGGTAATCTGAACCTTGGAAGTTGCCTTTGCTTGGCATTACTGGAATTGAACCCAGGTTTTCTCAGTTTTGAGGCCAATCCACACTATTTTTCAACTGATATTTATATAACATCTTAAAGGTGTTTTTTTTTTAAATTTTGGTTGAATTTTTATTTTTTTCAGTAACTGAAAATCTGTCTTCTTTTCCTCCTTTTTATCCCCTTGACCCTAATTGAGAATGAAAGAAAAAGCAATAACAATAATAGCAAACCCTGTTGCAATCATGTATAGTCAAGCAAAAGAAATTTCCCCATTGGTCATATCCTCAAAATATATGTTTCAATCTGCACTCTGAGTCTATCACCTCTCTGTTAGGAGGTAGGTAGCATATTTTATCATAGCTGATCATTGCTTTGATCAGAATTCTAAAGCATTTCAAAATTGTTTATCTTTACAAAATGTTACTATTGTATAAATTGTTCTACTGGTTCTTCTCACTTCACTCTGTATCAGTTCATCCAAGTTTTCCCAGGTTTCTCTGAAACAGTATTCTTCATTGTTTCTTGTAGCACATTCAATCACATTCATATACCATAACTTGATCAAACATTCCCCAACTGGTAGGGGCTCCTTCAATGCCCAATTTTTTTGCCACCAGAAAAATATGGTATTAGTATTTTTATACAAATGGACCTTTTTCCTCTTTGATCTCTTTGGAATATGATTCTAATATTAGTATCACTGGGTTGAAGAGTATTATGAATAGTTTAGTAATTTGGGGGAGTATAGTTCCAAATTGCTTTCCAGAATGATTGAACCAGTTCACATTTCTACCAACAGTGCATTATTAACATGCTTATTTTTCCACAGTCCCTCCAGCATTTGTCATTTTGCTTTTTTGGGACTCTTTACCAATCCAATAAGTATGAGGTAGAACCACAGCATTGTTTTAATCAGTATTTTTAATAACTAGTAACAGATAATTTTTATGGTTATTGATAGCTTGCATTTTTTCCCCTGAAAATTTACTTTTCATGTCCTTTGAGTATTTAGCAATTGAAGAATGGCTGTTATTCTTATAAATTTAAACCTGTTCTCTATATATGTTAGAAATGTAACTTTTATCAGAAAAACTTTCAAGAAAAATTTCCCCCATTTACCTGATTCTCTTCTAATTTTAGCTGCATTGGTTTTGATTGTGCAAAAACTTTTTAATTTTACATAATCAGAATTGTTCATTTTGCCTCCTTTGATCCTCCCTAACTCTTGTTTGATTATAATCTCTTCCCCTAGCCATAGATCTGACATGTGATTTTTTTCCCCTGCCCCTTTATCTGGTTATTATGTCATTCTCTACGTCTAAGGCACATTCCTATTTTGACATATGAAGTGTGCTTGTGTGTGATGTTGGTCTATACCTAGTATTAGGACCTTAGAGTTCATAAAGCAGCTCTCCTCCCTCCTCTCTTTTATATTCTTTTATTGATCTTCACAATAGTCTCGTGAAATAGTTTCAATGGGTATACTCATCTTTTGCAGGTGAAGAAGCCGAGTGTCAGAGAGATTAAATGACTTCTTCATTGTCACACAGCTATGAAGTGTCATAGGTTGGATTTGAACCCAGGTCTTTCCACCTCTGAGTCTTTCTAACAATTTACCCATTTAGACAACATTGTCTCAGGGCTAGAGATAAGACACTTTCAAGAAGGATCCAATTAGTCTGACAATATTCAAGAGATCAGCCAATTAGTTAGACGTAGAAGATTTAAAGAAAATTGCTAATGGAGGCTTTAAAAACATTTTTTGTAGTGTAGTTATAAAGCAGTTAGTTAGATGCACTTCACTTCCTACTGTTGTTATTAATAAGGTGACTTTAAAAAAAATCCCAGCAACATCAAACCAACATGTTTATGCTAATGAGAAGTGTGTTCTCTGGAGCCCCTGGGATCTATTAGAAACAAATCTTCCTTTCAGACATTTGCCAAGCTGCTAATAACAGGGAAGCTGCACATACACATGACAGTCATGTGGCCCATTGCCCTATGACTTTTTGCACTTTAAAAATAGTGACCTCATCTTTCTTTATTCACAGTTTTTTAGTTTATAAAACATGGGCTGTTGTTTCTTTTCTTTTTCTTCGTTTTTTTTTCTCTGAGCACTCATATGCTTTGGGGAAAGAGTAGGTTAGGAAAGAGGAGTAAAGGCCAAGCAAGAGGCAATAGAATGTAGTAAGCCTACAACAGTAATAAAAAAAAAATGCAAGCTATGTAAAGCTTTCACATGCTCTCCAGGGAATGACTTGGCCCCTCAGCTTTCTGCTGAGTTGCAGACTTTCTGGCCAAGGTATCTAAGCGAAATCTCTCTCTCTCCCTCCCTCCCTCCTTTTCTTCCTCCTTCTGTCTGTCTGTCTGTCTCTCTCTTTTCTGCCCTCCTCTCTTTCTCTCTATCCCTGTCTTCTCTCCTTAACAGTTTTTCAATTATTTAAAGATAGTTTGACATCACTTCTTCACCCCCAAAATCTATCCGTAATTATGGTCCATAGGTTATCAATGGGATTTAAATTAAAGGAGTTCCCAGGACATTAAAGCATGTTTAACTCTATCTCTTGAATAAATTTCTTCACCTTTTGTGACATGTGGCATGGTGCAAGTTTGTTGTCCAGTATTCTATTTCCAATTGGGAATTTCTGTAATTAGGAAACAATTATGCTTCACAGTAAATCAATACATTCATCAGGGTTCATCATTCCATCGATTGGGATGAGACTTTCAAGCCCATTGGGAATTTTTTTTAATCCCCCAATGCTATAGACTCACCTGAATTTCTTCTAACAAGAGTTTTAGTACAGTCTTGAATGTAAATAGAGTTTCAGCAGTAAAAATTACTTTTTCCCAGTCTTCAGCATGCCAGTCTTTCTATTGTCTTATCCATAATAAGCGATTTTCTACATAGCAACAGTAAAAAGCTGTTCTCATTGTTCTTCCCACTTTAAGTAGTCTATGCCATACCATAGAAGAGTCAATGACAACCTTTTCAGTTGCCAAATCCCTCCGAAAGTCTTTGCTTGTTTTCTGAGGATTAATTAGGCTTCTATGGCAATTATTTGTTAGTTCTTGGTGCTGTTTTTCATTTTCAACCTTGCTTTCCTTTTGAGATGGATCTTCCTTTATTGTAAGTTTGAAAGATGCTTGAAATGTTTGACTTCACTATTCCAACAGCTGCTGTAATATCTCTAACAGTAACTGAAGTGTACCTTTTAGGGTCTCCGCCTTTTGCACATTTCCTTGGAGTAATATCTGTTCTTAAAAACTAAAGAATTAAAAACACCACAAAAGAGAGCAATGGAACATGAGTATGACATACAATTTACTTAACTGCCAGAGAATTAAGTAAAGTAAAGCTATCAGCTCAATCCAGTTTCATCCACTCAAGATCAGAGGTTCTGAGTCAGTCTTGTGTTAATAGAAGTACACAATATAATCATTGCTGTTACAGAATGTAACCATAACAAAATTATTTATTTTCCCAAGTAATCCACATACCACTATATCTTTGCATTTTTCTAAAATTGATAAAATATTATATGGATATCTAGGACATTATATTACAGAAGATTCAGGGAGATATGGATTTAAATCCTGCCTCAAACATTTATTAACAGTGTGACCCTGAGTAAGTCAATTAACATTCCCTAGTCTTACATGTTGTTGTTGTTCAGTCATTTTTCAGTTGTGTCTGACTCTCTGTGACCCCATTTGTGGTTTTCATGGCAAAGATATTGTAGTAACTTGTAGTTTCCTTCTCCAGTTCATTTTACAGATGTTGAAACTGAGGCAAACAGGGTTAAAAGATTTGCCCAGCGTCTCATAGCTGGTAAATGTCTGAGGCTTGATTTGAACACAGATCTTCCTGATTCCAGGCCCAATGCTCTATCTCCTGAGCCACCTAAGTGTCCCTGTACCACCTAGCTATAAAACGACAGAGTTGAACTGGATGACTTCTAAGGTCCCATCCAAACTCTGTGATTTCTGTCCAAGGATTGACCCATAATCATCGATGGCTTCTGGGAGCTACGGCCATTCAACTAGTCATGAATCCAATCATTGCTTCATTTTTAAATGCTTAATGCAACCTTGTAAATACATTCTTAAAAAAAAATCAACCAGCCTACCAAATTTTTACCACCCTGCCTTCCCTCCAACAAGAGTTACATAATGCAAAATTAATGAATAATAACAGCTACCATTTAGACAGCACTTTGGGGTTTGCAAAACACTTTACCAATATTATCTTATTTGATCCTCACCAACAACCTTGTTGAAGAAACTGAGGGAAACCAAGGTTAAGTGACCTGCCCAGAGTTATTCAGCACCTGGGACTAGGTTTGAACTCAGTTTTCCTGACTCCAGATGTAACTCTCTATCTACTGTGCTTCCCAGCTGCCTGAAGCCGATCATGTCTAGTACTTCTCTGGCATAGTTAATGGATCACCCTAGGTCATATTTCCATGTATAGGCTACCTTCATATGTTAGATGGAGATGATAGTGATATTTAGACTATCTACTTCACTGGGATTGCACCAGGAGGCATGAATTTCAAGGGATGGGAGTAACTTGAGGGACAGCTGTATAGAGAGATAACTGGGGGGGGGGGAAGTATGTCGGGGGTAGCTTCGGAGATGTTTCTGAACTGCCATTTGTGATACAATGTACTGTGCATTCCATACACTGGATGCTTTCAGTTACCCAAAATTACAGAGGTCAGGAACTCAGGAGATTGACTCCATGGGGAAGAAGATGGCCTTTTCTCAGTCTTCATTCCTGTAACATTTGATACTGTTGACGATCCCCTCCTCTTTTGAATTATAGTCTGCCCCTTAGATTTTCATGACACTTTCTCTGTTTTCTTCCTACTTGGCTAACTATTCCTCAGTCTCCTTTGCTGAACCATTCTCCTAAGTCTTAACCTCTAATTATAGAATATCACAAAATATTCTGTACTGAGCTCTTTTTTCTTCCCTCTTGGCACTCACTCCCCTGGGTTCAACTATCATCTCTAGTCATATTCCCAAATGTATATATCCAATTCTTGTGTCTCTCCTGAGTTACAGCTTTGCATCAACAACTGCTTATTAGACATTATGAATGGACATCCCATAGGAATCTCAAACTCATCCAAAATTAGTACTCATCTCACCTCACTCCCCAACCAAACCAAAATAAAGCAAGCCTTTTCTCTTTCCAAATTCCATTTCTGTCAAGAGTGACGCCATATTTCCAGGCACCCAGGTTTGCAATCTCATATCTGTCTTGAATTCTTCCCTCTCTCTTACTTGCCCATATCCAATTGTACGATCTTGTCTATTCTCCCTTCAGGATATCTCTCATATCTGTATCCTTCTCTCCGTTTATATAGGCCTTCTCAAAGATCTCTCTGCCTCCAACCTCTCCCTTCACTCATACATCTTCAAAAAAGCTGCCAGATTGATATTCCTAAGGTATGGATGACCATGTCTCTCCCTTTTTCAAGAAGATTCAGTGGCTCCTTCATTCCTCTGGGATGTAGGACAGATTCTCTTTGGCATTTAAAGTCTTTTATAATCTGACTCCAACCTATGTTTCCAGAGTGATTTCACATTACTTTTCTTCATGTTTTCCACATGCCTGGCAAACTGTCCAAGATGTGACTCCTCAAACGTGGCATTCCTATATCATCTCTCTGGCTTTGTATAGACTGAACTTCCTTCTCAATTCTGGCTTCTTAGGATCCTTTGCTCCCTTCAAGGCTCAATTCAAAGTGCTGCCTTCTACACGATGCCTTTCCTATTCCCTCATTCCCCACGGTGTTCCTTCTCTTCCCTTCTCAAAGTACTTAGCTTTTACTTTGCCTATTGAGTATTTAATCATAAGTACACATGTTGTAATGTAAGCTCCTTTAGCATAGGGTCTGGTTTTTTTTTTTTTTTTTTTTTTGCTTGTTGTCATTGTTTTGTATTTGTATACCCAGTGCCTAGGACAGTGCTTGGCAAATGATACTTTGCTTACTGAATAAATCTCAGAGGCAGATCTGAGGTGAATCCGGTAGAACATCTCCACATCATCACTGAAATTGACCACTACTCAATTATTCTAAGGAGCTAATTATTTTTTCCCATAACAGCTGGAGAGGTATAAGAGATTATACCCACTTATAAAAGGGGATTTTAGCAAGATATTGTTACCTATGTGTTTTTCTGTGTGAGTTACTATGGTATTATGGCTTAATGAAATACTTTACTATTTGATTGGCGGCTCTTACATGGTCTGTGAGTTGGAAGTGTTGTACTGATGTTGTACTGATAGGGGCTTAAGCCAAGATCACACAACTGATTATGAAAAACACCTCACACTGAAATCCGGAATTAGTTAGAGCTTCCAGAGCAAAAGGATGGGAAGCATATCATCCTGTTTCAAGATGTAATATGTCTGGCCACTGAACTCTCTTTAAAAAAAATTCTTTCAGATTTTTGAATGAAATACACTATCCAAGTACTAAGTATTACTTTTTCAAAGATGAAGTTTATCCAGCAAAGCTAGCTTTTCCCTAATGGCTCCAGACTGTCTCTTGAGTAAGTCTGCTTTATTACTAAAGTGTACAATTTGAGGTATTGAAAAGGAAGTAATGTAATTACAGATTCTGCTTAAAGAGCCCAACATTAATTGAATTTCTGAATGTTATTTGAACTACCGAGAGAGACAATTTCCCATCTAGCTCTAAAAACACACTCCCTTCTAGCCCAACATAGCATTTTGAGGTTTACAAGTCTTTGATATTCTCCTGATGGCTTTAGGTATGCCTGTAACTAAAGCATTAGCCTGCTCAGTGCAAGAGTATGCATTGAATCACAAATGCAGGGCTATCCTTTATCTCTTTCCAGTTCTCCTATAAGATTCTTTTTCATGCTTGTGGACACAAAATCAAATGGCTGCCTCCTTAGAAAGCTGCTCAGAGACCAGTGGATGGGGGAAAAATTTTTGCAAATATCACAGGAAAGGAATGTGCTTTTAGATTGGAGAGCTTGTTCTTCAGGGATAGAACTATACTCTTGGAGCTGGAAAGAACTTTGGAGAACATTGGGTCTAAGTTGTACCGGAACAAGAATTCCCTTGAAAATATGCATACCTCCTAACCCCCAAACGATCAGTTAGTCTTTGCTTAAAGATCTGTTGTAAAGAAGAACTCCCTCCCTCTTGAGTCTAAGCATTTCGCTTTGGGATAGTTATCATTATCAGGGAGTTTTTCTCTATGTGGAATCAAAATCTGCCTTTCTGTACTTTCCACCCACTGCTCCTAGTTCTGCTTCTCTAGGACCAAACAGAACAAGTCAGATCAACTCACATTATGATTCTTCAAATACTTGAGAAAAGTTAGCATCTCTCCTCCCCACTCCTACTCCCCACCCCTTTCTGGGTTGTATACTATCTGCTATGTAATCTTTTTTTCCTTCTTTCTAAATATTCCAATTCTCTCAAATAGTTGCTGTACAGTATGAACTCAAGGCTCTCCCCACTCTGGTGGCCCTCCTCTGAATACTTCCCAGCTTTTTAGTTTGTTTTGTAAAATGTAGCTCTCCACTGAACATAATGCCACAGGTGAGGTCTGACCAGGGCAAAGTACAGTAGTACTGTCACCTTCCTGTGGCCCTTTCCCCAGAATTTCAATTCATCTAGTCAAACATTAAATAAATACCTACTATGTGCAAGGGAACAGCTAGGTGGCATAATGGATAGTGTTGGACCTGGAATCACGAAGACTCATCTTCCTGAGTTCAAATCTGGCCTCAGAGACTTCCCAGTTGTGTGACCTTGGATAAGTCACTTCTATCCCTGTTTACCTCAAATTTCTTCAGCTATAAAATGAACCAGAGAAGTAAATGGCAAACCAACTCCAGTATCTTTGCCAAGAACACCCCAAATAGGGTCACAAAGAGTTGAATGTGACTGAAAAACAACTAACGGTAACACGCATCATTGGCGTCAAATATATTGGGCTTTAAGTCTGGAAGACCTGACTTCCTAATTCTACCTCTTACATACACTTCCTAGCTGTGTGACCCTGGGGAAGATGCTTAATCCTGTTTGCCTCAGTTTCCTCATCTGTAAAATGAACTGGAGAAGGAAATGGCAAAAAACACTCCAGTATCTCTACCAAGAAAACCCAAATAGGGTCACATAGTGCTGGACACAACTGAAAACGACTGAACAACAACGTTATGTGCAAGACATTGGAGTAGGTACTGGGATAGCAGTACAAAAACAAAACAGTCCCTCTCCTCAAGGAGTTTACATTCTATAAGGAGAGAGGTTGGGATACAATGTGTAAACAGGTAAGTAAACAAGGGCTTTATATAAAATAACAGGGATTGGGGGTGGGGGTGGGACAGAGCCTTAGCAACTGGGGAAAGGATTAGGAAAGACCGAGTGTGCAGTAGATGGCTCCTAGAAGAGAGTAAAGGATTCCACAAGGCAGAGGTGAGAAGGGAGGGCATTCTAAGCACGAAGGACTCTGTGCAAAGGCATTTAGATAGGAGGCGAACATTTACAGGGGACAACTAGTAGTAAACTATTTTGGAGGAATTTTGAGGCCATGAATGGGAGTAATGGAGGCTGAAAGCTGAAAGTTGCCTCAAGCTAAATTGTGGAGAGTTTTAAACTGAGAAACAGAGGAATCTGATTTATCCCAGAGGCAAAACATGGCACAACCCAGTTGGCTTCTCTGGGCCTCAGTTTCTCTAGTTGGATAATGTGGTTATTGGACCAAGTGACTCTTAAGGTGCTCCCAGTTCTAAATCACTGAATCTTCTTCAGCAGGAGAGTGGCATATTTAGATGGGTGCTTTAGGAATATCAATTTGGGATCTGTGTGAAGCACGGTATTAGAGAAAAGAAAGATTCGCAGCTCCCGTGTTTACCTCCGACTTCGGAGTATGAAAAATTATAAACAATATCACATTTTCTAGAAGATTCTGGTCTCATGACATGACTGATGACGGAGATCACAGGAGTAACATAGAGAGAACTCTGATTTTAGACTCAGAAGATAGATTCAAACCTCAGCCCTAATAAATTTTACCTGCATGACCTTGGGAAAGTCATTTTACCCTATCAGGGCCTCAGTGTCTCATCTGCAAAATAAGGGAGTCAGACTAGATGATACCTAAAGTTCTTTGCAGTTTTGATGTTCTGTGACCAGTGGGTTGGCTACATTTACCTCCATAATAATCAACATTAGTATAATGTACACCCTGAGACCAGACCGGTGAGGTAATTTATAACAAACATTTTGCAAACCTTTTAGCACTATATAAATATCAATTATTATTACTCTCCACAGTTCTTGCAAAACAGAAGTTTTTTACTTGCCCCCAATTTTCATTTTTTCTCTGTCTATTTTTCCCCCTATCACCTCTAATTCTTTTCTTAGTTCTTAGCTGAAATATGGACCTTTCCTATACACTCAGTAAGAAGTAATACAGTGATGCACAGTAACAATACTTTTCATAGAAACTTCTACATCAGAACCTTGAGAATTCATATATTAATGCTGTTAGAGCTATAACTAGGGCAGGGCATCTTGGTACCTTGAACAGAGGCTGCCATCTCTTCGTGTGTGTGTGTGTGTGGGGGGGGGGCTTCCCTGATATTGTTTGAAGACTGCCATCACCCCATTGGCTGGCTCCTTCCCAATGCCTCTCTTTCAGGCGGTGCAAAATCTGGAAGGGTTGGGAGAAGTGGAATTACAGGGTTGTGGGGGGCCTCCCTCTCCCAATGCTCCTATCCCAAAGGAAATTGAAGGGGAAGGGAGGTGGAGAGGACTCCTCCCCATTGGATTGGAACTGGGCACCAGGATTTGTAGTTATAACTCTGACCACTAAAAAACGAACCTGTTTTAGTTGTATCTTGTCCCACATGAACACAGGAAGCCAAAGGAACTGAGTTGGAACCAGGCCAATTTTTCGAAAGGGGTTTGCTTCTGGTAGCAGAGCAAAGAAGTTGTGATTCAATCAGGTATCAAAATGTTCTTATGTTTTTGACTCCTTCTCACCTTGGTGCCTGACTGCTCTGAGGTATTTTCCCCGGGGTTCCAAGGGATTCAGTAATGGGGCATTTCTGATTGGATTTACTGCTACAGTTCTACTCTCTAGGCTTCTTAAAGGAAAACAACCAATCCAGAGAGCTAGAGTTGACCAAAAGGACTTTTTAACGTTTTAAAATTTCACTTCATGCAGGTAGAAACACTTCATCCTTTGCGGCTAAGCCTGGAATAATGCCTATGACACCTCGCTGTTGGGAAACATTCCTTGTGTTAGATGAGGCTAACGCTATAATTCCTCACTGAGGAAAGCTTTTGTAGTGAAGGTCCAGGGAAGAGAGCAGAATTATCTGTCCACTCAAAGATGGTTCTGCCTTTCCTCAAGCGAGATTCCTAAATCCTCCAAATACAAGGGTCATCACCTTCCTGGCATTGTTTTCAATGACTTTAACAGTTGACAAGGTGGTTCCTTTCTTTGATTTTGAAGTCTGGAAAAATATTTCCCCAGCAACCCATCTATCATTCTACACTGGAGTTCTATACTCAGAGTGGGAATCAAGAGACTTGTTTTCTTGTATTGACTCTGTCCATTACTAGCAGTGTGACCTTGGGTAAGTCATCTCACTTCTCCAAGTCTCAGTTTCATCTTTTAAATGGGATCATAGTATTTGCAATAGCTACCTTACTGGGAATACCTTAAGGGAAGAAGTTTGTATACTTTAAAATCCTATAAAATATGCATCTTCATCATCATTGGTTGGGGATTCACAGAGACGTTTTATGGGGAATTATCACAGTATGACCCTTCCCTTGGTAGAAATTGTCTGATTTTGTTGTATATTGTATTTTTCTAATCATAAATCTGTAGTGACAGCAAAGGCCATTCCTGAATCAGTGAGAAAAGGTGATTTGAGAGATAGATCACCAAAGAATGCCTGGGGAAGTGAGTGGAGCTAGAGACATCTGATCCTGATCTTTTATTAAGTTTAAGATCTGTGTGACCTATTTGTTAGTCATTTCAATTCTGCAAATGAGCTGAAAACCAGAGGCATACTTCACACCAGAAATGGGAATTTAGAATGGGAGAGTCTGAAAGGAAGCATGGACTTTTTAAACAGGAAACTAGAGAAATACTGTCTTCAAGTCAGAGGTTGTACTCTTCATTCACACAACTATCCACTCTATTACTCCTTCTCACGTAAGAAATTGATTCATTTGTAGGATGTTAGGAGATTTAATCCATGGATTGATTCAAGCCTTTTACCTCTGCTTCCTCATTCTCTAAATTTCTTTTAAATCTTTAGCTCCTTAGCACCTTTTCATCTTCTGATGATTCCTCTTTGTACTTTCTTTTACCCTGTAAGGCAACCTATTAAAAATAATCCATATGCATAAATTTATTTTATTATTTAGTTTTTCATTCATAATGGTAATTATTTACCTTTTTTGTCCTCTACTTTTTGTATTATGTGTAAATTGATCATCTGTTCACTATTTTTTTTTTTAGAAGTGACTCACTTGCTTCTTTTTGTTAAATATCTTTTTCACTGCTAATTAGATTCTGGATTGCAGGATAGTTATTTTGGGTTGCTCTGAATTGACTTTGTTTTTTGGAAAATACTGTTCCATTCTTTCCTGCAATTTTTCATGAATGTGGAATAATCCTACATTCTTCAAATTACCTTTCCTTTGCATTTGAAGGTTTTTTCTCCTGTCTACTTGAAAAATTTGCTGTTACTTATAGAAATTGTAGAATTGGAAGTGTGGAACTTTTTTTTTTCTGTCAGCTGTCTATGGATTTCTTTTTTCCATCAAAACTTTGTTATCTGTATTCAGAAGTTCCGGACAATTTCTCTTTATTATTTCCTGTATTATGTTATGTTGGTTGTTCTGGGAGACTTTCCATCTCAATGTCTGCACATTCTGTCTTCATGGTCTGTCATTTGACTTGCAAAGAGAATTCTTGTGCTCTTTCCACATTATTGCCTTTTGCTTGTCTTCTTCTAAATCTTCTTCCATGTCAAAGTTTTTGTGTTCCAAATATATCACTCTCTAACTTCTAAAATTTTTCTTGGAGAGATTTTCCATCATTCATATCCTTTTTTTTTTTTTTTTTTACTATTTATTTACTTAAATTGTGCATCAAGAGCTCTGATTTCTGGAATAATTTTTTTTCTTTTAAGAGTTTTGTTTCTCTTTTGAACAATTCCAGAGTTTCTTGTTGTCCCACGATCCCAGGGGAATGAATAGAATTCTTTCTTTCATTGGGTGATGTTGGTTAATTTTCCTTCATATTTGTTCAAAGTGTTTTGGTTTATTTTTTTGAGATTTTGATAGGATAATAGCTATAAAGTGGGGAAAGACCACCTTAAAAGCCATCTAGTCAACTCTCTTACTTTATAGATGAGCAAAGAGAGGCTCAGAGAAGTGAGATAGGTCTTGCTCAAGGTCACATGGGTAGTAAGCAGTTGAGGTAGGATTCAAACCCAGTTCATCTGATTCTAAACTCATCCCGCTAAACTGCTTGCTAATTTCCCTCCAGGCATAGCATGTAAGCAGCCATCTACTCGGCTTACCGGTAGATCTGTCTTGGAAGGTTCATATCAGTTCTCTGGACTGCACATTGCAAGTTCAGGCCACAACCCTGAAGTTTTGGCACACTACAACCCCACTCCCCCCTCTTTCTCTCTCTCTGCCCCCCCCTTCTCTCTGTCTCTCCCTCTTCTCTCTCTTTCCTCTCTGTCTGTTCCCCCGCCTCTTTCTGTCTTTGTCCGTCTCTCCTCTCCTCCTCCTCCTCCTCCCCCTCCTCCTCCTCCCCCTCCTCCTCCTCCTCCTCCTTCTCCTCCTCCTCCTCCTCCTCCTCTTCTTCTTCTTCTTCTTCTTCTTCTTCTTCTTCTTCTTCTTCTTCTTCTTCTTCTCCTCCTCCTCCTTCTTCTTCTTCTTCTTCTTCTTCTTCTTCTTCTTCTTCTTCTTCTTCTTCTTCTTCT
>CM053592.1:102957355-103006932 GCA_028646515.1 Pseudochirops corinnae | reverse complement strand
TGACTCTCCCTCTGTCTCTGCCTCTCCCTCTTTGTCTGTTTCTCTCTCTCTCTGTCTCTATCTTTCTTTTTTTAGGGGGTGAGGAGAGGAGAGAAATGGAGAATGTGCAGTGAGACAGAGGGGAGAGAATATTGAGTAAAGTTATGAATTCAACATCCTCCTAAAAGGATGCCAACCCCTTCTGCCACTCTAAATATTACTGTTTAGCTCTTTCTTTTTCTTCCTGTTTGCCCTCCTCACTCTAGCTTTCCCCTACCTGCCCCAAGGTATCTGCCACATATTTATTGATGTTCTAAAAGTCTGAGGGCAGTTTTCAATTTTAAACTGCACTAAGACTTTTGGGACATGCTGTATTCATTAGGTAAAATTTTATTTGTTAAGGGAAAAATGCAAAATAAGAAAACATGCAGTAATGATACAGGTCATAGGGAAAACACCAGATTTGGAGTCACAAGACTCAATTAAGTGGTTTTTGTCACTTACCCTGTGACCTTGAGTACCTTGACCTTGGGACCTTGCTTACCTCTTTGGGATTCAGATTCTTTATGTGTAAAATAGCACTGATAACACATGAGGATTAAATGAGATAATGCATATAATTTGTTTAACATTTTTGAATGTTTTTTTTGTTTTAAAGAGCTCAGCACATATTAAGTGCAGTGTTAATTAAAAATGTATAATAAATTTAAGTTATAAGTAAAGCTATTATTGTAGATGTTTGGGATTCTTCCTTTCCCCTCCCCCCCCCTTTTCTAAGCCTTAGCCTAATTTCAGGATAGCCCGGACAGTGTTAGGTAAAATTGAGAAGGGCCTTGAAGGAAATGCTATTTTTGGGTTACATTTTGACATTTGAGTTATTGTCTGAAGTTATGAAAAAGGTGTTCAGAAATATAGAAGCAAGCCAGGCATTCTGGGGATGCTCCCTGCCCCCAGCTATGGAAGGGGTCCTCCATGATAAGATCAACCCTCTGAAATGGGTAGTGATCCTGGAAGCTGTCAGGATGAATTAGCTACAGTCTATATGCTAAATAAATACATATTGTGAATTAATTATTTCACAGCTAGAACAAAAGTTGCACTCTTGGCAAGTCAAAAGCAGACCAGAGCCAAACTCTTGGTTCCCATGATGTGATCTGACCCGAACTGGGCTTTGGAAGGCTTGCCTTGAGCCCTCAAGGGGGTCTTATCACTGTTTTATTGGGGTTGGACCATAACTGGACTGCAGGACAAATATCCACAAACAAGGAAATGTTGCAGAAACAAAGAAAGAAGCCAATCCACAACTAAATTCAAAAGCATCCAAAGCATTGGAATTTCATTTAGATTCCAGTTTTTTTCTCTTCCTTCCTGCCTACCCCCTATTGCTCTCTCTGTCTGTTTGCAGCTTAAGAATCATCAGCTTGTAGAAACCAGGCATCAGCAAACATTAAATGCAGAGCATGATGTGGCAAATTCTCAGCTTTATATCTCTGCCAGAGCAGAGTTCAAAGGTTCAGAGGATTTAGGGCTTAGAAGGGGCCTTCACATCTAGTCCAAATGCTTCATTTGACAGATGAAGAAACTGAGTCCCAGGATGGATTCAGTGATTTGCCCAAGGTCACACAGGGAGTAACGAGAATGGTGGAGACTCAAACCCAGGTCCCCAGTGCTCACTCCACTGTATGAAGTTGGAAATTCCCTTCCCTTTGGCCCAAATTTGCCTTTCCCTCTGCCTCTTATTACCTGTGTGGCCTTCACAAAGTCACTTCAACTCTTTGGGTCTCAGTTTCCCCATCTTAAAGTGAGGGAGTGGGCTGGACTTACTGACCTCTAAATCATTTCAGTTCTAGGTCTACAATTTTTTGAACTTAGTTATCAGATTTCAGGTTTGCTGGAAGAGGAGGCATTCTTGGTTTTTGTTCATTTCCATGGAATCTGACCTCAGGGAAGCTGACTACAGTTCCTCTCTCAGCTAAGGCTTCTATGTTAGCCCCTTACGGGTCATTTCATTCTGTCCGACTCTTCATGACCCCGTTTGGGGTTTTCTTGGCAAAGATACTGGAGTGATTTGCCATCTCCTTCTCATTTTACAAATGAGGAAACTGAGGCAAACAGGATTAAGTGACTTGTCCAGGGTCATGCAACTAGTAAGTGTCTGAGGTCAGATTTGAACTCAGGTCTTCCTGATTCCAGGCCCAGTACTCTATCTACTGTGCCACCTAGCTGCCCCAGCCTATGTCTCAAACTTCAGGTTTCTCCTAAGATCTGACAGGTGACTTGCATACAAATCCTTGAAGCAACTGAAGCAGCTATGGTTAAGCACAAACAATCCTGGGCCTGTAGTCTAGGTTTGGGGCCTGGATTTGAGCCTAGGCTCTCACATTTACAAGCATGTTTTCCCCTGGGTACTTGACTTTATTTCCCCATCTCTAAAAAGGGGATGGGTAGCTAAGGGGCACAGTAGATAGTGTACTGGGCCTGGAGTCAGGAAGACCTGGCTTCAAATTTGAGCTCAGATACTAGCTGTGTGACCCTGGGCAAGTCAGTTAACCTTGTTTGCCTCAATTTCCTCACCTGTAAAATGAGCTGGAGAAGGAAATGGCAAACCACCCCAATATCTTTGCCAAGAAAACCCCAAATACAATAAAAAAAGAGTTGAACACAACTGAACATTAACAACAAAGTGGAGATGATTGTGCTTTCGCTCTTTGTTGTTCCCTGCATATAACACTCCACCTCCCATTTCCCATCTCCATACATTTGCACTCACTGTTCCCCATGCCTGGAATGCTCTGTCCTTCCCCATTCTCCCACTTTTTTACTTCCCTGGCTTTCTTCAAGACCCAATTCAAGGCATCTTCCAGGAAATCTTTCCCATTTTCTGTCCATCCATGGGTCTGTCCTCTGAGATTACCTTCCATCTCTCTGTATAGATCATATTTGTACTTATGTATTAATACGTTGTCTCCCTCATTTAAATGTGAGCTCCTCTTGGGCAAGGATTGCTTTTCCTGTCTTTGTCCCCCCAGTACTCAGCACAGTACCTGGCAGGTAGGAAACATTTAACAAATGCTTGTCAACCAACTGACTGACTCATTGTTTCCTGCAGTTGTTGTGAGGTTCCTGGGGTAAGAAAGTGCTTTTGTGAAAACCTCAAATATTGCAGAAAAGAAGCAATTCAATAATTGCTGCTTTGATTTCAAACACCTTCAAGAAAGAGACAGAGAATAGTGCTGCCTGTCCTTCTAGAACAGGGTCTCCAGACTCTGGCATCATTTAGCCAAGCTTTGTATCTTCCCAGTCTTCTCCATCTTTTCTAATGTGTCTTAATTTTGCATCCCTTACAATTTTAGCACATTTCCTGTGTGGTTTCATCAGTGAAAGATGATGGTCCCACCAGAAGGTCCCCTTGGAAGGTGGATGGCTTCAGGTTGTCTGGTTGCTTCTTCTCCCTCAGATGCTCTCTTCTCATTCTCCTCTTCCGGTATGGTCTTTGAGCTGCCTTGGGGTCTATGTGACTCTGGTCACATCCAGGATTAGAAGGATGAATCTTTCAAGCATGATTTGCAAGTCACGGCTTCCCATGTTCCCCGAGTCCAGCTGTGCTGCATCTGCTGCCTCCCTTGCATCCGCTCATCACGCACAAGGGCCAACACATTTGCCTGAACCAGTTTGGTCCTGTGCCCAGCTGTTTGTTCCTCATTGTTTACAGGATGTTTGCAGATGTGCTGTGTTCTCTCCACGTTTGGTCCATTATTTTGCTCGGGCTTTGAGTTCACTTTACCAGATGACGGGGGCCACACTCTGCTCTTACTCACTTTCCTTGGCTACTGTTGCTTCTGGAAATGTTAAGTTTGCTTTTTCTGTCAGTGTATGTGTCTCTGTTGCTCTGTGGCTACTGAGAAAACAAGACTGAGCAAGTCTTTGCTTACCAAGAGCAGTATGTTCTTAATGCCTAAATGCTTTTGGGAAGTCAAAGGTCTTACTATGAAGTAGTAGCAGAGCGGACAGGGAAATATTTTCTTGAGACTTAATTTATTTACACTCTGAAGAGATTAGACTGTTCATGGTGGCTGTTATATATTAACATAAATAATTATGGGGTATGGCAGAAAAAAATCTAATAGATTAGAATGGCAATGGGTTTGGGGATTTTTTTTTTCCCTCTTTGAGGAATGGGGCTGGTCTGAGACCTGAGATTTCACTGGTGTTGGGGAGGTACCAGTATAGAAACACCCTTGCCTGATGACAGATCACCAATTTCTCTCTACCTTGGAGTCTTAGGCTTGCCTGGGCGGTACTGACAGACTAAGTGATTTGCCCATGGGCAGACAGTTAGTATGTGGCAGAAGCATGACCTGAGCCTATGTTTTCTCGACTTCAAGGTTAGCCCTCTGTCTGCTATCCCATGATGCAATTTCTGTTTGGCATCATGTATGGTGTAGTGGAAAGAGCACACTTAGTTTGCAGTCAAAAGACCTGTGTCCAAGTCTCAATTCCTTCATTTATTGGCTACTTGGGAAAGTCTACTCCTGTCTTTAGGCCTTAGTTTCCTTTTCTGTAAAATGAAGGGGTTGGGTAAGATGATCTCTAAGTCTCTTTCTAGCTCTAAAGGACTGTGCATCTGGTATCATATAAAGAGACGGACTCAGGGGCAACATAACTGAGTTCTAATTGCAGCTCTAGTCTTGATGGACTTTTTCCCCCCGACATTCTCTAAGAGAACATTTCTCATCTCCTTTCCTCATGAAAACACCCAAAGAAGGGACATTGCTGTATATTTTGTGCTGTCCTTACCAATTCAGGTCCTAGATCTTTCTTACACACAAAGTTGCATGATAGAAAGAGCCTTGGATTTCTAATTGCTAGGATTTCCACTAGCTTGGGACTTCAGTTGAATAGAAGGGATTTTATCGGTATATGTTTTTATGGCTCCCTAAAAGCAGGGAAAAGATTAAATGAATCTGAATGGCTACTTAGACACAAAGTGACCCAACAGTGGATGTGAACTTGATGGGAACAATGTAGAAACTGTGGTGACCAATCCCACTCTCCTAAGAGACCTAGAAAATATTCGAAGGGAAGGTTGTGCCCCTGAAACATGGGGGATGTTTGTATTTCTGTTTTTGTTCTATCTTCAAAGTAAATATCCCCTTGTGAATGCTTATCCATGTTAATTAGTTAAAGGCACTGGGGTACTAGCTATTAGTCCCTAATGGCCAACGTGGTGGGGGAATACAACCAGAATGGCTTGGGAAAACTGATTGCTCATAAAAGGTAGACTTAATATTCACTATAATAAAAGTATGGTTTCAAGATAAAATATTAAAGAATATGTGTAAAAATCTTGTGAATGCAGTGCTAAACTTTGTGATACAGAGATTTGCAGCAAAAGGAGGTGATATTTTATGACAACAGTTTTTAAAGATGAAAGAGTTGCCAGGCACATTGAATGTTTAATTGTTGTACTTTGTCCCAGATAATTTGCACATCTTTGTAGATAGTCAACCAAGAGTTGTTGTGGATAAAACAAAACAATAGCAAAAATTAAAAACATTTACCAAATTGCAGGCCAGCTTTTGGTGGGGAACCTCCCCAAACTGAGCTGGTCCTTAGGCAGCAGGTTGTCAATAGCACTACACCAACTTTCCAAGTTGAAGCCACCAAAGCTCGTGCCCTGTTTACATAACAACTAAGGATCATCTACATGTCATACCCAGCTTTTAAAAGATGGTCACAGAGCTAGGACTGGAGGGGAGAAGGGAAAGGAAGGAAAGGGAAAGGGAAAGAAATTTATATAGTGCCTTTATTATATGACATTTATATAGTCATATTATGAGCCAGGCACTGTGCTAAGTGAAATATTGTTTCATTTAATCCTCACAAAACACTCCTAGGTAGGTGTTATTATAATTTTCATTTTACAGCTGGGGAAACTAAGACAAACAGAGGCCAAAGGACTTCGGAGCCCAATTAAGTCAATCCCTCATCTGGAAAGATGGAGAAACTGAGGTAATCATCTGAAGAGGAATGACTCCTGAGCTTTTCCACCGTACCCTTTCACTTCATTTTGGATTTTAGCAGAGGATAAGTTAAGCTAGCTTTTAAGAATTTATTTTTCTACCCCTCTCTGAGATTCATATTCCCATCTTCCCCTAAGAAATCTGACCTTCTCCTGGTCTCAATTTATCCACTAAGAATCACCTGGCTGCATATTTGGGCTGATTCATTAGCTAAAGTTTCTTTAATATTTTCTATTTAACCTCTTTGCCACATGGAGATTAGCCCTGTAATGAATGCTGGCAAGCAAACTGCATAAAAAGGGAAGAGCATAAATGAGCGTTTTTTAAAGTGGCCCGATAGCTGCTTCTTCTAAGGGTGGTTTACCATTGCTTTGAGTCCAAAAGGGCTTCTCTTCCCAGCCTCCTCCTCCCCCACCCCAACATCTCATGTAAAGCCTGCCTTCGCCTATAGAGTTGTGGATTGCTTTATTGCCTATAACTACCCAGCATAGGCTGAATACATGATTCTGTGTGTGTTGACAAAACACTTGATTGTCTTCATACTCTCTGAGATGTGATTTTTGAAAAATGTTATCTTCATTTTTTGGTGAATTGCTTTAAAAAGTCTGTATGGCTTGTGAATGTCATTGAAAAGGAAGTTCAGTTTTCTTTTCCTGCTAAGTGCAATCAATAGGCATTCAAGCAGGAGCTGGTGATAACTGACTTTAAGTTTGTTTTAGGAAGGGAGAGGATGAACTATTATCCTTAATAGAGGATACTGTAGCACAATGTCAGTTAGTTTGCCAATGGGGCTTCAAAGTCAGCCAGCCAATAAGTAAATAGATATTAAGCCCCTACTATGTTCCAGGAACTTTGTAAGTGCTGAGGACACAAAGAAAGGGAAAAGATAGCTTTTATGGAGTTCACAGTCTAAGAAAAGAACATTCAAATAACTAGGTACAAAAACGCTACACACAAGATAAATGGATAAATGGGATAAATGTTTGTACGATGACTAACTGAATTGTTTGATACAGTGTATATCTATCTAACAAAGAGAAGAATTAGAATGAATAATCTTTTGTCTCTAAAATATACTATTGTGAGCTATTGTAATATTTTAAAAACTATATACATTCTTTTGCACACATAAAGGAATTGACCAGAAACTCTGAGGGTCTTCCTCTCTCAAACTGATTCTTTTACCAAGGCAAATTAGGCCATTTTTGCCTCAATTCTTACCTAGCCTCAAATTATTGAATGGGCATTTCCTCAGGCAAGCTAAGATATGGGAAAGAGTTTAAAAAGGCCAAGATCTCCCTCTGCATCTGGTGCCATCTCCAGTCGTCCTGACCTGTGTCTTGCCATTGGACTTAGATGACTCTGGAGGAGAGAGTGAGGTTATCAACTTTGCACAGCTCTGCCACAGTTAAACCAAATTCACTTTCAAGTAAAACCCTCACCCTCCTGTCATCAGTCCTCTTCAAGAACAAGGACAAACTGAGGCAGTTAGGTGGCACAGTGAATAGAGCACTGGCCCTGGAGTCAGGAGGACCTGAGTTCAAATCCAGTCTTAGACACTTAACACTTACTTGTTGTGTGACCTTGGGCAAGTCACTTAATCCCAATTGCCTTGCTTCCCCTCCCCACCCTGGCAAAAAAAAAAAAATAAGGACAAACAACAACAACAACAATAAAAGAATAGAACTGTACTTTATGTTACCAATATAGTATACAAAGTCTATGAACTTTCATGTTAAGTTTTAGAAGATAGGAATCTGGGAATATTCCTCCCCCATCCCCTGCCCCAAATATAACCCTATTAACCATGGTATGGAAGAATTGGGTGTTTCAGTTTTGGAACTCCCATCCTGCAGATGCATTGTCCCGAGTGGAGAGAGTCCACTATTTCTAGCCAACCCAAGACTCACCTCTCTTCAGGACTTCTACTTGCCATGACATGGACTATTCACGCCCTCTTCCTCTCCCATGTTCTGGGAATAGTAATCAAATCAACCCTACCTTATTGCTTCTTGAAAGAACCTGTTAATAGACTGCTTATAGAATCATCCAACATCTCTGTGACTTCCCAAATCAAAACAACCTTTCTTAGTCACCATTTTCTTCAATGTGTAGTCTTTCTCTATTAGAATGTAAGCTCCTTGAGGTCAAGTGCTGCATCTGGCTATCTTTCTGTCTCTGTCTAACTATCTTTCTGTCTCTCTGTCTTTGCCTCTGTGTCTCTCTTCTCTGACTGGGTCTCTGTCTCTCTATCTCTTTTTCTTGGCTTAGTGTTTAGTATAGCACCTTGCAAATAGAGAGTGTTTAATAAATCCATTCATTCAACCACCATAACATTAACCCAACTTCTTAGCTGGTCTTCTCTTTTTACTCTAAACTTAAGCTAATTAAGTGATGTGAATAATATTGTAGTAATATAATAATGGAGTGGTTAGATGGCATAGAGTGAGTAGAGTACTGTACTTGGAAAAGAGGAAAAGCAGAGCTTAAATAAGACATTTACTAGCTATGTGATTCAGGGAAATCCATTTCACCTCTCTCAGCCTCAGTTTCCTCATCTGTAAAATGAAGATAATAACAGCTTCTGTCTCACAGAATTGTTGTGAGAATAAAATGGGACAATTATAAAAAGTGCTTTGTAAAACTTAAAGTGCTATAGAAATGTTAGCTATTACAATTAAATTATCATTATTATTATGCTATATTATAAATTATATTAGAATTATTAGAATATATTATATTTAAAATTTCCAGATAAATTGACTTTTTACCTTCAAACCTAAAGTCTATACTCCAGGTCTACATAAACACAACTTATAAGTCAGAAATCAAATACTCTACCCCCATGCCAACACCCTGGGTTAGCTTTTAACAACAGTATTAAGACAAAGCGTCCCTTTGTTGACCATAGTTCCAGAAGGAGAGTTTGGGGTTCCTTTCAGTAAATATTTCAGTGTTTCACTGATGTTGCAATAATTGATTTTCTTCTTTATGTCTAATTAATACAGCTGAAATATAAGTGCACTTTCTCTGAGTAGGTATCCCATGGAAATAAAAAAGTTTGTCACTTGCTATCATTCTGAGGATACTAATTATACTTCTAGCAGTGTTGTGCTGGGCCACACATTTGCTTAAGGAGCAGAAATGACAATTGTCCATTCCGTTTTTTTTTTCTTTTTTGGGGGGGGAAGGTAGGGCAATTGGGGTTAAGTGACTTGACCAAGGTCACATGAATAGTTTTTGTGTTAAGTGTCTGAGGCCAGATTTGAACTCAGGTCCTCTGGTGCTCTATTCACTGTCCCACTTAGCAGCTGCTCCATTCAGTTTTATCATGTGGAGTTTGAGAGTAGGTCCCAAATCCCAAATTCTCACTCTAGACCGCTATATAAGTAACTTCTTTTGTCCCTTGGTCCTTGATTGTACCCACAAAGAGGCTCCTCCTCTTCCATATGACAGAATTGAACCTTATGATACCACAGGTTAATCTGTGGTAACTACCGTAGGTCCCTGAACATTTGTTCTTATCCCTAGACCACAGTGTTTAAGGCTTCTTTGAGCACCTCACCTTCCTATGACTAACCCACTCCAATTCAATTCAGTTCAAGCAAACAATGTATTATATGCCCACTATGTTGTTGTTGTTTGTTTTCATTTTCAAAGAGGGCCAATGACATCACAGGGCGATGTCTTGACTTGTGCATGGATTTAAATCTGCAGCCTCACTCACCATTTCTTTTGGAATCATTGAAGTTCAGTGACAGGACAAAAATCAGGACTACTGGTGATGGCCCAGGATGCAGTGGATGGCCTTGGCATCTTAACTGTCTGACTAAGCTCTAAGCACACTTTTACAGTCTTCACATTGGAGGAAATTGTTCCCATCTGCCCATTCCATCTGGACAAGTCTTCGCCTCCTTAGGGTAGACACCCCCAAAGTCACCCATGGATTTGTGGCTCCTTGGCTAACCTTAGCCTGGTTTAGCCTGTCTACCAAGATGCTTTACTGAGGTGTGATAGTTGCACATGCTACAACTTCTTGGAGCTACAGGTGAGAGTTGAGTACCTTATGAATGAGCAGCCCAGGATTCAGTAAGCTCTCACAACAGAGGTTCTAGTCCTCTTTGAATGCCCATATGCCCTCTCCCTCACTATGTATACGGGAGTCAGAGGATATAGGTCCAAATCCCCCCTTATGACCTATGTGACCTTGGGCCAGTACTGAGTATTAGGAATATAAAGATGTGAATGACAACTCCTGCCTTCATCTAGCTTACAATCTAATAGGAAACATTTGCCATACACACAATTGCTTATGATGCAAGGCAAAACATGAAAGGGACAAAGGAAAGTTCCAAATAAATAAGACATTTTGAGGGAGGAGAGCAAGATTGCTCTGTGTTGTAGGGTGGGGATCAGAATCACAATATCTCAGAGCTACAAGGAATGTCAGAGGCTCTTTAGGTCTAATACACACCAGCATTTAGTCTTTTAAACATTAGAATTTGATAAAAACCCTATGGAAGAGGTAGCACCTAATTTGGACCTAGAAGAAGGAGGAAAAATATGAGGAAGGAGTACCTACTCAGCCTGGAGAAAAGCTTACACAAGTACATAGACATGGGTGAGCATAGGATAAGATTGAAGAAGAGCTAGTGTTCTATAACGCCATGCATGAGCAGCTTCCCAAAAGAATGCTACTGCGAATAGCTTTTAAGGTTCTGATTACACAGTATAGTGAACACTCCATTTATTCAAGAACAAATCAAAGGAAAACATTCACAATAAATCACAATATAGTATTCACAACATTTTATCTTATCACAGAAAATCACAATATAGTGTTCACAGCAGATTATCATTAAAATGGCCACATAGTTTTCACCAAAGTGGTCACAGTATTTAGAACAAAAAACAAAATAACAATCATCTGGTATCCCTAAGGAGGTTTACCTCCTTACTCAGTCATTCAGTCATCTCAAAATGTAATAGTCAGTCTTCCACTCATGGGGCAATCATAGGTTAACTAAATCAGTCACTTATCTAGCAATCAGTCACTAAGTATCATTAATCACTAAATACAATCATTAGAAAATTACACAAACCCTCCACCCCTTGGTCTCTAGTAAACTTCAATTTCATCACACATTCAATATCCAAGGAGAGGCCTTTTCTTCATCTTGACTTGGGATGATTTCTCAGATTCCCTGGATGCCCTTCCATGGTCCCAGCTCCTACCTGAATCCACCAAACAGTCACCTGGATTCAGAGGCAGACAACTTCTAGGTCCTTGTCCAGTCCTCTGGGCAGTTCCTGCTACACATTGAAGTTCACAGGGTCTAGCACATCTCCAAACCTTCACAACTTCTTCAGTCCTCCAGCAGTTTGACTGGTCCTAGGACCCAGAGGAAATCTTAGCCTTCCAGGTAGCCTTCTCTGCAGCAACTTCAGCCTTCACCAGATTCTGGTCTCAAGGAGATCCTCTCTCAATTCTCAGTCAGCTTCCAGATGCTCACTGAGAGAAACTCTCTCTATCCTCCATCAGGAGCCCTCCAGGAGAAAAATTCTGATTCTGCCTCTCTGGGGCTTTTCTTATATACGCACACACAGCATTGGCTTCCTGTTTCAGTCAAACCCTTCCTGTTATGTCAGCAACAGGAGACAGTTCACACCCTCTGCCTCTTTCACAGAGGTTTGACTAAGGGCTAAGTACCTGCTTACTTGACATGACAAAAAGGGGTCTTCAAATTTAAATAAATTACCATTACATGTACTTATCCCTTCACCATTGTGACTTTCTCCATTGCTGTTTTGATGTATCACAGGTGGCATAAAAAGATTAAAT
The DNA here is from genome assembly GCA_028646515.1 of Pseudochirops corinnae. NCBI lineage: Eukaryota > Metazoa > Chordata > Mammalia > Diprotodontia > Pseudocheiridae > Pseudochirops > Pseudochirops corinnae. Next base: position 102,995,088 of record CM053592.1, on the reverse strand, counting down.
GGGAATTTTGGGGAAGTTTTGCGGAAGCTGCAAATGACGTGCAAAGGCTAGCAAATGAAACAGAAAAAGTTTAGAAATTTGGAAATGCAAAAAAACATATGCATAGTATTGTATAATACCAACATATTTTATCTTTGAATACCATCATAATTCAGACTTCATTCCTGGTATGGAGGGAGGGCCAAAACACCATATGTGGATTTTCCAGATCATGGGGGCACCACACCCTGTACCCCCACAATGTGGGAGGGCTACACAATTCCAATTTGGCTAGGATGAATGAATAGGAGGCAGGCATTTATACAGGACCTTATGGTTTGCAAAACATATCATGTACAATATCTCATCTGAAACAAAGAATTTACTTCTGTCCAGAGACCGATACGGTAATTGGGTGACATTTTCTCTGAAGGATGTGACCCTTATTTGTGCTAGATTTCAATTTCATTCCACAATAATTGCATGGAAATTCTGAAAAGTGTTTTTTCTTGCTTATCTCTCTCTTCTCTTGGACCACTCCCTCTCTCTTGCTTGCCAAAACAAGTCAAACAGAAAACTAAACATGGAACAACTCTAAAGTATTTTTGCTCAATGTCAAATATATCGAACTCATTTACCAAAACCTTTTCTCTGAAAATGTATTAATAATTTACAGCCAGAAGTAACAGATAATGGATTTGTTGATAACACAGCTTTGTAATCCAAATATTCAGATTTGAAGAGGTTTGATTTTTGCATGATGACTATGTTGTGTATGAATTTTAGAAGAGCAGATGTTCATCTATTTGGCCCAGAAAGCCCACTATAATTTAAGCAAGAATTACTTTAAATCCTTAGAGGAACCTCATTTTATAATAAGAGAATTGGCCTCCAAATGATCTGTCGCTAAAGCGATTAGCAGCCTCTCTCTGTCTCTGCCTTTGACTCTTTCTCTGTCTCTGTCTGTCTCTCCACATACTTGTGCATGCATGTATATGTACCTACAGAACTCTATAACAAGGGCAAGGGATTTGTCTCAGAGTACCAGAATTAGAGAAGATGCTTAAAATACTACTAGCTGCCAAGCTTCCTTTCCCATCCTGGCAGCTACCCTCAGATGAGTTCCTTCCTAGCTTAGCCACATCTTATCCTTTTCCTTGGTGCTTTTCTTCCCAGAAGCATCAAGAGTGTGTTGTTCATGATGTGGTATACTAGGATTTCTCTCCTAGGGGATCTTGTGTCTCAGGGTGACATAAGATAGTGTAATTCTGGATAGATGAAGTATCCATGTATTTTGTTTGTTTCATATCCCACATTCGACTGTAAGCACCTTTGGGGAAGAGATCTTCTTTACAAACCTCCAGAGTACCCAAAGACATAAGTAGTTAATATACCTATACAAGGCATAGTAGTTAATGTAGTTGCCTGACCTCACTGGCAGAGGAATGAATGGTCTTGGTACTTTCCCCTCCCCTATTAGGGATGGCTCTATAGATGCTGTTGCTGTTGAATCATTTCCACCATAGATATCAGCCATGTCAGACTCTTTGTGACCCCATTTGGGGTTTTCTTGGCAAAGATACTGTATGCTGCCATTTCCTTCTCATTTTATAGATGAGGAACTGTGACAAACAAAGTTAAGTGACTTGCCCAGGGTCACACAGCTAATAAGCGTCTGAGGCCAGATTTGAGCTCAGGAAGATGAGTTTTCCTGACTCCAGGCCTGGCATTCTATCCACTGTGCCACCTGGCTGTCCAAAGCTATACAGAAGGTCATCCCTTTTCATTCTATTATCCACCATTCTTTGAGAGTCTACTGGCCATTAAGATATCAAGTACCATCTTTCTCGCAAGTACTCAAGTTGACTTGTGGATGGACCCTCAAGAACAGAGGCTGCTCAAAGCAGCATCATTTCCATCGTTTTCATGCCCTCCACCCTCCCTGCAGAAGCCAGTTATAAGCCTCTGATCAAGATTGTGCCCTCTAAATAAAGTGTGCAGAAAGAAGGAGGAGAGTCCTGGACCAGCAGAGGCACAAAGCGTGAATTCACTGATTGTTCTCCTTTCCACTCTGGCATCAACAGATACTCAGTCTTTTAGCATTGATATGCATGCGCTCCTTCTAACTCATTTTCCAAAGCACACTGAATCCTCCCACTGAGTATGAAGTATTTGTGGGCACTAGGCAATCTGCTTACATCAAATAAACATAGATTCTACATGTAGGAGTAATAGCTGAAGTTACAATTTGCAAATGAGCAGCCCCAGACTGACTGAACAGTAGAGAGTAGAGTTTATAACCAAAAAGTTCTGATGTGATCCAGGCACTTATGTGGAAAGATGAAAGGAAGGAAAGAAGGGAGAAAGGGAAATGGAGGGAGGCAAAGAGGGAGGAAAGAAGGAAAAGGGAGGAAGGAACGAAGGAAGAAAGAAAAGAGGGAAGGAGAAATGAAGGAAGAAGGAAGGGAGGGAGGAAGAAATAATTGCCACCATAGCACCTACTGTGTGCCAGATACTGCTAAACACTTTATAAATATTATGTCATTTGGTCCAAACAATCCTGTGAAGTAGGTGCCGTTATTATCCCCATTTACAGTTGAGAAAACTGAAGCAACCAAAAGTTAGGTGATTTCCCCAGAGTCACAGAGCTAGTGTCTGAGACCAGATCTGAACTTGTCTGCCTGACTCTAGGACCAGGACTCTTGGCACTACCTAGCTGCCTTTTATATGGACAGAATCTTCAACTCACTATTTTAGGTGTTATGATAGTTGACACGTTATTTTTGTGCCTCTGGGGGCAATTTAGTATCCCCAAAGCCCAGAATTTGAGTTGGAAGGGACCTCAGTGGCCAATAGTGTAACCAGTCTCTGAAAGGAATCCCCATTCCTATGTTGTGGTCAAGTGATCAATCAGGACTGTGCCTGTGGGTTTTAGTTATGAGAAATGGTCGTGCTGAACAAGGTGACACACACTTGAAATCCCTGCTACTCTGAGGGGGCTGAGGCTGGTGGATGTCGTGCTCAGGTGTTTTGAGCTGTAGTGGGCTCAGATGATTGGGAGTCTACACGAAGTTTGGTACCGATATGGTGAACTCCTGGGAAGGAGGTAGGAAACCCCCCAAGCTGCGCAAGGAAGGACAAATCAGTTCAGGTCAGAAACAACAGGTCAGCATTCCCTAGTTGATTGCTAGAGCGATCAGGCTGGTGAGATGCTTCCATACTTCCACCATGAGCAAGAATGGGGGGCCCAGCTTCAAGGAAAAATAAAGGAAAAGAAGAAAGCCATTAATAGGCAAGCTATCTGCCTTTCCCTTCTGAGTCCTGCCTCAGCTCTTTACTAGCTGTGTGATCCTGGGCATGTCATTTCACTGTTTCAGCTTTCATTTCCCTATCTATAAAATAGTGATAATAGCACCTATCTTACAAAGTTGTGAGGATTAAGGGAGAATAAGTTAATTTTGTCAATTTAAAGAGCTATATAAATTTCAGCTAATATCCTACTTTAAAAAAAATTTGTTTTTATTTTCAGGTGAAATGAGGCAGCACACTATTGTAGCCTAGGTAGGAAGGAGCTGGTATATGTTCTAGGACCTTGTACCACAAATTGTTCTTGGTGGAAGAGTTGCTCTTGGAAGCTGTGTCTGCATGGGCCTGGTAGCCAATAGCAACCTTTTGTGAGAGCCCCAGTCTCTCCTTGTGGACATGTCCAATAAAGGTGACAGCTGGCTGGCTGGTTCTCAGCCCCCCTGGTCCAGATGGCTATCTTGTCCTTCTTAATGAGAACACCAAACATAGCCCTACACATCTCCTTGTTGCGCTCCTCAGAGGCCTCCCCAATCAGACGAAGAAGTCAGAGCGGGTCAGTTGAGGTTGCTTTGATGATGTTGCTTGGCCAGGCTGACCACTATTGAGTTATTATCTTATTCTTCAGCACTATCAGGCAACCAATAGACATTTATTAAAGTACCAAGCCCTGTGTTAAGTGCTGGGAATCAGAATCATAGTTCTGGAGCAGGAATCCTTAGCATGGGGTTGTGGATAGATTTCAGGGGAGTTTAAATTTGGATAAGGAAAATATATATACATATATATACATATATACATATACATATGTATGTATGTATGTATATATGTTTTTACTAACCTCTAAATGAAATTTCACATTTTCTTCAGTTATTTAAAAACATTCAGAGAAAAGTCCATAGGTTTTACCAGACTACCAAAGAGGTTACATCAGACACACACACATGCACACCAACTCCTAACTAGAGCTAGAAGAGACCTACTTCAGAGACCATTGAGAACAAGTGCATCGTTGTACAGCTGAGGAGCATTTAGGTAATGTAATGGATAATGCACTGGTCCTAGAGTCAGGAAGAACTGAGTTCAAATTTGGCCTCAGGTACTATCTGTGTGACCCTGGGCAAGTCATTGAACCTGGTGCCTCAGTTTTCTTATCTGTAAAACAAGTTGCAGAAGGAAATGACCAACCGCTCCAGTATCTTCTTTGGTGTCAAGAAGACACCAAATGGGGTCACAAAGAGTCAGACACAACCAAAAACTACTGAACAACAACAAAACAGCTGAGGAAATTGAGACCCAGGGAGTTCAAGTGATTTGCCTAGAGTCACAAAAGAAATGGAAGAGCTGGTATTTGAAGTCTCATCCTGTGGCTCAAAGTATCAAGTGAAGGGGCAGCTAGGTGGTGCAGTGAATAGAGCACCAGCCCTGGAGTCAGGCCTCAGACATTTAACACAAAACTAGCTATGTGACCTTGGGCAAGTCACTTACCCCTAATTGCCCTACCTTCCCCTTCCAAAAAGAATTTATATTCCCTATGTGTGACATCTGAGATATAAAAATAAGATAACAATATTCGTAATGTCACTTGTATTCCTCAAATCACTTTATGTCCCAAATAGGTTTTCCTATGCAGGATGATCTCTTCTACCGATTTAAACTACTCTCCTCATTAGGCACACCACGCCCCCTTAAGACAAGCAAGGACAGGAAGGAAATATAGGCATTGAGTTTCCAAGGACTGTACAGGAAGAGGGAAAGGTAGAGGGGTCAGAGAAGAGCTTTAAATGGGATGTTTTCAACCACCTGGGGGCTTTCTACTGTAGCGAGAATGCCAAGGTAAGACTCTTCTCTCTGATTTGGGATGATCTCTGAAGAAGTGTGGCAGCTGGCAGCAGATGGGGTCCTCACTAGGGTGGTTGGCATCACAGTGACAAGAGAACACTCTAGCTAGACAGGAAGGTACTAGAGGGACCAAATATTTCTCCTCATGTTTCCAAGAGTTGAAGTGTCATCTTTAAGTCTACCAGTCTTCAGGGCAAAGACAGAATATGCCATTTATAGCATTACCCTATCTAGGTTAAAAATGATGCTAATGTCACTCAGCGTCATAAGCAGGAAGTATAGAACAGACCCATTTACTGCACAGGGCAAAGTCTTGGTGAGTCAATAGCTCAGATTTCCATCTCAGGGGATGGAGCCAGATGGCAGCTTGAACCCTTACATTTCTCCTATCGTTTATATCAGAAAAGTTTAGCAGCAACTTTGAAGAGAGTCAAGTAATATTAATCAGACTTAGCTGGAAATTCTCCACCTGTCAATCATATTGCAACCAAGTGTCTCCTCCTGATATCAGAAGTTCTCTCATTCAGTTGGCCTTGGACAAACCCTCCTGTTAGTGATACATTTCACTTGTCATCCATTGACCCTGTTCTGGCAGGAGAAAGGCATTGTCTTGCAGGAGGTTTTTAACTAGGTTCCTAGAACTTAATCCTTTTAAAAAAAATAATATTATGATAACTGTGTTTCAATATTATTGGTTTCCTTTGTAATACTACACATTTTATTTTATGCATTTAAAAACCTGATTCTGAGAAGAGGTCCATAGACTTCACTAGACTGCCAAAGGAGTTCACCACCATAAAAAGGTGAGGAACCCCTCTCTGAGAGGATCTGATTTCACTTCCTCTCAGTTCTGTGTTCTTTTACTCAGTTTCCAAACATACTTAATTGTTGTTATTCCACTGACCTTTTTTTTCAAAGCTAGAGAAATATTTGGGGGAAATGTTTTGTTCTCAAGTGACCCTAAATTTTTACATGTTGCTCTTAATCTCCTCCTATCTACTACCCTCAGGCCACCCACTTCCTCCTTTCTGATTCACTCTGGCCTCCTTGAGTTCCCAGCTCTAAACTCGTTCCTTTTTCTTTCTTTTTTCCTTCCTTCCTTCCTTCCTTCCTTTCTTTCTCTTTCTTCCTTCCTTCCTTCCTTTCTTTCTTTTTTCTTTTTCTTTCTTTCTTTCTTTCTTTCTTTCTTTCTTTCTTTCTTCCTTCCTTCCTTCTTTCCTTCTTTCCTTCCTTCCTTCCTTCCTTCTTTTCTTTCTTTCTTTCTTTCTTTCTTTCTTTCTTTCTTTCTTTCTTTCTTTCTTCCTTCCTTCCTTTCTTTCTTTCTTTTTCTCCTTTTTCTCTTTCATTCTTTGGCTCCTTCAACTCCATGTAAACAAAACTTTAGTTTCTGGCCCTCTGATGTCAGCCCACTACCAGAATGCACTTCCTAGGAGAGAGCTAGAGATCCTGGGTCCCCAGTGCAAAATTGTTGAAATAGTTCGTTTATCTTTCAAAAAGTGCAAACTAAAATGCTTGTTGGCCTCCCTGTGATTCAAGGACTGAGTGTGAGACATCTGTGGAGAGAGAGGAACCAAAAAAGAAAAAGGGGAAAAAAGGAGGCAGCTGGGAGGACTCCTCTCCCTTGTTTTGACTCTTGCTTTCCATTTCCCTGTTGATAATACTCATTCAGAGTAGAGCTACATGAGTAATTAATAGTATCTAAATAGTACAAAATTTGAATTAGTAGAGTCTGGATACTATAACTTCAGTATTTCTGTTCTGTTCTTTAAACTCAGAAAAACAAGGCTTAATGGGAGAAAATGAAGACTGATTGAATAGATTCTAATGATAGGTAACGTCCAAAGACTCCCAGAAAGTCTCATGGCCACATGTATCATGGATTTCCCATTACATTTTGAATATTCTATCCAAATGCCCTTCCATGCCAAATGACCAAAATTACTTTGTTAGACAAGTCTCAGTTTGGGGATTAGAAAATGTGGTCTTCATACCATTTAGCCCCAGAAAATCACCATAGAAAAGGTAGAAGGGAGGGGAGGTATCTAAGAAGCATTTCAAAGAAAAAAAATGGCAACATTTGTTGACAGATTGGTTTTGGGGAATGGAAGAGAGACAAAGGTGATTTATTAAAGCTCCTAACCTGAGAAATTGGAAGGCTGATCATTCACAAATGCAGGGCAGTTGGGAAGGGAGACCATTTAGAGTTAAAGAGGATGTTTCATTTTGGGCTTGCTGAGTTTGAGATGATAGTATGGGACTCAAGTAAAGATGGCCTCTACACAATTGGAACACATGACTGAAGCAATGGGTCAGTACTGGGATATAGATATAGGACTTATGAATGTAGAGGTGACATCTGAAGTTAGCAGAATGATGGAGTTTACCAAGGGAATAAATGTAGAGATGGAGGAGAAGACAAGAAGGTATGTAAGCCGATTACGAGACAAGAGGAGGAACAGGCATCAGAAAGGAGATCAAAAAACTTCCCAACAATCAGAGGAAAAAAAGAAATCAGAAAAGTGAAAGAAGATAATTTTTTTTGGAATAAAAAGGTACCATTGTACTCCATTGGAAAGAATGCTGAACTTAGAGTTAGAGGATCAGTTTCAAAAGGCAGCATCTGGTACATTGCAAAGTGCGATCGGATTTTGAGTCAGAAGACCTGGGTTTGAATCCTAACTCTGACCCTATAAGCTCTAGGACCCTGGGCAAGTTACTCAACCTTTTGGGCTACAGCATCTTCATCTGTAAAATGAGGATATTTAAATTACATCTTTATAGTTCCTTCAAGTTCTCAACATATGACCCCATGTGAACAGTGGCACATGCTGCCGTACTAAAAATCTTGAAAAGAGTAGCTTCAGTATTATGGAAAAGATGGAACCCAAGTCAAATCAGCAAGCATTTATCAAGCACCAAATAATAATGGATTCATAATGATTACCCTGAAAGATCCTGGATTGGCTTTTGAATCATCAGAGATTAAATTATTCCCTGTAGTATAGTGTTAATGCTAGCTTTATGGTACTGATCTCTAAGTTGGCAATACCCATTGGACTGGCACGGCTATATGGAGCACATGAATCAATAAGATCGGAGGTCGATTGAGCAACATGATCCAGTGAAAAGAATGCTAGATTTAGTGAGAGTCAGAGGGCCTGGGTTCAAATCCCAGCTCTATCACTTGCTATCTGTGTCACCATGTAAAAGGGAAGTCGCAACCCTTTTAGGTTTCAATTTCTACGTTCCTCTAATGAGGAAATTTAGCTCCAAATTTATGATCCCGTGTATAGTAACTCCCTATTAATTAGAACATATGATTAATCACAGCACCCTATTTCCTGCCCATAAAAGATAACATAGAGTTTATAAAGTTGTGCCAGTTGAGTAATACAGAAGAAAGATAAGAGACGGCTTTAGGGTCTCTTTATTTGTTTGTTCCTTTCTCCACAGCTCACTTATTTTAGAAAGGAGATCAGTTTTCCTTGCCCTTTGAGCGGTTCTCACACGCTCTCTGCCCTGCTTCAAAGATCTGGCATTCAGTAAAACCCATCAGCCTTTGAAGTCTGGGAAGGGTTTGTGGGAGCCACTGTCAGAAAAAGGAAACTGGAGGATTTAGGAAGGATGGTCTATGCTATTTTACCACCAAGCCTTCATCTGTCGCCACCTCTTGAGAATCAGAACCCGCAAGTGGATTCAAAAGGCTATTTTTTAAAAAGCAACATTTTTTTTCCTCCTTGGCTCTTTGCAAAAACAGCTCCTACCTCATCCCTGGCCTTAGGGTTGGGAGATCTAATATGGGAGTCAGGGCTGAAAATCATGATTTTCCAGGCTGTGGAATACCCACAAATTTTCATCTTACTCAAATAATTTCCTAGTGAAAAGAAAACCATAAGTCTTTTTGAGAAGCACAAAGGAGTTGTGGTATTTTCAGTGATGGGCCTCCTGACCTAAGTCCCTGAAAAACATTAGAATTTTCACTGATGCCCACAAACAGCTAACTGTGTGACTTTTCCTGTCCATCGCTACTTTCACATAGATAATAAACTGGTCTGCTTAAAGAAGGAGCTCTTGTAGTTACCTAGTTTTCTAGTTAACTGGTCAATCATGAAAGCATATTTTGGTGGCTCAAGGTCATTGTTAGAATATCACTGCACATGTCTTAGAGACAGATTCTAAGCTACTCTGTCTTCAATATCTTCTTTCTTCAATCCATCCAGCCTTCTACTGCCAGACTAATCTTAAAATGTTGAATTCATCATACTACTGAATGAATGAAAGAAAAGCATTTACTATGTGCCACACCCTATGCTCATTTCCCTGATTAAAAAAACAAACAAAAAACTATGGTAACTGCCTTCCAGTTGCCTATAATGTCATGTTTATTATGACTTTCAAGGTACTCCATGATGTGACCAAATGTCACTTGGCCAGCCTTAATCCTTGTTGTTCCTTATGACAAGCTCTTCCCCAGGCAAACTAATTTCTTTGTATTTTTTTTCTCAAAATCTATACATATTTCTGTCTTCATAACTTTGCTCATTCCCAACACCTGGAAGATCATCTTTCCTCTTCCTTATATATTCAGATATTGACCATCTTTCAAGATACAACTCAAATCCCAACTCCCCCTCCATCCATCTATCTATCAATCCATCTATAAACAAGGATTCATTAAGAATTTACTATGTGCCAGGTACTGTCCTAGGTACTAGGGATACATAGTGTGTTTTGATAGAAACATAGAATCTTAAAATTACAAAGGACCCCAGGAGCCATTTAGTCGAGTCCATACAGGAACAAGAATCCAATCTGTATAACACTTGACAAATAGTCATTCAGTCTTTGCTTGGAGAATTCCAATGAACAGGGAATCACTACCTCCTAAGAAAAGCCATCCCACCTTTGGATGGTACTGATAGTCGTGTTAAGCCAAAGTCTGTATCTCTACCTCTGGTCCCCATTGTTCCTAGTTCTGTTCCCTGGGGACAAACGGAATAAATCTAATCCTTTTTCTATATAAGCTACTTCAAATACTTGAGAACTGCAACCATGTCGCCCTCCCCCAAAGTCTTTGCTTCTAAGGTAAAACATTCTTATTTTATTCCATCAATATGGCATAATCTTTAAACCTTTTAGCATCCTGTGTGTGTATGTATGTATATGTATACACACATGTGTATAATGCAGTGTTCAAGGAGGACTAGCTCCTCCGGTATGAGGAATTGCTGAACCCTCTTCAGTCCTGCTTAGCTACCATTGGTGTCTACTGTGGTTCCAAGAATCTGTAACATGCACATGTTATATAACATGTAATATAACATGTAACATGGGGGTCATACCCCCAATAAAACTGTCTTGGCAGACAAGCTAAACCAGACTGAGGGTAACTGATAGGCCATCAGCGAATTAGGAGTATGTCCACCCCAAGTATGTGAAGACTTTTCCTAGTAGAATGGGTAGGTAAGAACACTGTGTTCCAATGGTCAAAAGGCAGTTGAAACAAATGCTATGGAGGGCTTAGAGCTTGGTTAGACATCAAAGATGCCAAGGTCATTCACTGCATCCTGGGCCATTTGCTAGTCGTCCTGACTTTTGTCTGGCCACTGGATTTCAATGACTCTGGAAAGGTGAGGCTATTTTGTACAACTCTGCTTTACTTAAATCCAATTCACTCACAAGTCATCACCCCATGAAATTATTGGTCCTGTTTGAAAGTGAAGTAAGGAGGCAGCTAGGTGGCACAGTGATTCGAGCACCAGTTCTGGAATCAGGAGGACCTGAGTTCAAATTCAGTCTTAGGTACTTTTTTGGAGGGTAGAAGGCAGGGCAATTGGGGTTAAGTGACAAGCCCAAGGTCCCACCAGTTGCTGTTTTTCTGGTTGTTTTAGTTGCTGTAGTAACTCAGTGTATTGACCAGGGGTGGGGAACCTTGGCTTCGAGGCTACATGTGGCTCTCTAGGTCCTCAAGTGTAGCCCTTTGACTGAAGTCAAACTTCACAGAAAAAAATCCCCTTAATGAAAGGACTTGCTCAATAAAACTTTGACTCAGCCAAAAGGCTTCACCTGAGGACCTAGAGGACCACATGTGGCCCTGAGGCTGCAAGTTTCCCACTCCTGGTGTTGACATTAAGCCTAATGTGAAATATGCAGGTTATCATCTGTATGCCTGTGGGGGACTAGCCCTTCTACCCTTGCAGCATGAGTTTCAAGTGTCCTGCCTTTGAGTCAGGGTCATTGATCACAAGTCTTGTTGTTGTTTAGTAATTTTTAGTTCAATCTGACTCTTTGTGACCCCTTTGGGCTTTTCTTGGCAAATATACTGGAGTGGTTTGCCATTTCCTTCTCCAACTCATTTTACAGATGAGGAAACTGAGGCAAACAGGGTTAAGTGACTTGCCTGGGGTCACACAGCTAGTAAGTGTCTTATGCCAGAATTAAACTCAATTCTCCCAGACTCTACAGCTGGAGCTTTATCCGCTTTGCCTCCTGGCTGCCTGATCACAGGTTCAGGACGGGGTTATTTTGTCAGCCATGTTCCCGGTAGGACAAAATCCGACTGCAGTTTCCTCCTGCTCCTCAGAAGCTCTCTGGCTTGGTGGGCCTTTGGCAGTATACCTCAGTCATCAAAGCCTCCAGCACACTGACAGACCCCACTGATTCTTGGCCCATAGGTTCCCTTTTATTTGAGAACTGGTAGGGAGATTATCCTGGGATCAAAGATTTAGATCTAGAGCTCAGCCAGTTCACCCCCTCATCCCCACAGAAGTTAAATGATTTGTCCAAGGTCATCCAGGTAGCAGTGACCAAGCTAGGATTTATCCCATCTCTGAATCTCAGTCCCATATCATTTCCTTCATTTATTTATTTTTATTCCAAACTTAACAAACACCAACTAAAACGAGCATTTCTATATGCAAAGTAGAACAGAAAAAGAGGATTATGCATGAAAGTGCAACGCTTTATTGTGCGACTCTTCAAATCTGCGCTACTTATCCGCATTTCCCTCTGACCTTCCTTCTGTTGTTGTTTGTTTCTTTAGTTGCTTCCCTCCCCTTCCCTCCCCTCCCCTTCCCTCCCCTTTTAAAAATATTTTATTAGCAACCCTGATGCTAGGCCCCCTCTCCTTCCCACCTCCCATCCCCAACGCAAAAAGAAAGAAAAAGAATCCAAAAACCATGTGGAGTTAAGTAAAACAAATCCCTGCTTTGTCCATGTCTGAAAATGTCTGTCTCACTCTCCACCTTGGGTCCATCCCCTCCCGGTCAGGAGCGGCTTCATCATTGATCCTCTGGCATCACGGCTGATCGTTGCATCCAGTGCTCTATTTGCCACCCTCGTGGTAGAAGAGGGCCAGCCAGCTGACCAGGATGCTTTCTTCTTATCTTCATATCTTCCTTATCAGCTGGCATAGTGTCTTTTACCTAGCAGACATTTAACAAATCCCTGTTGGATGAATGAGAGACTGACTAAATTCCATGTGTTAAAGTAAAACTCCCTGATTACCAGTCCTCCCAAGCCAGGGGTGGGGAACCTGCAGCCTCAAGGCCACATGTGAACCTCTAGGTCCTCAAGTGCGGCCCCAAGTTCCCCACCCCTGTCCCAAGCCATTTTAGCTCCCCTCCTCTTTACCATCTTCTCACTCTAGTCCTTAAGGAAATAAAACTGGTGAGGAGATTCTCTAAAATCCTTCCCAATTTAAATTCTGACTATCACATACCAGGAAGAATTATTTTACATTCATGCCAAACATGATGCTCAGAACACTGGAGAGCCAAGCACCTCCTGTGTCTCAGGCCTTACCAGTGGTTCTCAACCTTCCTAATGCCATGACTCTTTAATACCCATATGTGGAGTATCTGCATGTTGGCGGACGTGCCTGGAGACAGATAAAGGAGTGGTGTCTCAGTTCCTAAGACCATAGGAAATACGTGTTTTCTACCCTGTTTGACTCCCCCAAAGGGGGTTGAGAACCACAGCTAGGCATACAAACAATGTAGCACCGGCCCATGAAGAGTTTACATTCCGTGTTAGCTCTTTTTCTCAGGAAGAAGACACCAAGGACTGACCTGGTATTTTCCCAGTGATGTGACTTGAGTGGAGCAGAGAAAGATCTTGGTACCTGAGGCAATGAGCCGTCTGTTCTGATTATGACAGACCCGCCAGCTTTCTCAGGTGGTGATTCTAGGAGTCTGTCCAATTCCATTACGGAAAACAAACAAACATCTACCACAGACAATTTATAGATTTTTTTCTCATATATTGATCCCTCCCTCCTTTAGTGTGGCCCTCCCCCACCCCCAAGATGGCACCCATGGCTGGTGTCCTGGTTGTGGTTGTTGTGTGTTGTTGTGTGCGTGTTTGCTGGTCGCTCTTAGGAGATTTTGAGTTTTCTTTTAAACCCTGAGAGCCCCTTGTAGCCTTTCTCACCCCCCCATCTCCTCTTTCTCCCCCCACCAAACTGCTGCTTTGGGCCTCTTAAATGTTGCAATGATGTTTTCGACCTTGTAGGGAGGAAGCAAGAGGCCTTCAGTGGGAAAGCAGAGAGGTTTCCAGTTCTCACCAAATACAGATGCTCAGGAAATGGGGCACTTATGTGGCTTGGTTGTATAAGGAACTTCTCAACTCAAATACTGAGTCCTGTGTAGGAGGCCCCAAAACACCCCTCACCATCTCCCAGAGAGCGTGACCCTGACTGCCACCCAGAATAATTCAGCTGCTTATCTAAGGTAGGGCCAGGCTTCCTCGTGCCTGTGGGTGCATGAGGCAACCTGACTGTTCGATTGCCCAACAAGTCGGTTACATAAGAGGATCTTAAGAAAGAATAAACTAATGAACAGTGAATAACTGCCCACCTCAGAAGCCCCAGCCCCAGACTGACAGATCCCCTAGACGAGGGAGCTGGACCAATTGTAAACAGAGGAGAGAGAAGCTGTGTAGAGGAGCCCTGTGGTTTCTTTAAATGGTATTATAGAATCTCCTTAATGTTTTCTCAACACCCCCCCCATCCAAGTCCTAGTTATCCTGAGTAAAAATAGAAGGAGCCTTATCACTTATTTATTTTTAGCCCTCATTCGAACTAATTGGTAGCCCTACGACACATACATAATACAGTGATCTCGGGGAAACTGACAGCTACCTAATGATGGATTTTTTTTTTTATGAGGGCAGAAAATGACCTGTTTTACATAGTTACTTACAGTAGGCGGTCAATTTTTTTTTTACTCACTTCTCTCATCTGTGTGCCCACGTGTTTTTTTGACATGCTTGACCCTCATGGGTTATTACTGAATAATTACACAGCAGAAGTGCAAGGACTCTAGGCCATCCAATTGTGACAGTTGCCATCAGCAGCAGCCTGGGCCCCAGCTGTTACACTCTGCTGCTAACAATGGGTTGGCCTGGTGAGAGAGAGAGAGAGAGAGAGAGGGAGAGAGAGAGAGAGAGAGAGGGAGAGAGAGAGAGGGATTCTGGGATGTACAGGCTGTGCCCTTTTATCCTTCACCTTCTTTATGTCTTGGATAGCATCCTTAGATGGAGAACATCTGCTGTAGGCAGCTATAACCAAAAACATGCCAGGGTGTGAATCTCAAATACCTTTTTCATTAAAGGCCTATTATCTAATATAATATAATGGTGACCAAGCATCAGCTATGACTTCCTGTCCCCCCGATGGTGTCTCCCCAAATATCCCTTACTGACTCATTTTGTTCTTAATACAATTTCTCAAAGTAGATACACTGAGCATCATGCATTGTCTTCTAGCAAGATTCTTTTTAACTTTCTCTTTTCCCTGATTACCTACTGTCTTGATGAGAGTCATATTTATTTGTTGAAACCACAGTGCTTATGTTTCTTTTTTATCTTATTTAATCCTTTATTTTTCCCAATAACAAGTAAAAGCAAGTTTAGCATTCTTTTTTGTCAAATTTTGATTTGCAAATTCTCTCCCTGTCTCCTCTTCTCCCCTCATTAAGGAGGCAAGCAATTTGACATAGGTTACACACGTATAGTCATGCAAAACACATTTTAATGTTGGTCATTCTGTGAAAGAAAGCACAGACAAAAACACCCCCAAGAAAAAATTTTTTAAAGTGAAGAAAAAATATCTTTGATCTGCATTCATGCTTATCAGTTCTTTCTCTGGAAATGGATAGTACTTTTCATCATCAGTCCTACAGAATTGCCTTGGGTCCATGTATTGCTGAGAATAGCTAAGTTATTCACAGTAGATCATCACACAATATTGCTATTGCTGGATACAATGTTCTCCTGGTTCTGCTCATTTCATTTTGCATCAGTTCATGTGAGTCTTTCCATGTTTTCTGAGAGCATCCCGTTCATCATTTCTTAAAGCACAATAGTATTCCATCATACTCATATACAAAAACTTGTTCAGCCATTTCCCAATTGATGGACATTCCCTCAATTTCTGGTGCTGTGCCACCACTAAAAGAGCTGCTATAAATATTTTTGTACACATAAGTCCTCTTCCTTTTTGTTTTTTTGTCTCTTTGAGATACAGACCTGGTAGTGGTACGGCTTAGTCAAAGGGGATTCATGGTTTTATAGCCCTTTGGGAGTAGTTCTAAATTGCTCTCCAGAATGGTTGAATCAGAATACAACTTCACCAATAGTACATTAGTGTTTTAATTTTCCCACATCCTTTCCAATGTTCACCATTTTCCTTTTCTGTCATACTAGCCAATCTGACAGGTGTGAGGTAGTAGCTCTGAGTTGTTTTAATTTGCATTTTTCTCATCAATATTGATTTTCAGCATTTTTCCATATGACTACAGATAGCTTTTATTACTTTGTCTGAAAACTGCCTGTTCATATCCTTCGACCCTGTATCAGTTGAGGAATGGCTCTTATTTCTATAAATTTGACTCAGTTTTCTATGTTTGAGAAATGAAGTCTTAATCAGAGAAACTCTGTAAAAATTTTTTTTCACAGTAATGATTGCCAACTATGTACTTACCTCCACCCAATTTCCCTCCCTTATCCTACTCTTTCTCTCCCTTTACCCCGCCCATTCTCTAAAGTGTTTTGCTCCTGACTTTTACCTCCCCCAAACTGCCCTCCCTTTCATTGACTGCCCTCCCAGCCCCTTCTCTTATTCCCTTCCCTTGCTAGTTTTCTGTATGGTAAGATAGGTTTCTACACCCATCTGAGTGTATATTATTCCCTCTTTGAGTTAATCCCAATGAGAGTAAGGTTCATGTGCTCCCCTCCCCACTTCCCACATTTCCCTCTGCACTATAAAATCTCTTTCAGATCTCTTTTATGTTAGATAATTCATCCCGTTCTGTTTCCCTTTCCCTTTCTCCCAGTACATTCTTCTTCCTTATCTCTTAATTTCTTTTAGATAATTGTACCATCATATTCAACTCATACCTCTGATTTCTGTCTATGTATTCACCTTCTAACTGCCTTAATAACGAGAAAGTTTTTAGGAGTTATATTATTTTCTCACGGAGGAAGATAAACACTTTAACATTATCCAATCCTTTATGATTTCTCTTTCTTATTAACCTTTTTAATGCTTCTTTTGCTTCTTGAATTTGAAAGTCAAATTTTCTATTCAGCTCTGATCTTTTTATCAGGAAAGATTGAAAGTCCTTTATTTCATTGAATTTTCACTTTCCCCTGAAGGATTATGCTCAGTTTTGCTGAGTAGGTGATTCTTGGTTATAATCCTAGCTCTTTTACCCTCCAGAACATCATATTACAAGTCCTCTGATCCTTTAATGTAGAACCTGCCAAATCTTGTGTTATCCTAACTGTGGTTTCACAATATTTAAATTGTTTCTTTTTGGATGCTTGCAGTAGTTTCTCCTTGATCTGGGAACTCTAGAATTTGACTATATTATTCCTGGCAGTTCTCATTTTGGGATCTCTTTCAGGAGGTGATTGGTGGATTCTTTCCATTTTTATTTTACCCCCTGGTTCTAGAGTATCAGAGCAGTTTTCCTTGATAATTTCTTGAAAGATGGTATCTAGACTCTTTTTGGTCATGATTTTCAGGTAGTCCAATAATTCTTAAATCTCTCCTGAATCTATTTTCCAGGTCAGTTGCTTTTTCAGTGATATATTTCATATTATCTCCTATTTCTTCCATTCTTTTGATTTTGTTTGATTGTTTCTTGATGTCTCATAAAGTCATTAGCTTCCACTTGCTCAATTCTTACTTTTAAAGAATCATTTTCCTCAGTGAGCTTTGGTACCTTCTTTTCCATTTGGTCAATTCTACTTTTTAAAAGAGTTCTTCTCTTCAGGGAATTGTTGCATATCTTTTTCCATTTGAGCAATTCTGCTTTTCAAGGCATTCTTCTCTTCATTGGATTTTTGTGCCACTTTCACCATTTGGCCTATTGTGTTTTTTAAGTTGTTATTTTCTTCAGTATTTTTTTGTGCCTCCTTTACAAAGTTGTTGCCTCTTTTTTCATGATTTTCTTGCATCACTCTCATTTCTCTTCCCAGTTTTTCCTATACTTCTCTTACTTGATTTTTAAAATCCTTTTTGAGCTCTTCCATGACCTGAGACCAATTCATAGCTTTCTTTGAGGCTTTGGATGCAGGGATTTTGACTATGTTGTCTTCTTCTGAGTGTGTGTTTTGATTTTTCTTGTCACCATAGTAACTTTCTATGATCAGAATTTTTCTGTTGTTTGCTAATTTTCTAGGCTATTTCTTGTCTTTTAACTCTATTCCAAAGTGGGGCTCTGCTTCCCAAGTGGAGGGTCAGTGTCTCAAGCTTTAGGCATTTTGTGCAGCTGTTTTCAGAAGTAATTCTGGGAACCTGTAAGTTTGGGACTCTTACAAGAAGATATGATCTAGGGAGAGTTATGTTTACTATTCTCCTGTACTGTGCGCTGGTTTGTAAGTGACCACAAGCACTTTTTTCAACCCTGAAACTGTGATGAGGATCCTCGTTCCCTTGTATCCAAAGCTCTGCTATGCTGGTGCTCCTTCTCACACTGGGACTAAGACCCAGGACTGCAACCCATATCCACGTACAGGCAATGCAACAGAGTCCTACCCCTAGTGCCAGCAAAGGGACTCTGTAAATCTTCTTCTGACTTGTCCAATCCCCTTACCATCTATAGACTGAGAGGTCTGGAAACTGAAACTGCTGCCACTGATTCAGTTGCTCCTATGCCTCTCCTGGCTTGATGGGGTCTGGTCTGCACTGGTGAGGCCTTCACTGGACTGAGCATCTCTCTCACGCTGGTACAACAGACCCTCCCTGCTGACCTTCTAAGTTGTCTTGGGCTGGAAAAATTGTTTCATTCCATCTTTTTGTGGGTTCTGTCACTCTAGAATTTGTTTAAAATCATTATTTAAAGGTTTGGAGGGACTTGGGGGAGAGCTCAGGCAAGTCCTTGCCTTCACTCCACCATCTTGGCTCTGCTTCCTTTATATTTCTAATAGATCTACTTTCTGTGAAAGTTTCCTAGGAGATTACATCTGTCTCCTGATTGATCTCCTCCTCTCTGGGTCCATACACTATTTACATACTTGACTGTTCCCACTACAGAAGCTAGGCACTCCTAATTTTCCTGGTGAAAAGTAACAATGAAGTTTAAAAAGCACAGGATATATATCATTTCCTTTGATCCTTACAACAACCTAGTGAGTTTTGTACTAGCAGTATTATTCTCTCCATTTTACAGATGCGAGAACAGGTTTAAGAACATTAAATGGATTGCCTGGGGTCGCATAGTCAAGTGTCAAGAGACAAAATTAAAACCCAGCTCTTTTGATTTTCCATTCATGTTGTTTTTATTTCACAATAGTTGTCTTTCAAAGGCAACTAGAGGTTGTTCTCTACTCTTCTCTCCAGACCTCTCACAAGATTTATCATCCCCTGTATCTGAAATCTAGTCATTTTAAATATTGAGGCTTAAAGGGAGGTGACACAACAGTTCCTGGGTGGAGGTGGCACTGGGCCTGGAGTCAGGAAGACCTAAGTTCAAATCTGCCCTCAGACACTTACGAGCTGTGTGATTCTGGGCAAGTCACTTCACCCTGTTTTCCTCAGTTTCCTCATCTGTAAAATGAGCTGAAGAAGGAAATGGCAAACCACTTCAGTGTCTTTGCCAAGAAAAACCCCAAATGGGATCACAAAGAGTTGGATGAGACTGAGAACTACTAAATAACAACAACAAAGAACAAGTAATTTTTCTTTCTCCAATCTGAGCATGCTATGCTGTTGCTGTTCAGTAGTTTCAGTTGTGTTCAATTCTTTGTGACCCCATGTGGAGTTTTCTTGGCAAAAGATATTAAAGTAGTTTGTCATTTCCTTTTCTAGTTCATTTTACAGATGAGGAAACTGAGGCAAACATGCCCACTCACCAGGTAGTAAGTGTCTGAGGCTGGATTTAAACTCAGATATTTCTGGTTACAGGCCCAATGCTCTATGCACTGTGCCACCTAGATGCCCTAAACACAGCGTAATGAATGTCTGGGAGAATACAGAGAAATACAGAGAAAAGAACAACTCATCAGAAACATTGAAGAAGTCTTGGTCTGACAAATTGAGAGTGCAGATGCACTGGGTTTTGTTCATATGAATGAGGAAACAAGGATACTTTGAGTAAAATATGAAGCATCTCATTATGATATTGTGGAATTCCAGTGTGGCATTGGCAGATTCCTTTTAACCTTAATTCCTTTTAAGTCTATGGAGAATTGCATTGATATTTCATAGGATTTTAGGGCTAGAAGGGACTTTTTTCTGCTGTGTTATTATATGGCAGTAGAACTTAATTTGTTACTGGTGGCCAATAGTACCAAGAACTTTTGTTTCAGGAACTCCAGTTGCAGAAACTCTTTTCCAGGGAAGATTTGCAATTTCTCTTCACCTTATAGTCTCAGAGACTTGCCCAGGCTCCTGAGTGTTAAGTAATTCGCCTAGGTCACACATTAGCACTTGTCAGAGATGGGGTTAAAGCCAGCTCTTTGTTCACTATATTACACTGCCTCTCATCACCTGGTCTCAGTAATAAATGATTGATTAAACCAGAATAATTTTCCTTTAAGAAACAGAAAACCTACACTCTATATCTGGTTGGTTACTTTCAGCTGCTATTTGTGAACCCTATCCATGGGTTTGTCTACACAGGCTGATTTGCAACTCTAATACTCTGGGGTTCTTTTGTTTATATTTTTGTTGTTTTTTTATAACTGAGATACAGAGATCATCATAACTGAAGTGGATGGCTGGCTAGAGGTGTATGCTGATAATAAGTCCTTCCCTACTTCAGTTTGTAGGAGCTGGCATAGTTGTGTGTCAGGCTTTTTATCTACCATTACTTCTTAGCAGACACCCTGGACAGTTCCCCTTGGATCATAAAGCATTTGAAATTCTCTTTCATTTGGATCTCTCTTTGCTTGATATGATGGGAAGGCAAGTTCCCCAGGTTTTGTGCTTAATTTCTTAGCAACTCGTAGTTTACAGCAGATCACATGGATGACTGGTCCTCAGTGATCTTTTAAGTTTCTGGAGATCAGAGAGCTCTTCTTACTGGCTCTCCACATACAAACAAAGGGAACAAAAGTTCCTTCAGCCAGCAGTCCTTGTGTATCACACTCTGCTTCATGGTAGCAGGAGTGGAGGTTTCCAAGTCAGGGGGAGGGAGAGAAGATTTTGTGACTGATCAGTTGATTCTGACACTGGACCAGGACTTCTGTGTGTTCATTTCTGCCTTTAGAAATTAAGACAGGCATTTCATCGAATGGAAAGTTTTCCTCCCACTCCTCTCCCTTTCCCCATATCTTTTCAAGCTTGAACATCTGGATGCTTAGAAGCCTTGATGAGGTCTCAATAGGTTTTTCTGTAATTCTAATCTCTTTAATAAGTAAATAGAAACTAGCATCACAGACTTAGGTGAGCTACATGGGGAAATAGAAGTGTCACTAAAGAAAAGTAAAAGATGAGAAGAGAAGCTACATTATACCAAGTATACACAGAAAAGGTCTGGACTGAAAGTGCATTGACGAAATTTTTTCAAGGTATCAGATAGTGGGAAGGCTTCCACCAGAAGCTTGGAAAATATGTCAGACCTAAGCACATAACCAAGAAAATGTTACTAACTACTGACCTATGTATGCCTACTTTCTCATTTATACAAACACTCTTTTATGAAGATAACCTATGTATGTATGTATTCTTGTCATTGTTTGGTTGTGTCTGACTCTTTGTGACCCCGTGGGTCATACTGTCCATTGGGTTTTCTTGGCAAAAATACTGGAATGGTTTGCCATTTCCTTCTCCAGCTCATTTGACGGATTAGAAACTGAAGCAAATAGGGTTGAGTGACTTGCCCAAGGTCACACAGCTAGTAAATGTCTGAGGTAATTTGAACTTAGGAAGATGGGGCTTCCTGACTCCAGGCTGGGTACTCTATCCATTGCTCCACCTAGTTGCCCCACAGAGAGTTCAAATGATTCACCGAAGGACACACAGCTAGTAAGTGTCTGAGGCCAGACTGGAACTCAAATATTACTAATTCCATCTCCAGAGCTCTACCCGCTGTGACACTTAGCTTCCTTAGCCTAGTGAGTTCCTTCAGAAACGCTTGTTCACAGATGACATTTTACTGACTGCATCAGTCCCAAAACAATGAAGAACTTTTTAAATGAGATTGAGACTTACTCAAAAGAATTTGACTTAACTATCCATAGATGAGAAACCAAGATGTTGAAGAATGTAATCTTTAAGCCCTGCTTGTTGTGGTCCATCTGTAGCCTCTGTCTAGCCAAGTATAGAGTAATGAATGCAGTTAGGTGGATAACCTCATAGCTGTGTGACCCTGGGCAAGTCACTTAACCCTATTTGCCTCAGTTTCCTCATCTGTAAAATGAGTTGGAGAAGGAAATGGCAAACCACTACAGTATCTTTGCCAAGAAAATCACAAATGGGGTCACAGAGTCAGATACAACTAAAATGACTCAGCAATTATTGGTTTCCTTTATAATCTTATGTGTTTTCTTCTATGCATTTAAAAACATTATTCTGAGGAGTTCATAGTCTTTGCTGTACTGACAAAGGGATCCATGACACGAAAAAGAATAAGGATTTCTAATTTTTACAGCTAAGGAAACTGAGGTAACACAATGTATATTATTTATCACATAGGCTTTCTTGAAATGAAAATTTATTGTTACAGTTTTGAATCCTCTCTCACGTTCTGCTAGGCACATGACATGTTTTCCTTTCTTACTTTATATTTAAGTTCCAATATTTAAGTTTATGATACCTTTTTGTTTCTTTTTTCTATTCTGTATTTGTGTTTTGGCATTTGAGTCTAAAATTAAATTTAAAAAAGAAACTGAGGCCCAGAGAGGTCAGGTGATTGGCCTAAGGTCACCCAGGGAATAACAGAAGTAGAATTTGACCCCAAGTCTTCTAACTGTAAATCCAAGGTTCTTTCCACACATCATGGCTACAAGTCATAGAACAAACACTATTATATTTAAAAAATTGAAGTTGAGGATTATCCAAAGGGCAGTGGAAAGGCATATAGTGAACATGAACAGTAGTAAATACATCACAAATAAGGAGTTACATGGGAAAAAATGATGCTTATAAAGAATATAATAAAAAACATATATAAAAAAGAAGGTAGGCTATTTATGTGGTGGGAGGAGTAAGGAACATCTGTTGTTCCACTGGTATTCTTTTTTTTTAAAAAAATTAAACTTTTTTCAGTGAAAATCCTCCTTCTCTTCACTTATCTTCCCTCTCCTTCCATTGAGAAAGAAATTAGAAAAAAAAAACCCACCATTTTACAAACAAGTATAATCAAGCAAAACAAATTCCCCTCTTGGCCATGTAAAAAAAAATCTCTAATTTTATTCTGAATCTATCGGTTGTGTCAGGAAATAGATGGTATATTTCATTTAAGTCCTCTGGAACCATGGTTGATTATCTTATGGATCAGATTTTCCTAAGTCCTTCAAAGTTGTTTGTGTTTGCAATGTTGCTATTATTATATAAGTTGTTCCCCTGGGTCTGCTCACTTCACTCTGTATCAGTTCCTACAATACAGAAGAATTCCATTATGTTTCTCTACCATAACTTATACAGCCAATTTCCAATTGATGGGCAGCTCTCAGTCGCCATTGTCAAAAGAGTTCAAAGAGGACTTCCAGCCTCTTGGCTCAACCTGTGAGGAAATCTGGGGAGGATATGAAAGAGTACCACTGGATATGCAAGAATGGATGGGTTGCAATCTATATTGCTGGAGGGAATGTTCTCACTGTCAAGAGCTTTTTTTGGAGCATTGAATTATTGGAGGAGAGTAGAATTCCTTTTTTTCAATTTCTTTCTGTTGGACTTTGTTAGTAGAATTCAGAAAGGTTGGTAATTTCTGTGGGTTTTGGTGTCTTATTGAAGCTATTGTTCTCATTATTGAAACTGTTATCTCATTTGTTCCTCAAAACTGCACCGAAAGATAGGTGCTATTATTCAAGCAATCAATAAGCATTTATTAAACACCTACTGTTGTGGTCTAGGGGTTCTGGGAACCCCAGAATTCAAGGGCAAAAGGCATGGGTTCTGCCTCTATAGAATTCAACCACTGAAGCCTCCTTTCAGTCCAAGTAACAAGATTTATTGTATCGCCAATACAAGCAGCCAGATTTTAAGAATCTGAGCATTTGTGATGCTTGTAAACCAGGCCAGATTTTAAGAAGCTAAGTAATTTTATGGGGGCGAGATGGACCGTTTATACAGAAAGACCAGGGAAAGATCTGGATGTGATCTAGGAGTGGCCAATAGACTGATATGACCCTAAGGTAACAGAGAAGGGTCTGGATGAACTTAAGAGTGGGAAATCACCTGGGGTGGTCTAGAGGTAACAGACAATGAAGGAACTAGGCTGGGTCAGAGTTAACAGAGAACTGAAGGTTGGGGATGGATCAGAGCCACAACGAAAGGACATTTGAAAGTGTTAGTGGGATGGGCAATGCTGCAGGTGAACACCAGGGATCTAGGCTGTGGAGGAAGGTCCACCTGTTTGGAGTCCAGTCTGAATTCCATCCCCATCACCTACTATGTGCCAGGTACTGTTATAAGCACTGGGAATACAAATGTGGCAAAAGCTCTCTGCTCTCAAGGATCTTGTGATTCAATAAGGGAGACAACATGCAAACAAATATATACAAAGCAACCTATCTTTGGGATAAATAGGAAATAATTGACAGAAGGAAGACATTAGAATTAAGAGGTATTGGGTTTGGCTTCCTGTAAAAGATAGGTTTTACTTGGCACTTAAAGCCAGGAAGTTCAACAGGCATGATGGAGAAAGGAAAGTGAAGAGTGGAGGTGGAGGAAACTGAGATAGAAGTTAAGTGACTTGCCCAGGGTCACACAGCTAGTAAGGGTCTGAGGCTGGATTTGAACTCAGATCTTTCTGACTCCAGGCCCAGCATTTTAGCTACTGCATCACCTAGGTTTTCTAGCATGTCTGCCTTCTCTGGATGCTCTTCAGCTTATCAATGCCTTTCCTAAAAGGTGGTTCTCTAAAATGAATCCAATATTCCTAATTTGGTCTAACCAGGGCAGAGTAGAGGGGCCTATTGCCCCTGTGAGTCCTGAACATTATCCCTCTCTGAAAGCAGCCTAAGATTGCATTAGCTTTTGACAGCACCTTGATCTCAGAATATAATAGCTCGGTTTTTAATAGCACAAGTCCTCCAAAGAGCTTCAAGGATTAGAAAAACAACCATGTGCTATGGAAAGATTATCTCTTGGCACCTTCCTCATCCACAAAGCCAAATTCAATAACAGGCGTTGGAACTGAGGTAATGAACATAACACCCTCAGGCTGTTCTCACCATTGTCCTCTCTTTGTGGGCAGCCTGGAAGAGCAGAAGAGCTTGGGACTTCCAAGGAAGCCTGCCATCTGGGAGGAAGATTGGGGGTGGGGGGAGTACAACAGGGGAATCTGGTCCTTGGCCTGGCCATTCATGCCTATTCATTGTCATTTAGACTGAATTCAACCAGGCTGGGGAGCCCAGGAGTAACGCTGCACATTTCTTAGTACTTACTAAGAGTCATTTTTAATAAGTATTTTATAGAAAAATTCATTTTAAAAATCTATTAGCTCCATATATTTGAATATATTTGGATCTTGGGGCTGGTAGGCAGTGACTTAGCTTGTTTCTTTTTTTTTTTAAGTATCTAAGTAAGATGTATCTTCCATTGCTCTTTAGACTTATCATCAGGTTAGTCTGTGTCTAAGTGTTTTCATTTCCCTTCATAAGTTGATTATTTAAATGAAAACCTGCATATCATCCCAAATCCTCTAGTGGAACAGGTTTTTGTTTCATTCCCGCCCTATAACATCAAGCCCAGGTTTCTGATCTGAAACCTCCACACGTATTAAGATCACATTTTTTTGCACTTAAACATTGAGGGCCGAGTAGTTTTCCCTGGAGAAGAGGAAGCTGTATTAAAGCTTCAGAGACAGTCCTAATGAATGCGTGTCTTTGTTCAACTGTCTTTTTCTTTCTTCTCATCCCCTCGGGGTGGTGGGTAGAAATCTTCAGAATTCTTATTTTAAAAAGTTAAAATATGATGCAGCTGGGCAGTGCAGATTGCTCAAGGAGCATAGCGGCTAATGAAAATTCTGAATTCGGGCAATAGACAAGGAGACATCTGCACCAGGGAACACTAGACAAGGTACAGAAAATAGGAGAGAATAGGAAAGGGACAGGTGACAGATTCCCTCCCTGGGCCAAGGCTGGAGGTATTCTCAGGGTTCCAATTCCCGCGTAAGCCTTTTTTCTTCCTTCATTTTCCCTTTACTTAAAAAAAAAAAGCCCACTTTTCTGTCTACACACACACACACACACACACACACACACACACACACACACTCACTCACTCACTCACACACTCATATGCTAACAAAAATACATGACAATAATATTATTTTGGGTTTATGAGCCTAATTCACTGAAAATAATAAAAACACTTTCAAGACTAAGAAAGACCCACCCACCTCTATCTCCCAAGTCACCAAAACAACCCACCTGTGTTGCTATTTAAAAAAAAAATACCCATGTCCCATGTCATCATTCCTTGGGAGCTTTCCAGCCACCCCTTAATCCAGTTCCTTTTTCTCTCTTGGATCCTATCCCCACCCTTTTTCTTCTTCCTCTTACTCAACCTTTTCTGGCTCCATTCCTTCTTTATACCCTTAGCTGGGTCAGCCCAAACTGGAAGGCACTAGAGCAAAGTTCTCCCTTTTTCCTCCCCTCATATTAAAGGACTTCTACATACATATTGATGCTCCATCAAAAACCCTAATTTCCTAATCCTTCAATCTCCTCAACTCTCATGACCTATTCTGCTACTCCTCCTCAGTCATACACAGATAGAGTCATTCCCTTGAGTTCGTCATCACCCACTAGTGGTCTACTTCTATATTCATAAGCTCCTAAATTCCTTTATTGGATCATGACTTTTTATATTTTTGTTTTCTCCTATGCCTATGAAATTTAATCTTCTTCTTCATCTTCACCATGATCTCCATCCCCCGTGCCCCGCCCCCCCCCTTCATTCCTATTCTCCCTGAAACTGGCTGCATTTTCTTCCCTCCTTAACTTGACCCTATGGTGAACCAACTCAACTCTACACTATCCTATACCCTTGAACCCTTTGCCATTTTGTTCCATCATCAATTATATCTTTGTTCAGTTGTTTCAGTTGTGGTCGACACTTTGTGATCCCATGTAATAGCAAACACCCTAGAATTTGAAGATCTCCAAATTCCCTTACCATTATACCCCATTTGGAGTTTTCTTGGCAAAGTTACTAGAGTGACTTGCCATTTCCTTCTCCAGTTCATTTTACAGATGAGGAAACTGAGGCAAACGGAGAAGTGACTTGCCTGGAGTCACTCAGCTAGTCAGCATCTGAAGCTGGATTTGAACTCAGGAAGATGAGTCTTCCTGACTCCACACCCAGTGCTTTATCCAGTGTGCCACCTAGCTGCCTCCTACCATCTTTCTTCTTCTTAATTATTCATATGTTGCTGAAGGGAGCTGGAGGAAATCACAAAAATGTGTGAATTGAATCCACTATTAATTTATGCTATTTAATTTCAACATGGCCCTCACTACAGCAAGGCAAACATTCTATTCCTTCCTAATTGATCCACAGTAGCTTTTTCAAATCTTGTCACTCCTCAAGGTTCCCTTTCCTCTACCCCCTCATCTGAGAACTTTGCTTTTTAATTGATTAAAAATGAAAACTCCCCTTTTCCTCTCCTGTTCTCACATCATTCAGTCACCATGTCCACCCCCTCCACCCATCATCTCCTCCTTCACTCTGGTCTCCCATGAACAGGTAACTCTTCTTGCCAAAGCTGACCCCTCTAGATGCACCCTTGATCCATCTCTTCCAGGCTTCCCCAGCTGATCTTTCTCATTATCATCCTTACCTTCTCTTATCATCAATCTCTCCCTAAGTACTGGCTCCTCATCTGCTGTCTACAAACATTTTCATGTCTCCCCTATTCTTAAGACAAAACAAAAAATTTCACTTGATCCTAGCATCACCACTAGTTATCACCCTTTCAATGCTAAACTCCTAAAGAAAGCTGCCAGTATTTCTTGCCTCTATTTTCCTTCCTTTCCTTCTCTTCTAAATTCTCTACAACCTACCTTCCAACTTTATCATTCAATTGAAATGGTTCTCTCCAAAGTGACTCATGATCTCTTAATTGCCATAGTAATGGCCTTTTCTCAATCCTCATCTTTCTTAACCTCTCTGTGGTATTTGACAGTATTGATCACTTCTTGGAGATGCTTTCCTCTCTCAGTTTTCATGACAGTGCTCTCACTTTATTCTCTTCCTATCTGTCCAATGATTCCTCAGTTTCCTTTACTGGTTTTTTTATCCTCCATGTAACACCCACCAACTTGTTTTCTTTTCCCTCTTATACTATCTCACACAGTGATATTAGAAGCTTCCATGGGTTCATTTATCATCTACATAGCTGATTCTTAGATCTATTTCCAGCCCTAGTCTCTCATCTGAGCTACAGTCATGCATCACCAACCATCTTTTGGATGTCCCATGTTGGATGCCTCACACCCAGCATGTCTAAAACAGAATTCATTAATTATCCCCCAAACTCTCTCTGATTCTGAGTTTCACCATTACTGTTGAGGCCACTACCATCTTCTCAGTCTCCCAAGCTCATAACTTCAAATGTTATTCTCAACTTCCCATTCACCCCACATATCCATTCTGTTGTCAAATGTTCTCCTTTCCACCTTCACAACAGTTCTTGGATGTGTCCTTTTCTCTCCATGCACATATCCACAACCCTAGTTCAGACTGACCTCTCATTGGTCAATTGCAACGCCTTCTAACCGGTCTCCCTTCTTCATGTCTCTCCCCACTCCAATCAATCTGTCTTCCATTTAATTGCCAAAGTGACTTTCTATAGCATAGTTCTGACCATGTCAATCCTCAAATTCAATAAACTTCATTGGGTACAGGATTAAATGTAAAATGTCCTATCTGTCACTAAAGTTCTTTATAATCTGCCCCCTTCCTGCCTTTCCAATCTTCTTAAATGTTATTCTCTTCCAATGTACTCTACAATCTAGTTACACTGGCCTAATTGTAGTTCCTTAAACATATCACTCTATTTCCTTTCATCCACATTCCTTTTATTTTCACCCATGACACTTCTGTTCACCTAGGTTAAAAATTCTCAAGAACATTTTTAATCCTATACATTGTAGTAGAAAGTAAGCTCCTTGAGGGCAGGGACTTTCTTGTTTGTCTCTGGATGCACTGGCCTAACACGATTCCTTGGATATTATGAAGACATTGAATTGAATTTTTATCACTTATAGCCTTCCGTTGTTTCTCTTGCTTCTGTGCTATCCTTCAATCATGATATATATTTAATTGCCTCAGCTCACCCTTGATGTTGCTTAGATCTGTGTCCAATCCTGACAGTCACCCATGCCTATGTACTTTGTCAATTTGCCTTACTGCTTCTGTGGTTTGTCATGTAGCCAGAGCATAGCACCCCTTCTTTCTGACTCCATCTCTCTTTGTGACTCTGTTTCTGTCTCTGTCTCTCTGCATCTGTCTTTGTCTCTGCTGATGATGACAAGATAATGATACAAATTCTCCAAAATAGGAGTTTGAGGTTCAGAGTTTTATGATCATGGAATAATTTCCCTGGTGTGATGAGGAATATTCATTCCTTTTCTTTTTTTTGGCTAAAATCCTTAGCCATTCTAAATCATCACCCTTTTAGGGAAGGGACAAACTTGACACATTCCAGTTCAGGAGCCAGGGACCATTAGCTATGGCAATTAGGTCACCCAGGCCAAACCTCTGTCAGGACAGGCTATTCTCCAGTGGATGGCCAAATCTTATTTTAAGCAAATTCCAAATAACATGGTATGCCCTACTTTATTCCAAATACTGTACACCAAGCCTTCCCGACTAGACATTTTAGCTGTTTCTTTGTTCAAGTGGTCACTTTTCCCTACCTCTGAGAATCCCAGACTGTATTGATTGTACTTACGATAAGATGCCTCTTCTCTGAGCTCCAGCTGTAAGGAGAACATAAACACACATGGCCATCCACAGCCCATGCCAAGATCTCCAAATATTTGGCCATGAGCACTCTTTTATTTGTGGTGATTTCTTGCTTTTAATTTTGTACCCAGCACCAAACTCTCCCAGAGAAACAATAGACACTTCCCAGAAAGAGGGAAATGTGAAAACCCAGTGAACTACATGAGTTCAGATTTGGAATGGGGTCAAGTCTGTTTAATTAAAAGATACCACACAGCTTGCTTCCTTGCAGCATCAATAAAAAGGTGGTTTGCATGTTCTGCCCAAGTACTTGGTGGTAGCTATTCATTCCTCTGCTAGGACTCTTCCTCTTTTCTCTACAGCCTTCTTTTGTCCCAGGTTCCTCTATGCTCTTTCATTGTAACCGCTCTTTGTTGCTGGGACCTATTATGTGACCTGAATTTCCCCAGGGAGGGAATCTTGTCCTATTCCCTGAATTCTTGGTATTAAAGTATGCTAAGATTGTCTAATTCCTATTCACTTGGCAGCCATTACAATGAGCATGCGCACACACACACACACACACACACACACTCACATATAAACCAGCAGGGGATGTAGCAAAGGTTGTTGTTGTCTTTAGTCTTAAATCCAAATGTGTTCTTTTGCAACCTGACTTTGGGAGGCAGGGGTGACTTGGCTATCAAACCTTCTCTGTTCATTCAGAAGGGAAATAGTAAAAGAAAATTTAGCATCACTCTTAATTAAGCTAAGCTTGAAAATTAAGGTTATCTATCTGTATGGGAGGGGAAGGGAGCAGTCAGATGCCCAAGTCAGAATAAGAAGAATCATGGCTTCAGATGAAAACTCAAGTATGGGACTGATTTTGGCATGAAGAGAAAACAAACCCTTTGAACTTGTCCTTGTTTCCATAAGCTCGATCTTCCACTAGGCTGCCAAAATTTCTTTTGTTATTAATTATTATTATGTCCAACTCTTTTTGACCCCATTTGGGGTTTTCTTGGCAAAGACACTGGAATGGTTTGCCATTTCCCTCTCCAGCTCATTTTACAGATGAGAAAACTGAGGCAAAGAGGGTTAAGTGACTTCCCCAGGGTCACATAGCTTGAAGTTAGATTTGAATTTAGGAAGATAATTTTCTCATTCCAGGCCTGGGGCTCTATCCACTGTATCACCTAGCTGCCCATTTGCTAAACTATATATAACCTCTGCTAATGTAGCCTGCACCATTCTAACAATGTTGATCACTTTGCATCATTTCAAACTGGGGAGAGATTTTTGTGACATGGTTTCCCTTAATGAAGGCACCACCTTCTCCTGAGGAAAAGTCAATAAAATAAAGGCTTGTGGATATTTCTATATCCGTATTTTGGATTATTCTTCAGCTTGTTTGCTCTTTTTCCCCCATGAGTTGTCATTGGTGAGTACCTTGGAATAAGAGCTAGACTGAAAGTCTGGGTGAAGATACTGGTCTGTCGATTTCGTGGAATGTCTTGTTAAATTCCACAAAATAAAGGATAGCCTTTGTTTCTGTCTTCATCTACAAAATCACTCAAATTAGTTTTTTCAGATTAAGAAAATTCTGAAAATCTTCATGTGAACCCATACAATGTTTCGAAGCCAGAAAAAAAATAAAGACAACCTTGGTTATTTGGTCCTCTAAATACAGATAACATAGAACAAGTCTCTTCACCCCCCAATTTCAACAAACTACTTTTTGTTGAAAATCTAGAAGTTACTGCTGTAAATTATTCCACTGAATTTGAAGAAAACTCTTCAGATGGCTGAAAAAAACAAACCATTTTCTCCTCTTTGTTTAGTTCTGTAATGATTCTGCCAATTTTTTTGCATGTAGAAACACTCAAAAGAGATAATAGGAATAAAAGTCATGAGGCCAAGACTCACTGAGGGAAATGCAAATTAGCTGAGCTCTCAGTTGTGAGGCCGAATTCTCATGTGCTGAAGTCATCCCATCCTCCCTTGGGGCCTTCAGGTCTACCCCTCAATATATGAAACTGGAAGCTAATATGTAGATATTGATTTTTCTAAGGGTGAATGTCAATATTTACTGTCCCAAGAGGTAGCTACCGACTGAGGCAAAATCAAGGTCATCGTGGTACTTTCCAAAGTCATGGCTATGCAAGAATCTTGCTAATCATTGCTAGCACTCAATGGCCACATCTATAGAAAGATAAATATCCAGATGAGAAGTGAAAAACCCATTGCGTTTTCTGGCTATTTATCTTTTGCGTCACCAAACACAAGGATTAAAGTTTAAAGCTAAAAGAAACTTGAATGATCACCTTGTCCAACTCCATCATTTGGCAGATGAGTAAACTGAGGACCAGAGAGGTCCGGAGGTTTGTCCAAGGCCACAAAGCATGAGAAGCATCAAAAGTAGGATTTAAACACCCCTGCTGAAGTCCAGGTCCAGCCTTCTATCTATTATGTCATGCTCAGATAAAGCCAGTTCATGCAAAACATCCTATTAATTGGATACCTTGGCATCACATAGACACACCCAGTGCTCTCCTCAGAAGTACTGGATGAGCTCTTCATTGTGACTATAAATCTTAAAAGAGAGTGATTTTTTATTTCATGATGCCTTTGTCCAAGAACCCAAGGTACTTAGATGATCAGAATACAGACAGGAACTATGAATAAACACACACGTACGTACATACACATGTACACACATACCTATACATCAGTACACATACACATACAGTATGCATACATGCATACACATGCATATACACATATGGACACACAACACATATACATGTGTGTAGATATGGGTATGTGTGTGCATATATACATGTCCATGTACACAAACATAAACACATATATGGTTCAATTTAAGAGCTTAAATCAAACTCCCAATGCTTCCAGAACACTTCGGTGTTCATCATTATCCAATACAAGGTAATGTCCCATTCAGCCTGCATTTGCACCTTGTAAAAGGGTGAGTCTCTTTCAGATTTGAGTAGATCATTCTGTACCTTGTAAAGGATGTGAGGCTCTGTGCAAATGTTCTTGGTTTTGTATCCTTTACAAGATGTACAATAATCTACTCACAACTGAAAGAGTTTACCCTTTACAAGGTGCAAATGTAGTCTGAATGGGGCACACCCTTCCATGGTCATAAATCACAGCTGAGAGTAATACACTAGGAATCTGGACCTCTGGGTTTTATTCATGGTTGGGCCAATTCATTGACACATAATAAATAGAACCGATCCATCTAGAGCATAAAGCATATAGGTGTTAATGCAATTCAGAAGTAGGTAGGTATCTGTGATGGTACTGTGTTTAAAATCACAATGCTTTCCTAAGATTCTGGAGTGAAGAACATCATGACCCCTTGTGACTGGGTTATTTTTGATTGTCAGATATGGTCAGCAGTGAATGTAAGTGCCAAGGAATTCAGAAGAATATCAGTTAGTTGTCTCTGGAGCTGGGGATATAAAATAAAGAATTAGGCAAGTCATTGGAAAGACCAATGTATAAATTAAGTACCTCACCAACCCTGCTGCTCTGGAGAATTCGGACATGAATTACTAATATACCTGCCACTGGGAGCTCAGATCCAGGGTGTTGGGCAATTGCCTGTCCCCAGAGGAGGATTCTGAAATAGGTGTTCCTTGCAGTGTATTTGTGCGTGTGGGTGGTGGTGGCTTGCTAAGAAGCAGGGCCATCAGGGTAATCCAGATCAATTCTGTTTTCTTCTTCCCATGGGAATGATTCATAGAATATAAGTATCAGACACTATCCCACCATTGAAAGAAAGTGGATGAGTGTGGATGTCCCCACAGCTGACCCTATGCAAAACTGCGAAGTAGGCAAAGCTCATCTCGGAAAGAGTTCTATTTTGTCTTTCAGTAGTTTTCTCCCTCTCTCGCCTACCCACTTAATAACTCATGACAACCTCTGGACAGGAGGTAAGGTCTATACTTAGGGGAATCAAGGCCTTCTGGTGTCCTTCCATTATATGCATAGACAGTTTCCTTCCCACCAGTCCAATCCAGGTAGAGTCTAGATTATATAATGCAGTTGATAGTCTTGGTTTTCTCATGGCTGGTGATAAAGTGTGTATGTGAGCCCAGCAAGCATGCTTAATTCTAAGACATGATCTCACAGTTCATATTTTTTTTCATGTAACTTTGTATATTTAAGAAGAAACTTCTCAGCCTTGGGCACACTCAGAAAGTAAATACCATTAGTAAAGGTACAGAGCTGAGATGAAGAAAAGCATAGCCTTAAGATCTGTGTCCCAGAAATTCCTTAATTTGGAAACATTTTTGGAGAATGAAAAAAAAGAGGAAAGAGATAAGCACAGAAATCAGTGTCAGGATTAGAAAAATATGGGATGGATTTTCTTAGCTTTACAGCTGGATTTGATGCTTAAAATGTGTGGTGCACAATGAGGACAGCATCCATTGGTGGACATGACTTCAAGTTTGATGTTTACAAGACTGCTTTTACATGCAAAAAGTATTCAGTTGTTACCTAAAAGTCTGGTACCAGATCAGTTCTCCTTTTTAACCCTGTGGTGACTGTCCAATGGAGATTTGAAGCAAGTATGACATGCTAATGCAGAATGCATTAAGCTTTCATGGCAGGATCTAGGGACCAACCAATAGCCCCAAGAGATTAATATGGGACAAAGAAGAGTAAGGAAGATGAATTTTTTAAATGAATAATTCAGGCTATCATTAAGAATCAGAAATATGTACTTAGGGTAGTAAACAGAGATCTGACTTTAATGTGCTGTAATATTACATAGCAGGAGGATGTGGCCAATCATCACTTTGTTGCTGCTTGTCTTTCATTTTCAAAGAGGACCATTGACATCAGGGGTGATGTCTTGACTCGCATGAATTAGATTTAAGTGAGGTAGAGTTGCACAACATCATTGGCCTCATTTTCTCTTCCACAGTCATCCAAGTCCAGCGGCAGGACAAAAGTCAAGATGACTGGAGATGGTCCTGGGTGCAGTGGATGACCTTGGCATCTTCAATGTTTGCCAAACTCTAAGCTCTCCACAGGGCCCGCTTCAGTCACCGTCATGGCCATTGGGACCAAGTGCTCTCATCCTTCCATTCCTCTAGGAGGAAGTCTTCACATGCTTGAGGTAGACATGCCTCTAACTCTCCAACAAGTTTCAGGCCTGTTAGTTATTCTCAACCTGGCTTAGGCTATCTGCCAAGATGGTTTACTGGGGTATGGCCACTGCACATGCTACAGCTTCTTGGAGCCACAGGTAAGAGTTGACTGAATCAGGTGAATACCAAAGGTGGATTAGCAGCCCTAAAAAAGACTTAATGAACCCTCACACCAGAGGTACTAGTCCTCCTTGAACACCTAACATGATGCTCTGATTCCAGTTGTCACTATAGGTGAATGCTAAATAACTAACTTCATAATAAAAAAAAAAAATCACGTAAACTGGGTCAAGTTTGGGGATAGAAAAAGAAGAGCAAATCATAAACCTAGATTTGGGGACAAACTCAGAGATATCTAATCTAGTCCAACACTCTCCTTTTACAGATAGGGAAACTGAGGCCCAGAGAAGTTAAGAGATTTGCCTAAGGCCAGTAAGTGAGGAAGAGCTGGGACTGAAACTCAGCTCTTAAATTGAGCATTCTTTCCATTATTATCACCCAGCTTCCTGAGGGTCTGGCATTGATTATTTATTTGATTTTATACAAATTATGATGTTGGCCTAGATATTCTCTAGGGCAAATTATAGCCCCCAAATACTATGACTCTTGAGATAATTAACCTCTTTAGAGAATTAGCCTTTCTCTACTAAGTCTTATGCCAGTGTCTCATCCATGGTACAGAAGAGACCCTCATTTTTCAATGTAGTCTACATGCTCTGAAAGGTTTTACCAGACTGAAAATGTCCAGTCCCAGAAACAAACTGTGTCTGCTGTCTAAGGTCCAACATTGTTAAGTATGGAAAAAAGCAATGTCAGGACATTGGCTACCAAGTGATGAATTCTTTGGTTGTGGACATCCATGAAAAGGATAAAAAGATAAAATGACCATTGTTACATTAAAGTAGCATTCGTGACTCCATTTTGCCCTTATCCGCCATTTTGTGAAGTTAAGTTCCAACTTCTTAGAAGTCACCTGGTTTAGGGAAAATCACAACGCTGTCACCCAATTTAGGAAAGTCACAAGATTACTCTCTCCCTCTCATTCAGTGTCTCCCAATTCTCTCCAACAATAAGAAACCAGGTGTCTCAATCCCTGCAATCCTGTTTTTCCACTCCGTTCAATTACATAATAATCATAGAAACCAATAGTCAGGGTCTTTGTGCAGACCAAGAGCCTTGAATCTGATTTGTTTTTGCAATCTCACGCATTGCTAAATAAATAGTTGTCTGAATGTAACTACTTGATGTCTTTATTCCACTGTAACATACTTGGCCTGTGAAGAATCCTCCTGCTTTTACAATGACATCAGTGGAATGGCAGAAGAGAGGATCAGCAGTTGCTAAAAATCATACCATTATAGGCCAGCTACAAAAATAATTTTAACTGTTGGTGCTATTAATGAGACATCTTTGTATAGCAACCACCCAGTTACTCTTAAAGTGGGGAAACTAATCCACAGGCCTGTGGACATTCTATCTAAAAATGAAAACTGAAGAAATAAAGAAGTAATAATTAAATGGAAGAATGACTCACAGGTTCTCCTTGGAAAAGGAAATAACTAAGTTGGTGGAGTTAGATTCATTGCATATCCAAGCACAAAAGAAAACAAATTCTATTAGGACACTGGATCAATCTTACCCTGCAGTGTTTCTGATGAGAGTGGGGAAGAAGATAAAGACAAAGACAATTTTGCTTTATGGGTCAACATCTGAGGATGAACATGCAGAGAATTGCAGTGAAGAACTTAACATGATACTCTGATTCCTCAAATGACATAGAATAGTAGATATAAGCATCTCCTTCCCACCACCCAAACCTGGGGTGTACTCTCCTACAGATACACACAGAATCCCTGAAAGACAGAGTTGGCACAAATTTATAATACAATGGGAGTGAGGCATATGTGTAAGGACCACCTATGACCACGCCAACTCACAATTCCAGAAATGGTGTGACTCAGTGTCCTTTCTTTTTCCAGAGGGTCTTCATTGCACATCCTACAATGTAGGGTGGGACATCTTTGATGGATGAGTCATGGTCAGTGTTGCAGCTGGATAGGTCAATCTGTTGCTAGGTTAGGTCAGCCAGGATGCTTGGATGCAGAGTTGGTTTTTCACTGGGCTCTGTTGCTGCTAGGCTAAGTTGGAGAGGCCACTTGGCCGCTCAAATTCTGTTAGACTGGGTGTAGAAGATCACTTTCCTGATGGGCAGTTATTGCCAAACTGAGGTGGAAAAAATCACTCAGCTACCAGGATCTTCACAGAACATGGAACTTCTTCATTGCCTTGGCTCTGAGGTGAGTCACTCCCAAGAAAGAATTTCAATTCTTCCATTCAAAAATGACTTCCCTCAATGAGGTACTCCATCTTCAGGTATGATAATCAGTCAGTTAAAGTTCCCAGATTCTGGCTGGGATCTTCATGAGTGACTGGGGACAAAGGTTATTGAAGATGTCTTGACCTTGGGCCAAGTTCATTGTCTCACTGACCTTTTTACAAGCAGTTGAAAGGTATTCAAACCTCAGATCTTTTCTAAGGGGTGGAATGTTTCCTTTACAAATGAAAGGAGGAACACCCTTATATAATCATTGAAATAACTTCATTCAACTATCACTTACCTATTAAGTGGGGCATAAAACTCATAGATATATTTGCCAAAGATGTTTGCCACTTCCGTGGAGGATGTCCCAGGCAGAGTCCAAATGGAAGGGTAATCTCCTACCCATGGTTAGATCCTGCACTTGGAAGATGACATTATTTTTTTAAAATTGATGTATTTATTTACTTTTAGTTTACAAGATTCAGTTCCACAGTCCCTTGAGTTTCAAATTTTCTCCCCTCCCTCTTCCCTCCGCCCC
>CM053592.1:102873918-102956855 GCA_028646515.1 Pseudochirops corinnae | reverse complement strand
AATTATTTATAGCCCTTTGGGCATAGTTCCAGATTGCTCTCCAGAATGGTTGTATCAGTTCACAGCTCCACCAACAATGCATTAGTGTTCCAATTTTTCCACATCCTCTCCAGCATTTGTCATTTTCCTGTTTTGTCATTTTGGAAGATGACATTATTGATTGAATTAAGCCCCAGAATAGTGTAAGATTTTCTCAATGAGATCTATGGCTACTAAAAAGATTGCCAAATCCACAGTGGTCGAGAATGTATATTGCCCAGGTAATAACTAATAGTTTGGACAATACTTCTAACTAGTTCATTTTCCATGTGTTTTAGACAGGCAGTGTGGATAGACAATAAGTTGGGTCTAATATTGAACTGGAAGAAGAGAGCAGATCAGAATGCATTTTGGAAAATACAGAGTATTTTCATTCATTCCAAGCTACTCCCAATACCTTTTTAATATTCTTTCACTGCTACTATATCAATGAGAATCATGGATGTGATCATGATCTCAAGAGAATCAAAATTGCATTGACTACTATGATCTCTGAAGACTGAAAAATTATAATCCCCAAAAGACAACAGAAAGATGCACAATGGGAATGAGTAGCCTTGTTTGTGAAAAGTTTTATAAGACAATATTCATGGAGCAGCTATGTGGTACAGTGGTTGTAGCACTGGCCCTGGAGTCAGGAGGACCTGAATTCAAATCTGGTCTCAGACATTTACCAGCTGTGTGACTCTGGGCAAGTCAATTAACCCCAACTGCCTCAAAGACAGAGAGAGAGAGAGAGAGAGACAGACAGACAGAAAGATTTTTGACACACTAAGCAGTTGAGAATACCACGTGGAAATAAACAACTGAGACAACCTGACTCCTGGTACCCCCTCCATTGACAAAGCCATTGATAAAGATCCAGACGTCCTCCAGTTCATTAGCTAGATGTTTCACAGAAGATTTATGGAAAGACAGGGACAAGAACTTTACAAGATGACAAGGCAGGGATGGATTGTGGTCTATACCAGTAAAATCAATAAGAATATTAGTATGAACACGGATCCATTGAAGAATAGACTAATCCTAGACAAAATTGTGAAGTGGGTGGAACTTGTCCTGCAGACTTCCTCTTTCCATTGTCCCTGTGTTTGATAAGTGGTCCTCCTGATTTCAGTGTTACTCCCTCTCCAGTGAATAATCTGCAGAGGTACTGAAATAACTTTCCTAAGGCAAAAATCTCTCTACCCTGCCAGCAAAGTTTCAGTGGTTCCCTATTATCTATAGGAAAAAAAATTCTTATTTCTTAGCCTGACATTCAAGGTCATTCATAATATGGTTCCAATATAACTTTCTGGTTTTATTTCATATTATTTCACATGCTCTAACTTCCCTAAATTCAATGCACCATCTCTGACAACTGTAACACCTCACTAGCTTCCCCCACCCTTGCCATTGTGAAAATGTTCTCTCTGTTCAACTTTTCCTCAGTCTTACCTTTTTTTCATCAAGGTAAAACTTAGATGCCACCTTCTCAAGAGAAACTTTCCTGGTCTTTCCAGTTGTCTATGTCCTCTTCCTTTATAAATGGCATCTTTACTTAATTGTGTAGATATTATATGCATCTCCCCAACCTCCACCTAGTAGAACGTGGGCTTCATGAAGGCAGGAAATGTTCCTGACAATTCTTACTATTTAAGGAATGAAACGGACTGCCTCCAGAGGTAGTGAAGTTCCCCATTTCTATAGGTCTTCAAGTCGATTCTGGATGACTTATTTAGAATATTATAGAAAGAATTACTTTAGGCCTGGCTTAGACTAGATGACCTCTGAGTCTTTTCCAAAATCTTTTCCAAATCTGAGATTCTCTGAATCTCTGTTTACTTTTCTATGTTAGGCACTTGGGTTACAAAGTTGGAGGAGCACCAGAGATTGAGTGATATCAATCATTTGATTGAAAAATTGGTTTCTTGTTGTTTTAGATAATAAATTGAATGTGCCATCTCATTTATGATGCATAATCAGTTAATTGTCAATCTGTCTTTGGCAGAGTACATATTTTTTTAAAAATTGGTGTCTATGTTCTTAGGGTTGTTTTTTTTAACTATAAATAATTTTTGTATCAACAGCCATTTTGAATATTTGGATAGACTCAGAAAGTTGGAAAAAGACGAGAAAGCAATTGATGAAATGAAAATCCGTGATGCTAGATCAAGTACCAAAGCCCAAATGCAGAAGAAATGCAAATAGAGCTATTTCCAATTTGGATTTTTTCCTAATAATCCTGATGTGTCATGTTACCACGTTTTTAAGACAAGAACGCTGACAAAGAAAACACAGTGAAGTCAAAAACCGAATTCTCTTTTTTTAAAAACAAAAACGGGATGAACTGAAATACTAAAAAAAAAAACTGGCATATATAAGGATAGAGGAAAAAGCAAATTATTCTGAAACATTTTGCAAGGTTATCTATCACACCTGATATTGTCCCCAGTTATAAAACACTGGTAGCAAAAAATCACATCCTTCTCATAAAATGTCAACTGACAAATCGTTAGGGTCAGTTAGGAGGTGCAGATGTTAGAGTGACAGGCCTGGAGTCAGGAAGATCTGAATTCAAATCCAGTCTTAATCATTTGTTAACTGTGTGACCCTGGGCTTAATCTCTGTCTGCCTCAATTTCCTCATCTGTAAAATGGAAATAATAATAGGGCCTACCTCCCAGGGTTGTTGTAAGGATCAAATGAGATAATAATTGTAAGGTACTTAGCACTGTGTCTGGCACATACAAGGTGCTTTTTAAATTGTAAACTATTATTAGCATTTTTTTAAAAATAAAAAATATATTACTTTTAAAAGTTCTGCTTAAAGTTTCAACTGCCAATAGTTGGAGAATCATTGATCTAGTTCAATAGTCTAATTTTACAGACGAAGCCCAGGTTGTGTGATTTAGGTCACATAGCTGAAGCTGTAGAATCTAGGTCTCCTGCCTCTCAAGCCAGTACTCTTTCCGCTACACTATCCTGTTTGGGGAATGTCATTATCTTCTCTCCAGTAGTTCAAAAGTGTTAACTAACTGAATTGATCAACTAACCTAT
This sequence comes from Pseudochirops corinnae, assembly GCA_028646515.1. Taxonomy (NCBI): domain Eukaryota; kingdom Metazoa; phylum Chordata; class Mammalia; order Diprotodontia; family Pseudocheiridae; genus Pseudochirops; species Pseudochirops corinnae. Next base: position 102,953,778 of record CM053592.1, on the reverse strand, counting down.
CCTGGTGGGTTCAAGGAAAAAGACATCTAAGCTACAATCTTCTGTGAGCCATCATCCTGGTTCTGATTCCTAATTCGAGGTGTGATTATAATGGTGGGAGTTTCAAGGAGGTTAGGAGGGAAGGGCATTGCCATTGAAGGAATCACTAGGGTCATATGGTGGGAGAAACAGGCCTATTGTTATTCTGCAAACCATTATCTACACACCAGACCTTCTCCTGTCCCTTTAGGCTTCTCTCTGTAAAACAGGTATAAGGAAGCTGACTTCCCTGACTAGGCTATTATAAAGATTTTATCTTGAAAAATAATTGTAAACATTTAATACAAAAGCTAAAAGTAACAAGAACAATCTGTCGAAAGGAAGGAAGGAAGGAAGGAAGGAAGGAAGGAAGGCAAAGAGAGGAAGGAAGGAAAAGGGAAGAAGGAAGGGAGGAAGGAAGGGAGGGAGGAAGGGAGGAAGGAAGGAAGGGAGGAAAAAAGGTAGGGAGGGGGTGATTGGACAAGATAACCTTTAGGGTTTCTTCAGGTCAAAACCTGATGATCCCATGAAGAGTAACCATATGGAAAAACATAATACAATTGGTAACATTAGGGCTTGAATTCAGTGACATGCCTCAAAGACATAGGCTGCTGAAAAGGAGCAGACTGAATGTGTTCAGGGCCAGAAGACATTCAGCTTTTGCTCTCTTTGTGATGGGTGAGCCAGACCACTAGATGAAATTAGGCAAAGTCAGGACTGGCTCTCCGAGTTCATTTGAGATAGTTCAATTTCAGTGAACACTCTTTAGATAGGGAATTCTGGGAAATCTCATTATCGCAGAGGTAAAGAATAAATTAGAGGACAGTTTCTTTGAAGACCGGGGATAAGAAAAATAAAATGATAGTTTAAGAATTATCCCCATTTCTCTCAGTAATCCCCAATCATATTTTGTTTTTGGCCCTGGGAGGCTTCCATTAGGGTGAGCCCATTAAACAAATATGTCTCTCCTCATTTTTTTAAAGAAGCTCAGTATCCCAAGACTTGTTTATTTAGTATTTTCCTATCTGTTTTTATAGCAAAATGCATGCTGGGAAAACAGTTCCTTGAAAAGATTCCATTTATCCCCTTCTCTAGTATAGTGATAGTAAAACCTTCTAAGGAATGCATAAGTGCTATTTTAAAGCAGCACAATAGATAAGAAGGACGTCCACTCAGAGGCTCCATTAAATAAAAGTAATGAACAAACACATAAACAAAGACCCTGAGCAAATTGGCATGGCCACAGAGAAATGCCTTCTTAAATTTTTATACATATTTTATATGCTTATTTTCCTGCTTTTAATTAGGCAGTGACCAATAAATAGGAATTCTTATGCTATGAGCAAAGAAACTGAAGGGGATTTGATGTTGTCTTGAGTCCACCCCACAGACAGAAAACCATTTGCTTGCTCTGAGAAACAGATACAAGGCACAGATAATCCCTATCTATCTATTAGGTACTAAGAAACAGTCCTATCCAATGGAAGCTCAAAGATTTCAGGAAATAAAGAAAAAAAGTAGGATGCACCTAACTTGAAATTATAGTAGTGTGGATGCTTTGTTCAAGGGACATGGCTAGTGGGGCTTTGGGGGGGATGGATTGGGGAGGAGAAAGTCCGTCTGAACTTTTAGAGCTGATCTTTTATTTGCTTCCAGTTCGAATAGGACAGTATAGTGAACTTGAATAGAAACAGATCCCTGCAGACTATGTATTGACTCAGAAAACCACGAATTAACATTATCTGTGTTTTATCCTACTTTTATTTATTTAATTAGATGCTCTCCAATTGCATTTTAATCTGGTTCTGGCTATATTCTGGAGTTTGGGGGAAGCTTGAAGCAGGGGGTTTGAGACCTTTGGCATAGGACATAGGAAGGGAACAATCTTTAAGAAAGAAATGCAATTCCCTGGCTAGAACCATGGGAAAGAGAGCAGAAGACGTGAGCCTTTCCATTTGGGGCTTTGCAGTTGATTTGTTCAGGGACCTTCAGCAACTTCTAGCAGGGGTGGGGAACCTGTGGCCTTGAGGTCACATATGGCCCTCTAGGTCCTCAAGTGCAGCCCTTCGACTGAATCCAAACTTCACAGAACAAATTTGTCAGTCACATGTGGCTTCGAGGTCAAAGGTTCCCAACCCCTGTTAGGGTCTTTTTTCCTTTATACCATGGGGGTCATAGGCTAACTGTCCACCTGCTAACTGACCAGATATCACAATTTCTGTGCAGCACTTTGAACTTTCTAGGTTAAGATGTGTCTCTGAAACATGGATGAGACACTATTTCTCCATCAAGGATTACTATTTGAAACAAGACTGGAAGGGAGTTTTCAAAATACCCAGGTGCCTGGCCACTTTTCAAGCCTCTTTTCAAGTCCAAAATCCAGCACTGACTTTACCTAAGTTTGGTGGACTACCTTCTAGTTGTCTGTGTTCAGCCAAAGCTTGGATGTGACCTTCATTGGTGGGTTCTGTTCCTTTGGCAGTCACCCCCAGGGTTCTGTGTAACATAGAGATAATTCTTAGAGATTCATCAAATTGTAGAACTAGGAAGAAACTTTGTGATCGTCCATCCCAATTTTCTCACTTTATAGACTGGGAAACTAAGGCCTAGAGCAGTTATATAAATGTCTTACTCAGTGAAGTCAGGGCAGGAAGTTACTCCAGCTGTCGCTCCCTTTATGACGGCTAAACTAAACTGCTAGACGTGAACCTGACAAAGTTGAGGAAAGCCAGGGTTGGCTTTCTGAGTCCATCTGAGATAGGATAATTTCTGTGAACTAACACTCCTCAAGGCTGGTCCTGACTCCCAGACCCCAGCATGCTGCTATTTAAGCATCATAGTCTTATGTTATCCTGCCCACCCAGTTCCTACCACTTTGGTAGGCATGGGGCTGTTGTAGGGAGTTCACTGTGAACCAGGCTGGTTTCTGAATTGCTTCATGGCAACTTAAAATGGTGAAAGTAACGTGTACTTTCTGAGGTCCTTGAGTGAAAACAGATTACTAAAATGGAAGCTTTGTGAATACTAAAAAAAAAAAGAAGAGGTGATCACTCAATGCCAACATGGATTTACTAAGAAGAGAGCCATAGATTTGGAGTTCTGGGCTTAAATCCTGCCTCTGATACTAGCTTTGTGTGATCTTGGACAAATCACTTAATCTCTTTGGGACTTAGTACCACATCTGTAAAATGATGTGGCACTAAGTCCCTTTTGGCTCAAAATCTATAATCTTATGTCCTAAGTTTCTTTTCTTTTCTATTTGACAGAAATTCTGGGATGGCAGATCAGCAGAATTTTGTAGACATTTTTCATCTCAACTTTATTACAACACAAGACAGATTGTCTTGGAATCTGTTCATGGAGAAATGTGAGCCCAAATGACCATAGAGTTAAGTAAATTTTTTTCCTTGTTAGAAACTGTACTCGAATAATTTCTATAGTGGCTAGATGTATATCAACCTGAAGGAAAGTTTCTAGTGGTTCACCACCACATCTATCCCTGGCATTGCACGATTCAAAAATTTTATCCGGAAATTGAACAAAAACCTAGATGATATGTTTATCAGATTTGTGGCCAATACAAAGCCAAAAGGACAGTTAATATGCTGGGTGACAGAATTAGGATTTAAGATGATCTCATCATTCTGTAAGGATGGTTTGAAACTAAACAGATAAATTTCAATTCAATTGATTTCAAATCCTATTTCAGTTAATATTAGTACAAAGCACTATGCTAGCCACTTAAGTTACAAAGACAAAAAACACAGTCTCACAGAGTTTACAATCAAGCAGCAGGGTAAGAATTATAATCTTGGAACTGGAAGGGTCTTTAGAGGTCATCCAAGTTAACTCCTACCCAATGCAGGAATGTTTCCTACAACATCCCTGACATAGGCATCCAGCCTAATCCTCTCCTTGACAGACTTCACTAAAATCCTAACAGAGCACATTTGGAAGGGACCTCAGAAGTCTGCCAGTTCGATCCATCCCTGAGTAGGAATTGTCTCAACCACATTCCTGACAAATGTTCACTCCGCCTTCCTTTGAAATGTCTAGTGAGGAAGAACTCACCTTTTCACAAGGGAAGGTCATTCCACTTTTGGATAGCTCTCATTGTTAGGAAGTTTTTGTTTCTCTCCAGGTAAAACCCAGCTCTAAGGAAGCTCCCTGCTTCCACCCGTAGTTCCCAGCCCTGCCCTCTGGGGCTATGGACTTAACAAAAGATAACAGGTATCAGATCTCCCCTAAGTCTTCCCTTTTCTGAGCTAAACACTTCCAATTCTTTCAAATGATGCTCACTTGGAAAGACTTTAAATGCCCTCATGATCCTGGCCACCTTCTTCAGGCTTTTTTCCTTCACATGAATATCCCTTTCAAAATGTGGTGTCCAGAGCTAAGCAGAATAATCCAGATGGCATCTAACTCAGACAGAGCAATCAGTCATTCAATCTCTACCAAGTGCCAACCAACTGCCACACAAAGGCAGGCTTGCCAACCTAGCTGGACCAGTGGGGCACTCTGAAGGAGAAACAGGAGGCAGTTGCATGTGCCAGGGAAGGTGAATCACCACCTTGACCACCATTTCCCCTCAGTCCATGATAGAGACATTCCAGGGCCCTGAACCCACAAGCTTTTGGACTGCAATTCTTTCAACCTGGTACTCACAGCCTGCTCTTTCTGAGAAGCAATCCCTGTGGAGATGCAGCCTGGCAACACATCTATTCACTTCTATTTAAGATTTAGAAAAGAAAGTTCTTGTGACAAAAGTCTTTAGCACTGTCAAATGATCAGGCATCTGAAACAGATATGATTTTATCAATGGAAATGACATTCAAAAAGAGGCCTTGTCAGCTGTTTTGCCTCTGTACCCTAAAGGATATGGGACCTTTCCATCTGACTTGCAGCTGAAACCTTCCATATGTGAGGTTTCCTCTGTTAGAATGGGATCTCCTGTTCCACAGAGTCCCTTGTTTTACATCAGTAAGTGTCAACTAAATGCTTTGTTCATTCACTCTCTGTGCAAAGTGTTGGGGATACAAGAAAGGCAGGATCAGTCCCTGCCCTTGAGTAGCTAACAGTCTAGTGGGGGAGACACATGAATCTAGGTACATATAAGATATATATCGAGGAAATGGGAGGCCATCTGAGAGGGAAATGCATAAGTAGCTGGGATTACCAACAAAAGTCTCCTTCAGAGGCCTCCTAGGAACCCCATGCAACCTGACTCCCAGGTGGATCCAGGGCCAGGATGAAGTCTGGATCCAGTTCATGATGCAGGCTAAACCTTTCTCTTACTGGAATGGGAGAGAAAAGTGATGACAAAAATCCAATGCAGATGGCCACTTGGCCACATGGAGCTGAGTGAACCCAGTGATTAACTGGAAAGGGCTAGAGGCAGAAGTCAGTGTCAAGGACAGAAAAAAGGACAGCACTAGAAATTCACAGGAAGGTCTGAAAGTGGGCTGGCCAGAGCCAAGCTCTCTGTTTTCTGACTTTAGGATTGAATAGAAGTCATTTATATCACTGAGCTGCTGTCAAAGTGCATACAGACTTTTAGCCTAGTTGGATCGGCCTCATCCTTTCAGATCATCCAAATCCCCATCAATTACAGATTTCCTTCTGCCTTCCCTTCTTACCTTTGCCTTCATGCAACCTTTGAAGACTGTGAGTTCACCTACATTGCCATCAGGGAGTGCTTTCTCCAAGCTACACCCTGTCTTATCAGTCTCCTCATAATTTGGGGTAATGTACCCCTCCTGACCATTTCAATTTCTGTTCATGCAGTATAAGATCTCACTTGGTGTTTTGCTGGCATGTCACACTTATGACTCCTATTAAGCCATGGAAAACCTCATGATTTTTTCATGTGAATGGCTGTCTTGCTATTTCTTTGCTGTGCTTAATGTGGCTGATTTTTTAAAACCTAAGGGTAAGAATTTACACTTATTCCTGTTGAGTTTAATCTTCTTAGATTTGGCCAATTGTTTTAGTGTGTGGAGACAGTTTTAGATTCAGATTCTATAGTGCAGTATGAGAATGATCTCCCCCAGCTTCATTTTATTTGCAAATTTTATACATGCATATCATCTATACTTTTATTCAAGTCACACAAAAAACTGTTGAGCAGCAAAGGGTCAAGGACAGAACATTATGGCTCTCTACCATAAACCTCTGCATGTTTGAAATGAATTCATTAGTCACCATTTTTTGGATCTAGCTGTTTACTTTCTTCCTGATTGACTAACTATACTACCACCTATCCCACATTTCCCCATCTCGTCCACAAGAATATAATGAAATATTTCAAGTACCTCGCTAAAATTTGGATATATTGAGTGTTCAACATTCTCTCAATTTACCAATCTAGTAAACCTATCAAAGAAATGAGGTTAGTCTAACAAGACTTCTTTTATTGGTTCTAAAGTCCTATTTAAGAACTAGTTTGGTTGACCATCTGAGTCATTAAAACCAAACAAATTCTTAAAAGCCTAAATGTGTGATCAGCATGACTAATTTGTGATCAGCATGACTAATTTGGAAATATGTTTTGCATGATTGCACACATATAACCTATATCAAATCACTTACTCTCTCAGAGAGCAGGGAGGGGAGGGAAAGAGGGAGAGAATTTGGAACTTGAAATTTTTTTAAAACAATATTAAAAATTATTGTATGTGTAATTGGGAAAAAAACATTCAAAGGAAAAAAAATTGTGGTTATCTTTTCTTTTACGTCATTGTTATTTTCCAGTATATAACTCCCACAATCAGGAGACATCACTTCTGGCTATGGAAATTGGAGAAAATTTCATAGAAAAGGTAATCTCTGAGTTGAGGCTTGAGTGAGAAAAAAGAAATCAACAGACTAAATAAGTGTCAAGTATTCGATTCAGAAAATCAGTGACTTCTTTACAGGCTGGAGGATACCTGCCTTGAGAGGCATTCAAGTGAAAAAGACTTGGCAGTTTTAGTTGGCCATCGACTCAATACAATCAAACCGAGAGATATGAGGCCATTGAACAGAATGTGGGCTGTGGCAAAATGCAGGTGATTCAGACACAGCAACCAAGCATCCCTCTGCTCTGTTAATTACATCTCTTCCACTTAAACCAGCCTAATCCAATCTAACCTAATCTATTCCATCAGGCATTTTTAAAGTGCCTAGTATATGCAAGACCCCATGCTAAGTGTTGACCATGCAATGACAAAAACAAAAAGTCCATTTGTCAAGAAGCTTATATTCTACTAGAGGAAACAAGATATATAGAAATAAGAAAATATAAAATATACCCAAGGCAAATACAAAGTAACTTGGGGCTAGGAGAATCATTAACAACTGGAGGAACCCAAGTATCCTGTAGGAGATGGCACTTGAGCTGAGCCTTGGAGAAAGGCAGAGATTTCAAGAGGTAGAGGGAAGCAAGGAGAATATTCCCAGAACAATGTCTGTGCAAAAAGTGAGGGTGGGGAGACCCTGGTGTATGTGTGTGGAATGTCCTCTATGAGGAACAATAGGTCAGTTTGACTTCTGTGTATTGATGTATGTCAGGGAGAAGAATGTATGGTCATTCTGGAAAGATAAATTGAAACTAGACTGTGAAGCACTTTAAATGGATGAGAAAAATGTTATTGAGGTAGCATTACCCTGGCTTGGATTGGATATGGAATGAGGGAGAGTAGAGGTTTTAATGATAAGGTAGTGAACCTGCAGGAATGAAAGCATGGCAGACATGGAGGTGTCCTCAATAGAAAAAGGTTCCTTTTTTTTTTCAATAGAAAAAGAGAAGTGAGAAAGAAGGGTGGCTTCAGGGAGAAAGAGAATGAGTTCTCTCTTGGATTGGTTGAGTTTGGGACCAGTAGTAATTTCAATAAGATAACTACAGCAAATCTCTACTCCTGATTGCTCTCCCTGCCTCCAGTCTCTTACCACTCTGGTCCATCCTATACACTGCTCTCAAAGTAATTTTCCTGAAACACAGATCTGACTGTCTCACTCCTTTCCCTACTCAATCGACTCCAGTGGCTTCCTTTTGCCCCTGGGATAAAATATAAACTGCTCTGCTGAGCTTTTCAAGACCTTTGTGACTTGGCCCCACCTATCTTTCCAGTCTCACTGGGACGTTACTCCTCTCTCTGTTCCTCACTATACATACCACACTGTATTCCCCATCTCTGTTCCTTCCTACTGTTCATCCATCAAGCCTGGGATCTACTCTCTTCTCACCTCCACCTCCAAAAGTCCCTCTCTCCCTTTAATCGACAGCTCAAGCACCATCTTGTACAGGATGGCTTTCTTGATCTCCCCAAATGCTAGTGCCCTTCATTCAAAACAACTTTATATTAACGACTTTCTTTATATTTATATTTATTCATGTACTTTAGAACCTGCATTTATGTGTGTACTTATTAGAATATTAGTTCCTTTCAAGAAGGGAGTATTTCATTCTTTGTTCTTGAATCCCCAGAACCCAGGACAGTGCCTGGCATAAAGTAGGTGCTTGATAAAAGCCTGGTGTATGGCTGGATTGATTGATTGCTAGCAGTTCATTAGTAGAAAGCATATTTCCACCTTTGCTTCTCAGAATCCTCAACCTCCTTCAGTGCTCAGTTTAGGGTATCACCTCCTTTGGGAAGCCTTCTCTAATTTCTTACCCCCCCCCCCCATTTATTAATTTTCTCTCACCCCTCCATTTGCCATTTATTTACTTTTCCATGTTATATTTCTGCACTCTCTGGTACAGTGATTCCCAATGTTTTTTATTCCATGAGCTCTTTTCAACAAAAAAGTGGGTTATGAACCTCCAGGGGAATTTAATATACTTCTCATAATATTATTTACAATTATGTTTGCTTCTTAGTGTGCTATTAAATAATTTTTTTTAATGTGAACCATTGGACCTCCATAGTGAACCACTAAATGGGAACTATTGCCCTAGTAGATTGTAGGGATTGGGGTGTGTGTGTGCATTTTTGTAGCCTACATATAACACAACAAGCTCGCACATTTTTTTTCTTTTGGTTTAGCCTGTAATTTCATTGGTCCAGGAAACTGTTGGGGAAGGAAGCCTTTTAGCAATTTATGGTTTTAGAGTTCCATGGGGCAACTGACAGATTAAATGACTTTCCATGTTGTATGTGTCAGGATGGGACTTAAATCCAGGTTTTCCTGACTCTTAGATAAGTTTTCTATCTATTCTAGAGGAAGGCCTCTAGCTTTGTGCAGAGTAGATACATAATACTCGTTTGTTGAGTTTAATTGCATTGGACTGATTACCTTAAGATTTAAAGTGATTAACTTTTAGATGATATTAGATTAAACCTAAAATGTTGCCATTCTAATCAATATTCACATTTCCCACAGGGACTTCTGAAGATCTGAGAGGAATGAATCTCCAGTGGTGGAATTTCATGCTTTGGCAAACCAGTGAGAAATTGTTTTTGATCAAGAAACCTACCTAACCCTCTTCAAATCAGACTATATGGGTGATCACCTACCTAGTTTGTATAAATTTAAGGGAGAAAGAGGCTATACACAAGGCTTCTCCACACTTCTGGGCTCTGATTTGTTCTTTTACCTATTTTGAAAATTAGTTACCATGGGAAGATAGCTTCCCAAACCTCCAACTGATTCACATTCTTCCAGATCCTTGACTGTGGATCCAAATATAAAATGTGGCTTTTAACTTACCAAGCATCTTTGGATTTATGTTTTTAAAGACCGCATTCATGCTAACAATAGCAAGACTGCCAATGAAATGTCTATCACAAAAAGAGAGAAGCAGAGACAACGGCAACTGGTCATTTTCAAAGTCCTTATTTGTCAAGTCCCTTAGTGGAGAGATCATGCACGTCCACACCATTGGGGTACAGACAGAGAAGTTGCAGAAAGGTACAGGTAACAATCTTAAACACGTTTGCTATTCCCTTGGAGTTTTCAGATTTGATTACTCTTATGAACTCTCTCCAACCTGGTTCCAAACCACTACCATTTTTCCCCTTGTTTTCTTTTCTACTTTTTCAGATGAGTTGTGGGACACAAAGCCTTACAGAATTATTTGTTGGCAGGGGGCCTCAAATCAACATCACTGCCAATTTCAGGATAAATCCATCCTCCACCCCACCCCCATTTACCATTTAAAAACCTTCACCAACACATTTAGAACCTGACATGTGCCAAACTACCCAATTACTCCTTGCCTATCATTAAAACGTAAGCACTAAACGCTGGGTTTGAGAATACATCATACCAACTGTCCAAACACAAACCCAAGGGAATTCAAGACTCCCAAAGAGAATCGGAGCACAGCACTGAAATCGTTCAGCTTGGCCCAGATTCAAAATGTCATTTAAAATCCTGCTCAAAAAAACGGCCTGTTTGTGAAAAGGGCTGGATTGACAAACCTGAATGTTGAAGTCCTGTATTTACCCAGAAGTCAGAAGAGTTTTCATTTGAAGGGAGAGCAAGAGAGTCTTGTTTCTAGAAACCTTTGGGCAAGGTAAACATCTCCTGCTGAGCCTATACTTGGCTTGGCCATCCACTTCTGTTTCTGAAGACGCACTCAAGTTCAGCCCAACTCAGGGAGGGGAGGGGAAATGGGAAGATGGGAATAATGAGGATCTAGTATCACGGTATACAGAGGAAAGGATATTAAATTAGGACTTAGAAGATCTGAGTTTGAGTCTTGGCTCTGTCACTTACTAGATGTGTGACAAAGGCCAAGTCACCTAAAATCATCAAGCTTCATTTCACTCATCTATAAAGTGGGAATATCAATAATACTCACACTATTTACCTCACAAGGTGTGCTCTGAGAATCTAGTGAGATAATATACTGATAGATGTAATAGACTACATAAATATATTATCAATGATGATTTGATCATCTCTTTCTCCTCCTCCTTCTCCTTCTCCTCCTTCTCCTTGTCTTCCTCTTCCTCTTCCTCCTCCTCCTCCTCCTTCTCTCCTGCTTCTCACCCCCTTCCCCCCTTTCCTCCTCTTTCTCCTCCTCTTCCTCCTCCTCCTTCTTCTTCATCATCATCTTCTTCTTCCTCTCCTGCTCCTTCTCTTCTGTTTCTCACTCCTTCACCCCTTTTCCTCCTTCTCTTTCTCCTTCTCCTCCTTCTTCTTTTTCTTCTTTTTCTTCTCCTCCTCCTTTTCTTCTGCTTCTCCCTCCCTTCCCCCCTTTTTCTCCTCTTTCTCCTCTTCCTCCTTCTCTTCCTTTTCCTTCAAAGACTTTTTGTACCCCTTTCTCATCTCACCATGTTCCAAGATAGATATGGTATATGGGGAAACTAAGACACAGAAAGACCATATTACAGATGAGAAAACCAAGACATATGAAGTTCAAGTAATTTGCCAAAGGCCACACAACTGGTAACATAACTGGACTAAAACAAGTCTCTTCCCTCCTGTGAGGGAAGAGCTCTTTCCATTGGGCCATGCGTTTCTCCCAGCCCTCTGTGATCTCTGGGGAGCTGGCTCAAACTCAAAGTTCGTCCAGGGGCCCATTCTAGGGGCCCTGAGAGCCCTTCATCACCTAGAGCTCCAGTTCTGTGCTGGCTCCACAGACCTGCTCTAGAGCCAAATTGAACTGCTGGATTTTTTCCAGAAAACCTCTTCCCTCTCCTTGAGTTTGGATGAGGAAAGACCTGGGAACAGAATACTGTCCTCCTGAGGTCTTGCCTGTCTTGCTTCCACTTGCATCCTAGACAGAAACCAGGCAAGATATGCTGGGGACAGTGTGGGGGTTGATGGGGAGAGAAAAATTGGAAATTATTTCCAGAGAATTTGGCCAGTGGCATGGGGAGGGGCATTCTTCTTTTAGGTTCTACTTAGGTTGTGTTTTCTGTTAGAATTTCTAGTCACTCAGTTGCACATTTCAACAGAAGTTGTTTTTGTTGTCATTTGCTTGGGGTTTTTTGGTTTGGTTTTGTTTTTCATCTGGATCTTTATCTCCTAGGAGAAAAAAAATCTGCAGGAGGGGGAGTTGTGGAATTTTAAGGATATTAGCCTCATTCTTTGTATTGAACAAATTTAGCATGTCTTCCAATGACTTAAAACCAGCCAGACATGTATTCTTCTAAGTTCATGCCATCAATCATAACTTATATAAATATCTAGGAAGACAGTAGGTGCTTAATAAATACTTGATTGATCTAAGTATTTGTCATTTGGAACCTCATAATTCAAGAAAGGTTTTCCAAGTTTGTTGATTTTTTTTGCCTGAAAGAGTAGGAAGGCACTTGTTTGTTTGTCTCTTCTTGCAGGATATTGGGTTGGGCTTGGGGAGGGGATAGCTCTTTCAAGATTATCTCTAAGGAGATGTTTTTTGCACAGACATGTATCTTCTTCCTATATAACTGCATTTGTCTGTTAGAATCTCTTATTCCCAGTCACTGTCAGCAATTATTAACATGCTGCATAAGGAAAGCTTTGGAGATTCAAAGACAAAATGAAGTTGTCCTTGTCCTTAGGGACCTTACATTCTGGGTTGTGAGGGGTGGGGGAGGCAGGGAGAGTGTGGATCGTAAGAAGCATCAAGTAAGTAGCTATGGAGATGGAATAAAATATACAAGTCTTCATCCTCCTAATAGCCCCAGAACTCCATGTTAGTTTCTGCCATTTCACTAATGGCAGGTACAGGTTGATCAGTCCCCAGTCTTAAAGCAAGACCCTGTAGGGCACAGAATGAAATTTAGATTTTTCCATAACTTTTCAACCCATATTCTATAGTCATTAGCATTGAACTAAATAGTATGACCAATGAGGGGCGGCTAGATGGTACAGTGAATAGAGTACCAGCCCTGGAGTCAGGAGGACCTGAGCTCAAATCTGACCTCCGACATGTAACACTTACTAGCCTTGTGACCTTGGCCAAGTCAGTTAACCCCAGTTGCCCCGCCTTCCCCCCTCCAAAGAAAAAGCAAAAAAAAATAGTATGACCAGTGTCATTACCATTTTTTTTTTTGATCTTGTGATTTCATTGTTGTAGAGAACTCCTAGTGAAAAAAACAAAAAGGAAAACACCTCTGCCAATGTAGACTTCCACTTGCTCTTAAATTTATAGCTTTAGAGAATATCCAGGACATCAAGAGGTTAGGTGATTTGCCCAAAGTCATAAAATCCATCAATACAGTAGGTAAGATTTGAACAGTGGTCTTCCTGACTATTACTCTATCCACTAAGCAACATTGCCTCTCATCATCATTAGCCTAGGGTACATAAAAGCTGTGTAAGTTTGAGGAACCCTAGTTTAATGGATTGGATCAATACAGTGACTAAGTTATTATCACCACTGAACACATCTTGCTTTCCTTTCCTCACATTCTCATCTTCTCAAGCTGTAAGTTTTTGGTTATTTTATTGCTGAAGGTAGCTTTCATTTATCTCTCTGGGGAAATACCAGCACCACTCAGATCATTCAGCGGTATCTCTCGCCATTCCTTTGATGGTGTGTGATTGAGTCCATAGAAAATGAAACAGAAAGTTGTAGGCATCTTTCTCGGTTCTATTGCATTTGTCCTCATCTCTTGCCAAAGTATATTCAATTAAGTTCAAAGCATTTATTAAGTAGTAATGATGTGCCCAGCCCTGTGCTAGGTAGGTGTTGGGGCTACAAAGATCACAAGGACTCATTTCCAATCCTTTAGGGATTCATATTTTTCTGGGTGAAACAGTTTGTACGTAAGATACAAAGTATGGACAAAATAAATACATAATAATTTGGGGACTTCAGGGGAGACCCCCCCAATGCATTTAAGTTGTCTTGAAAGGAAATAGGATGCAAGTTTTTCTTCAATGTATAGAATACCTTTCATGCTTTCTGTAAGTCCTGGGGACCCACCAAATTAAAGAGTGTATGGAGGATTAAAAAGGGGATGCTTAGCAAGGAGATGCAAGGAACTATATCCATAACCGGCTATCTGCAGGAAAGGTCAACATCGTATTTGAAGAGTCATGATGCATATGTGGGAATGGTGTCATGAAATACAGTTATCACTCAGGTGAACATAAGGGGACAGTGGGCACTGGATCTGGGGTAGGATGCCATGTATTAGGTTTATCTGCCTGCAAAAGGGTAGCAGCAACCTCAAGAGGAGCTAACCCTGACAAGGCTAAACATCTGACTGCATTATCTATCCCTCGTTCCACCTTTGATCATTACTACCAGTGTTATTTTCTATTTTAATTCCCCACAATCCAAAGCTCTGTCACTGAAGAGGACAGCGTTCCCCTGAAATGTTGCTGTTTTGGGCCATAATAACCATCTCTAAGAATCAGTGCCATTAGGAATGATGCTGGACCTATTTGGGGCTGTTCGTAGACCCTTACAAGGCAGGGCACTATGGGTATCACACTATTTTCCATCTCAGGTTCCCCAGTAATTCTTGCTTTGATAAAAGCAGACACACTGGCAAACTTTAATAGCTGTCAGGGCTAATTATGAACAGTCACTGCCCTTTAGACAGCAGAGGACTGCCGGTCTGCCCCATCACTCTGAATGGCATTTTACGCAACCAAACGTTAGACAAAGCAATGGGGAAAAAAGATGCGAATGATGGCTGGAGGTAACGATATCTCCACATAATACAATCTCTCCAAAGCAGACATGTAGGCACTGGGCAGATACCACTGCACTGACGGCCGCGTTTTATTCATATCCCTCTGAATATGTCACTGCCCGTAGTTGGGATGTCGGGCTGTGACTGGAATATCCAAAGCCTGGTGTCTGTGACATTACCCATTAACTCACTCTGAGGAAAGGATTTAAAATGCACTGTGATGCTGGAGTGGGATATGCATTAGCTATGGAGGAGAGCTGGAGTTTAGAGTTTGGGCTCTGCGGAGCTGAGAGCTTCATCCTCCCCCCACTACCCTTTCTCTCCCTCCTCATCTCCCGCCTCCCCTCCCCCCTCCTCGCTTTGGCTCTCTACTTTATGGGAATACATTTATGCACAATTAATGAGAAGATATGCAGAGAGAACATGGAGAATTTTCAGAGAGGTCCTTTTAAAGGAACAATTATCTCATCAAATACATTTTATTTGCAACAGTATAATAAAAGAAAATGTGGCTCAGCGGAAAGAACACTGGATTTGAGGTCCGAGGCACTTGGTCGACAAACAACAACCTGTGTGACCTTGGGCATTAGCTTTACGGGCCTCAGTTTCCTCATCTCTAAAAAGACGGGGTTGGGCTAGATGAACTCTCAGGTTCTTGCCAGCTCTAAATTTGTGATCTGGTCAATTGTGGGCTTAAAGGAAAAGACTGCAGAGGAAAAGAGCCAGCGTGCTCTAGATTAAATTATTCTGGGAGAACCTCGGCTTTTTCTCTAGGGAAAGAGACAACGGAGGTCAGATGGGAAAGCATGGGAAAAACGAAACCAGTCTTGGCTTCACAACATAAGTAGCAATTTACAATATAAGTCGCAAGAGAAGACATTGCTGAAGAAGGCAGGAAGATTTGGGGGTTTCTTCCCAAGAAACTGGCTAGGAGGGAGCTTTGATAAAACCCCGACTTTCACCTTATTCTTCCAGATAAAGCCATGTAGCAAGGGTAAGGAACTTAGATTCCATCTCTGGAAATGAATACTTGGATCTTGGCTATGGCTCTTTTCCCAACTCAACTCCCTTCCCGGCCTTTTATTATTTTTGCTGTGTTTGGGGGTGGAGGGTGGGGTGGGAGGAAGGCTGGCTCCCACTAGTGAACAGGGAGTGAATGTGTCACTCCATTAAAAGCCCTTAGTTCTACTAATCAGGGCAGTGCAACGAATCCTGAAGACTTGAGTTCAAATCCTGACTTTTCCACTTACTATGTTATTACTAGAATACTGGAAGGCTCATGGACGAATCCCTTCACCAATGCAGATAACAATCCTTCCACAAGAGCAGACAATGAATCTTAGGGAATAGTAGTAAATCTTACAGAGATCAGACACACAGAGATTCATAGATAATAGATTTTTTTTTTAACAGATAATAGAATATTTTACAGATGAAGAAACTGAGACCCAGAAAGATTAAGTGATTGGCTCAATGTAACACAGCAAGTGCGCATCAGAAGGAGGATTTGAATGTGCTCTTCCTGACTTCAAACCCATTTTTTTCTCTACTATGCCATGGTAAATCTATAACAGGATTAACAGTAGTTCACATGAATGCAGTACTGTTCTCAAACCAAACCAATTACCTTTGCCGAGTGGGTAAATCTTTCCATGCCTCAGTTTCTAATCTTTGAAATAAGGATAATCATACCTGCACTTTCTACTTCATAAGAGTGTTGTGAAGATTAAAGAATTTAGAAATGGAAATATTTTTAAAATTTAGAAAGTAATTTCGAAGATACATTAGAAATTATCTGGTCCCATGGTTCCCAATCTGGGGGCCCTGTGGGGGCCCAAGGGACTTCAAAGTTATGACAAAAAGCTATTTAACTCAGAGGTTCTTAACACAGTGGAAAGAGGCCATAGAATCCTAACCAGGGACAGATTCCAGAGGGTCCAAGAAATCAAGTCAAGCATGAAGTCCATATGCCTTTATGCTGTAGGAACTATACTAAGTGCTGGGGATAGAAAGAAAGAAAGAACAATTTTAAATGGTCAACTCTAAAGGAGCTTAAAGTTTAATATGAACCTGGACAAGAAAAAAAATTCATTTCCATTTCAGTACAATTGATTTCCTGCACAATTCAGTGTGTTTTATTTTATGTATTTAATAACATTATTCTGAAAAGAGGTCTATAGGTTTCACCAGCTTGCCAGAACAGGTCCATGGAATACAAAAAGTTAAGAATCCCTGATAGCTTTTACTGTTTCGTTGTTGTTGTTGTTTTTCAGTTGTGTTTGACTATTCCTGAATATATTTGGGGGTTTTTTTGACAGAGATACCGGAGTGCTTTGCCATTTCCTTCTCCAGCTCATTTTACAGATGAAGAAAGTGAGACAAACAGGGTCAAGTGACTTGCCCAGGAGCACACAGCTAGTAAAGGTCTGAAGCTGAATTTGAACTCAGGAAGAGGAGTCTTTCTTACTCCAGGCACAACACTCTATCCAATGAGCCACCTAGCTGTCCAATGAGTTCTTAACTCATCTTAATTTCTTAAATGGCCCCAAATAATATCTGAAGGATAAAATAGTTTGATTTGTAATAAAGCTCTAAGAACTCCACAGTGTCTGCTTCCATTGCCTTCATGGCCATTGGAACCTTTATCCATTCCTCAAGGGGAAAGTCTTTGTATGTTTGCAGTAGGCACCCCTTATCTCACTGAATGGTTTGAGGTCTGTTGATTGCCCTAAACCTGGTTCTCTCTGAAGAACTTTGGAATTGATTGCATGATATGGGAGGAAATGTGAAAAGTGCTTTGTACTACCTGCTAGTGTGTATGGGATATTAAGGGAGGATGAGCATCTCTAATATGAAGGCTTGCTGAGCCCTTTTCAGTGCTGCTCATCCACCTTTGGTGTCCACCTGATTCACCCAACTCTCACTTGTGGCTCCAAGAAGCTACAGTTTGTTCAGCGGCCACACTCTGGTTTGTCTTGGCTGATGGACTAAACCAGATTGAGGGTTGTTTGGTTGGTCATTGTCCGTTCTCGAAGAGAACCAAAATGACATCACTATGTTACAGTCAAGTTACAGTATATCTGACTGTAGCTGATCAGCCCAATATGCATTCCAAATGCTCTACCACAGGTCAGGCACAAATAGTCTATGTGAACATTTGGGTGGATTCTCTAAATTTGCACATCTCATGTTTTTTCTGAGCTATTTCAAATCTGCTTTGCTCATAGAGCACAGCACCTTCTCTGATGAGGGCATGCCATGCTGGGTGGTCTTGTGTCAGTGCCTCCAGTGCCCCCAAATATATTCAGGAATAGTCAAACACAACTGAAAAACAACAACAACAACGAACTTTGTACAACTTTGCCTCACTTAAATCTAACTCACAAGCAAGTCAATACATCACCCATGATACATCGTGATGTCATTGATCTCTTAGAAAATGAAGGACAGACAAAAATAACAAGGATCTAGCATCGTAGCTAGGTGGTGCCATAGTGCATAGAGTACTGGCACTGGAGTCATTAAGACCTGAGTTCAAATCCAGTCTTAAACACTTCCTAGCTTTGTAACCCCAGGCAAGTCATTTAAACTGTACCTCCGTTTCTCCAACTTTAAAATGGGGCTAATTAGCACCTACCTCACAGGGTTGTGTGGATCAAATGAGATGCTATTTGTAAAGTACTCAATGAAGCCCATAACACATAGTAGATGTTATATAAATGCTAGCTATTATTATTATTACCATAGAAATAATAGCAATTCTCACTGTTAATAGTAATTAATAGTCTTTAGCCTGAATAAATATGTGTCTTTTACATATTGCAGAAGTGTAAATTTAAGGCAGAATTCTGGAGTGCCATCAGGAAGATGTGGGTTTGAATCCCACCTTAGATGCTTATTAGTATATAACTCTTGACAAATTACTTAATATCTGTGAGCCTTTGCTTTTTCCAATACCCAAACCTAGATCCCAATACTTAGAACACTTACTTCATAAGGGTTACTGAGGGGCTCGATGAGATGGCTATAAAGTGTTTTGCAAAATTTAAAGTACTAGATAAAGGTGTGTGTGTATGTGGGGGGTGTGTGTATTAGTATTTTCAAAAGTTTGTAGATAGGGTTGTGATAAGTAAAATAAAAATTCAGTAATCTGAAAAATATTTCTTAAGCACCTACTATGTGTAAGGCATCATGGAAGGTACTTATGATAACCCCTTATCACCATTTCCTTTTTTTCTTTCAAAAATAAATACTAATTGCACAAATATAAACATGGCAGGAGGGGTCCCTAAGTTTCATGATTTTTTAAAATGACCTTCCTATTAGAAAAGATTAAGAACTATTTTTCTTGTCCAACTTTCCTATTTCACAGATAAGAAAATAGCCAGAGAGATTAAATGGATGTCTCAGAGACAACAGGTAGTAGAGGTCAGGATTTGAACCCAGACCCTCTGACTCCAAATTCTGGTTCTCGGAAAGAGACTGGATCATATGAGATCGTAGACAGAAAACTAGAAGGGCCTCAGAGGCCCTCCAGTCTAATTAACTCCTCTTACAGATGAAGAAACTGAGATCCAGAGAATTTAAGTCACTTGCCCAAGGGTCACAGGCAGTATCAGAAGCAGGATGTCTGTTCTATTCATTTCTCATTTTTCTTCCTATAAATGCAATCAGAAGACAAAAGCAGTTGCAAGAAAATTCTGAATGTTTCCTTCGTTACCTTTTTTCTTAACAATAATTTCTTTGGCATCTTATCCTTTTCCAGACATCTTAATAATTGACTCCTTAATACCCTTAAGATTGTTCCACTGCCTGCACAGATCTTCTCTGGATATACTTAGCTTTGTCCATGTACTCCCCCCATCTTTGTTTTTTTTTTTCCTTAGTACCATTTCTATTTCCTTATTTCTATTTCTATTTCCACACCGGGGACTAAGCTGTTAGAGTTCAAATAGGGTAGCACCTCTGTTATTGGATAAAAGAATTTGTTTACAAAACCTTTATAAAAAATTTTTCCATTTTTCGACTTGTTTGTTGACCTACTTCCAGTTACATCCTTCAATGCTTCTGTAATGATTTTTTTTGTTTGGTTGGATCTTTTGGTGAGTTTTCTATAGACTTGTTTTTCTTCTCACTAGTTCTTGTCTATTAAAATAAATAGATTTAATTTTGTTGTATTATTTGGTTTATTCTTATTATTTGGTTATTTTTTTTGGTATTTTCACCATATCCTCTACCCCCTGACTTTCTTCTTCAAGAAGGTATCAGGCTTCTGTACAGTCAAAGAACTTTTCACTTTGCTCATTTCTTATTCCTGAGCAATCTTGTCCAATGATTTTCCTATCCTTCCCCTATGTTCATCTTTATATTCATGTCACCAGTATTAAGTCATATGTGGATTTATTTTGGAGAGTCTTATTGAATTCTTCATACCTTCTCATCCTCTGCAGCAGATATTGGCATATAAATTGCAATCATTTTAGTGGGAGTCTTTTTGTAAATGTTTATCATGAGCCCTGTAACATATGACCAAAAGATATTTCCTGCTACTGCTGGATACGTGATAAGACCCAACTTCACAAATTCCATTATTTGCCTCTTCAAGGAGAACCTATGAGTCATTCTGCCATTTAACTGCCACTTCCTTTGTCTTCTGATTTCATTTAAGCAAGAATAATAATATCGATATGATTCAATTCTTCTAATAGAATGTCCACTCATTCACTGGTTGCTGGATAAGTAGCTCACATTCAAAGTACCAACCACTGAGCTCATGTTTACAGATGGTCTTATGACTAGGCAATTCTTAGCACCATCTGTACCTCTTTTCCCACAAATCTTCCTCTGTGTTTGTAGAATCAGAAGGGTGCTGCACAGGGCTTAAGGTCATCCCATATTTTCATTTCATGGGCAAAGAATTTGTCACCAAGGTACCAGTTTACTGGGGATGAGCACCTCTGTGGTTATCTAGTTAATGTAGTCTTTTTGCCAAGTCTGTGCTCAACACTGTAGATTCTACAAGAACTCAGGCTCTGTTGGCATAATACAACCAGGTTTGTCAACATATGATTATGTAGGTTGATGGCATTTCATTCCTGGGATAGCTGGGAACCACCCAGTTATGTAGGAAAGAGTTGAATACAATGGGGGCAAAAAAAAAAGATTTGTTGCCAAAAAAGGGGATAGCTGAGTTGATCATGTGGCTGAAAGTGCGCAGTGGAATGGAAATGAGGCCTGAGAACCTGTGGGTTCTGTATCTGTTGCTCAAGGAGCCTCAGAGATGTCAATGGTATTGCTGTGGACATCTGGAGATCCCTGTTATTCTGAGGCCAGTTGCCCATTGTGCCCTGCTTCTGTAAAAAATTCATAAATAAATTAATTAGCCTTCCATTTGGTTTATTTACACAAACAAAATGCAACTGAAAACAAATGAACAAAGAGCTTCTCCTTATCAATTATTGTATACTTAGAGACTCTTTTCACTCAGGTGAAAGCCCTTGTCTGGGAGGTCACCTAAATGGTCTAAATTCTTTCAACACAAAAATACTCCTCTACACAACTAATTACTTAATGGAAAATACATATTTTAAAAATTAATTCTCAAAGACCTTGGCCAATGTTGGCAAAGGAGTCTAGCAAATTCCCTTTTGAGGAGATACTAAGCAGGTGGTTCAGCCTTCATAGAAAACATGGGAAGGGAGGTTTTGAAAATTAATTAAGAGCTCATGAAAATCACGGTTGTTTTGAGTCACAGTTTGATCTGCTGGCAAGTCACTGAGTCCTGTAAACGGAGGAGAAAACAGATTGCTTAAGGATGAGCCCATTAGGCTCTTTAGAGCTGAAATCCAGCGGTGCTTAACACCATCATTGTGTTTCACTTCATTTGAAAAAGAAGTGCATAGATACCGCTATTGGGCATATACACAAGGAGGCCAAGGTCAGAGGGGAAGGTCCTAAAGAGACAAAAATATTTATAATAGTGCTCTTTGTTGTAGCCCCAAATGGGAAACAAAATGGGTAACCATTTGTTTAGGGAATGGCTGACAAATAGTGGTATGTGAATAGAAAGGACTATTATTAGGTCATAAGGAACAACGAATATGAAGAAATCAGAAACTTTGACAGGCTTGTATGAACTATTGCACGATGAAGGGAGCTGAGCCAAGAGAACAATTTGCACAATGACTCTAATAATGTAAAAGGAAAAAAGAGCTAAAAGACATTCGAACTGTGATCCATGCAGTGATTAATTCTGATTTCAGATAATTGAAGGTGAAATGTGTTTCCCTTCTCTTGGGAGAGTTGATAGGGGACTACAGGTAGAGAATAAAGCCCCATTTCTAATATCTTCATCTGTTTTGCTTAACTATTGCTTCTTTGTTACCAGAGAGTATGTTAGTAGGGGGATAAGGGAGGTATGAGGTCATTGGGAAGTGACAACTATGAAAAATGTTTTAAATAGAATATCTGCCTTTTTTTTCTTAATGGAAGAGAAAGAACCATTTCATGGCCTTTTTTGTTGCATCTAAACTATGATTTCCACGGTGTAGGGAAATACTGATAAGGAAACACCCAATGAAGAACAATAATTGCTCTGCAACTTGATAGTCTTAGAGAGTTGATGAAGGAGTCTGAGAAGCTAAGTGACTTGCCTAGGCTCACACAGCCATTTTGTGTTGGAGATGGGACTTGTGGCCAGGTACTCCTGACTCTGAAAATGACTCCCTACCCACAAGGGGAGGCTGCTTCTCACTTATTAAAGAGCAATAATGCAGATTATGCTGCTCTCTGTTTTAATATTCATAAACACTAATTGAAGTAAAGAGAGAGAAAAGTAACTTGAATTGATTTTAATTGGGAATCAGAATGTGAGAGAGCATGGCCTTATGGACTTTTAGGTTCCAAAAATTTAATTAAGGGAAATAGTTAAGTCATAAATGTTGGATACAAGTCATTGGTTACAACTACCTAAAACATTTTAGCAGCAACTTTATGGTTTTTTGTTGTTAGTTTAAACCTCCCTTGAGGGGAGAGATCCACATGGTACTCAGAGGCACAGTCATATTGAAAGCATTCTCATGGGGTTGCCTGGAGGGTCTCCAAGCTTGATACTAGACCCAGAATTCTTCAACAGCAAGAAAGCCACCAGACCCCAGGACCTTGTGAACTTGAGGCATCAGAGGTCTGGATATTTTTTGGGCCATTAGCATTTTGACAGAATTTGTTTTTAATGATGGAAGGAGGCAGATTTTGAAGAAAAATAAGATCTTGCCAAGAATCCTTTCTGAAGAATGCCAGGAAGAGTATGGAAGGCCAACTAGGTAACCTGGTGGCAAATTCGGAGCTGAATTAGCATAAATGGTACACATTTGGGAGCTGATGAATACTTTACTTTCACTGGCAATTGGATTCATTCAACAAGCATTTATTAACTGCATACTATATGCCAGAGTCTGGGGGAGGTGGTGGGGGTGCAAAGACAATAAGTCAGTAGTCCCTGCCCTCATACTTTTCCTCCAGTGGTCTTTGTTTCCATTGCCGTATAGGCCAGAAGCAGTTAAAATAATTATCATTTGAGACCCCAATTAATTAAATGTCAAGTCCTATTGATTTTACCTCCATAATAAAAGGGCATAGTCCTCCCTTCCCCTCTTTTGCCATATAACATAGACTCCACCTTATCAGGTGTCTTTGACTTCATCAAAGGGATGATTTGTGTTATTCAGGACTAAGTCTTTGGGTCTTGATACACCCAGCATCTAACATAGTGCCTTTTACATGTGGTGTTATAATAAATTCTTATTGATTGATTGCTAGTGGGGAGGGGTAGTGGGGTACTCCACAAGGGTCAAAGCCCAAAGCCTTCCCAGAGTTCCCTTGTTTTTAGGGCTCCCTCAATCTGGTTTGCCAAAGGCCTATAGAGGTTCTTCATTGTCAGGGCTGACACAAGCATCACTCACTCCAGGCTCTGGTTTCTTTCTTCCTCCCTTTACCTTAAGTGCTGCCAACAAGAAATTCCAGTCAGGAAATAGGGAAGAGAGGAGACAGACTCTTAAAAAAAGAAAGAAATCCAGCAGAAAGAAGAAGAAGGGAATGAGAACACAACCTCTATGGAGATTTCCCAATTTAATTCGGATTGGGTCTCGCTGGTGGTGACATTCCTATGCTGGGGGTGTTTCTCAATGTTGAAGACAGCTTTTATGAGCCCCCTGTGTTCTCTCATGTCTCCCCTTTTTCTTGCTATCCCCTTTCTCAAAACATTTAGATTTTTTTAAAAAGGTGAAATAGATACTCTGGTGAAATGAGCTGTTTCTTCACTAGGCCTCTGCTCATGGGGGCAAGTGGGGTAAGTCAATCTCCTTAGCCTTTACTTGCACTTAGGGAACTATACTAATAGTAATTAACTCTGTACACACAGGCTTGGTGCTATCCCAGCTTCTGCAGTAAAGTAAAGATTGTCTTCCTGCCCCTCACCCTTATCACAGATCACTGATTAAGCACCTCAGATCTGCAATACACTATTCTGGCTGCTGTCCAAAGTTACCTAGATAGGCTATTCATTTATTCACACTGAATATTAGTTACTGGGCCACTGAAGGCAGTGTAGGCTTTTTGGGAGGAGGTGCTATTTCATTCTTTGTATTCCCAAGGCCTAGAAAAGGGCCATTGTTTCAGTTCTTTCTGACTTTTTGTGACCCCGTTTGAGGGGTTTTCTTGGCAAAGATATTGGAGTGGTTTGACATTTCCTTCTCTGGCTCATTTTACAGATGAGGAAACTGAGGCAAACAGGGTTAAGTGACTTGCCCAGGGTCACATAGCTAGTAAGTGTCTAAGGCCAGATTGGAATTCAGATCTCTCTGACTCCTATCCACTTTGCTACCTAGCTACCCTGATACATCATGGGGGGGGGGGGGGGGGGAGGTGTTAATAAATACTTGTTGATTGACACGAAGCACACGTATTCAGTCCAGATAAGCAAACACACACAGATTAAGGATCCATTGTGTGCAGAGAACAGCATCATGCTGTGAGGAGATGACAAAGTTTAGATGAAACTTGGCTCCTGCCATCTTGGAGTTTACAGTCTAGGTGGGGTATGACACAGATACAGTGATGATAATATAAGATTAGGCAAGGAATAATGGTATAGTGGAGAGATCACTGGATCTGGGGTCAGGGGGTCTGGGTTCAAACACTACTGATGATACCTAGTCTTAGTGTGTGACCTTGGCTGAGTCCTTTGACCTCTTGGGTGTGTTTTTTGATAAGTGAGAGCCCTGGATTACATGATGTCTGAGTCTACTTGTAGTCCTGAGACTCTGAGCCCTTGACTCTGATGCTATGGCCCTGTAAGAACAATTATCTCCATGATAAGAGGTAAGGGCAGTGGTCCCCAAGTGGGGACTGGCATTGTGAAGGGGAGTAGCTTGATCTCGAAGGGTATACAAATCATCTATCAGAAGGTCTCTGTTCAGATGGATTACATCTCACCCTCCCTGTAATATACAACCATGGGTATGTCTCCAACACGAGACCACTTACCCTTCACCCACTGTAGACCAACACTTCTGAGTACACCCCTGGAAGCTACTAACCTTGCCCTTTTTGAACCAGGTGTTATCGATAGGAGCCATTATAACTTAACCCTGACCCACAGCAACAGCGGCATAGATGCCATTGGGAAAATCCTCTCAAGCTACACACCAAGAAAAATATTTATTGATAGGAGGAGTGCATGATCCAAAAAATAAAAATTGGAGACTACTGGCATAGTGCATGGAAGTGTTGGGTTTGGGAGTCAGAAAGAGTTGGGTTCAAATCTGGCCTCTGATATTTAGCAGTTTGTGGTGGTAGGAATGTTTTTTATTTTCTGTATGTCTCAGGCAACTTCCTAGAGATAGGTTGGGATTGATGGAGGGAGTTCCCATAAGTTTCCTATGCCGGGGAAAACCACAGAGGTTCAAACAAAAGGCTATAGGAGGACCAAACAGGGAAAGGGTATTTCCTTAGGAAGTCTTCATGAAGTTCATGGCTTTGGGGTTGGGTTAGAAATAGAGAAGATATTTCAGACACTCAGGATAATATAAACAAAGGCATGGAGATGGAAAAGTACAGGGATTATTTGGAGGCATGGAGAATAGATCAATGCATCTGGAATAATAAGAGATAAAACCAGAAAATGAGGATGTTACCAGATTATGGAGGGCCTTGAATGCTAGGCAAATGAATGAATGAGTAAATGAAAGAATAAATAAAAAAATATTTACTATGGGCAGCTAGATGGTAAAGTGGATAGAGTGCTGGGCTTGAAGTAAAGAAGACATCTTCCTGATTTCAAATCCAGCCTCTGACACGTACTAGCTGTGTGACCCTGGGCAAGTCACTTAACTCTGTTTGCCTTGGCTTCCTCATCTGTAAAGTGAGCTGGAGAAAGAAATGGGAACCACTCCAGTGTCTTTGCCAAGAAACCCTAAATGGGGTCATGAAGAATCAGACATCACTGAAAAATGACTGAAAAAACAAAGGGAGGTAGAGAAGGAGTACAACCAGATCTGGGAATAAGAAGGATTAGGCTGGCAGTGTTAGGAAGGGCAGGTTGGAGCAGAGGTGAGGAGATCTGTTGGGAGCCTATTGTAATAGTCCAGGCAGAAGCCAATTGGAGCCTGTGATCTGGGTCCTTGGATGGTGACGGTGGGAATAGAGAGGAGGAGGAATATGTGTGAAAGTTTGCAGAATCAACTTGAAAGACTTGGTGATGGATGGAGAGGCAACATGGAACAGCAGCAATCAGGAGTCCCTAACAGCTTGTTACAAGGGAAGGGACTGATCCAAATGGTAGTTTAGCAAGATGAAGCTGGTGGTTGATTCTGTTGAGGGCAAACTGGACAATGGGAGAGAGAAGGGTCTAGAGGCAGGTACGTAGCATAGACAACAAGATGCCGAGCTGAGGCAAGAACTCCCTGATTGAACTCATGCCTCAGTCACTTCCTGGCCGTGTGACCCTGGGCATGTTATTTCGCCTCTCCAGGCATCATCTTCCCAATCTGTAAAATGGGAATGACAATAGCATCTACCTCGCAGCAGTGGTGTAAAGTTTAGGTGAGATAGTATTTATAGAGCACTTTCCAAGCCTCAACATGTTATTTAAATGCCAACCATTAGCTCTTACTCTTTTCAAGAAGACCAGTGAGCAGGTTACTGTAATTGTCCAGGGAATGAGGCCAGGAAGGACCTGGTTTGAGGAGGGAATGACAGGAGGGCACTCACTGACTGGGCAGCTGGGCACACTACCTTTCTGGCTAACTTTGCTTCTGCCTCCTTTGATTTTAGTCTAACCTAGATGCCCCTCACCCATGAAATGAATGTCAGCTTTAGTGGGACAGGTTATTGAGCAACCCACGTGCTTCCAAAATGCTTCCTCACCACAGGAGATGAAAAACCAGAGTCTTCAGAACCAGGAGGCTTATTCCGCATGTCATTGCTATATTAACAAGTTGTGATTTAAGTAATTACAGAATCTCAGAGCAAAAAGAGACCCTGGAGGTTGTCTGGAGAAGCAAGCACTTGGTCTTCCCTGGAAGATCTCCAGAACCTCCCTCCAGCCCGAGGCCTGCTTTTGGACAGCGTCAGGAAGACCAGAGGTCAAGTCCTACCTTGGACACTTAACAAGCAGGGTGACCAGCACTCATTGAACCTTTCTCAGCTTCAGTTTCCTCATCTTTAAAATGAAGATAATAGGGGAGGCTAGGTGGTGCAGTGAATAGAGCACTGGCCCTGGAATCAGGAGGACCTGAGTTCAAATTCGGCTTCAGACATTTAACACTGACTAGCTGTATGACCTTGGGCAAGTCACTTAATCCCAATTGCCCTGCCTACTCCCTCCAAAAAGCAAAAAAAAAACAAATGAAGATAATAAAGACACCTTTACCCAAGGCTGGTTATGAGAATAAAGTGAGATAATATTTGCAAAGTACTCCACAATTAGTAAAGATCTGTATGAATATTAGTAACTTCTTATTGTTCTTGTTCCTTTTATTCTCCTAGTTGTTCTTCATGTTCATGTTCTTTTTGTTCTTCTGGTTGTGGTTCTCCTCCTCCTCCTCCTTCCCCTCTTCCTCCTCCTCCTTCTTTCCCTCTTCCTCCTCTTCCTCCTCCTCCTCCTCCTCCTTCCCCTCCTCCTCCTCCTTCTCCTCCTTCTTTCTCTTCTTCTTCCTACTTTCCTCAAGAGCCAAGGAGGACAATCTGTTATTCTTAGAAATAGTCTTTAAATCCTGGGACAGCTATCATCACTCTGCCCATCTTCTCTTCTCTAAGCTAAACATCCCCAGTTCCTTTAACCATTTCTTGAATGACAAAGCCTTTCCTCCACTCACTATTCAGTTCACCTTCCTCTGGATGCCCTCCATTTTGTCAATATCCTTCCTAAAATATATCTACTGAAAAAGATAGGTGACTTGATCTTCCAGAAACTGAACAGATAACTTGACCTTCCTTGGAAGCTACCCTTATATGGTCCTAGGAGATATTTGTTTGTCTATTTGTTTTAAATTCGGCAAGCTTTTATACATTTCTTTAAAATAAGACACTACTTTGTCTGAGTCACAATGTGATTAAGCTCCTCTAACAAAATTCATGTAAATATATATATATATATATCCCATGAGCCATTGTAAAGACCCTCAGGAACTTGATGCATAATGGAGGCTTATGTAAGCCTGCTGTTGCTTCAGGCAGGCACCTTTTCAATGCTCTTTGTGGGCTTTTCTTGTGATTTGATGTCCTTTCAGATGTCTGAGTTCAATGAGCAGTCTGTCATCTGATATGATTTCAGTTCAGGACTGGTGAGCTCAGTCAAAAAAAATTTTTTTTTTAAAGGATAGAGTGACTATTGGTTTTTTCTTTCCAGAATGAATTGGCTTACCATAACACATCCAAGATGGATGTGAAGAAAAAAGACAAACCTCATCACGCAAGGAAGAGCTCAGCGCTTTGTCTAAATAGACATCTTGTGGAAATTAACCACTTCATTCTAGGACCATGAAATATGACTCTACTCCAGGTTCATAAATTTATGATGAGATTTATTGTATGAATTGTTGACAATCACGACACCCAAGTTAATCTTGATTTAGTCTGAGCTTGGGCTGAGGTTGACATATAGCAACGCCTCACTTATCTGAAGGCTCCTTAAAGGCTGAAAGTCAGTCTAGTAAACTCGGGCATCTGAGAACAGACTCCGTACACAGGATGCCTGACATCTTGAAGAAAAATGGAAAGTTTGGTTGATAATGCTCAAACAGGTGAGTAGGAATTTTTTTGTCTAGGACAAAAATTTTTGAACATTTATTAAATATAAGTGCCAGACACTGAAAAGTGCTTTCCGTGTATATCTCCTTCGATGCTGACAACAACCCTGGGAGATAGATGCTGTTGTTATCTCCATGGGACAGCTGAAGAAATTAAGACAGACACAGGTTAAGTGACTTGTCCAGGGTCATGCAGCTAGAAAGTATCTGAGGCCAGATTTGAACTAAGTTCTTCATGACACCAGGCACAGTGCCCCATCCATTGAGTCACCTAGCTGCCTCTAAATTCAGTTGAGTTAGGGGTAGGCAGGGCATAGCAAAGGTGGAGAAATTTCTGGGTTCAAGGCCTAGCTTTTCCTCTGTGTGATTATAGGGAAATCATCTAGTTTCTCTGAGTCTCATGATCTGCTAAATGGAATAGCTCCATGTCCTTTCTCCTCAGTTCATTCTCATAGGGTTGTGAAATGAAATATATGTGGGCCAAGAGTTTTATAATCACAAGACACCAAATAAATGTCAGCAAAGCTTAGTTCTGCTGCTTACATTTGAAGACACATGATGGGGAAAAAAAATATCTCCTTCTTGCTAGTCATTATTCTGCAAGTTTCTTGAGATGTGCTGAGAAATTTGGTCATGTATATTCTTGCTGTTATAGGACAGCAATTCCATCCTCGAGAATATGCTAGATTTCGACCTGCTGGAGAATCAAAGTGTAGTCGGAAGAACTGAAGCATCTCTTTTCCTAAGTGCTCAGAGAAGGCATTCTCTCCTTAGACACAGAGGAAGTTTGATCAGACTTGTAGTTGGTACATGCACCCAACTGTCCCATCTTTTTGTTGTTGTTGTTGATGTTGACTTGTTTAGTTGTGTCCAAGTCTTTGTGACCCCATGGGGTTTGCTTGGCAAAGATACTGGCATTTCCTTCTCCAATGGATTGCCTTTTGTCAGAACTCTCCACTATGACCTGCCCATCTCCAGTAACTCTGTGTAGCATGACTCCTTTGCCATGATGAGGTGGTGACCCAGGAGGGAACTATGCTTTTAGAATAAGGCATTTTTTTTCTTCTGTGGAACATAATGAGAGATATAACTCTATGAGCTCCAAACAATCAATAAACAGTGCCTACTATGTGCCAAGCACTCACTGGGGCCCTGTCTTATATACTATTTTATCTCCTTTGTATAGGAAGGGGCAGTACTGTGGAGTGGGCAGATAACTGACCTTGAATTCAGGATAGCAGGGGTCAATCACTGCCTTTGACACACACTGTCTGTGTAACCCTGGGCAGCTCACTTAGTTTCTCTGTCTCTCTAAGGACATAACTTCTACATTGGTAGGGTGGAGTTCCCTATCCTTCTCTCCTATAAAAGGTACAGTTAACAGGGCTTTGACTGTATCCATGCATTTCCTCTAGGGCCTATCACAGTATACTGCATTGTGTGGGTATGTAAGAAGTATTTGTTGAAATTTGTTAGGGCTGATAAAGGAGATTTGTTATAAGAAGAGACTCAAAGTCTATACCAGGAAGCTGAGATAACTGAAAGTTAAAATATCTTGGGAAGATGGACTCCTTTGACATCGTGCTATTTGAATCTTTTTCAGAGATCACTGGACCATCCCAGGACTGCAGAATTAAAGCTATAAGTGCTCTGCTGAACCATTCAGGTTGGTCGAGTGGACAAACACTGTCTGCTAATGTTATTGGACACCGTTCACACTTGCTAAAGGACAAGTTTCTTTGGCTCCCTTGAGTCCCTCACTGCCAATAGCCTGGCTCAGCAACCCATCTGAATTTTATTCTCTGACTTCCAAAGACCTATATCAAAAATGATGAAAAAACTTTTTATTTTTTTACAAGACTACAATCCAAAAGAAATCAGGTTGTGCCTCTCCTCCCCTTTCATTCATGTATACAAAACATCAAATTTAATTTAGTATGTGACTTGCATCTATAAGAAAAAGAATTTTTAAAAAGATTTTCATTAAAAGTAGAGTATGGCATTTCTGGAGGATAATTAAACGCATCTGAAACCTGGAAGATAAAAAGAGATGAAGAATTTGTAATAAAAACAGCCTGGCCTTATCCCTCCCTTCCCCCAAGATTAAAAATGACTGCTGGTGAGAGATAGAGCAGCCCTTTCACAGAGCAGCATCCGGAGAATTTAAATGTGTTATTTTTGCCACTGGAGAGATTTGTTCCCTTTGCCTGGTACCCACTGCAGGAATGTGGCCCCGGAATGGCCAAGGCCCCACCAGCCAAGATGGGTTCTGGCTGCATGACTTTCAGGGGCTCTCAGGGGTTGTGTGATATTCAGTTTGTGTGGATATTAATCCAGGTAGACCTCTGTGCCAGATAAGAGCTAATAGGGATGCTTGCTGGAGAATGCTTGAGCCTCCAAGTGCCACCACAAAGAATTCCATCTTTTTCTGCCTCTGCAGGGACCCTGATCCCTCTCTTACCCTCTCTCACTCTCGAGCATCTTCCAGAGCTCCCTTTGTCCTAGCTGCTGGCCCTCTGCTTTCACAGAGCAAGCCCGCTGCTCTTAAAGCTTCTGTCTTAGTCTCCTTTTTCTCCCACAGCCCAATATATCAAGTGAGTAATCTATACCTGCTACAGTTATACAAGCTCACTGCTCACCAGCCCCTTGATTCTTAAAGTCTGACTTCCTTATCAATTTTCTAACACAGCACACTAGGAAATCCACGCTGACCACTTCATTATGAAATCCAGGGCCCTTTTGTTACAAAGCCCTCATCTCCCTGGCTTTTCCACCATGTTGGACATGGATGGTCAACCTTTCCTTGAAAAAAAATCTCTCCTTTGGCCTCCCTGATACAACACTATTTCAGTCCCTCTTCTTTCTCTCACAGAGCAGCTCCTCTGTCTCCATTAGTTCCTCCTGCTGGTTCCTAGCTTTGGGATTTTCTCAAAGTTCTGTCCCTTCCCCTTCCCTTCCCTCTTTTTCCTTTCTCTCCCCTTCCCTCCCCTTTTCCTTCTTTCTCATCCCCTCTCTTCTCCTCACTCCTCTCCTCTTCCTTTCCAACCTGTTTCTATGTCTGTGTCTCTGCCTCTTTCTCTCTATCTCTGTGTCTGTCTTTCTCTGTCTCTCTGTCTGTCTGTGTGTGTCTCAGAACTAATGAATTTTTTATTAATTAATCAATTTCTTTTAAGCTTTCAACATTCACTTCCACAAGATTTTGAGTTTCTCATTTTCTCCCTATCTCTCCCCTCTCCCACCCCAAGAGAGCATGCATTCGATTACCCCTTCTTCCAATCTGCCCTTCCTTCTATCACCTCCCTCCCCAACACACACTTCTCTTATCCCTGTCCCTTCTATTTTTCTTTTGGGAAGGATAGATTTCTGTACACCATTGCCTGTATGTCTTATTTCCCAGTTGCATGTTAAAATAATTTCTAACATCCATTTTTAAAACTTTGAGTTCCACATTCTCTCCCTTCCCACCCAACCTCACTGAGAAGACAAGCAAGTCTATAGAGGTTATACGTGTGTAGTTATGCAAAACACTCCCATACAACCACATTGTGAAAGGCTATATTTCCCTCCATCCTACCCCGCCCCCCCATTAATTCTTTTCTCTCCTTTGACCCTCAACAGTGTTTGCTTCGGATTAACCCCCTCCCATTTGCCCTCCCTTCTATCATCTCCCCTCTCTTATCCCCTTGTCCCCTTCTTTTCTGTAGGGTAGGATAGATTTCCTTGAGTGTATATAGCACTAATGCATTTTAAGGGCTTTAATTATCACCTCTATGTAGATAACTCCCAAATCTCTCTAAAATTTGTCAAATATCTATTGACTATTTCCACTCAGTGCTTTGGGGTTTGAATCTCATCTGTGATGGTTTCTGCCTGTATGACCTTTGACAAATGACTTAAGCTCCCTGGGGCTCAGTTTCCTCATCTGTAAAATGAGGAACGTGTGTTAGATGACCTCTTTAGTGTCTTCTAGACTTGGTTCTCTGTTCCTATCATCACTGCAAACTTAACATGTTTAAAATGGAACTCACATCTTTCCCCTAAAACCATTGCCTCTTCTTTTTTATCAGTGGTAACATTTACTAGATACACAGGTTTAAAACCTCAAAGTCATCTTTGACTCTGGGAAGAACTGATGAAATATTGGGGGAATTTATGTGGAGGAGGGAGGCTCTATTTGGTAGGCCACTGAGCACTCTAGGTAGATAAAAGGGGAAGACTCTGTGGATGAATCTTCTGGCCTCTTGAAAGATCTAAGGGTCCAGGGGTTCCATGTGATCAGACATACATGATCCGTTACTTGCAAAGACTCCTCTGGGTTTCTACAGTTACCTGCCTGGAAATCACATGGTAGCAGGTCCTGGAAGAGAGACCCCACTCTTAGAAAGGTCTCACTCTTTGAGGCCTTTTGGGATATGTTCCATGAGCCTCTTTACCTCTCCTATGCTGTGTCCAGCTCCCATGGGTCCTCAATTACAGAGAGCACTTGGATGTGTGGGGTGGATGCAGATATGACATACGTGTTTTGGGGACCTCCATACAGAAGCTTCTGGGCTAAGGTAGTTAAAGAGAAAGCAGAAGGGCCATAAGCCCACAATGATTGCCCTGATCTGTCCGGCTCCTCTCCAAGCAACTATACCAATGTCTAAAATCTTGCCTTTGTGGACAGCAGTTCTTTTATCCAAATTGAATACAGTTCGGTTTTTGCTTTTATTTTTCATACACATAGCTTTCATGAAAAATAAGTACAGGACTAGAATACTTGGGGAAATTGATCAGTTTTGGAGGAGATCAACCAATGAATCAACAAGCAATGTTTTAAGGATCTATTAAGACCTATTGTATTAAGAATGTATGTCGGGGTGGCTAGGTGGCACAGTGAATAGAGCACTGGCCCTGGAGTCAGGAGGACCTTAGTTCAAATCCGAACTCAGACACTTAACACTTACTAGCTGTGTGACCTTGAGCAAGTCACTTAACCCCAATTACCCTGCCCTACCCTCTCCAAAAAGCAAAAAAAAAAAAAGACCATATGGCCACTACTCTGGAATTTGCTGAGCAGCAGAAAGCCAACAACACTACAAGTTCCTTCAGAAGAGCTGAATCTGGTCTTATCTCTGCATCATCTACAACACTTAACACAGTGCTGGGCACATGATGAAGATGCAAATATTTGTCTAATGCATGGGAGTCAAGGTATCCCAGAAATCCCCATGAATATAAGAAAGTGAAGGCAGAACCAGATAGGAACTGGGTACAAAATGTATTGACTTTTTGGCAGGGTTTAAATTGGTTGTATTTCTAGCTGTTTAAGTCCAATATAGTGGTCTTATTATTATTTTTTCTTGGAGGGGGGAAGGCTAGTCAATTGGGGTTAAGTGACTTGCCCAAGGTCACACGGCTAGTAAGTGTTTAGGGTCCGAGGCCAGATTTGAACTCAAGTCCTTCTGACTCCAGGGCTGGTGCTCTGTTTACTGCACCACCTAGCCGCCCCTATTATATTTTCTTAATAAGATGCAGGGTACTTTATTTAAGTCATGATGCAGAGTACTTGTAGCCATGTTGTCATGGAAAAAGAAAAATTCATTTGTGTGTGGCCTGGCTATACACATATAACACAGACAAGTAGTAATATAATAGTTAATTATTAAAATGATAAGATAACATAGATAAATAATTAATATAGATAAAATCATTAATAAGATAATATAGATAAATATACATAATATAGATAAACTATAAAATGCCTTTCAAAAAGTGTTTAAAAGAGAGAGATCAGTAATGTACCTGATTCTCAGTTCAGTCATGGCAGATGTTAATGTTTTAAGGATCCCTGTCCAAAGCATAATGAAATGATTAAATTAAAATAAAAGGAAACTCAAAGTAGCTAAATGTGAGAGTCTACATTCCCTAAAAATGTAATGCGCTAAAATGCTGCAAATGATACTGCCATTTATTATTAATTGCACTCTCTAATCATTCTGATGCCAAAATCTACACGCATGCAAAATGTCATGGAAATTGGATTTGCTTCTGTTTGCT
This sequence comes from Pseudochirops corinnae, assembly GCA_028646515.1. Taxonomy (NCBI): domain Eukaryota; kingdom Metazoa; phylum Chordata; class Mammalia; order Diprotodontia; family Pseudocheiridae; genus Pseudochirops; species Pseudochirops corinnae. The sequence goes on along the minus strand of CM053592.1, from coordinate 102,918,854 downwards.
ACAGCTGCCTCCTCTGCCACCAAAGCGAATGTACCACGTTCTCAGGGACGAATGGGTGAGGGAGAGGGAGAGAACCCTCCACTTTATAAGAGGCTGCCTGGTGCTAAGCTGCATAGCCTTTCTCCCCTTCATTATACTTCGGTAACATTTCTCCCCTCTACAATGTCACTAGCTTAGATGGCTGGTGTCTGGGGTTAATGAAGCCAGAGTCACCATGTAATCACCATGGAGTTAGCTTCCTTCTGTTCCATCACCACACACTACACCCTGCGCCTTAGCCAGCCAGCTTTTTGATGGATGCCACTGGTCATTAAGGGAACTAGACCAAAGAAGGCGACTAGATCACATCATTAAAGAATGTAGAGCTCTGATGATCAATTCTTATACCTGGAGAAAGCACCATAAAATGTGCCTGAGGTTACTAGGGGTGAGCAGGAGGAATCATCTTTTCCTTTGGTGGGAGAGATCTTAGACCTGAGGACACAAGACCATGTCAAAGGAGAGACCCTGGAATGCTATTATCTGTGCTTTTGGGACAGTAGAGACCCTTAGGAATCAAGGTGATACAAATCCTTCTGGGGGGGATGGAGTGGGGTGGTCTGGCACGGAAAAGCTCTTCTAGGGTGTGGCCATAGAAGTAAGAAGCAGACAGCATTTGGAAGTTTCCTATTTTAACTAATATTTTTTTTTAATTATTTCTTTTTGGTTTTCAACATTCATTTTCATAAGATTTTGAGTTCTAAATTTTCTCCCCTTCCCTTCCCTTTCCCCTCCCCAAGATTATGTGCAATCTGATATAAGCTCTACATATACATTCATATTAAACATATTTTCCATTTTAACTAATATTTCTTGCTAACTAGGCCCCAAGTTCAGTTGTTTCTACTAGCTGAGGGAGTAAAACATTGCCAGTTCTCCCTAAATTTTTGCCCCTCAGTATAAAGTTCCAGTTGCCTCACCCTGATTACAGATGTGGCAGTTAGACAATCTTAGAATTGGAAGGAATCTTCAAGGTCATTTAGTCTAACCTCTTCATTGAACATGAAGAATTGGAGACCTAGAAAAGTGAAATGAATTGCCCAAGACTACAAAAATATTATATGGCAGAAATGGAACGAAAACTCCAAAATCCTAACACTGAGAAGTCCAGTGCGACTTCTATACCACACAGCTTCTTATGGAAAGGATAAGCAACCCTAGCCTTGATAATGGAAAAATAACCCAAAACAAGCCCTCCTGACATCAAGTTAGGAGCATTATCATTAGAGATGAGGGACAGCCAGTGTCTTTACTCTCCCTTGCAAAGATATCCTTACTTGACCAGACTTTAGTTGGGTAGTTGGGTATTAGTATAAAGACTTTGGGGTGGTAATAGCTTTTATTTTTAAAGTTTTATTTTTCATTATTAAAGACAAATCTGTTGACTAAATTAACATATCAGATGAAACAGTAAAACTCAGAATAACTTAGATCTCTGAAGATAATTTATTCATTAAATTAGAACTTTTAAATACAGGCAAACGAGAAAATAACTATTATTAAAATGTTCCAACCAAATTGCTGCTTATCTTACACTATGCTAATTAGTAACATCACCCAAAATTCACTCTTCTGCAACAATCAGAGGAACTCAGAGATTATAGGAAGGGGGGGGATATCATTAATAGAGGGGATAGATAATAAATCTTAAGGTCTGAGTTCAAGTTTCATACTTTGGGAAACATGCTGAGATTCTTAAATCTTTTTTCCCTTCCCCTTCCCCCCACAAACCAAAGAAAACTCTAGCAAGTGTGGTGAAAAAAAATGCTGGAGAGCTAGGTTCCAACTCCAGCTCTGACATTAATTCGTTTCTTGACTATGAACAAATGACTTCAATTCTCCCATTCCTAATAATTTCTTCATCTACAAAATGAGATTTTTTTAAAAGAAAATTCCTCAAAGGAATGTTGTGAAGAAAGTGCTATGTAAATTTAAGTTATTGTTATTCTCACCAATAGAAGAAGAATATCAGCCCCTTAGCATCCCAACAATGGTGGTATCTAAATACAGCAATACCTCCTTTGTTCAATGATCAAGCAACTTCAATTATTCTGAGAGATCCAAGAGCCTAAAAGCTAGAGCTCTGAAGAACCAATTACATGCTGCAGTTGCATGGTATTAGAGGTACTCACAAAAACCCATAAGATAGGGATGATAGATATAATTTTCCCATTGTGCAGCTAGAGAAACTGAAGTATAGAGGAATCAAGTGACTTGGTCAAAGTCACACAGAAAATCAAAGGGGAGCGAGGACTAAAATCCTCAATGCTAGTACAACAGACTATAGCATAACAAATTGTGGAGTGGTAAGCCTGAGCCATGCCCTTTGTCATTTCATGCTTTCACACTCCATTCCTATCACCAAGGTCTTATAATTTAGGAAGCAACAATAATAAGTACTAGATGAGCCATAAAGCCCCACCCCCACCTTGCAGATGATAAATTGAGGCACAGAAAGAGGCAGGGGCTTGCCCATGGAAACATGGCTACCATATTGGTTTTGGCATGCTCTGGTTCTGTTGTTTTCTCCAGCCTTAGAGTATGTGTAGGGAAAGAAATTAACTTTAGGATCAAAACCAAGATATTTAGACCTGGAAGGGCACTTAGGAATCAATTAGTCCAATCAATTAATCCAAATTCTCTACCCACTTCCCACCCCCCACTTCACAGATGATGAAACAGAAGCACAGGAACTTTGCCCATGATAATGGGCATGGCTAATATGAGTCAGGGAGGAGATTTGAACCCAGATTTGACGGGAAGTAAGTGGCAGAGAGATCAGGGTCCATGTAGATCCTACAGCACTTCCCATTGCCCTACCAGAATCTTTTTCTCTCTTTTTTCCCCACACTAAATTCTGAGGGATTGTCAGGATCAATGGGAAGTGATCCAGGTTAGGTGATTCGAAGCAATTCTTTCCATTTTTGATTTTTGTGTTTTTATTTCCTACCTCAGGCTCTTTGTATCTTAGGAAGAAAAACTATATAAAGAGTTAGGTAATCAAAGCCTTGTTAGCCTCTAGAAATAGTACTGGACTTGGAGATAGGAGGACCTGGGCTCATTTACTGCCTCAGATACTTGCTAGCTATATCAGGCTAGTCAAGTCATTATACCTGCTTTGTGCCTCAGTTTCCTTATCTGTAAAAGGAGGGGATTGGACATGGTAGCCTCTGGTCCCTTCCAGCTTTAGAGCTATGATTCTATGAACCCACCAGAACTCATTTTCTGCTGGCACAGCTCTCAGGGTCCCAGGGTTTCCTCCACACCATGTGGAGGCATTATAAAGAGATTTTTTGTGAAAGAAAACATTTGGATCATGTTTTCTTTAAAGTTAGGGTAGCTATGCTCCTGAGCTCCAAGTTCACCTTGCTGAGTTGGCTGCAGACTATTAAAGTTGGCTCCGACTATTAAAGCTTACACTGTTCCCTCTACATCCAACTGCATGAGCCATTAACATCGTGTACTCCCATTATTCCAAGGTCCCACCGGACCCATCTTTTCACTCTAGGCTGACCAGGTCCCCCAGCTTTGTGCCTTCATCCACAAGAAAACACTTTTCTTGATTCAACAGCCAACTGAGAATCTCAAATTGCTTTGGAAACCCATTCCAACACGGCCACTTATGTCCCTTTGAGGTAAGCAATTAGCAAGAATGATGCCTAATGAGGGAAGATGAGCCTAGTTAAAACCACAGCCTAACAACAGGCGGGTTATTTTCAATTTACTTCTCAGACCTGCCATTCCACTATTGTTTACCTTTACCCAGATCTCAGCCTGGTCCTGAGCACTAATTTCCCCCACAATTACTAATATTGACAGAGCTGCAAACTTGAAAATTTTCAAAGTTCTTTAAAAATACAGTATCTCCTTTGACCTTCACCATAATCTTATGAAGAAGATATTACAGATATTATTATTCCGATAATGATGAGTGTGAGAGACATATTTCGTCTAGGAATAAACAATATTCATTGGAAAGCCAGGAAGGTTTTCATTACATTTATTTTACATTTATTCCTTCTGAATAAATGGGTAACTCCCTTAATGGACTCAGACAAATGCAAGCCCTTTTATGCTGCTTCCATTCAAATTTCCTGCCTTGTTCTCCATTGGCTAGGTGCAACCTCCCCAACTGCTCATGTCACGCTCCCCTCAAACAGCACATCACACGAGCATACAAGCTTCTGGTTCTGCTAGATCACAGCTCTGATTAGAACCAGTCACCTCTGACTTCATTCTGCTATCGCTCAAAGATAGGAGTAATTTAATCTTTCAGAAATGAAATTCCTCCCATCAGTTTCCCACAATGAGGAACTTGGGACATAGAATGGTTAAATGGGTTACACACAATCACATGGCTCGGAAGGGTCAGAACAGGGTTTAAACATAGGTCCTCTTGACTCTGGGTGCAGTATTCCATCAAGGTACAATATGAAAGAGAGGGACTCTGACCATGGAGCTAATAGAAATGTGAGGAAAAGAGAGATCTTACTAATAGAAAAGACACCACATTTCTACTTTCCCCTGGGGAAATAAACACCTAATGGTGTCCACTGATTTTTCTAGGGATGAACAGACAATTATTACAGTAGAATTTCAAAATAGCATGCATAACTCAGTGTTGTGAAATCTTAGAGCTGGGAGGGAACTTAAAAGTTATGTGTTTTGAACTCCCACACAATGTAGGGATCCTTCCTACCACATCCAGACTTCCTTCTAGGGCCATGTCTGCTATTTGATACCTCTATGATCTTGAGCAAATCACCTTTTTGGGTCTCAGTTTCCTCATCTGTAAAAACAGAGGCATGGACTAGACAACCTCTAAGATCCCTTCCATTTATAAATCCTATGATACTAACATTAGTTATAGGGCGTTCCATTGCCATGAAATATCCTGCTCTACTTGTATACAGCTTTAATTGTTAGCAAGTTCTTTCTTTGATAGTTCAAAATTGGTGTCCCTATAACTTCCACCCATTAGGTCCAGTTCTGCCTTCTAGAGCATCTCCCTCCTAGATGCTATAACAGGTTAGATATTTAAAGACAACAATCATCCTTCCATCTGTTTCTCTCATGATTGGCTTCTGAGATCCTTCATCATCCTGTTTGTCCTCTTCTGGGCATACTCAGTCTGAGGACGATAGTAGTAGTAATAATAAATAGCTGACATTTGTATAGAGCTTGTTTACATGGTTTCATTTGATCCTTTATGTCAGAGGTACCAGACGAGGCAACATTCTCACTGCAAAAAATGTAATTGGGAAATATTTAACTAAATAAATATACAATAGACTATAGAAAATGTTCATTTATGGTTTTCTAAGTCAGTATGTGACCTGCAGGGATCCATATGTGTGGTTTAGTGGCTTCAGTTTTTGAGTTTGATACCACTGCTTTACATTATCTCATTACATGTGATGATCTGAACAGCCATGAGAAGTAGATAGTGAAAGCACTATTATTTTCGTTTAACAATAGAGGAAACTGAGGCCCAGAGAGGTTAAGTGACTTGCCTAGGGATCACAAGATTAGTCAGTGTCCAGGCTCAGTTCTCTCCTGACTATAGGTCCAATGTCTCTTTTCATTATACCTTGACCTAAAAAAATATGGCACCCGGAATTGAATAAAGTTCTCCAGATATGTACTGTCGTATGCAGGGCTCAGTCAACTCCCTTTCTACCCTGCTTCTTGGTTCTTCACTGGGTTTCTATCTTTCCCAGTAGCTCTTTAGACCCGGTAGGCAGACAAAGGAATGAGAAGACCCTAGGGATGAAGAAAAAAATGGAGGCCAATAGCCATGAGTGATAAATGGAATTAGGAGGGTTAGGCAAGTGATCTGGGCACTTTTCTCAGGATGATTTCCCCCTTCCCTTTCCTATTGAAAATGACTGGTTCAGAGACTCCCCAAGTCTTCCTGAGGAGCCAAGGGAAAAACAGATAATTTTCCATAATGGTTTAACACCCACTCTACTTCTGTTATCTTAATCACTATTTTTTAGAGAATTTAAAAAGCTGCACTTCAATGGCTCATTTTTTTCCTCCAAGTTTTACATTAGACTCTCCTTGATTGACAGCGAATATCATTAAAACCAAACTAAAAACAAAGACTCAAAGTAGGCAAATAATCAGGTGCGAATCTCCATCATGTTCTTGGGTTCAGTCATTCTGATTTGTGTGTCCCAGATTCCTTCCATTGGTGCCCCCACCTCCAAATTGCATTGCAGTGATTAGGCTATAGCCATCAGTAATATTATTTAATAATTCCTTGGACTTACAGCTTATGCTCATGAAAAGAGCAGTAGGAAGGGGATTCATTTGCATAAGAACAGGTACCTTTCAAAGACCTGAATCAACATCCCTTCTTTACCCAGGCTTTCCTAATCCCACACTCTGTGGTCCACTTAAAAACTAATTCCTTTTCTAATTCAAGAATTCAAGGAAAATGAGGCTGAACCAAGGCTTCCCTTTGTTGTGCTTTCCACTGAATACCTTATGTCCATCATAATTTATCCTAGGAACAAAGTCCATTATTTTTTGTTCCATAGTGTGGATTTTTCAATGCTACTTCTTTGTTCAGTCCTGGCTATGACACTTATAACTTGGTCACCTTATCAATAGAAGGGGACAGTAAAACCTGAACTATCTAGGCCCTGGACTCCAGGGTGATAACATTTGCAAACTCTAAAGAGCTAAATGTGTCAGCTATAATGGTGATGATACTCACTGGTTGTGTGACCCTGGACAGGTCCCTAAACTTCTGTTTGCCTCATCCATAAAGTGGGCATAATAATAGCACCTATCTGCCAGGGTCATGAGGATAAAAGGTGATAATGTTTTGTAAAGCACTTTGCAAATCTTAAAATGTTACATAAATGAGGTTGAGGTTCTTCTTCTTATTATTTGTATGACCTTAAGAGAGAAAGTCTCAAGTGTTCAGGCATTCAACCATACTGGATGTTTTGCACCCCAAGGGAAGGTCCAGACTCCCAGAATTCTCTTTGTCTCCCCAGCCAGCACTAGGGTAAAGGTCACTTGCAAATAACCAAGGCCCAGTGGTTTGACCACAGTGGAGCTATCCATTCCCCAGATGATATCCATCACACTTGCTCATTCTATAATTATTCAGTGAGCAAACAGAGGCCTTCATTCCACAAGACTCTTAATCCAGTATTAACATTTCACTGGCAATTAAATTTCAACTCTTACAGAGTAGAAATGGACCTCATAAATGAGGGCATATTCTGGACCAAAATCGAAAATAAGTTTAGTTCAAAAACATGAAAGGGGGAGTGGTGGTGTGGGAGATATAATGTCCAAAGTAAACCAGAATAAAAATATAAGCTGTCATTGCTTCTATTTAATTAACATTTTAGGGATTCATGCATTCCCTTGCGGTCTTGGGAACCAACAACACAGGAAAAGTGTGCTGTTGATTATCAGTAACATTGGTTTTATGTCTTTCTCTGTTTCCTCCCAGCAGTTGAGTACACCTGCTTGTTTTCCAATGGAGTTCTGGGGAATCTTGGAAAGATTGGACCTTAGCCCTTCCTTCCTGATTCAACAGAACTAGAAGACATTGACTTCATTTTACCTGGCCTTTGCCTAAGTGTACAACTGAGAGACCACTGGCTTATACTGACAGTAAGGTGAAATTCACTCACAGTCTTATTTAGTCTTCTATTTCCCTGAATTTTAAAGACTCAGCAGAAGGCATACCCAATGGATGGTACCTTATAATATATATATATATGTATATATATATATATATATATATATATATATACACACACACACACACACACACACACACACACACACACACACACACACACACACACACTTTTTTTTTTTGCTGAAAAGCTTTTTTTCTTCCATCTTTGAAAAGGGTTTTTCTGTGAAGGTTTTTTTTTTTCTTTCTTTCTTTTTTTAAGTTCTTTGTTTGTGCTTCCAGAAGTGATGGCAACTGGGTACATTTTCAAAAAATTGAACAGGAATACATACAAATAAAACACGTGGTGCTCACTGATCCAAGGTGCAGTCAAAGTCAAAATTGGCAACTAGTTTTTAATCCCAAGTAAGCTTATAGGAACAATATTTGAAATTTCCTAGGATAAATGATCAAATGCATTTATTTGAAAAATATTTCATTTTAGTGATCTATATGGATTAGCTAAGATATTTGAATGTTTTCATTTAATTTGATTGGGGGGGAGGGTCTGTATCTCTGAATTTATTGTCACAAGGATCTCTCTGGATGGACCAGCAGCCATTCAGGACACACAGTCTCTGACAGTCACCTGAGACCCTAAGGATTGAAGTGACCTTTGGTCAGAGCAGCCAATATGTGTCAGAGGAAACACTTGATCTCAAGTTTTCCTGATTCCAAGGCTCCTCACTCTATTTACCCCGCGTAGGCTGCCCTCCCTTTATTCACTCATTGGACATTTATTAAACTTTTCTACATGCCATGACTTTTGCTAAACTCAGTGATGAATAAGGTGCCATCCCTGCCCTCATGGAGGTTACAATCTAACCAGGCTTGTGGAACACGTACCAAGATAACCATAATACAAATTAGAATAGGATAAGTGCATAGAGAACAACAAAGTGTGTGTGGGGAAGGGGGGAGCTAGGCACTGTGGAAGTCAGAAGATCTCAGTTCAAATCTCACCTCTGCCATTTACTAGCTCTGTGACTTTGAGTGAGTCATAGAGGCCATTCCGAGGCCATCCAACCCAACCTATTTTACAGATGAGGAAACTGAGGCTTTTAGGTGAAGTCATCTCATCTCCTTGGGCCCTGCCCTAGCTATAAAATGAGGAGGTTGGGTTAGATGATTTTCTTCCAAATCTACAATCCTGTGAATATAGTATTTGTACTTACTTATGTTACCAACCTAACTGTAATAAAATTACTTTATCTAAAAAAACCCAACTATATACTTATATAAGCATACTTCAATATCCTATGGATCACAGTGAACATGTGATCTCATCAGTAGAGTTATTTCCTCCATCGGTGTAGATGCAACTCATGCCTTCTCATCTTGTCCAATTCTTGCCCATGGTCCTCCATAGATGACTACAGAGGATCCACCAAAAAGGTAACAGTCATCCCTCTGAAGCCTTTTACATTTCAAGGTTACCAGCAAAACATTTACATTTTCTCTTCACCTTTCTCTGTGTCCTTCAATTGGCCTTACTCCTTCAAAGATGATATATTTCCTCAATGATATCCCTGGTGCCATTTTTTAAACATAGGTCATCTCTAGAAATATGTTGGAGCTTCCTTAGATAAGTCATATCTTTAGTTTCCTTGTATGTAGAATGAGAGGTTTGGACTAGATGACCTCCATGGTTCCTTCTGGTCCTAAATCCATGATGTTCCATGAGGAAGTAAAATCCTATTCCCATTTCCAAAGGAATCATATTTTTTTTTCAGTCTAACTCTAGTCATCCTAGAATTTTTATACTTCCACAAGGTTTTGTTCCTTGATGACTTTACCCACTGCCTGTACTCTGGCCTTTTGCTTCACACATTCCCTGATCTGTCATTATCCTGTTCTCACCCAGCACCTGCCTAAGCCCCGAGATGGTTTTAAAATAATAAGGTCACTTTTGGCTGTCTCAGAGTGGAAGGCAGGAAAGGCCAATGACGTTTATGCCTCAGAGAATTCTCTGCATCTTGGCTTGTGCCCTGTGAGTTTCCTGCTTGCCTGTCCTTGAAGGAGTCCCTCTGGGGCCATCTGAATCCGCTCCCAGTTGGAGGATGTCGTTTTCGCATTTCAGACACTATCAAGAATCAAGCACTTTGGATTTTTGCTGACCCATAGGCCTATGGCCTGCAGGCTTCCCCTCTTCTCTTGCCATCCAGGTGCTCAGAATGACAGGCTACTGTTTGTTCAGCTCTCTTCCCCACTTAATTATTATTATTCCTATAATAGAAAACAAATGTTTAAAATGTGCCAGGTGCTAGTGTGGATAAACTCTAAATTCCAACCCCAAATTTCCTCCTAGAAATAAGGGTTCCTATTTCTGGTAGATCTGGAAGAAAGGGAAGTAAAACATCAGTAAGTCATGACTGATTCAGGATCTTTCCTAGATAGTTATTTACTCCATAAAACATCGGCCTTTTCAGCCAAGTTTTAGAGAGGCTGGTTCTATGGGTGGGTAAGTAGGGTGGCTTGTTTGGGGGGTATTCACTTTGCCAAGTGGAAGATAAGGGCTGTTTTCATATGGTAACCAACAGCAAGCCAAGTGTAGGGAGCCCAACCATGTTCAACTGACTACATTTCTGAGACTGGTCTACTTTCATCCAAATACCTTCTTGGTGCTCAAATGAGCCTAGAGATTTCTTAGGAAAGTTTTTTCCTCCCCATATCCCATTTATCACCATGCCCCCTGATCTTTTCTCCAAAACATTTCTCACATATGCTCTTTTCTTTTTCATTTCCCCACTAAAATTATTGTACTATCCTATTAGCTATTGGGAGATGGGGGGGAATACTTATCTTCCTGAGTTCAAATCTGGCCTTAGACACTTCCTATATGTGTGACCCAGGGCAAGTCACTTAATCCTGTTTGCCTCAGTTTCCTCATCTGTAAAAATGATCTGGAGAAGGAAACAGAAAACCAGTCCAGTATCTTTACCAATAAAATTCCAAATGAGGTCGTGAAGAATCAGAAACCACTGAAAAAAAGACTAACAAATTAGTTATTATCATCAGCTGGCTTCATTGTCTACACTAATCATAGCTAGCACTTCTATAGTGCTCTACATTTGTTATCTAGCTTAATCCTCCCACCTTTGAAGTCAATAATATTTTTAATCCCTCATTTTACACATGAGAAAATTATGGCCAAGAAGCATTAACTGACATGCCCACGCTCACAAAGCTAGTAAGACCAGGGTAGGATTTGCCTCTATTTTTCCTGAATCTGAGTCCAACACTCTTTCCCCAACGCTCTCCAAGCTGCCTCTTCAGTTTCTCACTTCAGTCCACCCAACATACATCGGTAGTGTTCTCCAAAGTGGGCCCTTCCTGCTGCTCCCAATGAATTAGAAGGTGGAACACAAGTAGCAGCCCATGCTACAACAGCCAATCATGGGGCTCGTCTCCAATACAACCACACCTATCCTTACCCCCATCTTTGAACCTTCCCTTAACTATGCAAGCTCCCAGCCTGCCTTCCTTCTTCCCTTCTTCATCCTCTGAGATTGATAGATATGCTTAGTGAATTGCCTAGATACCATTGGGAAAATCCAGCATTCTGCTCCCAGAACACTTCATGGCCATGAAAGGGACCCATTAGAGGGTGAGCTCTGGGCTTGGGCACAGCCACCTGTGAATATCAGCCAATTTCCCTGCTTTCCATTTTGGGTAGGACAGAGTTAGTCACACAGGATTAGGGGGTGTGGCTGGATTATGTTTTTGATCACCCCTACTACTACATTCTCTGCCCCCTCCCCCCATCCACCTCCCAAACTTCTTTATTACTGTTGAGTACACCACTTACCCATTTTCTCTCAAGTTTGGTATCATTTTCAATTTCCCAATTTGTCTCACACCATATCTCTATACCAATCAGTGACCAAGTCTTGTTGGTTCTACTTTCACTTCTCTCACATCTGCTCCTTCTCTTTTCTCTCTCAGCCGCTACCCTAATTGAGGTCCCCATTACCTTTACCTGGACAATAACCTCTCCCTCTCAAGTCTCTTCCCCACTCAGATCCAGCTGGCAAAGCTGTTTTTCTAAAGCACAAGTCTGACCATGTCACTCCCTTACTCAATAAACTCCAATGGCTCCTTATTGATTCTAAAATAAAATATTTCCTTTTACTCTCTATTTTTGTATATGTCTTATAGTATATGATAATCAGTACAATAGTACATGTACATAACATAATAATGTGTATATAACACTTTAAGGTTTACAAAGTGCTTTACAATTATTGTCTCACTTACATAAACTGATGCTGAGTGAGGGAAGCAGAACCAGGAGAACATGGTACGAAATTACAGACACATTGTATCTGTGATGACTGACTTTGATGACCAATTGGGCTCCTCTCAGCAATGCAAGTCTATAAGACAATTCCAAAAGACTCATGATGGAAAAGGCTATCCACACCCAGAGAAAGAATTATGGAGTCTGAAAGCAAACTACTTGCCTTCTCTCTTTTTCATTTTGTTTTGTTTTGTTTCTTCTTTCTTGTTGTTCATTCCATTGGTTACAATTCTTCTTTACAACTTGACTAGTGTTTAATGTGAAGGTATATGTAGAACCTATATTGGATTTCATGCCGCCATGGTGGGGAGGGAGGAGGAGAGCAAAGGGGAGAAAATTTAATTAAAAAAAATTTTTTTTAATAGCTGCATTATATACATTATATACATACATGCATGCATAGTCTTTTTTTTTGGAGGGGGGAAAGGCAGGGCAATTGTGGTTAAGTGACTTGCCCAAGGTCACACGACTAGTTTTGTGTTAAGTGTCTGAAGTTTAATTTGAACTCAGATCCTCCTGACTCCAAGGCCAGTGCTCTATTCACTATACCACCTAGTTTCCCCCACTACCCATTCTTGACAGTCATAAATGCCCAGATCTTTATTTGAAAGATACCTTAGAGGATATTTTGACATAGGATTATAGATTTAGAACTGAAAGAGACCTCAGAGATCAAGGGCAACCCCCTTATTCTAGAGATTAAAAAAAAAAAAAAAAACCTGATGCCAGAGAAGACAGGACCTCTAATTTTATCAGTGTAAGCAGGCCCTCCACCAGTGTACATGTGTGTGAGGTCACTACAACTTAAAGTCTTAGACAGTTTCCTGAGTGCCTGAGAGCTCCATTGACTTGACCCCAGTCACACAACTAGTATTTGTCCAAGGCAAGTCTTGAAACCACATCTGACTCCCAGGCCAGCTGTCCATCCACTCTACCATACTGCTATCAACATTTATCTATACGTTTATACCCATTATCTTAAACCTCACAGCAACCCTGGGATATAGGCAGTGCAGAAACTATCACCCACATTATAAAGAAGAGAAAATGGAAACTCAGAATGGTTCTATGTCTTGTCCAAGATTCCATGGCTACTGAGGGATTTACCAGCTGGTGTTTGAACCGAGGTGACCCAAGCTTGCCATTCAGGGATTATTCTGTAACAACACCCCTGCATCATCTCAAGACTCATCTTTTCCAAAAACCTCTATTATTTTCTCAACCCAACTCTGTTTATTCTTTTATTGGCATACTCATCAATTAAACATTAATTTACATTTGATATAGTTTTATAGAATTTTTGGCAGTTTTATATATGTTTACATGTTTTGGACTTATATATGCTATGTACATTAAAAACTATGGTGAGAAAAATGACACTGAGGCAAACAGAGGCACGATTTTCTCCAGGGTAAAATTACAATTTATTAGCAGTGACTTGCTGTTAATAAAATGACTCTGGCCTTCTCAGCAAAACCAGGGACCTGAGTTAGGCTAGTAGGAGCAACCTGGAGTAACCAACCAACAAACTGGGTCAATGGCCTCAAACAGCGACCAAAGATACCCAATAAAGGCTGATAGACCCTCTTTTAAACCTAGATGTGTCTACCTTCTGATTGGCCTGACAGTACATCATTTATAAGGCAGTCCTGATTGGTAGACATTTTCATGAGGGGTTGGTTTAAGAGTTACCTCAGCTCCTCCCTATGACTTCTTCCTTAGGAGAACTGAAGTAATCCTTGGTGATAGAATGTCTTTGGTTGGGGAAAGTGGATGGATGGTGTGACTGATCATGCCCTTCTCTGATAATTAAGGAATGCTAATTGCTTTACGGGCCTCAGCTGTCTCTAATCATCTTGGCCAGAACCACCCCATCAGGATCCCTTTTCTCTCCACCTTAACCTTCCCCATGAAAACCAAACCGCCCCTAACTTTGACAAGGAGAGGAAAGGACAGGAGAGCTCTCTCCTGGGGAGGGACCTAGCCCAAGCTGGTTCTTTGTTTACTGGAAATTGATGCAAGGATCACACTTTTAACTGGTTAGGTAGCAAATGCTCCAGGAGCTAGAAGTTATCACATAATTTAACCACACCTTTAGGATTGAGAGTGACTGGTTTTTGAGCTTGACTGAGAAATGAGGTTTGACAAAATGGGGACAAAATAGAATCGATTACAAAGTAATAGCAATCATTAAGTAATACTGCATAATAATCTTTCCTCAAAACCTTATATGGAATATGGAGCCAATGTCTAAAGTGGTGTGGGATTGAGGTAAGAGCTCACTCTGAATGCAGTGATTTGAACCATTTCTTGTCTTGATATATTATTTTTTAAAAATATTAATTTATGTTTACATTATATTTGTGGTTTATCAAGCACTTCTCTCAGAATAATTCTGTAAAGCAAGGGGTACAAATTTTTTCCCCTCATTTTACAGACGGAGAAACTGAAACAAATTAGTGAATGTCAGAGCTGAGACTCTACTGGGTCTATTATCAACCTTCCAGCATCCTAAGATTCCATTAATCTAGTTCTGCCCATATCCAGAGGCTCAAGTTAGTATTGGTCTTGACAATAATTTTCCATTTAGCATTGGTCTCAGGTTTCTGTTTAGGTCCCAGAAAATATGTAATTCTAAGGACACAGAGAGCAAACAAAAGGATCTATTCTAAATCTCTATACATGTGTCGAAATCACTTATGGTGACAATTTTTTCAATATGGGAAAGGGGTAGGGTGTTTTTGGTCTATTTTGTGCTCAAATTTCCTTAATTCCTTTTCCCCTAAAAGTAATCAATATCCCATTCTCACTCACACCCCCTCCCCCCAGACCAGCATTTATAGTTTCTGTTGATAGATTTCAGTTCCCACAGTATTCTATGGCCAAATGAGTTTAGGAAGCACAAAGTTCCAATGTGGAGACACCTCCATGGCATCCTTCAGCTCTTCCATGTCACAGTCTCCTCCACATACGCTTCTTACCTTGCTGGCCAGTTGGCAGAACAGTTGGGCTTCACAGTTGGACAACAGATGGGTTCTTTCAAAGATGGCGGCAGCAGGCCATTGGCATCTTAGCTGGAACCTTGCTCCTTTGTCCACGTTCCAGTCTGTGCTTATTTCATGCATGATAGGGCAAGGGAAGAATGAATTCATTAAGGCAAGGCCATCAGGGAATCTTTCTGAGATCAGATTGAACACCTTTGCTATCCAACAAGGTACCAGATGTCATGGAGTAGATGTCCCACCCAAAAAGCACCCATTCACCCAGCTCCAGAGATAGACAGATCCAGGGCTATCTATTCATATGTGAGTGAAGACAAAGGAAGAGATGAGAGATTTGCAGCGTCCTTTGATGATGTGGCAATACCCTAATTTATCTGCACGGGAAGGGGCCCATCAGTCTGGAGTGAAGGATATAATTCTGGAGAAAATCCAAGAGTTTAAATTTATTATGGAGAAAAATTGGGATGACTCCTAGGGTCCTTGGCAGAGGTGGGTCCCAAAGAGTGCATACCAGAGCCTCCTCAAATTACCCCCAAACCATTCCAGATTACCAAATGTCTTTAAATAGGGATAGAGAATGAGGCAAAGGATTTTAGAATTACTTTTGGTCTATTCCTTTTTTTTCTGTGCCATGGGCAAGTCACAACTTCTCAATACTCTAGTAAACTCTTTAAGATTATATGTAACAGAGAAGTCACTGATCTGCCTTGGTGGAAGGAGTTCCCTTCCTTGGATGGGAGTTCCCTATACCAATAAAATCCCAGATCCAGGCCCTGTTCCTATCTCTATTTACTTTACTGTGAGATCTCCAAATACCTTCACAAAGACTTGTCCTTAAGAAAGTAGATGGATGTTTCTAAGGAATATTTGTTGCTGTTCAGACTTAGTCAAAAGCCACTGATAACTGCATCTCAAACTAAAAATCGTCATAATTTTACACTTCTATATATACACACACACATATATATATATACATATATATATACATACATATTTACAAAGGAACCTAGAACTATGACATCCTGTAAAGGCATTGTCTAGTCAAATATGTGCTTGCATCCCAAAATGTGCCCATATGCAATTTTATTTTGGGGAGAGGGCTCATAGGGAAAGTTTATACTTAGAATTTCAGGGGTTTGGGGATTAAAATTCTTTCCATTGATGCAGATAGACAACTGGTTGGCAATTATAGTCTTGGAGAGTTGCCTGGGGAAATGGGAAGTTAAATGCTTTGCCAGTATCACCCAGCCAGTATGCTTCAGAGGCAGGACTTACACCCATATCTTCCTGCTTCCAAGGCTGGCTCCCACCCCTCCCCCCCCCCCCTCTCCATACACACTGACATGTCCCTGTTATCTTCCCTAGTAGAATTCCAGCTCCTTAAAGGTCCATGCTATTTCATTTTCATTTTTGTACTTGTATCCCCATCAGCTAGAACAACATCTGGCACACAGTCAGTGATTTTTAAAAAAAATCCTTGTTGATCTATTCACCTATTAGTTGATATAAACGATAGTTCTACTTTTGTCTGCAGGGCAAACAAGATAAAACCTGAAGTTAGAAGTGTTTCCCTTTCATGGTATTTCCTAGCATTAATTTCTTTTTCTTTTTTCTTTTTTCTTTTGAGACTAAATCCCTGTATCTTACAGAGGTTGGTGGTACAACAGCCTTTCAAAGGTCTACTCTCATTGTTGATTGGCATGAGGCTTGACCAGCTTTGTTTTCAACCTGGGCCAGTTTGTCCATCCTTAGGCACTTAGCCCCAGTCCTGGGAGCTCACCATACTGGAGATGGAATGAGTGAAGACACTTGAGTGGTGTAGATCCACTGCAGCTCAGAACTCCACAACTCCAGAGATCCACTAGCCTTGGCCTCCCTGGCATCAGGGATACAGGCATGTGCCACCACACCCAGTTGCTATAATTGATTTCAAAGTAGTCTCTCAGCTGAGCCATCATCAACTACAATCCAAAAAGTCCATTAAAGAAGAACCTAATGGACACCTAAAAGCACAATTGGCCAAGCCACTAGAGAGTGAGAGAACTGAGAAGGGTCGAGGTGGCCCCCAGTGGTGCCTGGCCCAGCCATTTGTCTCTGCTGATGCAAACATCCTCCCTAGCAGCCCTCCCATGTGTGACACTCCTAAATGCCACCTGGCAAGGAGCGCCTTGTGATCTGCTGCTTCTGTTTGTGTTCCAGACAGTTAGAGCTCACTTCCACGTCGGAACATAAGTATATTGACATTTATCATTGGATTTCACTTATCAGAGTACAGAGATGCTGTCCCTGGCAGGCAGGACGTGCATCTTAGCTGAATTATACCAAACAACTGACATAGGGGATTATTCGTCTATTCTGTCACCATTTTGGCACGGACCACTCTCCTCAGTGGAGGCTAATGACGATCGCTGACTTCCTTAGCAGTTAGGGAAAGGATGGGCTGCTCTGAGCTCAGCACACAGGCTTAGCTCCTCTCTCTAGGAGAAACTTATGCAATATTCACAGACTTAAAGCCCATTTCAAATAGCTATAGCTACCACTATAAATATCCATCTCTCCATATGTCTCTGTTAAGAATACCACGGCATCATTTGAGCATGTATCTATGCATGTGTCAGGGTGTATATTTTTATATATACATACATATATCCCATATATATATATATATATATGAACGTCTGTGTGGATAAACAGCATGGAAAAATATAGGTTATTTTCCCATAAACTGTACCCTAATATGGAATTTAGCAACAGTCTCACTACCTTCCTCAGTGAGTAGGCCTCCATCCTCTCCCCAGCCCCAGAGCTGTGGATGGGAAAATTCCGAGCTAAATGCAAGTCCATCTCACCTGTTCTGAATGGTTATTTTTTAGTTCTGCTCAGCTGGCTAACTTCTAACAGCAAGCAGTGGACAGGGGAGGAGATGGGACATAATTTTCGACTGCCCCAGTGATATGGAAACCAGAAAGTTCTAAAAACAAAGGGCCATTTGTTCAGGTGCTGCTTCCCTCCCCCCACTCCTACTTTTTATTTTTTTTTCTCTCAAGCCATTGTTCTTTAAAGGTTTGCTAATGTTCAAAACAAGGGTCCTTACACAATTGGGGCCAACACAGAAAGAAAAAAAAAGAACCTCTCACACGTTATCAGCTGGTCTGTGTTTACTGTGACTTCGCTGATAAAGAATTGGCCACTGCGTCCCTGCGCCTGCTGCCTCCTCTGCTACAGGAAGGTGACGCAGGCTGTGACATTCTGAATAAGAAAGTAGGAGTAGGGAGGGCCTGGCAGGCTGTAGGAGAGTTTGCAGTGGGGAGGAAGGAAAAAGACCCACTGGGAGGAAAGAATGGGCAGGACACTCTCTTATGACATGAACTTATCACATGTTGGGCCAGTGTTAATTGGGTTGGATCAAGAGGCCAAACAAAGAATATAGAATGCAGAATGTTAGTAAGGAGTTAAGTCTTTGAGAAAGGGACAATGATTTAGATCAGCCTTCAGGGACTTCTCTAGGTCTCAGTTTCCTCAGGAGTACTGACTCTGGAGTTAGAGGAGGTAGGTTCATATCCTACCTCAGACACTCTTTGTGCCACCTTGGGCTAGTCATTTGCCAAACACCAGTTTCCTTATCTGTAAAATGAGAAGGTGGAACTTGGTAACCTTCTATCTATGCTCCTATGATCTGGGAAATAGGTACTTAGATCACTTTGGGTTTATCTTCTTGTCGTCAGGGCCTGTACCAAATTGGGAAAGCTGGCACCAGCTACCGCAATAGGGTTATAACTATGTTTTCATGACTTCACTTTGTCCTTCCTAAAGAGGGAGATACCTGGTGCCCTGGGAGGAAGGCCACAGCTGACAGGCTCTCCTTGTTTACATGACTGAAGTTGCCTGCAATGTAAGGTGGAAAGCCAGAGAAAACACCTTCCTCATCCTCACTATGGAACTGTTACATTCTTACTGTACAATTCTATCAGGTCTTAGAATCCTAGTGCCAGTCATCTAAACCATTCCCCTGCCCTCATTCTTGGTTCCCTTTCAGAGTGCACATGTGACCAGTGTTTGGTACAGCTGGTGGGAACACTCCCCAAGTTCTATTTTGTGGGAAAGGCTATAGGGAGACCTCAGTCTCTGCCCGAAGGTTCCCAGAATTTCACAGCCAGACAATGCAGTTTCTCAGGCCTTGACCTAATACAACAAAGGCTTCCATTCACCACGGAGACCACCAAGATCACAGAATACAATCCCAGAGGCCCAGGACATTAAATTTCCCAGATGCTTTGGCAAGAAAAATTTTGCAAAACCCCATTCAATATTTTAAAGTTTCAGAGACTCTCAAACATAGCTCACGATCAAATTTTTTCAATGTTTGTTGCATTGAACTGAATTCAACTGAGTTGTGGTTACTCTCCATCCCCCACTCCACCATGGAACTAGCAACCTGCCATGATGTGCCCTGACGTGCACTCATAAGTCTACAACAAGGGAAACACCCAAAACGTAGGGAGCCTTTCTTGATTGCTTGCGATTTTATGTGGACAACAGAGTACATGTATCGTTCTTAAGTCATCCCTTCCTCTGAAGGAATTAAGGGGATTGGAGTAGCAAGTGGTGGTGGAAATTGAGTAAACAATACTGACTCCATCTTGTGACTCAATTCTAGAGGAGCAGTTCCCTTTCTATTCAATTATCAGTCTAGTCCAATTTCCATCTTGTGAGAATACTTCATTCATTTGTGGGAGTTGGGAGAAAATTTTATTGCATTGTTTGAACCCAGACTTGTGTGACTAGGAAGGTGGATCTCCTCTACCTGCTGCTTAGAGACCCTTAGCTAAGGACCTGGGTTATGCTCATCAGAAATCCAGTCAGATCCAGAGACTGATGCAAGGAGTTTTCTCAGTTAGACATCTAAAGCAACCCATATGTCTTATCTGAAAACTGACCCCATATTGATCAATCGGTTAATTTTTTTCCATATTCTTTTGATTGTTTACAGACACTTGAGGGGAATGGGACACCTCTTTTTCTAATTTCAGGGAATTGTACCTGTTAGCTCTCTTCCTCCCAACTTGGAAAATCCCTAATTAGGTTATCAGATTACCTAATGTTGTGTCCTGGTTAACTGTTTCCTTTTAATTAATTGGTCTCATTTAATTAATTGCTTTAATGCATAAAAATCTGTCTCCCCTTGTATTCAGGGACCAATGCCAAAACTGAGGAAGGAGACTGGTCCCAATTTGTTGATCAATTGGCATGCATTGTTTAATGAATTAATATTCTTGGAAGCTTGAACTTTTGTTTCTTCAGTCATTCCATTTTTCATCTACCATACCTCTCACCACATAACTAACTGATCCATCTTTTTTTTCAGTCTGGTGTCTACTGGCATCCTTTTTACCACTTCTTCCATGGATTTCTTCATTTGCAATGAGTAGCAGACTATTTATTCCTTTCATGTGTCTCTCCTTTGCCCATTGAGGATGTATGTGTGTGTGTGTGTGTGTGTGTGTGTGTATCCTAACTTTAATTCTTTGAAGTCTGTGATATTTCAAGACTTGGGGGCCATGCAAGAGGAGTTCTTAACTTATTTGTGTGTCTTGGACCCCTTGGTACTCTGATGAAACCTGTGGACGCATTCTCAAAATCACGTTTCCAAATGTATAAGTTAAAACACTTAAGATTACCAAGGAGATGGATTATACAAAAATTTTTAAAAGCTCATGGAATGCAGATTAAGAACCCCTGCATATACAACATCAAGTTATGTTGACAAAAATAATTAGTTCTGTGCCCTATGGAGAGGATAGGACCATTGTCTATGAACAGAATACTAGACTAACCTCTTCATATGTATGCTCAGTCTCTGATGTTTTCTGAAAATGTGAATAAATTCACAAGATAAACAGTTGAGCAGGGGAACCAAGTGTGGCTCCATCATAAGAGCTCTCACCACAAGAACCCCATTCCACCACCCTTTATCTCCAAAGGCTGGCATGACAGTGGGCACATCTGTAGGATAGAACCAAGCTAGCCTCTTCTCTAGGACACTCTCACTGAAACAGGATAAGGGGAAGGTACAACAGGGTTGCTCTAGCCGTGACTGATTGATTCTGCTGTTAATTAGATGCTAATCTTTCCTATTTTTAGAGACTTCTATCATATTTTTAAAGACCTCTAGAGGAAAGTCTAAAAGCCACAACCATAACATTAATGATCATAGATTGAGAGCTATGAGAGATCTCATGGGTCAGGGAAATAAGTCTGATTCAAAGAACCAAATAACAGAAAAGACTCCTTTTACACTCTCTGGTCTTTAAGAAAGGTGAAATAGACTACTAGGTCTGTATCCCAAAGAGATAAAAAAAAAAAAGGGGGGGGGCAGGACCTACATGTACAAAATATTTATAACACCTCTTTTTGTGTTGGCAAAAAATTGGAAAGTTAAGGGATGCCCATCAATGGGGAATGGCTGAACAAGTTATGGGTATATTAATATAATGGAATACCATTGTGCTATAAGAAATGGTGAGCAGGCTGATTTCAGAAAAAGGTGGAAAGACTTACATGAACTGATGCAAAGTGAAATGAGCAGAATCTGGAGAACATTGTACACAGTAACAGCAACATTGTGCAATGGTCCACTATCAATGACTTAACTCTTCTCAGCAATACAATGAAATGCTATACACATCCAGAGAAAGAACTGATGGAATCTGAATGCAGATCAAAGCATACTATTTTCACTTTCTTTATTTTTGTGTATGTTTTTTCTTTTGGTCTGTTTCTTCCTTCACAACATGACTAATATAGAAATACATTTTTCATAATTGTACATACATATATAACCTATATTAAACTGCTTCCCATTTTAGGGTGGGGGAGAGGAGGGAAAGAAGGAGAAAAATGTGGAACTCAAAAAAATTTTTAAGTGAATGTTAAAAATTGTCTTTACATGTAATTGGAAAAATTATAATACTATTTAAAAAAATAAAAGTGAAGTGGGTATCTTTTAACTTTCCTACTCAGTACCTCAGAGGGTTCATTCTATTTTCCCTCATTGTAAGTCCTTTCCTTTTGTATCTTCCTATTTCTAATTGCTCACTGTCAAAACAGTTGTCTATTTTCCCATTTCTGCTCTATGTTCTACTAATCTGTTGAATAAAAATGCTAAGGTGTTAGTGGGCCAAGTTGATAATCACTTATAGATAGGACCTATTTGGAGAAATGTATTAACCTAAGAAAAGATTCTTGTAGTGAACATTCTAGACTTTGTGCCAGTCGGGTGGTAGAGGTGTGTTGTTGGCTGTGTAGAGTAAGTAGGGGTGGGGTAAGGGAAGAGAAGCTTTGCACTATTTCTCAAATCATAGCCTTTGTTAAGTAAAAAGCTGGCTTCAACGGCAATGATTTAACCAGCCCTTAAAGATTTCCAGCTCCTATAGGGGGTTAAGTAGGTGGAAAAAGTGGTTTGAACTTCATCTCATACATAGTAGGAGATATTACCAATTTGTTATTTACTTACAAAAGAGTTTGATCTGAGTAGGAAAAACCAAGTAGATGAAAAATTTCTGTCATCCAGCTTATCACATTCAATTGGATGAACAATATTAGCTCATATCTTGGAGAGGCATTGCTGCTGTCGCAAAGAGTTGGGTTTAGAATTGAATAGAAGATGGATTACTGGATTGCCTTTGGGAACTTATAAAATTCCTCTAAGGACTTCAAATTTCTCCCTGAAACAATGATATCAATATTCTTTAAAGGACTTTATATGGATGCAATTATAAAACCCTCCATGGAACTCTAATTCATCTCTGAAGAACTGAAATTAAGGATCACCCAGAAAGGAAGGTATGGTAGCCATGAATAGGATTTGTCAAAGAATAATGGCAGAAAAGATGACATCAAAATACTAGTCAAAAAAAAGATAGATTGACCAATATCTTCCGATTTGTGAGACGGATGATTTGCATGCTCCCCTGGTACCATCCTAATGACAAGAGAAAGCCTAGGAAGTCTCCCAGAAAGTTGGGTAAACTGGTTTGCCCCTTTGGCAAACTCATAGGACATGGACAAAAGCTACATAGGTTGGGCAGATTTTGGTCCACATTGTTGGGAATGTTGATACTGATCTGTCATCACCCAGCTTTGAAGTCTCAATTCCAAACTGTTATTAACTCAATTTCAAATTTTAAGGCCAGTTAGTAGATTTCCATGCCTTTCCATTTGAAGACATGATCACTAAACCATGACAGCATAGATACACCAAATACTGAAATAGATGAAACTGTGCTTCTATCTTAATATATTGTGGGATGTGCATTTGTTTTCTTCTTAGTGACAGCTCACAGCATTCAGAGAGAATCTGTTGACCCTCAAGTGCCCTTTTTGCCACTGAACCAAGGATTTTTTTCTCACTGGATCATAGTTGCTGGCCATCCCACCTGCTACATGGAAGGGATTCATGAGAGCATCAAGGTAGGTCTAGACTTCCTGATGCACAATTTCCACCAGCCCCAAATGTTCACTGTTTCACTGAATGTCACTGATGTAGCCACACATGATGTAGTTCACACAAGTGAACATGCCACCACCAGCTGTTAGCAGTCTCTGTTCTCCATTCACATGCAGAATTTGATTCTGTTGCAGTCAAGGAAGCCTGGGTAGTTTATGAGATTACAGATTGCTACAGGCCACAGCCTAACACATTCTGTCTAAATGATGTCAATCAATCAATCCATCTGCTTAGCTTCTATGTTTTCCTTCATGGTCTGAAAAATTGAATTATTTCTTTTTTATTTTTTGAATTGGAAGAGTAGAGAAGAAAAACGTCTGTTGTCTAACCTGCTCAATTTCCTTTGGCCATAAAAACATACCTCTAAAATTTGCAGGAAAGAGCCCAGGCATGAGATAAATCTTGTTCCAAAGTGTTGTAAGGTTTGTTTCTGATAGGTGTTTTGTCATTGCTTTTATGATTATTATTGTTAGGGTTGAAAGGATGGGAATAATGGAAGGAACAACCTTCCTCTGGAGTTTGTGATATAGTAGAGGAAGTCTTGGCAGTGTCAGATATGTACCTATATGTACTCTTAGGGAGAGCAAATTTCAGAATGTTCAGAAGGAAGTTCCCATGGACCAAATATGGGAACAAGCCTTGTAATGGTATCCATTTTTAATAGATATTATAATGATAGTTCACATTTATGTAGCACTTTATAGTTTACAAAAGTACTTTACACACAACAAGCCTATAAATTAGGTTGTACCAATATTATTAGCCCCATTTTATAGATGAAGAAACTGAACACCTAAAAAGTTTTACGTTTTGCCCATGGTCACAAAATCAATATTGAGTGAGAGATTAGAACCCAGATCTGTCGATGCTAGGTCCCATTCTTGTTCATCTTTGTCGCCTTCTTCACTATGTGATTGAAGTTATTTGAAAAAAGAGATAGTTTTCTATACAAGGGCAAGATATTAGCACCTTTTTCTTCTTCCTCAGGTTTTCCGAGGGCATTTTGCTTGGCTGTCACCTTTGCCGCATTATTTGTTGTTACCCCTCAGCATATTGTAAGCTCCTTGAGGGCAAGGGACTCTGCTACTTATTGAACGCAATGCCTTACACTGTGTCATGAACAGTAGAAACTTAATAAATGATTATTGAATTATTTTTGTTAAATTTGTATAAAACCAGATCTCCTCATACTTTGGCAGGTTTATTTTTCCTGCCTACGCTTGTACTTCAGAATCATGCAAGTCAGTGAATCATAGAATGCACCTAATAGGCTCCTGCGTTCTGCTCCCCTCAAAGCGAGGCTCACCTTTAAATTAAATTCCCTGACTACTGGTGCGTGATTTGACATCCATCTCGTCTAACAAATGCTGGTTTGGCTTTTGTGCACTCTCATTTCAACAGGCAAACATTTTGTAACAGGATGAGGAATATGTACAATTTCCTCAGTCTTTAGTATTCCTTTCTCTCCCCTCTTGTTTTTCTATTTATTTCCACTCCCTAGTTCTCTATCTCTCAACCTCTACCGTTATTTCTCTTTCCTCCTTTCCTTTTGTCTTTTTTCTCCATCCATTTTTCCTCCTTCATTGCCTTTGTGTCTCTTCCTAACTTGACCATGTTGTCGTTCAGTCATTTCAGTGGTGTCTATCTAACTCTTCATGATCCTATCTGGGGTTTTCTTGGAAAAGATGGTGGTCTGACATTTCCTTCTCTAGTTCATTTTACAGATGAGGAAATTGAAGTAAATAGGGTTAAGTGATCTGCCCAAGGTCACCCAACTAATAAGTATCTGAGACTATATTTGAACTCAGGTCTTCCTGATTCCAGATCTGGCACTCCATCCACTGTACCACCTAGCTATTTGGCCATAAAAGTAGACTAATGTACGCATTTTTTTCCTATTTGTTGTATTTATTGAAAAAAGATGTCTTTCCTATGTGAAATTTTCAGAGGTGGATTTTCTATTTTTTTAAGAAAGAGTAAACTAAATTAAATTGTGTTTGTTTTGACTTTTGTATTCTTCATTCTTTCTGGGCAGTAGCCCTTGATAGAAATGTTTTCCCCAAGACACTGGTTTAGCATTCACAGTTTATGTTAGATTATCTAGACCAATGGCAGAAAAGAGAAAGCTTGGATTAAAACACACACCCCACACCCAGGAGGCCAATTTCCAATATGCACAGAATAGGAATTCTAATTGGTGTAGCTGAAAGGAGCCTAGTTTTGGAGTCTCAAAAGCTGAATTCATATGTTTGCTGTAACCCTTGCTACCTGTGCGATTGCAGACAAATCACTGAAATGACTCCTGTTACAGCAGTACTTGCAGCTCCCATCTTTCAGGGTGATGTCAAAGAAAATGCTTTGTAAACCTTTAAGAGCTATTAAAAATCATGTTACTATTTGTAAGTAACTTCCTCATTCACCATTTTCTCAAAGCTACTTAAAAACGGCCAAAGTTCTTAAGTTTATAGATCGAGAACTAGGAGGGACCATAGAGGTCATCTAGGATCAATTAATTTAGTTTATAAAGGAGGAAACTGAGGCCCAGAAAAGTCACAAGCCCGAGAGGAGACAGGTGGTAAATAGCAAAGTGGATGAAAGACTGGCACTTCCCCTACAGCTCCTTCACGGATCTTGCCTCTTATTTTCTGCCCTCTTCAAACCTTAACTTTGATAAAGATTAGCCAACACTCCCTGTCTCTCTTTCCTCTCTATTCACTCACCACTCAACCCCCTGCAATGAAATTTCCATCCCCACTACTCTACTGAAATGACCCTAAGATAATTAATGATTGCTCTAGTAACTGCCAAATTAAATGGTTTTTCTCCCCTTGAGTCTTCCTCCTCCTTGACCTCCTCCTTCCCTGCAGTGTGTGACCCTGTCAGCCACATACCTTTTCTTGATACTTTCTCCTTCTTCTTCTCTTTCCTGGTTCTCTTCCTTCCTCTCCATCTTCTTCAATAGTTGATCTTCATCTCCCCATCCCCAAGTATGACTATCCATGGCCCTTTTCTTTGTGGATCTCATCAGCTCTAATACCTTCAGTGGTCATTTCATGCAGATGACTCCCAGATCTACATATTCAACCTATCTAACAGCCTGCTGGGCATCTCAACCTAGATGTCCCCCTGGTATTTTAAATTCAACATGTTCAAAACACATTGTCATCCTTCTCCTCAAACCTCCCATTCCTCTCATCTTCCTTTTTTTCTATTGATCCAACCACCCTCCTCCTTATCACACAAGTTTGAAATTTCAGCATCTTCACTGACTCTTCCCTTTCCCTTATTCCTTGCTCATGGTTCCACATAAGAGGCAGCTAGAATGAGGTACTAGGTAGAGTGATCTACTTGAAGTCAAGAAGATATGAGTTCAAATATTGCCTCATAAACTATACTGTGACTCTGAAAAAATCAACTAACCTCTCCTATCCACAGTGTCTTCATCTGTAAAATGGGGATAATAATGCATGTGTATCTAACCTCACAGGGCTTTTGTGAGGACCACATGAGATTGTATATGCAAAGTGCTTGGCAAAATTAAACATGGTAGAAATGCTATTTATATTATTCTTAGCCAAATCATATGAATTCTCCGTATCTCTCCTCTCCTATCCCACTCATGCTTCTATAACCTTAGTTTGATCTCTCAGCATCTCTTACCTGAAGTTTTTAACCAGTTCTCACATGGTCTCCCTGTCTCTACTCCGTCTCTTCCATACATTCTTCACACACCTGACAAAAGAATCTTCCTAAGGCATGGATCTATCAATGTTACTCTTCTACACAAACATCTTCAGGGATGTCCTATAGCCTCATTTCAATTCTGCAATGGACCTATGATCTCACTAACTGATTCCTTTCATTGGCTTAAATTATAACCTTTCCATGTCTTCTCACCCTGCACACTTATTGTCCATGCTCTCCAAAAAACATTCCACAGGAAGTTGACTTTATATCTTTTAACATCACAAAAGTATCAGTACAGTATGTATCCTCTTCAGTTTTATCCCTTGCTCTTGCCACATGCCTGGTCCCTCTCTTTAATGATATATCATTCCATTGATGACAGTCTTTATGCCTCCATCTTGTGCACAAGTCATCATTGGTTTTGCCCTCCCATTTAGGCCCTCTTAATGTCTTCCTTCCAGCATGGTGCCATGAAAAACATTCAATTTGTGGTAAGAAGACCTAGTAGCTCTGCCATGATGGGCTGTTGACCAAGTCACTTAACTTCTCCATACCTTCATTTCCTGTTTATAAAATGAGGAAGTTGAGCTAGATGATCCCTGAGGTCCTTTCCAGCTCTAAATCCATGGCCCTGTGATGTGCCATGACTCTAAGCCACCACCAGAAGAATGCTGGTTTCTAAAAATGGGTTTTTGTTACAGGGAGAAGATTGGGGTCTTTGAAAGTACTGTGTTGTTTTACAAGGGCAATACTCTAGCAGTGTCTATTTTCCCAATTCAGTTCTTGACCCAACTTGTTGTCTGCCTTCAATGTCTGTCAGGGTGGGGGAAACGTGTGGCCTCAAGGCCACAGGTTTCCCCACCCCACTACTGAACCAGGTCAATGGATCATCCAACCAACTATATGTCATAACCTAGATAAGAAGCATTCTTTATCTACTTTTTTTTTCCAACATAGGATAAAAATTCAAACTTGTTAGCTTCATATCTAAGGTCTTCTACAATTGAGTGCTAGTCTACCTTCCAGATATTCATACTACCTCTCTTTATTGCACTACACATTCCAGGAAATTTAACTACTCTGATTTTGACCAATTACTTTTATACCTGCATGTATTGATGTAGGCCATCTTACATGCCATAATCCCCTCCTTCATCATCTCTTCTTCAAAAAGCTTTCTGTACATGTGAAAGGAAAAGAAGGAAAGATGGCTCAAGTCATCCACAAAGTAGAACATCACTGAATGGTTAAGACTTGGATGTATTTTTCCATAGGAACCAAATAATATCCACTTGACATAAAGCAATACTGACTATTTATAGAGTATCTTATGATTGCAAAGTATTTATGAAATGAAATATGATTTCATTTGAATCTCACAATAAACTTTTGAAATACATGTGTGTGTGCATGTGTATGTATGTATATTATACAAAATATATATGTAATTATTTGCATGTTGCTTCCCCCATTAGAATGTGAGTTCCTTGAGAACATGGACCATGCTTTTGCCTTTCTTGGTATCCTTTGGTAGGATCTAATTCTAGTGTGGGAACTTGGTCTACCAGTGTAGATCAGTAACTCATTGTAATCTTAGTGAGATAGGAATATCTTCACTGCCCATTAATAGGCCTATGTGATCTGCTTTGAGCTCAGGCCCAGCTGACTGCTGTGATGGAGTCTCAGTCACCTGGAGCCCTTGGTGGGAGGAGCTTACCCAACAGGTGGAGCAGGAAGAGAAAGTGAGGCAGAGCTGGGAGAGAGCAGCTAGCATGGGTGAGAGAGGGAGGAATTTTGCCTAGGGGAGCTTGTTTGTGGGAAGGCCTAACAGAGGGAAGGCTTGGGGATGTCAGCGCTCCCTGGATTGGTGATGTGTATAAACTTCTTTGTTACCATGGTAGATTTGGCTTTCTGATATCTGAATACATATTTTGGTTTTGTCTTTGAGGAAGAGAGTTATTTATATTTTGCAAATTTACCCTGGAAATACACACGCATATTCATAGCAGCTGCTATGGGTATCCCATTGGCAATATACTCATCTGTAATTTATAATCTTTCAGAGTGGTCTGAGGCATGTGATTTGCCCATACTCCCACAACTGGTATGTGCCAGAGATAGAACTTGAACTCATTTTATCCTGAACCCAGAAAGGCCCCTCTAACCACTACACTAGGCTGCCTCCCTCTACAAGCATCACTAACTCCATTTTAATGATAAATAAAACTGAGACTCAAAGAGATTCAGAAGCAATGCTAATATTACATAATCAATAAATTGTGAAGTCTGTATTCAAAATCCAGATCATCTAAGTCCAGTTCTCTTTCTACCATGTCACACTATTCCCCAAAAAGAAAATGATAATGTTGTTTGAAAAACAGCATAGCCTAAGCTTTCAAGGGTGAAATGTGTTTGAAATGAATTGATACCTTATCATCACAACACGTATGGTAAATTTCTCACTAAAATGCTCTGCTTCTCTAAAGGAGAGCCACATTAGTGATGAGAGTTGTATTGATCGCTAATTGCTATGTCCATATTTAAGATTGATTATCCAATGTCTTAGGGGATGCAGACACAATTCAAGGAACCATACTTCAGAATGGATCACATTAATCCTGTGTTAAGCAGTCCTGTGGGAAAGGAAGAAAGGATAAAGTATCACTCAGGAAGATATAAATCCTGGAACTATTTTAATAACCTTGTTATCCCTAATATCTGTGATGATAAACACATTATTTTACAGAGCATGGGATTTTCCTAAATTGGAAAATAATATTGAATTGGTAATTAATTTATGAAATTGTGAAATGTGGACAGGTATACCTGGCTCTTTGGGCACTCACCAGGAAAGACCACAATGGCAGAGAGAAATGGAGCTGCAATCAAATGTTAATAACTATAGAAGTAAACAGAGGTATAACTATATGGGGCCCAAAAAAGCACAGAAAGTATCAAGACAAGCAACAAAGGGGGTACAGAGGCAAATGGTATGAGAACACAGGATAGGATGATGAAGGAAGGGAGGCAGCATGTGAATAGGAAGGGGAGCGGGGAAAGACAGAGGCTATCACTCATGGAACCATAGATGAGAGTTGGGAGCACTGGGCTGCATGGTCCCTGTAGAGATGGGGTGGTGCTGGGAAGGTGGGGGCAGGAGTTTAAGGTCTTATTTTTATAGGGTTTTGTGGGGGAAGAGACTAACTCTTATCCACGCTACCTTGAGGTTAGCTCATTAACATATTCAAATATTTCAAAGTTGTTGGTAAAACTCAAAAGTTAATATATTCACATCATCTCAATATTATCATGGTATTCTACTGGTCTGGAACTTGATATTTACATAGTAAAGGAACAAAAACCTTGACAGCAGTGCCTCTGTGGCTTCTGCTGATTCAGCCTATAAGACTAGGATGTGAATTTTGATTGATATATGATATAATTTGTAATTTATGTTCCTTTGGTCTTTAGGAATGTGACTTCCAAGTTCCCCTTTGCAATCTTATTTCCTGCTATTGCCCCTTTATACTAGCTACTTATAAACTTGCTATACTGACTGGTGGGGTGGTCAGAGGGACTGGAAAAAGATTCAGTCTTAACATAATCATTATGAGTGATTGTATTGCCCTTTATGAGAGGTCAGAGAAGGTAGTTAGCACTAGGCAGATTTTTTTTTCTTTCTTTTTCTCCTTATTTGAACTTTTATTTTTTCAATGAACAAGGATTTATCTTCTCTCCCTCCCACTTTTCCTAAAAACATTTCTTAAAAGAAATGAAATAAATGTTCATAGTCAAGCAGAACAAACTACTACACTGACCATGTCCAAAACCTATGTCGCATTCTGCATCTTGAGTCCATCAACTCTCTGTCAGGAGGTGGGTAGCCTGCTTCATCATCAGTATTCTGGAATCATGGTAGATCCCTGCATTGATCAGAGTTCTTAAATCTTTCAAAATTATTTGTCTTTTCAGTGTCATTATTCTATAAACCATTCTCTTGGTTCTGCTCACTTCAATATTCATGAGTTCATAAAAGTATCCTCTGACCAAATATTTACCTATTGGTGAATGGCTTACTTTGATAAACTTGACTCAATTTTTTAAATATCTGAGAAATAAGACCTTTATTGGAGATAATTGCTACAAAAATGTTTTTTTTCTAAATTAACTCTCCCTTGTAATTTTAACTACATCAGTTTTCTTTGTGCAAAACTTTTCCATTTTTATGCAATTAAAATTGTCCATTTTCTCCAGGTTTTTCTTAAAGTCTTTTGGTTTCCAGACTTTGTTATGCTCATTCTATGAGGACAACTCTCACTCTTAAACCCAGCAGAAATGAAACGCTGTCCAGTGTGCAAACCAACTCTTTCCCAAAATACTGTATCCAACCAATCAGCTGCATTGTTTAACTCTGAAAGTCAGGCTCATACTCAAGGCTCTCAGATAATGAAGTGGAGACCCCAGGTGGAGATTTTCTCTATTAATAACCCAGGAGCAGGTTTGAAGCAAAGAAATGAAACACACATTGGCCAGATGTTTGGAGAGTAAGATGGGGAGTTGAGTTCACAGAATTGTTCTGCCTCCTTGTTTTCCTCTGAGGTTTTTTCCTGTAGGGTGTCAGATACATTCATTCGCAGGCAGCCCCACTCTGGTTCTGTCTGAGCCCTGACGGGATCTGCACATCACATCAGTGAAAGATGGCTAACAGCCTTCCTCTTCCTGTGCAGCTGCTATTTGCAGAGGGAGGATGGGAGAGTTGATTTATTTCCCCTGACTCTTTTTTTCCCCCTTTAAGTCAATGGACACAAGCGTCCATTTGTTGCGTTTATCTTGAAACAATGAATAAACCCCAATGATTCAATTAGAACTTGCCAGGCAAACATCCTTGACTTGCAGGTGGAAATCTAAAGACAGTACTTTGGAACGTTAATAACATTTTCTCACTAGGAGAAAGATCAGCGATCTTTGTTGGATCTCATAGAGAAAACTGCCAGTTTTATTTTTCATTGCATGGATTTTTCCCCCTGAAAGTGGTTGGGGAGGGGCTGGGTGGAGAGAAATAGCTTTCACTAAGCTAAGCACCTCCTGTAATCTTGGGGTACTGCATTTTTCACATGGCATTAGGAAATCTCCAGTTGTTTTGATCTATATCTGGCCACTCGACCCAGATGGCTCCGGAGGAGAAAGTGAGGCTG
The DNA here is from genome assembly GCA_028646515.1 of Pseudochirops corinnae. Classification (NCBI taxonomy): domain Eukaryota; kingdom Metazoa; phylum Chordata; class Mammalia; order Diprotodontia; family Pseudocheiridae; genus Pseudochirops; species Pseudochirops corinnae. The sequence continues at coordinate 102,886,417 of CM053592.1, read as the reverse complement.
GTGACTTTGCACAGCCCTCCCTCACTTAAATCCAATTCACTTGCGTGTCCTGGAATCACCTCCCTGAAGTCACGGTCCTCTTCAAGACCAAAAGACAAACAACAACAGTGTTGATGGGAGGGGTGGGGGAAGATACAAGATGGAAATGCTCTTCCTCTCATTCTTGCCAAAGTTACATTTCCTTAACTCTTCCTTCCCAGACCCATCCGAAAGTGTTAGGATTTGAGGTCCACCCAAGGACATACTGGCCAATTGGAGCTCAGCTAAACTACATAGTACCCAGCGGTTTTCATTCAAAGTGACAGCAAGGGAGGAAAGACCTTCATTCAGTTCAAAGACTCGTCTTAGGGACAGCAGGAGAGTTGCCTAATCAGGTTGTACTTTAGCCCCAGCTTATCTTAGCCTGAGAAAATGGGCATCATAATTAATACAGGAAAAGGAAATAAGCAGGTTCCATATATAGCTCCTAGTTCTGAGAATCCCTGCCTCCTAGAGCTGGAAAGGATATCTCTGCCTCCATTACTGCTTTCAACATCTCAGGTCCTCAAGACTGATAAATAAGAATATCGGGGCAGGGGATGAGGCTATAGAGGAGGGTGGAAAGGGAAAGATTCTGCTGGAGCAAATTTGGGAATAGTTCACAAATAAACAGAAAACCTCTTTGTGAGCAGCTTTGTTATTCAGACTCTAAGAAGAACTGTGATAATGAAACTGCCTTTTAAACCTAGTGTAGGTACCTTTCTGGGCTAGAAAATGAGGGGACTGGGTCCATGATCCTAGGGAAAGACTGGCCTCTGGGAGATGGAGGCAAGGATCCTCCAGCTCATGATCCTACCGATCCTCCTAAGTGTTTGTTCACTTTCCTGCTGTACGAAGGCGAAACTGAAAGGCAGAGGGGGGTAGTAGATACAGAGCTGGCCTCAGAGTGATATAGGAGCTCTTCTTGACTCTGCCGCATATTAGCTAAGTGACTTCAGGCAAAGCACTTAGCCTCTTCGTACACCAGCAAACTCTCATGTTAATGAGAAGGTGCCCACCTGCACTGGAGTAAATTTCTCCGTGGGAACTCCCTATTCCATTGAAATTACAGATTTGGTTTAAAAAATTATCTAAAGAGATTTATATATGGTGGTTATATTATATTGTATCAGATCATATTATATCATATAATCATATTTTTGTAGTCTATTCTATTCTGTTATGTTAGACTATGCCATATCATTCATGTTATGTTATATTTTGTCATTTGTTGTTATTGTTCAGTCATGTCCAATTCTTCATGACTCCATTGGGGGAAGTTCTTGTGAAATATACTGGAATAGCTTGTCACTTCCTTCTCCAGCTTGTTTTACAGATGAGGAAACTGAGGCAAACAGGGTTAAGTGATCTGCCCAGGGTCACATAGCTAAGTGTCTGAGGTTGGATTTGAACTCAGGAAGGTGAGTCTTCCTGATTCCAAGCCCAATGCTCTATCCACTGTGCTGGGGGCCATTATCAGTCATCCTGACATAATGTCTTACCATTGGATTCCAATGACTCTGGAGGAGAGAGTGAGGCTGATGATTTGGCACAGCTCCGCCTCACTTTAATTCACTTGCAAGTGGAGACATCACCCTCTGGATGTCATTGGTCCTCTTCTAGAACAAAGGACCAACAACATCCCAGAAGTTATATCATACTCCATATCATATCATATCATATTATCATATTGAGCATAATCGAATTTGACTTTGAATGGTGTGGGATGAGAGAACATTCTGAACCTCAAGTCCTGTTGGCCCAAAATAGAGAGACAAAAATTTTAGGAACCGGAATCGTGTCTCCTCATTCCAGAACATTCTCTACAAATTGTTGGGATCTTGGTATTGGTGTGTGTATTTAACATAACCCTGATATCAGTGTATTTCTTTGACATTTGATTCTTTCTCCTAAAAGCATAAGGCAAAGGGATAAATTTGGGTTAATTGCTGGTTGGGTTCTGGTTCACTGAAGTCCCACAGCAATGACTCAGAGCTTCTCGTCAACATTTCAAACCACAGCCTAGAAAATCAGAACTCTGTAGGATTCTTTGATTCTTCAGAAGAGGACCGTCAAGTAGCACAGCTCCCCTGAGAACTCTCCTCTCCCTCTCATGTCCCTGACTATAGTCAATCCCCAGCATCAAACTGCTCCCAGGCAAGTCTGCAGCTGGTAGTTGAGATCACAAAGAACACCTCTAGGCTCTTAGGTCCCAGTTTCTTTCATCCTGTCTGATGGTAGCTGGGAAGAAAAAAATGAATAGAGCTAGGAAATCTACAACAGCCTCATCACTCCTGGCATTATGAACCAAGCCTTGGTTCCACCTTTTACTAAGGGGATTTGTTCCGTGAAGTTTGTATTCAAAAGGCCACACTTGAGGACCTAGAGGTCCACATGTGACGTTGAGGCTACAGGTTCCCTGCCCTGAACCAAAGTATTGGCAAGCTGTTCACAGGGGGACGTTAAAGAAAAGAGGAAGGATTTGGCTGGGGGGGGGGGGGGAAGAAAGAGAGCAGAGGAGAAGGTAGGAGAGGAGAAAAGAGAAAGACCCTTGCCTACGTCCTTAGAAACTGCTTTGTGGGGGTGTGGGGATGCATTTAGTCAAATTTTGAACCAACCTTTTAAACTCTCTGGGCCTCAGTTTCCCCAATTGTAGAGTATGAGATAAGGAATAAGTTACATTACATGACGTCCCAGTTCCCTTTCAACTCTGAAGTCCTACAAATCTACACACACATACACATACACAACCAACAACCTAGTTATTTGGAAAATAATCATCAATTAGTTATGGAATACTTGTTTCACAAGCTTAATTTTTTCTAGAACATATCTCAGATAATGAGTTTAAATCTAGGAGACTCATCAGATGTATCTAGCCCATTTACCTCATTTTTCACAGGTGGAAACCAAGGTTAATAGAGATTAAGTGATTTGTTGAGTCACATAGGAGGCCCAGTGGATAGAGTACTAGACCTAAAGTCAAGAAGTTCTGAGTTCAGATTCAGCCTCAGATGCTTACTAGCTTTGTTACTTTGGGCAAGTCACTTAACTCCTATCAGCTTTAGTTTCCTCAACTGTAAAATGGGGATAATCATAGTACCTACCTTACAGATTATTCTGAAGATCAAATGAAATAATATTTTCAAAGTGTTTAGCATAATACCTGGCATTTTGGTGTTCAGTCCATTACGCCATTTGGAGTTTTCTTGGCAAAGACACTGAAGTGGTTTGCATTTCCTTCTCCAAATCATTTTTACAGATGAGGAAAGTGAGGCAAATAGGTGCAATGACTTGCACAGAGTCACATAGCTAGTAAGTGTCTGAGGTCAGATTTGAACTCAGGAACTTCCAGACTCCAGGTGTGGCATGCTATCTGCTGAGTCACCTAGGCTCGCCCCCAAATTTGTGTTGGTCTGGCACTTAATAAATGCTTATTCCTTCTCTCACCCCCCTCTCCCCAAATAGCAGAGTCAGGGATTTAAACCTAGTGTTTCTTTTTTTCCCCTCTTTTTTGTATTTTAGGGTTAAGTGACTTGCCCAAGGTCACACAGCTAATAAGTATTACATGTCTGAGGTTGGATTTGAACTCAGGTCCTCCTGATTTTGGTGTTCTATTCACTGCACCACCTAGCTGCGCCTGAACCCAGTGTTTCTAATTCTAAAGTCACCATTCTTTCTGTTCTCTCCACACTACCTCAGGCAGGGCTATGGAGCACAAAAATTGGAGCCATGGTTAAGATTTCTGTGGCTCCCACTTTACTATCCTAATGCTGATGATGGAAGCTGGCATCTCTAGTACAAACTGAATCATAAAATATTGCCATTTGGGGGGAAAACTGTCTTATTGTCATGGCAGTAACTTGCCTAGAATTTCCCTAGCTCTGCGTTTCTCCAACAAGATCTTTTCCTCCACCCTAACCCACCCCTCAGCCCAAGAGAAGAGGAAAAGCATCTCTGGCACTTTCTCCTCCCCTCCCTCGCCATCCCGCCCCACCTCCTAGCCCCCACCTCTTTTGGGTTTTCCTGTTTTCTTGCTTGGAGTCAGTTACACGCTTCCTTTGAGGTTTATTTACAGTGTGACCTGTGAATCTTTGAAATATTCTCTCTCATAACTTCTCACTCCCGAGATATTGTTAGCCCTCTTTGGGCAAATCCACACGGGCTATATTAACTATTCATGGAGGCTAGGAACCTGCAGGTATTGCTTGCAAATGTAGTCTGGGTGTAGGAATATGGCACAGGCAGCAACATCAGGGGACAGTTCTTGGCTAGTTTGCTCTGGACACTGTCCAGGAAATAAACACTGCAAAAAAAATTACTGCAGTTATTGCAACCCCCCGTCAAAGTACACCATCCTTCCTCTACTGGGCTTGTTTGTCCGTCTAGTGGCTGCCTAGTCTACCTTCTCTCAGCCCTGAATGAAGCCAGGAAGAACTCGAGTGAAGGCTCTGAACCAATTTAAAGATTCAACATTCTGAGACTGTGTTTATTCAGAAACAATTATTGGTGTTTAATTCAATGTAGTGAAAGAAATTTGTCCTTGCTAAATACAACTCAACTATTAGTGCATTAATTCCTATGGCTCAGCAGCTGACTTTGCTTCAAAGGCCCATTTCAATGTGTTTGCTGAAAGGAACAGGCCTCCATAGCTGCTTTTCTGAACTCTCTGCTCACCCCACCCCAGATGAATGCTTTTGCTCAGAGAGATTGCCTTTCCTTCCCCAGAGACATCATAGCCTTCTGGCATTAGTATGAGGGTCTTCTAAACATCCCCATTCTAGAGATGGACAAACTTATGCATGATTAGAGTGTGTCACACAATTTAGCAATCACAGCCAATAGAATCCAAGTTTCCTTATGACTAAGTCAAGATAGAGTGGTGGAAGGCATAAGGACCTTGTCTTAGAGTCAAAAAAAAAAAACTCGGGCTCACGTCTTGTCTGTAACGACTACTAGCTGCTGTGTTCATGGGCAAGCAGTACCTTCAGGTGACCCAAGACAAGGATTCTTAGACAGGAGGCCACAGACTTGTTTAATCAATACTTTGATGACTGTATTTCAACATTATTCCTTACCCATGATATTTTATTATATGCATTTAATAGCATTATTTTGAGAAGGGTTCCATTCATAGACTTCATATTGCCATTGGGGTCTATGACACAAAAAAAGAGTCTGAACTCCTGTTCCAAATTGCAGATCGGGTGTAGATATAACTTGGCAGAGATTTCCTCATCAAGAGATGAAATGAAATCATGGATCTGGTCTAAATTTTTTTTAATCCAATACTCTAGCAATATATTAGACCAAACTTAGAGGATGGTTAAATAATAGGGCAATGTACTGAGAAAATTTGGGGAAATTCTTCCTGTGTGTGGGTCACCAGAATTAGGATCTAAACATTTGTCTGAGTTGGCAAACTACTTCTCTTTCTGGAGATAGGAGAATGGTCTAGTGCCAGGCATACAGTTGACACTCATCAAGTGCTTTTTGATTAAAATGACTTGATATTCAGGTCCCTTTCAACTTTATGATTCTATATAAACATATGATTTGATCTGAGGATGAATAATCCATTATCTGGGTATGTATATCCATGTGCAATTAATTAGTTTCTAGGATTTTATAGTGCAAAGCTGCATGACCTTCCCAGAGCAGTCTGGGCAAATTCCCACAGAGCCGACCAAGGCATTGGGCTGACTTTTCAGTGACCACAGACCACCACTGTTCCTTTGACAGATACTAGAAATTAAAATAGTAACGCAATGCCCCTTGGTTCTTGGGGACAGGCCCTGATGGCCTTGATATAATGTATGGATGAAAGTGTCCTCCATGGGAGCCTAGAAGACAATATCATAGAATATCAGCACTGGAGGGGATCTTGGAAGCCCAATACCCTTGACTTGGTTCCCCTTACCTGGCAGAGGAGTGGATGTCTTCATTATTGAAATAATACAGCCTTCAGCCTGTCTCCAGGGTGGGGTGGCCAGAGGAACACTGATAACCCTTGCTCCTCTTTTTCAGAAGCCTAGAAATACCTCCTCTGTTCCCAGCCTTGCAGTTAATTAGCAAAAATAGTTAAACCTGTTACAATAGAAAGATAGCTGTTGGCAATTTGCTCTCTTTCCACCTTCTTGTTCCCATCCAATCACAGCCAAGTTGAGTCTTTCCTTCACTGCCATGATCCCTCCCGGCTCTCCCCCAGCCATCCCTGGAAGGGCCTCAGGTAGTAAATGATTAACAGCTACCTGGGGAGTTACAGGGAATCAGGAGGAAGTACTCTCAAAAAAACTTTTAAGTTTAATCTGAATGAACATTTTTCACTATTACTTTCTTAAGTCTAGAGAGTCAACAGAACAATAAATCAAGCTCTGATTTCTAGCATTTGCTGATTTTCAAGGCTTGAATGTCCATGCTGAAAATTTAACAATCAGCTGTCAGATGTGCACTCCAGCACATCCTTGTCTCAGGTCACAACCACTGGCACCCTCCTAATGAATTGAGGGTGCTCCCCACCCCCATCCCTCATCACTTTGCTTACCCTGGGTGCAAAATTGTTAGTTTCTGTTCCATGCCTAGCCTTTCCCCAAGCTCTCGGATCCTAGGAAAAGTCTTTGCAGGACCTCTGACGAAAAATGTCACCTCATTCTATCATACCTCACTTGGCCTGAGGGTGCCGGGCACATGGTCTCCTTGTGCTAGGGAGGGAGAGCCCCCACACTGCTGCCCACGTCCACTTTTCCCACCAGAAAGTCTCATGGCTGTGAATAGTCAGATGGATGAGTCACATTAAAGGGGCTGAGGTTTTAGCCTAGGCCCCATTTGAGAATCACAGCCCATCATGGGGGGGACCACGTGACTGTTGAGCCAGCGGCTGTCTCTGCTGCTTAGGGGAAGTGTAGGGCCAATGGACCAGGTCTGGTGGAGAAATCTGCTCAGGGCAAGTTAACCTCAAAGCGTCCTGGTTTATTTTCATCGAATCAAAGCAGCTTGGCATTTCAGCAAGAGGACTGTTTTATAATATGACTAAATGTGGCTACATAGCATCATCCTGGGCTGGCTCTGGTTCTTAGCCCTCATGTATTTTATTATCATTATAATTTTTAAAATTAAGTTAAAAAAAAGAGATCAAACATCACAAACTTTCTCCCATGTAGTTCTTTCTTATCTGAACTAGAGATAGAAGAGTGAAACATTTTGCCATCTTCTTTGTGGGTTCTCAGAAAATTCTCTCTGTTGTGTTCTGAAACCTCTAAGAAAGGATAAAATCCTTTCTTGGGATTTGACTGCTTTGTCCTTCAGACCTGCTCTCTTTCTAGCCCCTGGCCCAGGGTATAGAGCAGAGCCAGGACTGCTTTCCCATGGAGCTCTGATTCTTTCTTCACCTGAAAGGACCAGTTGCTGTGATGAGAAAGAACCCCGATTTATTCCCTCTCCCTTTCCTCTCTCTGGTCAAGACCCCAGAAAAGGCAAGGGACAAAAAGAAAAACCTTCAGAGAAGGTAAGAGAAGCTGCTCCCAAAAAGGTATCTGTGATTTGAAGGGCTCTCAGTCTTAGAAGCTCTTTCTTACTTTAAGCCTTTCACAATGACTGACTCAGCAGTCAATCAATCAGTCCATCAAGCAACAAGCTTTTATTGAGCGAATGAATGAATGAAGAATTTATTAAGTGCTTACTATGTACAAAGCACTGTGCTAATTATTGGGGCTCCAAATAGGAAAGTAAGGGTTCCATTTCAACAGAGAAGAAAACATACGTGGAAGGTTTTTGCTTTAAGACAGCTGGAAAGATTCCATGGTCCTTAGGGTGTAGAAGCAGAGAAGATGCCAATGCTTCTTGAATATGATTTCCACTATTTTAAAAATTCCTTTTTGATGTTGAACCATTTTTTCAGTGGTCAAGCTTTTGGTGACAAAAACTTCACTCTCTAAGTCTTCGATAGATGTAGATATAGTACCCATTGGAGCATTGCCGGGCTGCTTCTCCACAGGGTTGTCTCCCAGGTTAATGGCTGTAGATGCTGGGCAGGAAGAATTGCTGTGCCAAAAGCTCTGGGGTTGAGGGTCCCATGATGTCTCCATTAACACCCAAGGGAAAATGGGTGGTGGTTTGAACGCATGCTATTTCTTGGGTCTCCCTTATGCTGCTTCAGGAAGATTGGCTTGCCTGCCTGGTAAATGGCAGTTGGTTGGCACTCAGTGGGAATGGTTATTCTCTCCTCCACAAGAGTTACTTTGTGATGACTGTGAGGCCTGGGTTAGGAGCAGGATCAGTAGTCTGGGGTGCTGCCACTCCCAGGGCTCTTGTGCTCATCTGCCTGGTAGGGGCAGGTGGTCATTAGTTGTTTTTAGTGATGAAATGGAAGGCTGGCTCCTTCTCTGCAATGATTTTCTCCCTTCAGTGATGACCACAGAGGTTAGTCTAGAGGCAGATCCAGTGGCCTAGACGCTGCTATTCTCAAGGCTTTTGGGTTGAGAGTCCCGCAAAGTCTCCATCAGGGTCTAAAGAGTAGATGACAGTCAAGATGGTGGTGATTTGATGGGCTTGACACACATGGCGCCTCTCACCTTCCCCTCAGGGTGCGCTCCTGCTTCAGCTACAAGTACTTGCCCATTATGAAGCCCTTACTGTGTGCCAAGCCCTGTGCTAAACCCTGGGGATACAAGAAAGGCAAAAACAAGGTCCCTATCCTAGGACCAGTTCATTCCATTGGAATTTGGTTTTTAAGAAGTCCTTGTGAAAGCAGCAGAACTCCTGGGAAGGATAATGCTGTAAAGCCTTTATCACCTAATGTAGTAATGTACAGGAGTTGTTGGCTTCACCTCAGAAATGAGACACAGGAGCTAGACCTTGGCAGAGATGAGGAAGATGGAAGGGCTCAAAAGAGAGGCCAGGGGTCTTCCAAGCCCATCTCAGCCCCTGTTCAACATTCCTTCCTTTTACATAGACAGTTTGTGCAGAGATTGGGAGATAAAGACAGGGCAGGAATAGGAACTTGACATGGGATTGTTTCGATATAGGGACCTCCCGGGTGAGGGAAATCTGTGCAATAATACAAGTTGACATCTCTACAACTTACATATAGTCTAGAGTTGTGCTTCCACCATCTTCTTCATTCTTATCTTTTTCATTCCCTGAGATGGATATGCAGATGCTTTTAGAAGAACCATGAAGATTCCTGCCCAAGGGCAGCTAGATGGTGAAGTGGGTAGAGCACTGGCCCTGAAGTCAGAAGGGCCAGAGTTCAAATATGACCTCAGATACGTATTAGCTGTGTGACCCTGGGCAAGTCACTTACCCCCAATTGCCTTCCTCCTCCCCCAAAAAGATTCCTGCCCAAGGTCACTTCAGATTTCTAAGAGTTAGCTACTCCTAGGGGTACTAGAAAACCAGCTTTGTAAAATTCACCACTTGACCCATGGATTTGAGAAGTATGAAGTTCATCTTTCATACTAATAGGAGAACTATTAAATTCAATGTACAGAATGAGAAATAGGTGTTCAAGAGAAATTGAGAAATCTGGTGATCCGAGAGCATTACATTGCTCAATGGAGATGATTGTGTTTGATGTGACACCAAGATTCAGTTACGAGACTGTGCGTAGCCAGCGTAGAGATCCAGTGAGATGATTACATGAAAATGTGCCTAAAATGTTATGACATAACAATGAGGACCTTAAGAACAGGAAAGCTTGTGGTGGCAAGAAACTGGAAATTAAGGGGATGCCCATCAATTGGGGAATGGCTGAACAAGCTATGGTATATGAATGTAATGGAATACCATTGTGCTGTAAGAAATGGGGAGGACACAGTCTTCATATTCACCTGGAAAGACCTATACAAACTGATGCTAAGTGAGAAGAACAGAACCAGGAAAAATTTGTACACAATCACAGACACATTGTATGTGTGACAACCAACCTTTATAAACTGGATTCTTCTCAGCAATGCACAGGTATAAGACAACTCTACAAGTCTCAGGATGGAAGGAGATATCTATATTAAGAGAAAGATCTAGAAAGACCAGAGTTTAAATGGAGACTGAAGCTATCTACATGCTATCATTCTTTTTCATGTTTGGTTTTCTTTCTTTTTTCCCATTGTTCACTCCATTGGTTATAACCCTTCTATATAACCAGACTATTGTACAATGTGAAAGTATTTGCAGATCCTATACATGATTGCATGCCACCATGGTGGGGAGGGGGGAGGAAGGGAGGGGAGAAAATTTGAAACTCAAGGGATTGTGGAACTGAATCTTATAAACTAAAAGTAAATAAACAAGTCGATGAAAATTAAAAAAAAAAAAAAAAGAACAGGAAAGCTAAGGTGACTGTCTTTGATGGGGAGGAAAATCTTCTCTAATGACATTTCAACCAAAAGTGATTAGAACTTCTAGATGCCCTTCTTTCACTGCCTAGAGAACCTAATGGGAACTCCAATTCAGAAATAGTTGCCATGCAAAGGCTGTCATGGACCCAGCCCAAGAAGTGCAGCATGAGTTGGATCTATAGATTTCTTAGACAATTGAGATTCAGGATGAAAGTATTCTCAAGGAAGGGGAAGCCCATCCTTTGGGATCAGGTATTATAGAAACCTGTACTGTGATGGCAGGGTGGCCATTTATCATGTGGCTGAACAGATCCTGTGCTTAGTCTTTGGGACACTGAAGGGGATGAATACGGATGTTAAAAAATCATACAATCTAGACCATAGCTGTTTTGGAGTCTGTCTCAGTTTCCTTATCTGTGAAATGGGGATAATAATAGCACCTACTTCCCAGTGTTGCTGTGAAGATAAAATGAGAATTATCATTCTCGTTATTATTTTCAGAGTTCTTTGCACAATTTTTGCCCCCTTAGAATGTGAGTTCCTTGAAGGCAGAAACTGATTTTTGCCTTTCTTTTGCTTAGCGAAGTGCCTAGCACATTGCAGATCCTTAATAAATGCTCGTTGACTTACTGCTACCTTGTTAGTTATTCAAAAGCAGAATTAGGCTGCCTTGGAAAGTCGGGGTTTTCCATATCTAGAGGTCTTCAAGGAAAGCCTGGGGATGACCATAGTTTGGATATGTTGGAGAGAGGATTCCTGTTCAGGTAAAGGTTGAACTGGATGACCTCTGAGATTCTGTCAGTCCCATTTTGTTTGTATCCTAATAAAGTTGTATTTCAAATAGCTAAAGAGTGGGAATCTTGGAATCCAATCCATAGAACGTTGTCTTAAAAAGTTTCTTCTAGTCTGACCTCAGGTCACCTCACTCCTCTGGGACTCATCTGAAAAGATGAGGTTAAAGTCATTGTTCAAGTCTGTATAAACATGTCTTGAGACATCTGTAAGAAAGGGCAGGACTAGCTTGGGCATTACCATCCCATAGCTGATTTCCTGCAATGGTTGTGGCCATCTTGAATATCCTCTTTATGAGACCCTTGTTATTAGAGTGCCCCAAAGGCAGGGATATTTCATTCTTTTCTTGTTTATAACCTTTCACAAAGATAATTTAAGACCCTATGGGGATGAGGAGGGAGGAAGAAAAGGACATGATTTTAGGAACTTTAAGAGTTGGCCATCGCTCTTCCATATTATCACCCAATAGAAAAAGAAAGGAAGGATGGGAACCCTGTGAACCATTACAGCTGGAAAATAGATTCCTGTGTTTGAAAGAATGAAGATCTTCTTTATACGAGGGCATGAAGTCCTACGAAACAATAGGAATACTTACCCAGCTAAATAAACCATTTTGTTTACTTTCATTAAGTTTGGTTTGATATCTGAACAGATGTTCCTATCTGCAGTCCTAGAAGATGTTTATTGACATGGCCTTTGTGAAAAAGAAATGGCACCCTCTAGCGAGCAAAATAAAATGCTGCAATAACCTCAGAGTTTAAAAATAATATTGGGAAACAGAACCACAGACCTAGAGCTGGAAAGAACTTCGGAGACGAGATGGTCCAATTCTTTCATTTTACATATGAGAAAAACAAGGCCCAGGATGATTGACGGACTTGCCCAAAGTCATAGGGTGGGATTTGAATCCAGCTCCTCTGATTCCAGAGCCACAGGTTTATACATCTAAACCTGAAAGGGACTCTTTGTTGTTCAGTGATTTTGATTGTAATCAATTCTTGATCGTGTCCAACTCTTTATGATGCTATTTGGGGTTTTCATGACAACAATACAGGAATAGTTTCCCATTTCCTTCTCCAGCTCATTTTAGAGATGAGGAAACTGAGGCAAACAGGATGAAGTGACTTGCCCAGAGTCACAGAGTTAGTAAGTGTCTGAGGCCACATTTGAACTCAGGAAGATGAGTCTTCCTGACTCCTGGTCTGGCCCTCTATCCACTACAGCGCCACCTAGAAGCCATCTAATTTAGTCCCCTCATTTTATGGCTGAGAAAATTGAGGCTAAGGACAGTTAAGGGGCTTGCCCAAAGTTGCACAGATAATAAATGTCAGAGGAAGGATTTGAATCTAGATTCT
>CM053592.1:102811709-102873418 GCA_028646515.1 Pseudochirops corinnae | reverse complement strand
AGAATCTAGATTCAAATCCTTCCTCTGACATTTATTATCTGTGCAACTTTGGGCAAGCCCCTTAACTGTCCTTAGCCTCAATTTTCTCAGCCATAAAATGAGGGGACTAAATTAGATGGCTTCTAGGTGGCGCTGTAGTGGATAGAGGGCCAGATCAGGAGTCAGGAAGACTCATCTTCCTGAGTTCAAATGTGGCCTCAGATACTTACTAACTATGTGACTCTGGGCAAGTCACTTCACCCTGTTTGCCTCAGTTTCCTCATCTCTAAAATGAGCTGGAGGAGCAGGAAGGTGGAGCTGGAGGCCACCACCTCTGAGAGGGCAGATCTCTGCTCCCTTCAATATTGCTTGTCTAGGGAATATCATCTGGGGGGCTACATCTTACTTCTGATCGCTTTGTCAGTTTGGAAGAAGCTCTATATGCAATAAACTCCAGTAGTGGCCCATTCTCTCCAGGACCCTACACAGACACCTTTGGTTGTATTTTAAAGCTCTTCACAGGCCAGGTTTAACCTCTCCTGCACACATTCCAAGGTTCAGCCAACCTGGCTTCCTTACTGCTCCTCACATAGCTCTTTCTGTCTCCCAGGCATTTCCTCCCCTGGAACCTCCATTCAGCTACTGTTGCATCCCCCCAAAATGACCTCCCATTTACTTCACATCTACCTTGAAAATCTCTATCTGTGTGCTTGTCATTCCCCTGACAGAATGGAAGTTCATTAGGTGTAGAGACTTTTTTTTACTTGTCTACCTAGCATCCAGAACATGCCAATCACAGGGCACCATTTAACCAGCACTTATTGACTGGTTGATGACATTAAGATTTGGAAAGTACAAATGAGGATTTACACCCATTAGGCATTCTTAGGTTATAGAATAATAGAATTCTGAGTCTCAGTCTGAAAGGGATCTCAGAGGTCATCTAGTTCAACCCATTCTGAAGGAGGAATCCCCATTAATGTTACAGAAAAAAAAAAATGACCATCTGACCTCTATTGGAAGACAACATTCTCTACCCAGACTACATTTGTTGTTGTTGTTATTTCAGTTTGTGTCTGACTCTTCATAATCCCATTTGGGGTTTTCTTGGCAAAGATACTGGAATGGTTTGCCATTTCCTTCTCCAGCTCATTTCACAGATATGGAAATGGAGGCAAATAGGGCTAAGTGACTTGCCCAGGGTCACATAGTCACATATGAGGATGGATTTGAACTCAGGTCCTTCTGACTCCAGGGCCAGCAGTCTATCCACTGTACCATCTAGCTGCCCTGTCTACATTTACCTGGTAGTAAGTATTTTAAAAAAATTTTCCCCTTCTGCTGAACAGGAACTCTGCAACTTTCATTCATGGGTCCTAATTCTGCCCCTCCAGGATCAAGAAAGACAAGTCTAATCTCGCTTCCATATGACAACCATTCATGTACTTTAAGGCAGCAATTGCATCTCTTCCCATCCCCTCATCCCCTCAAGTCTTTTCTTCTTCTAGCTAAACATCCCAACCTTCTTTACCCCATCTTCTTTCCGCACAGTGGTGAGTCCTTTCCCCCTGCCATGGCTTTCCTTTGGGTGTTCTACAGCCTGGCAGAGTTCTTTCTAAAATCTATGCAGTAATGGGAGAGTTGAGAGCCCCATACATGTAGTGAAGCTCCATGTATGGCAAGGGACTTGCCATTTCATGCGGCTCAAGGCAGGCACAGTAGAACTCACTAGCCTTTTCTCCCCCCACCCTTCTCCAAGGGAGACTTGCCAGGAGGAGGAGCAGGAAGGTGGAGCTGGAGGCCACCACCTCTGAGAGGGCAGATCTCTGCTCCCTTCAATATTGCTTGTCTAGGGAATATCATCTGAGGGGCTACATCTTACTTCTGATCGCTTTGTCGGTTTGGAAGAAGCTCTATATGCAAGGCTTTCCCACCCAAGGACACCCATGAATGGGAGGAGACAAAGATCCGAGGATCCCAATGAGAAGCTACCAGGAAGGGAAGGAGGGAGGGAGGGAGGTGGAGACCAGCAGCAGTAAAAACTTACTCCAATACAGCATCCGGGAACTTCCTAGTTTAATGAGTTGTCCTAGCTAACTAGGTGCTACATTCTCTTGCTTCTAAACTGTTAAAGATTTCAGCACCCTTTACATTTGGGGTCCTAAAGCAAAGCACTGATCTCTTGTCCTAGTTGTTAGCCCATGAGTCAGGATGCCTTTTGGTGAGCTGCAAAGGATGGAAATGAACCTAAGAGGCCACACTTGGGAATGTGGTAGCCTCTGACCCAGCTTTGGACTTGCATAGTGTACAGAGATCACACATTCATCTTTTCAGCTATATCTTTGGCTCTGGACCTGGAGTTAGAAAGATCTCAATTCAATTCTAGCCTTAGATACTTAGTAGCTGTGTGACCTGAGCGAGACATTTATTTAACCTCTGTTTGACTCAGTTTCCTCATCTGTAAAATGGAGATAGTAATAGCACCTACCTCCCAGCATGGTTATGAGGATTAAATAAGAAAATAATTGTAAAGCTCTTAGTGCTATGTAATATTTGCTCTATTATGGTGATTGTAATTAATGATAAAAAGGTGAATTTATTTCACAGCATATTGGTAGAGTTCAGGATGATTGTTAATTCATTCCCATGAAGGGGAGAGAGTGTACTGTCATGGAAAGCTCACTGTATTTGGAATAGGACAATTTGGGCTGGAATCCTTGCTATATTATATACCAAATGGACGGCTTAGTCTCTTGGGGTCTCAGCCTCCCTCTCTGTAAAATGCAGGGGTGGCTTTATATTGTGTCCAAGATCTCTTCTTACTCTGAATCCTAAGACTTTTTCTTCCAATCCATCAGCTTTTCCTTATTTCTCTCACTATTCTATTCTTAGACTGCTTCTAGTCCCTCTTTCAAATTATAAGGTGTTCATTTTTTTTGGAAAGTCTGCGCCAGAGTAGGAGAGGAACAAATTGATACTGGCCTTCTACCAGATGAGAAAAGGAATCTAATTTTCAGTTTCCTGAAAGTTAGAGACAATATAAATCTCAGAGAAAATTCTTTTAACCTTGAATTTAAAGTTTTGCCCCAAACCAAGGATTAAATGATATCTTTCCAGTACCTCACATTCAATTAAAAAAAAAAAAGCTACTTCAAGATACAAGTGTTTGTATGTGCATGAGTGTTTCTTTTTTCTTCCCCTTGAAACTATATAAATAATTGCCTGAAGATTATACACTTACCTATCACAGGAAATAGAATTGTTTTACGTTATTCTTTTTTTCCTTTAAAATTCCTTTCTTTCTAAATTCACTCTACATATTACCACAGCTTGCTCCCTGTTAATATGATTCAGAGTTTTGTATAAAAGTCATTCCCATCAAATGGGCAGTCGGCAGTCTCAAGGCCAGACTCCAATCTTCAGCTATGGGAAAATGATTTTTCAAGATTATAATTTATTTTCATAAATTATTTTATATTTTCAAGATTGCCCAAGCACACTGGTGGTTTCAAGCACCGACACAAGATGGCGCTCTTGTTTTGTTTGTTATCTGACCGACCTCCTGACTGTCAAAATTGGTGATTCATTCATTTATAGGAAAAGAAAAACTTTAATATAATTGAATATAGCAGCCATTAAATTGTTTTTAATGGGAGGAGTAATGTACTTTAATGGACCATTCAAGCTGCCTGAACAATAAATTCACCTTAGGTTAGCAGTAAATGCTCTCTTGCAGGTATTTATGTACTCATTTCAGAAACAATTAGTTGAAGTATTGTGGTTGAAACCACATGGAAGCACCCGGGACAATATTTCTGACAAACTGAGCGACAACTTTGGAGACCCTGTGGTTTGTTTTTAGCACCAGTTAGGCTTTCCTCAAGCTCTGCGTTTGGGAAGCCACTGGATACAGGAGAGATCCATGCCCAACTGTCCCCTGATGTCTTCTGTGCAAAGGTCACTCATTCTTGAGGTTACAGAGGTCACCAACTCAGGAGTCAGCACTGTTAATAAACATTCATCAAACACCCACATTGCACTTTGTGTTAAGCCTTAATCTGTAACAGCAACCTCCTCTTCCCATCCCCACCTCCCGTCTTATTGTAGGCAATATGCTGCATTTTCAGAACCAATGTTACAGTGCCAAGAATATTAAGCAACTCGAATGAAATGGATTATGTGTATATCTGAATATTGTCATCAATACTAAAAAAAGAGCGAAAAGTGAAGAGATAGAGAGCTTCCCTCAGAAATATACACACGCACACACACACACACACAAGAACATTTAGCACCTGTTTTCCTTTTCCCTCCCCCACCAACTCAAAGAATTCCCTAAAAATGAGGCTATTCCAGGTTCAAGGTCCTCTGAGGATCTATGTTCACTCAAAACCAGATTTCACAAGCTCCCCTGACCCCAAAAATGTGGTTGCCTTTATTAATTAGTCAGAGGACCTGATTATTTCAAAGCAAAGGCCTTTCATAAAATAGCATAGTAATAAAAATAATTTTAAAAAATAGCCCCTCCCCTATAAAAATGGAGAGCATTCCACCACAAACACATCTTCTATCAATAGAAAGAGTAGGCACATATAAGGAAAATACATGGCCGAAACTTACATATAGAAGGGTAACTCAAGCCCCTGACACTGGCATCTTCTGCTGAGATCAACATGATGCTCCCCAGTGTTTTCATATAACTTGTAGTTTCTGCTGGACATTGCTTTCTGCTGGTCTCCAAAGGGCATTGTTTGAGGGTATTCTACTCCTGCTACAGCCACTGCTAAGTCCAACTCTATGGAGCAAAAGATGGAATAATTTACTCTCTGTTCTCTGCTTCTGGCTTCAGCTAGAGTTCTCAGCTAGATACTAACACTTCCCTAAAAGACTAATGTCCAATGTGAAAGCATTTGCAGATCCTATACTTAATTACATGCCTCCATGGTGGGGGGTGGGGAAAGGGAGGGGAGAAAATTTGAAACTCAAGGGATTGTGGAACTGAATCTTGTAAACTAAAAGTAAATAAACAAATCAATTTAAAATAAAAAGAAGAAGAAGAATGAATTCTGCCATTCCTCTTTAATTTTATTGTCTAGGGCAGGGTCTATGGACAGATTTTACAGGTCTATAAACTCAGATAGTGTGTGTGTGTGTGTGTGTATACAGACATACATATATACATATACATGTATGTGTGTATGCATATGTATACGTGTGTACGTATATAAATCTTTATATTCAGTATTCTTTATAATCCTATTTATTTGTTTTATGCATTTAAACACATTATTCTGAGAAGGTTTCCATAGATTTCACCATACTGATGACACACAAATCTTTTAAGAACCTTGGGTTTAGATTTTAAGCTAGAGTTCTTCTAGAAAGGAAAAAAGTCCTAAAACAACTAGTCAAGGGACTGGAGGTACAGTCATCTGCAGCTTCTCTTCCCAGAAAGAAGGCCTTTTCTTGGAACCTTGGATGAAGTAGATGTTTCTTCCTGAGCAGAAATTGGACGTTTAGAAAACTGGCAAATTTGTGGGCACTTGGTGTCTCGATCTGACTTAGAATTAGAAATTCCTTAGTAACATACAAATAGTGCCTGTCTTAACATACGACTACTAAACAGATCAGGTCAGCATCTGTTTAGAGGCTGTTATTCAAATTATCAGCTAAAATTCGATGTTTCCAGGACCCCTTAATTTTTCAACCCCAATTTTTTTGGTCTCCCATAAGACATTAATTAATTATGGAAAAACCATAAGAGGAAATGCTACAGCCTAGGGATCAAAGTCATTGTCTTCTTCATGACTAGCCACATTTTTACCTTTATTACATACACACACACATATGCATGCACACACATATATATCTCTGTGTGTAATATATCTGTATACACATACACACACACATACACACACACACTCACACACACACACACACATATATATATATAATATATGTGGCAGCCAGTCACACTTCATACATGATAAATAAATGTTTCAAACTAGGATAGTTCACAAGCAACTCTTAGAGGACAGAAGCCAATGAATAATCCTCAAAAAAAAAAAAAGGTGAAATGACTTTTGGGGGAACAAAAACTAGCCAAAAGAGTTAGGCATTTAACTTACTTAAGAGACGAATATGAGACTGGAAAGCATCACTATTCCCAGAGTCAGAACTGGTAAGGAGATTCAGGACCCATTCTCAAAAGGGATACTTCTTATTACCCATCATGCAGCACTGCTATACATAGGTCATCTTCCCTTTGTCATGTTTGCCTCCTGATTTGATATTGAATGTCCAACACATCACAGCTGGAATTCAACTCAGGATAAGAACCACCATTTTCCCTCTGAGAATTGCTGTAAATCTGAAGCTTTACAAAATGGGGGGCATGCAGTAAGGAGACCACTGACCTTGGAATGAGAAGACCTAGATTTGAGGCCTGTGTCAAGGTTAGCCCCAACACTATAACCATATAAATTTTATGTCCAGGGCAAGTCCTACAACCTGTGTCAAAGGCATGAGACATGAAATCAAGCCATCAAGGATTGGGAACGGTCCGACCCAGTCAACAACAGCGTGTCATCGGTTGGGATGGCTACTGTACACATATAGTGGTGGAGGAAGGGACTATTCACTCCATTTTGGCATCTGGTAACTTCTGATTTTAACTATATCTTACTACCTAGGCACTGACACCTATGGGCTGTGTGGCTATAAATTGAAGAGTGGTTTCCTACCCAATTGGGAAAGTTCCTGACCAGGAGTTCCTTAAACCAATAAAATAACAGATCTTAGACAAAGCCAAACCACACCAAATAATAAGGCTCTGATTAGCTCTATCATGATGAACAAGCTCTAATGTATTCAAACTTCAGTATTTTAATCTTAAAATAGGGATCATGATATTTATCCTTCCAAGTCTGGTAGAGTAGATGGAATGCTAGGCTCAGAGTCAGGCATACCTGTATTCAAATTCTGTTTCTGCTAATTGCTAGCCGTGGAATAAGGACAAGTCAATTTCTCCAGGCCTCAGTTTTCAGGGCATCTGGGTGATGCAGTGGATAGAGCCCCAAATAGAGCATCTTCCTGAGTTCAAATCTGGCCTCAAACACTTATTAGATGTATGACTCTGGGCAAGTCATTTAACCCTATTTGCCTCAGTTTCCTCATCTGTAAAATGAGCTGGAGAAGGAAATGGCAAATCACTCCACTGTCTCTGCCAAGAAAACCCCAAATGGAGTGACCAAGGATCAGATACGACTAAACAACAGCAAAAGCCTCAGTTCCCTGCTCTATAAAATGAAGAGTTTGAACTCAATTACCTCTATGAGTCCTTTTCAGCTCCAGATCTGTGATGGATGCTATGTCCTCTCAAGGTTGTTATAAAGAAAGTGCTTTGTAAACTACAGAAAACCATATAAAGTAAGCTACTACTAATTGCTCTACTTAATTAATGGGAGGGCATGGTAATGAGTTAGTAAGGGCTTTCCTCTGTTGCCTTACACAAGCCTCCTTAGCTATACAGAACAGTGACCTAAGCAAAGGGCTGAGCTAGAAGAGCCTTTCTCTTTCAATCAGTCATCCCATGCCAAGGTGAGAGACTTGCTTAAGGGGTCCGTCCCCTCTCACTTGGCTTCTAGGCACCCCTGCCAAGTGCAAATGTCCCTTCAAGTGGATGGCAAGATGAGCAATTCATTTTTCAGGAAGTGTCAAATTTCAGGGACACCAGGTTTTTTCTTTTAATCTCTAGCTCATTCCATCTTCTACCTTTGCGTCCAATCTCCAGCTCCCTCATCATTATGATGATTTAGGCATAAAGGATTTATGAAGCTCTCGGCAAGTGCTGTTCTGGTTTCCATGGTGACATGCTCAGCTGTTGCAGACCCTCAAACACTAATAAATGAGTCATTAAAATGAAATGATCACAAAGGATTTAAGCTAAGCAATTTTTTTAAAGTAATCTTCACTTCTGGAATGAAAGTGATATGGGCAAAAGAGAATAGGGAGTAATGTATTGGTAGAGCTTCTCATACAGAAATTATATGCAGATATTTGCTAAGAATACTGATGTAAGGCACCCCTTTCTTATTTGGACTTTTTAATTTATTGGAAGGGGAAGAAAAAAGTACATTTTGATAAGAGACACTGAAAAAGGTATCCTCTTAGTACTAGGACAGAAACACAAACAATTCTGAGAAAATCTGAGAAAAAGTAACCATAAATGGCAGGGTATCTTTGTTTTCAAGAAGCTCATTTACATATGAGTTCTGTAGACATTAAAAAAAAAACACACCTAACTAGGTGGTCAGTAGAGTGCAGGGCCTGAAGTTAGGAAGACACATCTTCCTAAGTTCAAGTCTAGCTTCAGACATTTACTGGCTGTATGACCCTGGGCAAGTCACTTAACCCTGTTTGCCTCAGGGCAAATGACCTAGAGAATGGAAATGGCAAACTAGTCCAGTATCTTTGCCAAGAAAACCCCCAAATGGGGTCACGAAGAGTTGGACACAACCAGACAGCAATGACAAGACATGGCCCTTACCATGTGCAGGAACTGTGTTAATTGCTTTAGAATTATCCTGTTTGATGTTCACAACAACCCCAGGAGGTGAGTTCTATTATTATTCCCATTTTCGAGTTGAGGAACTAAAGCAAACGGAAGTTAAGTGACTTGCCCAAACTCACACAGTTGAGTAAGTATCTGGGACCTGATTTGAACCCAAAACTTGCTGACTCCAGGCCTGGTGTGTTTTATCCATTGCACCACCTAGTTACATTGTACCATCTAGTACATTTTATCTGGGAACGAGTTATGTAACTACAATCTTTCTATGAGACAATTATACATTGCCTACCCATGGTGATATGACAGAATTTCAGGCTTCAGCTCCTCACCCTGAGATAGAAGTGAGACACTTTATACCAGGAGATCATTGCTTTGGGGCAGGAGTCAGTGTGGACTAGAATCAGCAGCTCAAGAGAGTTTGATGAGAGAAAGAGGCAGAAGTGGAGTGATATGGAGAGGAACAAAGAAGAAATGAGAGTAGATGGACTGCTTTGAGGTGAATTCAGCTCACTGGAGGAAAACAGACAAAGCACGGAGCAGTTGCTGGGAGCTAAGCTGATTGGAAGAAAGCTCTACAGTTCTTAAGAGCTGGGTGGAGAAAAGAGAATTCTTTGCTTTTGAAGCAGAGGGTCTGGGGAAGGGGAAGACTCTATTATTTTGCTGCCCCTTAGACTGGATTGAAAAGTGGAACCCCTAAAATGTTTGTCTGCTCTGCTTTCACTGAAGGCTTAACATTACTTCAGTACTCAAGAGCAGCAGTCAACCAAAAATTGGCTCAACCCAGCAGGAGACATGGGATTAGAGAGGTTCAGAAGAGGAACAGTTCTGTCCAAAAGGAGACAGGTGGTTAGACTATCCCTTCAGGATCTCAAAAACATCCTTGCAAAGTTTCCAATCCAGAGCTGTGAGCTGCCTCAACCACATGGATTTCTCTACTCATATGTCTGTCTACTAAGTTTCTGCAATTTTGTGCACAGATACTGTGCACCTTGGTGGTAGAGTGTGACCATGGTTTATGACAATATTATAAGTTATGATTATTCTTGCTTTGCATTTTGTTTAGCATCAGATTTCATGGTTAAGAGTAAATTACAGGGGGTGGCTAAGTGGTTCAGTGAGTGGAGCACCGGTCCTGAAGTCAGAAGGACCTGAGTTCAAATCCAGCCTCAGACATTTAACACTTACTAGCCTTGTGACCTTGGGCAAGTTGCTCAACCCCAATTTGCCCTACAAAAAAAAAAAGAAAGAAAAGAGTAAATTATATCATCTTGGATGATTTTTTTTAATGGGAATCACCCCAATGGGGGGCTTAAGAGCTATAGTTGTAAGTAATATATAGTTTTATATAGTTTTCTCCACAAAGGTTATCCCCTAGGACTCTTAGAGTTTGTTGTGATAGTGTGATCACTCCCACTGGGGAACCATCCTGATTTGTCAGTGTGGTTGAAGGTGGAGTGGGTGAGATAGTCCCAGATCAGAAAGAAAAAAGTTGAGAATTGAGACCATGCCCATGCTACACTTTAAAATGAGAGAATTGTTTTTCTGTCTTTGCTCATCTCTTTAATGAGCAATTGGTTCATTACACAATCTATTATTATTTTGTTCCAGTAAACATGCTACCCTGGTTTCTGTTTTGTTTATTATTTTAGTGTATTATTTCTGCATCTTTGTTAGAATGGGGAAATGACTGTGCCAAGCCTCAGGAGATGGATTTTTGTCCCCTTCCTACTATTAACTAACTATGCAACCTCGGGCAACATCTATTTGCCTCCTTGAGTCCCCCTTTTTTTCTGAGTCATATTATATGTAAAATGCAAGAGGTTAACTAGATAGCTCCTGGATGGAGGTATGGGGGGAGTGAAAATATATTGCTAATGACTTCTTATGTTATCCTTATATATTAACTGAAGACAAAGATCAAGAAGGAAGAAAACAAGATGAGATTGTAAAATAATGAAATACTTCCATAAACAACTAGTTTGATTACTTTACTGTCATACCTTGTAGGGAACTTGACTGGTCACATATTCCTGTCTATTTTCCATTAAATTGTCCATGAGTTCATGGACAATTAAAAGTAGCTCTGGTGTAGCCAAAAGAAAGCACCCCTGATTTTAAATTGTCATTTGATCTATACGCCTACTGTGTGTTGATTACTGTGCTAAACTCTGCAGATAAAAAGAAAGGCAAAAACTTGGGTCCTACCCTCAAGGACCCCATATTCTTATGGAGGAGACAACACGAAAAAGTCTTACACATACAAATATAAACAGAGTGGAGAGTACTCGCAGAGGGAAGGCATTCACAGCATTAGCTAAAAGTTGGGATGATAAGTAAGTATTGTTTTCCTACCAAAGTCCTCATTGGATTCCTTGTACATAGTAGGATCTTAATAAATACTTACGGATTGGTTGTTTGGTTCTGATCTGGAGATCCAGTTCTTGAACACTAACCAGTCAGAATCAAGTACTGGCAGATTCTATCAAGCTAGAAAGGCTTTGCTTGAGGGCTAATACGCCCAAATTCAGAAAGGTTCATCACCAGATTGACCAATGACTGATGAATTATTTTGGTTCCAATGATTCTTGAAGGCCAATATAGCAGATTGGACATATTGTTCGATTCAGAGAGGGAAACCCAAGCCTGACTCCTGTCTCAGATGCTCCTATGAGCTGTGTGACTCTGGACAAGTCATTTAATCTGCCTTCAATTTTGTCATAGACAGCGAGTGCTTTGAATTAGATGTAATCTGACATCCCACCTAGCTCTAATCTGTAATCCTAATTGGGAAAGCAGTTGTTAATCTGCCTTGGCAGAGTAAGGTTTGCTCACCAATGGAACCAATCTTGGCTCATGTGTTCAGGTCCGTTTGACCTGATTGCTCAGGCTGACCTCCTCTGTATCCGAAGTGCCCCTGCAGCCTGTGCTAGGGAGACAGAAATGATTGCTGTGCCACTGACGGTTCTTTCCACAAAGCTCACAGGAAAAGATAATCCTTTGGTTTGCTGGTTTGTGTTCTAATAAGTCAATCAATCAGCATTTATTAAGCACCTCCTATGTGCTTGGCATTGTGCTAAGCACTGGGGATACGAAAAGAGGAAAAAGGCAACTCCATCCTTAAAAAGCTTACAATCTAATGGGGGAGATAAGACAAAAACAGATATATACAAACAAATTATATATAGGATAAATTTGTTGTTCAGTCACATCTGACTTTGATCCCATTTGGGGTTTTCTTGGCAAAGATATTGGAGTAGTTTGTCATTTCCTTCTCTAGTTCATTTTACAGATGAGGAAACTGAGGTACACAGGGTTAAGTGGTTTACCCAGGGTCACACAGCTAGCGTGAGGTCAGATTTGAACTGAGGTCTCCCTGACTCTAAGCCCTGCACTCTATCCACTGTGCCACCTGATAAGTAGGAAATAATAGAAGGAAGGTACTATAATTAAGAAAGGTTAGGAAAGGGTTCAGGTTTCATCAGGTTGTCAGTATTCCCTCAGAGGAGATTGTCACCTACCCTTCCTTCTTGATCCCACTTATTTTGAACCTTTTTTTTTCTTTTGAAGTTCTTCTGTTGTCCTGCAAGGGGTGCTATAGTACTAGAGAGCTCTGTGCCTTGGACTTCAGAATGAGTGCAAATCCTGTAATTCTGCAAACTTTCTTCCGCTTACCCTATTGTCATTTTTTGTTTCTAAAAAGATCTCTATTGATGTCTGTTGTTTTTGCATTGCTTAGATGCCCCCACACACACTCCGTGTTCTTTCCCTCCCATCCTTAACAAAGAATTTTAAAAAGGAAAATAAAAAGAAAGAAAATTAAGAAAAAAATTTAACAAAACCTATTAATGCATTGAAAAAAGTCTGACCCTGTGCAACTTTTGTAGACTCCTCCTTGAGAAGAGATGGGTCAAAGTGGATATTTTCTCATAGGTTTTCTTTGGGGCTAAGATTTGCTCTTTATAATGGAACCTTCAATTCTGATTCTTTTGTGGCTGGCCATTTTTATTAAGTCTTACAATATGACACAATAATCTAAAGTATCCAAAAGCTGGGTGTTTTCTGCTTAGGTGAATCAAGATGCAAGGGAAGTGGTCTAGATTCAAAAATCCAAAGTTAACACTTACACACATAATAGTAACTACCTCTGCCCATCTGACTCTTCTCCATGGTATGTTTTCAGGCTATGAATAGTCTATTTTGTTGATGTGAATAGGAAAAAGATGGAACAAAGCCATGTGCATTAGCCACAGGATTAAAATACCAAGACGTGTTTTAATAACTTTTATTTATTTCAATATTTAAGATGTAAGATATTTAAAATATCTTTTTAAAACTTTTTAATGTGTCATTTACACATTCCTGAGCTTACCCTATTGCCATTCCGTGTATCTTTCATTCAATTGTTCATTCATTCGATCATTCAACAAATCTCTTTTGGGTACAGAGTCATAATGAGCAGGATTTGCACAAGAAGCAAGCATTACAAACTGTAACCAGAGAAAGCAGCAAAAATAGCTCCTTCAAATGTCAGGCAAGAGGGAGAAGGGCAGATACTGCACCCATGGAGGAAGATGGAGAGCTTAGGCTTCTGACTTCCATGGGCAAAAATACCTAGTGGTAGTGGTGGCAGGATGTATTTTCCTTCTGTGGCAAAGCCATTTTAGAGCAAGGCTCTGTTTCATCACTCACTGTGTGTTAGGCACTGTGCTCAGTTGTAGGGATACAGAGGATATGAAGACAAAAGACATTCCCTGCCCTCTAGTTTTCACAATCTAATCTCCTCTGCCCTAGTCTTTATGCAAGAACAAAGAAATGACAAAATAGTCCTGCATTTCTTTGTATATTCAGTTCTCAGTACAGTGTCCTACACAGAGTAAGCATTTTATAAATGCTTGTTGATCTGATCTTGTTGATCTGATCTGTCTCAGAATTCAAGGCCAAAGAATTCCCTGAAACACAACGAACTGCCTCCAAGGCCAGTTGCTGACCGGTGGTAAACCCAGCATGACTACACGTTTCTTGTAAACTATAGTACTTGACTCATATTCTGATGCCCGTTTGCCCCAGAGTGATTTCCCTTCTCAGTGGACCAACCAATATTTCTCTGAGCTTTCATTTGCAACCTTGAACAAAATAACGCCTTTTATTGAGACACACCAAATTGAAAATAATGGGTTTTCTTTCTGAGACAGTTTTGGTGGCCAATACCAAGAATCCTATACGTGGAGAAATGAGGAGAAACTCCTGGTCACTCCCCCATCTCCACTCCACCTCCAAGGAAGAGGGATTGGGCATCTACTAGCTCTCTATTTCATTTTATTTAGATACTGTTTAATTTTTTTGTTTGATTTTTAAAACTTACCAAATATAGTCTTATTCTTTCCTTTACCCAGAGAATAAAGAATAAAAAAGTCATTTAGCAAAATTAGCCATGATGCCAAATGATTTTGAAATCAAGAATAGTATAAGGGTATGTTCCATACCCTTAGTCCCTTGCAAAGAAAGAATGGAGGTACATTTTCTCATCTCTCTTTTAGGGAGAAGATTGGTTATTATAATTTACACAGCACTCAATTTCTTTCAATTTCTCTTTCTTTCCTTTTCCTTTCTTTCTCCTTCCTTCCTTCCTTCTCTCTTTCTTTCCTTCATTTCTTCCTTCTTTCTTTCTTCCTTCCTCCTCTCTTCCTTCCTCTTCTTCCTTCCTTCTGGCATTTCTTTCTTTCTCTCTCTCTCTCTCTCCTTCTTTCTTTCTTTCTCTCTCTCCTTTCTTTCTTTCTCTCTCTCCTTTCTTTCTCTCTCTCTTTCTCTCTCCTTTCTTTCTCTCTCTCCTTCTTTCTTTCTTTCTTTCTTTCTTTCTTTCTTTCTTTCTTTCTTTCTCTCTCCTTCCTTCCTTCCTTTCTTTCTTCTAGACTCCTTAACTAGGATGCATTTCTTCCTCATGGGGACATTAGATTTTGCTCCTTCTGTTTAAATCCCTAAGGCTTTCTATAACTCTTTTAGAAAGCAAAGGCCACTAACACATTCAGTCACTGGACTAGGGGAAAAACTTTCTGGGGGGATAAAGGGAGAGGGAAACTTTTTTAGCCTTTTTTTTTTTCCCCCTATGAGGAAAGCTCTGTCTGTTCTAGAGACCTGGCTAAAAGATACCCACTGTACAAAATGAGAGCCCTTTCCTCAAGCTCTTGGGAACATAGAGCAGATCTCTTCCCAACTAGCTAGTGCCCTCAGGTTTAATTCCATTTTTGAATTGTATGTTCAGATCTCTGAGACTTAAGGTTAGAGCATATCTTAGTGCTCAAGACATAGAATTCATCTGTAAAATCAGGAGTTGGACTCAGTGACTTTAAAGGGCCCTTTTAGCTCAAAATCTATGATCTGATGACTTCTTACTCTGCCGTCTCATTAAATGCCTTGCTTTGGGCTAACTGTGTTCTCTGACTAACTAGTAGAGGTGAATATGTTGCTGGTCTTTGTTTTCATTTCCAGTAGCTAAACCATATCTAGTTATTATCCATATGAAGGCTACTCTTCCAGGAAACTACAAAAGGCTTTGGGGTTCAGGGGCCCCCAGTTTTTAAATTTCAAAACTCTTTTCTCTTTCACATGCAAATCAACGAATGAGAGGGGCAAAGGAACAAAGCTAAGATGAGAGGACAAGGTCATTATCTTCCCCCATACATAAATGCGTATTTATTGCCAGCAAAACTTTGTTAAAGATTTACATGTTGAGTATGTTCATAATTGTTTAATTTTTCATTCATTCATAATGTGAGTATTCATCCCTATGGGAAATTTGTGGCCCAGTTGAAGTAGAATCAAAGAATCAAACAGACCAACGGAAAGGACCATAGAAATGACCTGATTTAATCTCCATATATTTCATGGGAGGAAAAAGCCCAGAATTCACATGAAACCAGAGTGTAGAGCCCAGGTCTCCTGACTCAAGGTCTGAGACATTTTCAGCCAGGTTGTTAAAATTTGGCCTCCTTTAGCCCTTTTAGAATAAGAGGGACTGAGAAGGTAGAATTGACAGGACACTTGGTTACTGGTTAGGTAAGGAGGGACAAAGGAGATAAAACAGAGGCTTTGAGCTTGTGTGATGGGGGAAATGGAATCCCCACACTTACCTGTTCTATTTTTTCCTCTAGGATAAAGTGCCAACTTCTGTTTAGCTTGGAAAGCCCTTCTGGCTCCAGTCTCTTATTTGACCTTACTCCCCGCCATGCATGGCATTTTAGCCAAACTGGTCTCCCTGTTCTTCCTCATCTATGATGTTTCCATCTCTGTCGCTTTGCACAGGCCCATTCCGCATGTTTGTAGTGCTCTCCTTACCTTGATCCCTAGGAATGCCCAACTCAGTTCAAGTACCACCGCCTACAGGGGATCTTTCCTAATCCCCCTCCCCAGACTCTGGTGTTCCTCTTATCTAAAATTACCAAATATTTATTTTTATATCTAATTACTTTTGTACATGTTCTTTCCACCCTCCCCCACTCTCTACTGAACATAAAGTGTTGGAGCTCAGGGACCATTTTCATTTCTGTTTTTTGTATCTCCCATAACTGCTTTAAATAGGTACTTAAGATATTCCCTGAGCTGAACTGAATTGAACTGAATTAGCGCATGTGGTGGAAGCAGGAGCAGTAACTGGATTTGGAGGGAATTAATGAGTTAAGTATTAGAAATCAGTAATTAGTTGGGATATAGAGCTTGGGAGAAATATGGAAACTAGAATCCAAATTAATTTCATTCTTTATTGCCCCCCCCATTAGGCAGGTAAATATGTTCTGGTTATAAAAATAAAATTATACATACATATCTAAACACTATGATTCTTGGTATATATATACATATATATATATATATATATGTTTAGAAAGAGGGAGAGAGAGATGTGTCTAAATATAACAGGAATATATATGCTGGTGAGTGTTTGACAACTAGTCCTTAGGGTAAAAATGCATTGCAGACACACTCACTTCAATCTCCATTATTAATACTTTCATAAGTCTGGATAATTAGCATATCAATAAAATAATCAATCAAACCCTGATTTATGGATTTGTTGAAGTACAAACGCTTATACTGAAAACTTAACGATAAACTCACAGCAGGAACCGTCTCTAACACACCACTGTTACGTGTGTCTACCTATCTATATCTATTTAACTATCTATAGATATATATGCATATTATTAAAACAATTCTTCAAAATCAATCCCTCCTTCTCATTCATATAGATAACCAAGCCTTGACTACATGTTCATACATGTGTTGACCATTCCTAATATATCTGCAAATCATCTCTAACAAGTTATTTCTAAGGGTCACTTGTCTCCTGTTTTCACATCTAGTTATAAAAATGGAAAGAAGTTAACATTTAATACATGTCCCTGACAAGGTCTTTCTTCTTATCAAGGCTAATTCCTACATTTGGGCCCTTGATCAAGCCCTTCTCATCTATTTTAGGAATTTGCTCCATCAATCATTTCTTCTCTTATCACATTCTCCTTCTCTACTTGGCTACATGCCTACTGCCCACAAACATACTCACATCTTAACTAGCCATAAAAGAAAAAGAAAAACTTTTCTTTTAATCCTACCATCCCCTCAGACTAGTATCTTCTATCTTTCCTCCCATTCACTGCTAACCTCCTAGAGCTGACTTTCTCACCTCTAACTCTGTCCTCAACCCTTTCTATCATGAAGGCTCCCCTGATCTTTCTACAGCTAATTTTCTTAGGCTACTTTGTCTGGATGTCTCCTGGGGCTCGATTACTTTCTCATCGTTCAGTCATGTCTGACTCTTCATGACCCCATTTGGGGTTTTCTTGGCAAAGAAAGTGGTTTACCATTTCCTTCCCCAGATCAATTTACAGATGAAGAAACAAAGTTAAGTGACTTGCCAAAGGTTACACAGCTGGCAAATATCTGAGACCAGACTGGAATTGGTGAAGATGAGTCTTCCTCACTCTGTCTTTGGCATTCTATCCACTGCACCACCTAGCTACCCCAAGCTGCCCTACATTACTGTCTACTTTGGGTTATTCTTATCTGTGGACATATTGTATCACCTGCTCCCACCGCAGTAAAATATAAACTTCTTGAGAAAACAAACATTATCATTTTGTATCTTTGTGTGTCCCTCAATAGCCAGTAAAGTGCCATATCCTTCATATGTCATTGACGGATGTTTGTAGAATGGAATTATTGCAATGATGATGATGATGGGTGATGAAGATGAGGATGAGGATGAGAATGCTGACGCCTAATGTAAAGCAGCATGGTAGAGATGGCTCCAGAGTCAGGAATCCTGGATTCAATCACTGCCCTGACACTTATTGGCCATGTGACTTTTGACAATCATTTAACTCTTCAGTGTTCTGGACAATTCTCTAAAACGATTTAAGCTAATGAGTGATATTGATCTGCATTGGTAGAAAAAGTTTCCTTGTGAAGAGTTCCCAATGAAATTACAGGTCCAGTCATTCCAAACTAATAATAAATTGCTATTGCTTATTAAAGGTATTTTATGCCTTGATAAGACTTGATTTCTCAAGAACCCTCAGACATGTTCCTCAGTCATGGTAGACTATTTCTGCAGAAGGTCAGATTAATTTTTTACTATAAACTTTGTGGTCTTGCTTGTTTGTGGTTTTTTGGTTTCTGCTCTTTGGGGATGTGATCAAAGCAGGGTTGAACCGGTAGTGAAAGTGAAGGATTTAAGGAATGACAAGAGTACTGGAGTGTATCCACCTAGCAGCCTTGGAAACCCCAGTGAAGTGAAGGGGAATATTAAATCCATTAAACTTCTTTAGACCCCAGAGGTAATAGAAGAATTGCTTCGGAATGGTTAACTGTTTCACTGCTGACAAAATAAGGAAAGTGAAGGAAAAAAAATCCAGCATGTCTTCATGGACTTGTCTCTACTACTTCCTATAACAACAGACTGAGGTTCTCTTTGGATCTTGTAGGAAACAAAGTGAACTCATTTCCTGCATGTGGAATCAGCGCAGAGATGAAAACAGTGGCAGAGAAGAAAACAGCATTTCTTTTTAGCGAGGTTATGGGGATTTAGGTTCCTCTGGTTCCGAACTTATCATAGGATCAAAGACTTAAAGTTGGGAAGGACCTAACCCAACTCCTTTATTTTAGGAAGCCTCTGCATTTTGGTTGTTGTTCAGGCATTTTTGAGTCGTGTCTGCCTCTTCCTGACCCCATTTGGGCTTTTCTTGGCAAAGATATTGGAGTGGTTTGCCATTTCCTTCTCTAGCTCATTTTATAGATGAGGAAACTAAGGGAAACAGGGTTAAGTGACTTGCCCAGGGTCACACAACTAGTAAGTGTCTGAGAAAGAATCTGAATAAGACTTGGCATTGTAATATGTAAATTTACCCTCGGGTCTGACTATGCATGGGTAACCCATATACAGGGAGGAAGTTGTGGGGAGCATGGACAGCTTTGAGGCTCCTTCTGAGACTCCTCTTGCTGTAAAGAAGCCAGGACTACTGGTTCTTTAAATTAGCAGGAAAAGGGAAAGGGGTGGGACACTGGGTGGGAGACTGCAGTTACTGGCATTCCCCAGGGATTGGAAGAACTTCAAATCCAGGGTGAGAGGGAGGGACTAGGTATATTGGTCCAAGGTCATGAGGTGCCGCAGGGGCAGGGTTAAAGGGGGTGTTTTTCATACTGGCTGGCTCTACTTGTCTATTAGGTTCCAAGGGATCTTGGAAGACTTAGTGAAATCTGCCGAGTGCTTTGAATTCCTCAGACTAAAAGTGCTAATCTTAGTGGCAATAACATGGAAAGTTTTTCTGTTGCTGTTGTTTTCTTAAAAAATAATTCCTGCCCTGAGCTTAACACTGGAGGCTAGAGGCCTTTACTAGGCTTGCACCCTGACCTAGAGTAAATCACTTAACCTTGGAATATTCCCAGATCTGGAAGGGGGGTCATATGTAGCACTGGCACTGGGTTTTTGTGGGAGGGCATCTGGATTAACTGGTTAATGTTTGAAAGTGGTTTGGAAAAGGCTATATGGAAAGTCCTCCCAATTAGTTCTTATTATGGCATCAATATCAATCTATGCCTTCACAGATTGTGTTCCTGAAAATAAAAGAAATAAAATAGTCTAGTATGTAGTTGGAGCCAAAATGTTGCTGAAGTCTTATACTCCCAGCATTTGAAAAAGACAAAACCACTGTTGAGTTACAGAGAATTAGCCAGAAAAATACATTCAGGAGGGGCTTGAGCTACTCTGGGCATGAGAGGAATGTCTCCTTCCAGCTTCCTGGGCCTGGGGGAGGGGGGGGGGGATGGGCACTGAATTCTTGGTGTACTCTTAGCATTCTCAGCTCTCTGTGCCTGCTCATGGGCACACCCTGGTTCTACTTCCTCTCCTTTGCCTTCTCTCACACCAAAAATGTGTGAAAGTCAAGTCCCTAAGTGGAAGAAACCCCCTGGGACTCCTTTATTCAGTCAACAAGGCTAACTTTGAACCCTTCTAACAGGAACAGCAAATACTGGGGCCTTAACATTTCAGATACAGTCAGTATCACAATAGAAAAAGATAAACATTCCTCTCCCATTGCCAACTGCCTCCTCACCACCATTTTATAAAACAAAGGGAGAACTTTTGCTTTCTGAGAATAACAGAGTATGTCCAAAGTTTAAAATAAAAAAATAAGAAAGAAATAAAAGAATTCAAACAAAGACTTGGATTGGTGAACCTTAAGTAATGAATAAAGAAAAACAGGAAAGCATTTGCAATATTAAAAATAGATGACTTCCTGCATCTAAAAACTTTGCTGTCCTTGTTGACTTGACTTGGGATCAGTGTTAACACTGTATGTTACACTGCTTTGCCATCTCCCGATTTACAAGAAATTCCTGCATGCCTAAGATACGTAGTTATACTATTTAATACATCTTACATTATATAAATATAAACACATAATATGTACAATACATTAATATTATATGCTGTTAATTTATAATGTGTATAATGTAATTATCTATCTCAATAATTTAGGAATTTCTACTAATATGTTGAAGTTATATCTATTATGCATATGTATATGTGTGCACATATGTATGCATATATAATTTGTGTGTACACACATACATATGTACATAATATCACATCTCCTTTTAAAGTTTTCAATTAAGAGTTTGTTCAGTGGCACATGATTTTCTTTCAAGTTCTCCTCCAGAGTCCTTTTGAAGGGACATCTACCAAGAAATCTAGGGAATAATCCATTGTCCTCTATTTTATGCACCATTTGCAGTTGAGAGTCAAGCAGGTTCCCCTGAAGCATGAATGCTGCCAGTAGAAAGACATGTATGTCTACTATTAAGTAAGGCAGAAAAGGGAATGGGGGATGGGGAAAGAATGCTTTTCTTCTGGGAGAAATGTTGACTTTTTTTCAGTTAATTCTTAGACAAGTTTTCTTTCTTCCAAAATCTAGAAGTCCCTTTTCTTCATTGAGTGCAAAGATAATGGCAGAGCTCAAGGAAAGATTTTGAAGAAGATGAGAGATGTAATATCAGGAAGGAAAAACGCCAAGGTCAATTTTAATCATGACAACACTGCAGCTACTTTGCCTAGTAGTGCCACAAATAATAATAAGGTTTATTTTGCAAAGCATTTGACAACATTTTCTCATTTGAGCCTCATATCACAACGTTATAGATATTTATCTCCATTTTACAGATACATAGCTGAAGGTTGGTGAGAGTAAGTGACTGGTCAATAGTCACACAGCTAGTGTATTTCAAAGTCAGAATTCAAACTCAGATCTCTTGATTTCAAGTGGTGTCCTTCCAGTAAGATAATGGCTTCATTATTTTAACTATAAGAATAGTTAAAATGGGGGCAGTTAGATGGCACAGTGAAATAGAGCATTGGCCCTGGAGTCAGGAGAACCTGAGTTCAAATGTGACCTTAGATACTTAACACTTACTAGCTGTGTGACCTTGGGCAAATCACTTAATCCTAAGTGCCCTGCCTTCCCCCCTCCAAAAAAAAGAACAGTTAAAATGTAGCACAACATCTACTGGAGTTTTGATATTTCACAGAATCTCAAACTGGAATTGCTCCTTCATGTGTTGCCTTGTACACCTTAAATGTCCTTTCTTCGTTGGTTCTATTAATCTTCTTCTGTGTTGTAGGGTATCCTGTTTGAAATTGTCTCTAGACTATGGCTCCAGCCCTTTGAATGTACTAGTTTCTTGGCCTTGATTTTGCACCTTTGGTTCAGCTCTCACTCTTCTACAGTGAAAACTTGGTCTTCCCTGGATTTGCTTATATTATGAAAAATGAGTGTCAAAACACATGGACTCTGAGTCCAGAGACTATACTAGAGTTTTGAGTATTAAGATAGCATGAAAAAGACAGGTCTTAATGAATAGGAAGGGCTTAAATCTGAGGGTAAAGAGTAGTCCTCACAGAGTCAAAATAAGTCCTTCGGACCATGGATAGAAGCAGGGAGGATGTAGGCTAGCACATGACCAGCTTGGAGGGGAAAGAAAGTTGAGGTCCTCTTTCTTTGTGTGTCAGGTTGCTTAGGGTCCCCTGTGGGCTGACACAAATGCCAGCAAAGCTAATCTGGAATGAAAATTATTCATACCAATAAACTATACTATTCATAAAAATCAGTAACAAAAACATATGGTAACTGTTTCTAATCAGTGCCATATGGATAGCAGTATTTTTAAGTATTTGATAAAATAAAGAAGTCCTTCAGAAAGACTCCTCAGGGTGTTTGAGTTTCTCCATGATAGTTCCAGTTGTTCAGCCAAGCACCCAAAGGTCATGGAATGTCTAAAGATCCAAGTTCTTCATCTCCAGGTGACAGCATCAGTCAATTCAGGTTAATCATCATCATGATCATTGCCATCATTACCACCACCATCACCACTACCACCACTGCCATTATCACCACCTCCACCACCACCTCCACCACCTCTACCACCATCACCACCATCACCACCACCACCACCACCATCACCACCACCTCCACCACCTCCACCACCACCTCCACCACCTCCACCACCTCCACCACCTCCACCACCTCCACCACAATCACCACCACCTCTGCTACCACCACTGCCATCACCACCACCACCACCACCACCACCTCCACCACCATCACCACCACCTCCACCATCACCACTACCACCACTGCCACTATCACCACCACCACCAGCACCACCTCCACCACAATCACCACCACCACCATCACCACCACCTCTACCACCACCACTGCCACCACCACCATCACTATCACCACCACCTCCACCACCTCCACCATCACCACTACCACCACCACTACCACCACCACCACCTCCACCACCTCCACCACCATCACCACCACCTCCACCATCACCACTACCACCACCACCACTATCACCACCACCACCAGCACCACCTCCACCACCACCACCACCACCACCACCACCACCTCACCTACTATCACCACCATCACCACCATCACCACCACCACCACCACCACCACCACAACAGAAACAGTAGCAATAACTAGCATTTATATAGTGATTATTGTGTACCAGGCACTGTGCTAAGTGCTTTACAAATTTTATCTCATTTGATCCTCACAACTGCACCACGAAGCAGATGCTGTTATTGTATTGTCCTCATGTTACAGTTGAAGAAACTGACCCAGATGTAGCGGCCATGCAGCTAGAAAGTATCTAAGGTCATTTTTGAACTCAGTCTTTCCTCACTGTATGCCTGGAGCTCTATCCACCGTGCCACCTGATTTTCATGAGCCACATATATCAGACTGGATAAGCAATAGTAATATCCCATCTGCTGGAAATGCTTTGGTGCAGATGGTACTTACCATAAAGAGAGCAAACCACAATTATTCATGAAATAGCCTGAAGACATGAATGTTCTCATTATGTGTCAGTACCATAGCATAATACAATTGTAAACAGATCTTTATAGTATAAACAGCGCTATATGCTGCTTTTTATCAAAGGTACAAGGGCTGCTAGCTGGTGAGGTGGATAGAGTGCTGGACCTGAGTCAGGAAGACTCATCTTCCTCAGTTCAAATCTGGTCTCAGACACTTACTAGCTATGTGACCCTGGACAAGTCGCTTAGCCCTGTTTGCCTCAGTTTCCTCATCTGTAAAATGAACTAGAGAAGGAATTTACAAACTACTCCAGTATCTCTGCCAAGAAAACCCCAAATGAGGTTCCAAAGAGTCAGATATGACTGAAAATAACTGAATAACATCAAAGGGATGTTCAGGCCCATCACATAGTAACCATGTATTACCAACAGTGCAGAGCAACGAAAAGCAAACCCATATTAGAAAGAATAAGAGAGGGCATGAAAGTATTCATAAAATCCAAAGAGGGAAAACTGGTCACCTAGAAATCTTTACTTAATATGAACTCCCAAAATTATGTCTAATAACAAAAGAGATGACAAAAATATCCCAAATGATTTTGAAAAGGAAATGTTCTGGAATTTTTTTTTAAAAAGCAATGTTAATGTTTGATGGGATGAATCCACCTAGCAGACCAACGGCATGAAAGAAGAGTTACTTTGAAAAAGATGGTGCATTACCCCAGGATATTTGACAAGAATTGTAAAAACCTCAGGACCTGCAAATAGAATAAGAATATGGGGCAGCTGTTCCCATGGTGACAACCATAGGAATGAAGGTGGAGTTATTAGGGAATATCCTTAAGAATTGATGTCAACTACTAATATAAAACGTGGTGCAAAATCAAAATATTGTTACTAAAAATCTACTTTAAAATGTCAATCTTAAATATTCCAAAGTGACAAATGATACCTGTAACAATACTGAGCCAAAGCAATACCCTAAAAAATCAGTTTTTCTTTTTTTTAAAATAATTTTCTTTTTGTATTATGAAATTAAATAGCAACAAATAACAGTTCAATATACAAAGCAGCAAAAAGGTTTATTATAGGTGAAATTGTGAACTTTTGTTATATACTTTTCTATTCTTTTTAAGTGTGTATTAAATTTGTTGTTGTTCAGTCATTTTTAGTTATGTCCAACTTTTCATGACCCCCATTTGGGGGTTTACTGGCAAATTTCCTGGAATGGTTTGCCATTTCCTTCTCCAGTTCATTTTACAGATAAGGAAACTGAGGCAACCAGGGTTAAGTCCCTTGCCCAGGGTCACACAGCTAGTAAGCGTCTGAGGCCAGATTTGAACTCAGGAAGATGAGTCTTCCTAACTCCAGGCTTGGTTCTCTAACCACCGCACCACTGATTATTTACATACTAAATTTCAACTGGTTCTAATAAATTATCTCACTTATCTGAGTCCCTTCTAACCCTGGAGAATATAATAAACAGATCAAAAGACTATAAGAATATTTCTGGAAAAAGCAAAAATCCCTTCACTGAGCAATAATAAAGGATGATTTATTTATCAAATACAACCTATAATAGTTTACTTCCAGACAGAGACAATGAAATAGCTAAGAATTCAAGAACAGAATCAAAAGACTCTCCATAGGCATCATCTCTATGAACTCAGTTAATAATATGTTGAAAAAGAAATGTCAAACGAATGATTGAATCATGTAGACTCCCCCCCTTTTTAGTGGAAAGGAGGATTTACAAGCACAACTCAAGATCAGACTATTGTCACTAGAAATTACAGAAAGGCTATCCTTAAGGAGTCTAGTCTTAGTGATCAATACAGATTATGCAAGGAAATGGTAGAAACTGTCTAACATATTACCACTGGCTGAAAAATATAGCTATGACTGAATGCCTAATAAGACATGATGTGTTGGCTAGAATTATACTCTAGAAGCAAGATATCTTTCACAGACTAACAGATAACAAGTCCACTTACAGACTTCAATGTATCCTGGAGAACTAAGTCAACAAACTACTGGAACCAGCCCATTATCTCAGACTGAATTGTTTCCCACAACTGTCTCTATGTAACATTGATTCTTTAAGATATAAGAACGTTTTTAGTAGATGTTGCTGAATACGTTACTTTTAAGTAGGGGTATGCTGGAACCAGTTTGATTGTTAAATTGTTAAATTTTAAGTGTGGGCATTTACACCTCAGAAAACACAAATGTTATAAATCAGGACTTGACTGTTTTGTTGATAGTCTAGTTTTAAAGAAAGTGATGGAGAAATAATGAGGATTAAACTTAAAAGTATGTCCCACTTCTTTTCCACCTCCCCACTCCCAGAGATCTGATTGTTAAACATTTACCAACACACCACTGCTTATAATTGCCAAGCTCCCTGGAACAAAATAATTTGCAAAATATGGAGGTTTATCTAAGGAGATTAAATATCATTTGGGACCTGAATGGGGTAGCTATCATCCCTGTTGTCCTATGTTCTATTATGTTTATATAGTAGGTGTCTTCAGTGAGTCTACAGAGGATGAGATTATATCCTGATACTTTTATTCAACCACAAAAAGCAGATAATTTATTCAACTTTTAATATTCTCTTAAATATTAAATAATGTGAATAATACCAGAAGAGTGATTTACCCTAGGACCATCTCTATCTAAACCCCATAGAAAAAGAGAAGAATGAGATTATGATGATAATAATAGCTTGTGCTTGTTTTTTTAAAGCATTTTTATACTCTTTCACTTGATCCTCACAGCTCTGTGAAATAGATAGGACAAATGTTAGAACGAACATTTTGGGACTCCAATCCATGCAGTTTCTAAAGCTACGTGTTTTGCATGGTTTGTACTTCATTTTTGAAGAGCACCAAGACATCTGGGAGAAGGTGACATGACTTGTAATTGACTTTGATTTGAGGGAGGGAGGACTGTGTGTGTGCAATTTAGGAGAGAGTGCTGCAACGGAATTTGAAAAATAGACCCAGTTAAAGGACAGAGTTATTCTCTGACAAAGCATTCTAGACACTGCTACAAATGCTCAAGAAGCCACACTTTACTCCTTGTCTTCGGAGGCCAGCCAGATGTAAGTCTGCACAGAATGACTGGAAGGAGGTACAGGGCTGTGTGTATTCATATTTTCATAGGATTTCAATTTAGAAGGGACCCTAGATAACCCTGTCAGTTTATACATCTTAAAATTCAGGGCCTGAAAGGTAGGTTCATTTGGCAAACACTTATTAAGTACCTGCTGCATGCAAACCATTGAACTAGGCAGTGGGGGAGATATCAAATTTGTACAAGTTCTAGTCTTTGCCTCATGAAATTCATTTTGTCAGTCTGTCAGTCTATAGACATTTATTAAGCACCCACATGTGTTAGATGGGCTGCTAAGTGGCGCCAAAATGCATAGAGAGTCAGCCCTGGAGTCAGGAAGACACATCTTCTTA
This sequence comes from Pseudochirops corinnae, assembly GCA_028646515.1. Classification (NCBI taxonomy): domain Eukaryota; kingdom Metazoa; phylum Chordata; class Mammalia; order Diprotodontia; family Pseudocheiridae; genus Pseudochirops; species Pseudochirops corinnae. The sequence continues at coordinate 102,846,519 of CM053592.1, read as the reverse complement.
AGTTCAAATCTGGCTTCAGACACTTACTAGCTGTTTGATCCTGGGCAAGTCATTTCACCCCATTTGCCTCAGTTTCCTCATCTGCAAAATGATTTGGAAAAGGAAATGACAAACCACTCCAGTATCTTTGCCAAGAAAAACTCAAATGGGGTCACAAATAGTTAGATATGATCAAAAAATGACTAAACAACAAACTGAAATGTTTTAGGCACTGTATTAAATTCTGGAGATACAAAGAAAAGTTTAAAAAAAAAAACAATTCCTGCTCTTCAGGAGTTCACAAACTAATGGGATAGACAGCATGCTAACAAGGATGTGTCAACAAGATATATGCAGGAAAAATCAGAGATAATCAACAGAGAGAAGGCACTAGCAATAAGGGGAACTTGAAAGCCTTCTTGCTGAAGATGTGATTTTAGGTGAGATTTAAAGAAAACTAGAAAGCAGTCCCTGAGGAGGAACATTCCAGGCATGGAGGACAGCCAGTGAAAATGTCTGGAGTTGGAAGATGGAGACTTGTTTGAGGAAGGACAAGGAGGTCAATGTGACTGAACTGAAGAATATATGTTGGGGTTTAAGGTGTAAGAAGACTATAAAAGGTAACAGTTATAAAATGCTTTTACTGCCAACAGATTTAATATTTGATCTTAGAGGTGACAGGGAGTTTATTGAATGGGGGTAGGGGTGGGTAGATGGGTGACAAAGAAGCCAAGCAGCGTCAGATCCCCAGAGATCAATTAGCCAGCTAGATAGGGGTGTGAGAAACAGGAGAGTAACCTGAGTTCTTGCACCCTTCAGATGGAGCTATCACACACACACACACACACACACACACACACACACACACACACACACACACACACACATGCCTGATTCTAGTATAACTTGAGAACTTGAGGGGATTTGGTGTAACATCTTCTTGGTCCACAGTGGGGAGCTTGAACCAGCAACTTCCCATGGTAAAGATTGTGCCAGGAGGTGCAAGCCCAGAGTTATACAAGGAAACTGTGTCTCCTGACCTATCAACATGAAAATCTGCTCAGTTTCCTCTCTGGTCCTGGCCTTGTCCTGCATCTGGGAATAATGTGGCTAGTAGTAGCAACTGAAATTTGGGAAATTCAGTTTGAAAATGGATCAGAAGATCGGCCATTTGTGGGATTCCCAGTGTGAGGGGGAGTCTCAGCCCTTGCCCTAACGTCCCACTGAGTGACCCTCTGTTTTTAATTTCCCTTTCCTTGTCAGAAACCTCTCAAGTCATGGAGACTAGCGAGGATGAATCAGCACATGCCAGGTCAGCAAGTGACCAGAAAGAAGCCTGTTACCGTACAGTCTTATTAATAATCCATAATGCTGCCCACAGCTGCTCCACAGCACAGATTTCATTAGTCCCACTTCTGTTTCCTGATTTGTTCCCATTCAGGAAGCTTTGAAATAATGGTTAGCAGAGGGAGCACATTAGAACCAAATTTTTTTTTTAATCTGTCTTTTAACTTTCCCATGCACTTTAATCCCTCTGCCGGTCCTTCCTCTCCCTTCAGCTTCAGCTGGAGCCCGTGCGTCCCTGTGATCAATCATTCTCTCGGTGCAGTTTTACTTGGAGGGCAGAGGGGGGTCCTTTGGCACAGCATTACTGCTGAACGTGGGATGCTTTTTATGGAGACCTCACAAACAGAAGTGAGGAAGCAGGCAGTCATTTATCATGTGGGTTTGCCATGGATGCTGAGAGAGCAGAACAGGCTGACCAGCTCTTCAGTCTCCAGTCAGAGTCCTGATTCAGCTGCTGGGGACACAGTTGGGAGGGGCAACTCCCTTTGTGCAAAGCTGTGCAAGTAGCCAGGTAGGCTCTGATGGTTCCTCACAGTTACATGGCTGCTGAAACATGCTCTTCCCCCCTGGTCATGGCATTGACTAGACACTGGTCATACTGTACTTTACTTGTAATGCCGTCTTTTCTTGTGCCTGTGTCTTATTTCCTCAGCAAACCTGCATAATCTAAGCATCTTTAGCTAGCAAAGAGATTTGCACATAGTAGGTCCTCAGTATATACCTGTTGATTATTTGTTTGATTGGAAAGCACTTATCTTTTTGATTGCTATGAGTAGTCACATTAACCCAGGAAGGTAGCTTGGACCACAAAGGAAGGAGATTCCCACAGGAAGGGTTTTTCAAAGCAGGCTTCCTCTCTGCCCTCCAGTCACCACCCCCATCCCCAACATGGGTACAATAAAGGCCCCAAGGAAAATGGGACTGTTTAGGTCTGACCTAGGTCTCCTAAACTTTAGGAGAATATCAGCCAATTTAGTCTTCCTAGCCCCTGAGCCATAATGTAGAATGAATTCTCATAGGATAAAGGCGAAAATATCAATCGAAATGTCATGTCAGCTAGCGCACATATATTGCTTGAGTTTGCAAAGCACTTTACAATATTAACTCATTTTATCCCACAACAATCCTGGGAGGGGTGTTATTATTATCTACATTTTACAGATGAAACTGAAACCGATCCTAGCCAATAAGTGACTTAGACTGGTACATTCATACTCCCCGCTTCCAAACCAAATCCCACCATCCTTCAAGGCTTAGCTCAAAAGCCAGATTCCTTACTCACCCCAGCCAAAAGTCATCTCACTCTCTACTGAATTCCTACGGTTCTTTGTACCACTCACACTGGAGGCATCTACGGGGTTCAGTAGATAGAGATCTGGCCCTGGAGTCAGGAAGACCTGATGCTAGCTGTGTGACCCTGGACAAGTCATTTAACTTCAAGGTGCCTTAATCCCCTGGAGAAGGAAATGGCAAACCACTCCAGGATCTTTGCCAAGAAAACCACAAGAACTGTGTTGGCATTCTATGGTCCACAGTGTCACCAAACGTGGGACCCTATTCAACACAGCTCATCCGGCATTGTCCATCTAATAGTTTCTGGTGTGGAAGCTTAATTACTTAATTAACTAAGCTCCTTGGGGGCAGGGACTCTTTCTCATACTTTTTTGTACCCCCCACAATGCCCTGGAACAGGAGAAAGTGATGTTCAAAGCACTGCCGGTGGCAAAATCTAAAGCAACCAAAGAATGCAGCCGGTGGATCTCTTTACTCAAGCCCAGCATCCTTCAGTTTAGAGAGGTGGAGTTCCGTACCCCCCCCCCACCCCCAGGCAGGAAAAAGAACCCCATAACCAAACCATCTGCTTGCTAAGTTGTTAATTGGAGAGAGACCCAATTGACTCAAATCCAATTATGAGGAACCTTTTTTTTTTTTTTAAATTTTTCACCCGCTGAGCCGAGTCAGTGAAAGCTTCGGCAGTTAACGGTGTCCATCGCATAATCATTATACTATAATGCGTGGGACTTGGTTTTGGAGTCAGGAGCTCCTGGGTTCGAATCTCACCTCAGACTCTTGTTGGGTAATACTGGGAAAGTCACTGTACTTTTCTGTGCCTATGCTTTCCCATTTGCACAATGAGGAGCTGGCCTCTAATTTTCGTAAGACCTTTTGGGCGGAGAGAGAGTAACGATAATACTCTCATGGTATGCTACAAGTTAAAACAGGACACCAGCAACAACAAAAACAAAAACATCACCCGGACAGGGCTTGTAGACTCAGGATGAGGTATGTCTGCATGCTTTTAAAAATCGTTTACATCAGTTCTGCAAACATTTTTAGTCACCTACTGTGGCAAAGTGTTGTGATGCATAGTGGGTACACAAAGACAAAAAACATAGTTTCTGCTTTTAGGGAATGCTAAAAATGTAAGTGGCACAGTGGATAGAGGGCCAGGCCTAGAGTCAGGGTGACTCATCTTTCTGAGTCTCAATCTGTCCTCAGACACTTACTAGCTGTGTAACCTTGGGCAAGTCACTTAACCTGTTTTGCTTCAGTTTCCTTGTCTGTCAAATGAGCTGGAGAAGGAAATAGCAAACCACTCCAGTATCTTTGCCAAGAAAACTCCAAAATGGTGTCATGAAGAGTCGGACATTAATAAAGTGACTAAAAAACTGTGGAGGCTCAGGGAAGGCATCATAAAGGAAGTGTATGGGTTTTGAAGGAAGGTGACCCAGCTTTAAGCCTTGGTTTTTCCTCCATCACCATCTCAGGCCAATCACTGAAACATTTTTAACCCAGACAGCATTTACGTTAGCTGACTGTGGGCAGCTTTTTGGGGGTAGGTACCATTTCATATTGACCATAATAGGTGTCTGTCTGCTTAAAGAGGGGCTGGGGAAACCCTGCCTCCAAACCTTTAACCTCAGGGTTTTTCTTATATTTTCCTTATTCATTAAACTAATAACCCATTTGCCAGTTGATTACATCTGAGTTGGCTGCCTGGACATGAGAAGCAACCAGAGTATTTTCCTATCTTCCCCAATTTCATTCATTCTCATACCTGCCGGCATCATCCTTTCTTTCCCCAATTCTCATCATTTATTCCCCTCTTCCCTCCCCCCTCCTCCAGAAGACATAATTGCATCTGCTCCTCATTGTGGAGATTATTTGGTTTCCTGATCGCTTTTCTAAATGTTTAAGCAGGTGTGCAGGTGAAAAGATAAAAAGTGAAGGGTGAATGTTTCTAAATATTTATACAGAAAACAGATGCAAGCAGAGCAGTCTAGCCGTTGGGGGGGTGGGGGGTGGAAGGGAAGTGGTCAGCCTCTTATTCTAAGGGAGTCAAAGACAAGCAGCCCCTCGGAGATGAATCCTAGAACCACAGCCTAATACCCATGAAATCAATTGTTTATACACACCTAAGCTACGTCCTCACACTCCACTTTGGATAAACACAAGCTGAAGAGCTTTATGTGGCCAACTTGTTTTCCCAAAGAAAGTCGACCCTTAAAGTAACACCAGCAAACAGCAGTGCAGCTCCACAGATAAGTAGACCTCCATTTTAATGGAAAAGAGCCTTTCAGCAGACAAAGTCACTGCACTCCCTGGGCAAGTCACTAAACCTCTCTTGGCCTCATTTTCCTCACTGGTAAAATGAGTATAATAATAGCACCAATTTCATAAGATTAAATGAGAAAATATACATAAAGGGCTTTGTAACCTTAAAGTGTTATATAAATGTTAGTTATTTTGGTTATTCCTTTCCTGCAGAGGGCATGATGAAGCTGTGTACAAGGCTCCTATGGAGGGTAGACCTCTAGAGCTGGTAGAGCGTGTCTTCGTGGCAGGTTCTTAATCATTCTGAAGGAGTGGCTGTAACATTTCAGAAGACACAGTAAGGATTTAGATGTGGCTCCAGAAGGGAAGTATTGGCTATATTAAGTTTGATCAATTACTGCAATGAGTAAATACAATGAGAACCTGAGATCATGTTCCAAAAAGAGAAGAATCAGATAGCTGAGGCCCTTGAGGGAGCAGAAAAAGAAACAGAAATAACAAGCCCCATCCTCCAGATAAATTAAGGAAAACAAGGAAGTGTCAGCCAAGATTGAACTGTTCCCAGATTTGGTGGAGAGCAAGAACCTTGAGGTACAAAGGCTATTTAAAAGGAGGAAAGACTTCCATTAGTTTTGTGGTGAGATGGTTGTCTGAGACGTTGTCAAAGGGAAAGACATGTTTGTTTGCTTAAAGATAGCTTAACATGCTCTGGAGAGACTGAAACCCACATAAGCTCAGTGGTCATGTTCTTGGATCCCAGCAAAAAGAAGAGAAACCTTTGTTGTGAGGAAGTAAGGAGGAGGTGCTTTCTGGAGAGAAAACGTCTCCTAGAAGGAGGCTGAGGCTTTAACCCTGAAGTCTCAGTTCCTGAAAAGAATGACTGTTATAGGTCAGACAGTATTTGTGAATATTTGTGAATGAAGATAATATAGAGAGGTGATCTATTATTGAACTGTCATTTTAGCAACACCTAGTTCTGCCAGTGACTCAGCCATCTTCCAAGAGAAATGATGTCATAGAATGTTTGCTGCTATGGATAGTTTATAGGTTTTGTATTGTGTTTTTATATTTTAAATTTTATTCATTTTATAAGTTTTGTACTGGTTTACTTAGAAGAATGGAACTCTTTTCCTCTTTCTTAAATCTATAACATTAGGTCACTAAAGTCTCAGAGAATTCTGGTTCTAGAGCCCCTTATTATCTTTTCTAGGTTGTTTTAGATAAACAAACATGCAAATCATGGATTGAACTGCATCTCTGGGCTACATGCAGAGTAGATCTTCCTGGCCCATGAAATCACAGGTCCTGTCCATCCCTATCTCCGTGGTCATTTCCATTAAACCACTGAATTCCACAAATAGTTTTTTGGGGCTCTAACTATACCAAAGGCACTATATTAGACATGAGGAAATATGAAAAAAAGAATGCAATCTGTTCTTTTCTTTAAACATACATATATAGACATATACATTCTCAAACCTATTCTACTCCTGATCTTTGTTTTTATGTATATTCATATCTCTTGTTTCCTATCCCTCTGGCTTCCTCTACTTTACTTTTACCCACTACCTTGCCTTCCAATGACTTGCATACCCCCCTCCAAGATCCCTCCCTTATTCTCCCATTCTCATAAATTTAAACATCCTTCTATTCCTCTATTTACTTATTCTCTCATCCTCTCCTCTAAAGATCCCTCCCTTGTCCTTTCCCCCCTTCCTATGCTCCTACCATTTTATTTCTTCTGAATTTAGAAGACTTCTATACTCTTTTAAATATATATGTATTATGCAATCCATTCTTTGCCCTCAAGGAATTCACTAACTAGTAAGGAAATATGATGCATACACACATAACTTCACTGTAAAGTAGGGTGTGCTAAGTGCATCAGAGAACTTCAAAGAAAAATGTTATGAGAGTTAAGGAGAAAGGGATCACTCTCATATGGGTCCTCAGGGAAGGCTGAATGAATGTTGTGACATTTAAATGAGTCTTTGTAGACTTCAACTCAATCCAATAAACATCCATGAGAATGCCTATACTATTAAAGGCACCATGCTAGGTTCTGGGGCACACATATATGAGTGACATACAGTCCTTCATCCCCCTCCCTTCCTCAAGAAACTGACAGTTTAGTTGGCAAGACAAGACATGTACACAAGTAACTACAATAAAAATAGACTATAGGGAAGTGTAGGATTTCAACAGGCAAAAATGGTGGAGTGGTCATTCCAGGTATTAGAAACACTATGAAAAAAGACAAGAGAATGGGAAAATACTTCATGTTGAATATATTGTCTGGTTTGGCTGAATCTTCAAGTATATTATAGGGAAATAACATTATACAAGACCGAGAAAGGAATTGGATTGTTAAGAACTCTGAGTTAGATTTTATGGTTGTGGGATTTATGCTGCATTATGTGAGCCAAAGGTGTCACTGTGGGAATTAGAAGAGCAGAATAATATGATCAAGCCTCTTCCTTATAAAGATACATCTGGATCAGTCATATGTAGAAAAGGTTGGCAAGAGTAGAGACGGGAAGTGGGAAAATCATGTAAAGAATCTATAGAAAAATATTCAGGTGAATGGTAAGGAGAACCTTGGACTAGGGCTTAGGGGGGTTTAAGATGGCTTCACCAAAGATAAAATGGACAGAATCACAGAATTTAGAACCAGAAGGGTCTGTTGCAATGATCTAATCCAATCCCTTCATTTTACAGATGATGTTTGGTGACTTGCCTATCCTGATTCAACTCATTTGACTCCAAATCCCAAGCCCATTCCATTATACTACCAGAAGACTGGTTTATGGAAGGGATTATTAGAGTTAGCTAGGAAGAAAGAAGAGTAAAAATGACTCATATTTTGCATTAGAGAATAATGTTATCATTAACAGAGAATAAGAAAGACCAGAGAAGGAAAGTGTAATGTCTTAGGAGTATAAGAATATAGATTTAAAGCTGCAAGGAATCTTAGTGATGATCTAGTCAAACCACCACAATCCCACATTTTACAGGTGATGAAACTGAGGCCCAAAGAGTTGAAATGGCTCACCCTAAGTAGCATCTAGTACAGCAAAGTTGAGATTTGAATTCAGTTCCTCTAATGACCAATTCAGTATTCTTTCCATTTTATCACATATAAAAAGGTCATTTTTGGATATGTTGTTTGAGGGGCTGATGGGACAGAGTGTTAAGGAGAGTCTGCAATTTATAAGAAAGTTCATGACTGGAGACATAGATTTATGAGTCATCCACAGAGAAGTCATCATTGAAACTATGGGAATGGATAAGATCAATGAGGGAGAGCAAAAAGGTAAGGAAGTCAATTACAGCCTTGGGGGAAGAGGACCTGAGCTACATTACAGGAAAAGGAAAAGAAAGAGGAGTCAGTAAGGGGACAGAGAAAGAATGGTCATGGGGTTGAAGATAATCAGAAAGACACAGTCATGGAAGAAAAAGTCTTAACAAGGAGGAAGACACCAATGGTGTCAAATGTTAGCGACAGACCAAAGAGCAATATCAGAGTGATGGGGACAGAAGCAAAATTGTAAGAGTTTAGGCATTAATGGGTGCTGAGAAAGTGATTGTGAGATATACTCCAAGCTTATCCTTGAATGACTGAAGTGGAGTTCAATATGGAGGCTGTAAGAATTGAGAAGTCAAGACATTGTGACACCAGAGTACATAAAACAAAAGTTATGAACATAGATACTGAAATTGATGAGATTAACAGGGGATAAAGTGGAAAAGACTATAATTCAGCTTCTAAAATCAATGTGAAAACCACTGAGGAATATTAAAGAAACTAATTAAGACTATAATATATCTGGGAGTTAATCTGACAAGATATGCTTAGAATATATAAATTCAACTGCATTCTTTATAGAAATAAAGGAAGACAATTGTTGAGGTAATCATTATTCATTGTTGGGCAGCACCAATATAATTTTTGAAATGTTTATACTGCCTAAATTAATCAAAAGATTGTATGTTTTGCTCATGAAAATCTTATGAGTTTAGTTTTTGAACTAAAAAAAAATAGCAAAATCCATTTTATTAAATAGTTTTTTGAGGAACAAAAGGTCTAGAATCTTAGAGAAAATAGTAAAGAAAAAAGTAGATCAGTACAACAGACTAGAAAACCAAGATACAAAAACAAATGTAATTGTTCAGTTTTTAAATAAACTGTTGACCAAGAACTACTGGGAAAACTGGAAAGCAATATGGAAGAAATTAGACTTAAACTAGCATATCACATGACATATTATCATAAACTACAAATGGACATAAGACACTAATTTAAAAATTATATCAAAAAATAAAAGAGAATGGAAAGTGGTACATTTCACATTTATAGCTAAAGGAAAAAAATTAAAATCAAACAATGAATAGAATGACACAAAAGATAAAGTGCACAATTTCAATTACTTAAAATTTTAAAAGGAAACTTTTTCATGAACTATTGAGGGGGGAAAGATTTGAATCAAATATCTGTGATAAATAGTATATTTCTTGTCATATATAAGCTATATAGAAAAATATATAAGAATAAGAGCCATTTCCTATTCATAGTATTTTTTTGAGAGCTGGATTAATGATTAAAGTATATAGTTTTCAAAAGAAGAATTGTAAACTATCAACTACTATATGAAAATACTACAGAACACTAAGAATATATTGAATTTTTAATAAATTAAAACAACTCTGAAGTCTCACCACATATCCCTAAACATATAAAAGATAGAAACAATCAGTGTTATGGATATGGGAAGACAGGCTCATCCTTAAGAGGTGGAATCAATCCAACTCTTTTGCAAAACAATTTAGATTTCTATAGAAAGGAAACCGTGTTCATGTTTATATTCAGTAATCTTTCTATTAGACCCATACTTCAAAGAGGTCAAATACAGAAATAAATGACTGCAAAATATGAATAGCAACACTTTTGTAATAGCAACAAAAAAAACTCCCCAAAACCTGATAATAAAGCAGTTACCCATTGACTGGAGAGTAACTGAACAAATGGCAGTAAATCAATGAGATGTAATTCCATATGAAATTATGAATATGAGGAATTCAGAGAAGAATTATGTGAACAAATGTAGAGTCAAATAAGAAGAACCAAGAGGATAATATGCATAATAACTACAATAATATTATCAGAAAAAGCCCCACTAAATGGAAACTATAATCTGATTAACTATAATGAACAGTCTAGGTTCCAGAAAACAAATGAGGCAAAATGTTTCATTCACTGTCAGACACGGTCTTTCTGTTATTGGTTTAATTTAACTGTTTCTTTTTGTTATAATAGAAGGCTTAGTGAAGAGGGGTGGGTCCAGAAATGACTGTGATATAAAAATTAAAGACAGAAACAAAGCTTATTTATTTAAAATTTAATCTTAAAGATAATTGCTACCTGGTCCCTTATCCTTTTCCTAAATTAACTCAGATTTTTATAGCTCAACAGTTAAAAACTGATTGACCTAACACTGGAGAACAGATGAATACCCTGTAGATAGGGAATGGTATGGGTACATTTCTCAAGTACTGATGTGACTCCCATGAGCTTTGTTTGCTCAACTGTAGTGAAAACTCTCTCCCTTAGATATTTGATGGTGCCTTGGGATGACTCGACAAAGAGTAATCAAAATGTAAATTGAGCATTAGAAAATGCAAATGTTTGCAGTGACATAGGAGAAATTGAATGTAGTTTACATGAGATGCATGACTAGTCAAGTGAAAGCAGGCTCCTGGAATGTACAAGCATTAGGAAAGGTGGCTAATATGAAAAAAAATAGCTAAGCTAATATTTAAGCAATTCCAAAAATCATGGGAAATTTGATGAGCAAAAAGAAATATAAGTGGTAACAGGAAGAGGCAAGAGAAAAGGAGTCAGCAGAGCTAATCAGAATTTGTTATATTTAGGAATAGATGAAATAGTTGATTTATTAAAACATTCAAGAAAATATGTAAGATAGTTCCTTTCAATCTAATACACATATACACATATATAATAAGAATATATCCATGCAGGAAGATCAATGACTTTGTTGTGCTTACTTTTGTTCCTATGCAACCAAAAAGTTTAGTACTCTTCCCATCTCCTCCCCTGAGGGTGGCAGACTTTCTAAAAAGAGTTGTGAAAAAAAGCCTCTGGTTTTGAACTAAGAGGAAATCAATGATCACTCTTCTCATGAGAAAGAGAAAGTCAAGAATTTCAGCTGAGGCAAAAGTTGGAAGTTCAAACTGGAAGTTACAACTATGTAACAAGTAGAGATGGCTGTTCTGGTAGCATCTGGTGAAGAATACATATGCAACATCTGGTAGAGACTCTACATCCAACAGAGACCATTGGTCCAGCAGAGACTACATGTCCAGAAAAATAGTTATCTGATACATACTTACATCCAGGAGAGACTATGCATTGAAAGTACGCTATGTGTCCAGCAGACAATGCATACTCCAGCTGAGACCATGTCCATTGTAATAGCATCCAAGAAAGCAGTATGTGACAGAAAATATATATCCATTGGAGACTGGTGGGAGGAACACAGTGTCATCAGCAGAAGACATCAGTGTTAAAGACACCAGTTGCCCTTTTGCAGTGTGCTGTGGTCACCCCTGTTTCCTCTACATATCTTTCCATGTGTGCACCTTCCCTCTTTCCATTCTTTCCTGAAGGTCTGCATGTTTTCAGGAGACTTAAGGGGAAATTTTTTATTGCTGTTTTTCTTCCTATGTCACATCATTAAATGCTTTTTCTTTGAATGAATTATGTCTTATGACTAGTGAAGATGAAAACATGGCAGAGATGGTATGGGTAGGTTGTGATCCATGGTTTCTTTTAAAGTACATGGGACCCAAGTAGCACCTTGAACATAGGGTAGCCATTTGTTTGAGGGGGGACCCACTGTAAGTTAGGGAGGGTGCCCTCCCCAGTGCTATGCTTATTATCATTAGACTACTAGGTAGCTATTAGACTAGTTTGTTTAGTTCGAGGGAAACCTGAATGATTACACCAAGCCACATCCATAGATTCACAGATCAGTAGAACAGAATGGGTCATGGGTCTAGTGAATAGCCAGTGGTGGTCCTAGAATTTCATCCTTGCCAGTATGGTGTTGAATTATAAGTCCCTGGTATTTGTAATTTATTCTGCAGATATTTTGTATATGCAAATAGACACATGTTGTTTCTCCCAATAGAAGGTAAGTTCCCTGACAACACAGGATCTTTTCTCCTTGTATCTCCCAGTGTCTAGCTCAGAACTTAGCAGATAGTGTATTTTAGATACTTTAAAAGCATATAAGTAGATACTCAATAAAAGATTGATCAATAGACTGGCTCATTAAATTTTTTTCCCCATAGAATCATAAACCTAGAACATAGTGGCCCTCATAGAATATTTGGTCCAATCAATTCGTTCTGCAGATGAGGAAACTGAGGGCCATGCAGGTTAATTGACTTGCTTGAAGTCACACAGGTTGTGCTGGAGGCCAGATTTGGATCTTCTGGGGTTAGAATGAGTGTTCTTTTCCCTTTTTATATAATATATTTTTATATGTAAATCATATTTTATGCAATATATATATATATATATATATATTTAATCCTTGAATTCATAGACTACCTCTTTTAAGAAATAAAGCCAATAAAATATTGCCAAAAGAAATGGCAATTTGGCCACCTGAGAAGTAAAGGCAGCTAAGGCTCACCAGAGTGTAAGTAACATGCCTAGGGTCATATAAAAAGATACTGGCAGAGTAGGAGATGGGGAGGGGAAGATCTCATTGATTAGATGATGACATTCAGTCTGGGATTGGGATCAATGACTAGAGGGACATAGGCTCTAGTTGTAGCAAAAGTTGTATATGTGTGCATGTGTGTGTGAATGTGTGCATGTGTGTGTGCCTGTATGCATGTGTGCATGTGCGTGCGTGCGTGCGTGTGTGCGTGCGTGCGTGTGTGTGTGTGTGTGTGTGTGTCAGGGGAGAAATCAGAAACCTCTAAAGAGCTGGGCATAATGCCATACTCCTATAATCCCTGCAAAAGAGGCTAAGTAGTCTGGCATAACTCTTGAACTAAGGAAAGGAGCTGAGCCAGTCGGGTTCTACATGAAGTTTGGCATTTATTAAACATATTGGGCCCCTCAGAGTGTGTGGATCTACCAGGTTCCCTAAGGTGGGGTGAATGGGCCTAGGCCAGAAACAGAGCAGGTTAAAGCTTTGCAGCCCAATCAGAGTGGGAGAGGGCCTCTGGATAGGCCTTGTACTTCTAGCCTAGATGAGGGAAGGAGACACAGTTTTAAAAGAAAAAGAAAAGAAACCTATAAAGCATGTTAGAAGTTGACCCCAATTAACATTTCCATGCATACTCAGTTGTGTGGTAATATCAAGTATCTCCTACAACATTTTTAAAGCCTCCGGTTCTATTTTCCAGGGACATCGGGGACAATTTTGTTTTCAAAACAAACAATCAGAGTCTGGAGATCATCATCCTCAGTGGAAATTCAGTTTCTTAGAGCCTTCCATCATTCAGATTTTAAGCCCTGGAAACAAACATGGTTCAGTTACTATACAAATGCCTCGACATCATTTCAGAAAATGGTGAGATAATCAAGTGTGAAAGACAAAGGAAAAAATGAGACTGAGGTGGGGAAAAACACCTATTCTTCCTATCTTCCTTCCTTCCTTCCTTCCTTCCTTCCTTTCTTTCTCTCTTTCTCTCTCTTTCTCTTTCTTTCTTTCTTTCTTCCTTCCTTCCTTTCTTTCTTTTTTCTTTCTTTCTTTCTTTCTTTCTTTCTTTCTTTCTTTCTTTCTTTCTTTCTTTCTTTCCTTCTACAAAAATTCATTCTCCTAAGGAAAAAATGATTTAAAATTACCTGAGTGTAATTGGCTTAGACATGACATCTGTGCTGTAAGTTAATTTAACAAAACTCAGCATGGAACCTAGACAGACCAGTAGGGAGATGGGCTCTGAGAAAATTGGATTACAGGTCCTGGTATGAGCCCTTGAGCAAAGAAGAGGAACAATATCCCCTAGTGGATAATTAATAAGCAATGAATGGTTCAAGATAAGTGATCAACCCAGAGAAGTATTTTGATTCAAGAAGAGGGAATGATTTGGTTGACATGGCTACTAAAGCCATCTCAGGTTTGTAAAATATTCCTTCTAGTCAAAAGAGCCCAGCAACCAGGCTCCAGGCTAAAAGGGCTTGAGCAGCCTGGTCACATCAACCAGAATTTGTTGCCCTGGGAACTTGGAAGAAGAGCTAGTGAGGGGCATTTTGAGATTTGATTCCACTCCTTTTATTTGCAAAACTCCCTCTGGGCTCACTCTCTCAAACCTGCCATGTTGTGTGCCAAGAGATCCATGGCAGTAAGGCAGTCTTGTTGAGGGACCTATGGAGCCAAGGGGTATTTCATGATTCCTGACCTTTTTCATTTCACCAACTGTGCTTCTGGGTATGGTGTTGGCAGGGAATGATTTGCTCCTTTACAGGAAGTGGTATCTCAGCTGACAAGTCAACCTGCTGAAAGATTACATCAAGTGGGTCATTCAGCTGCTGTTTGGCTGGGATGGTGCCTGGGACCAACTCCAGTTGCTTAAGGAACCTCTGATGGCTCTCCTGACAGATGAAACAATTGTTTTGGACTAACTCTCTTCCAGAGAAAAGCTAGCTGTGTCTTGGTTCTATAGATACTCCCTAGGAATTAAGGTGGTATTCTCTAATATTATTAGCTCGAGCCCTGATACCAGAGTGTTCCCTTCCTCCCACTAGCTTCCAGGGACTAGTATCCCAGTTCTATTTAACTAATTAATATTGATTAACTATTAATAAGTTAGTGTTGATTCTATTAATAGGTTATCTAATATGTATTATAACTAATATATACCTATTAAGAAAGGAATATTTATTTCACAGATACAGCAAGAAGTACAAGCACACTTTCCTACAATACTTTAGTCTCTGGGGAGAATAAGCTCAGACTTAGCACTGACTCCACTGCATTCACATCCATATGTGTCCTAACTGCCAGTTGCTAGCTATCTCTAGGTTGGGTCTTGAAGGTCATTCCTTAGACCTCAAAGCTGGACTGGCTGACTGCAAACTCTAGCACGGACTCTACTCTCAGATTTCCTGATGGCTTGTCCTCCTGACCTTTTGCAACTCAAAAGGTCATAGCCTTCCATCTTCACCTAGAAGCAGGGAAAATAAACACAGAGGCAAAGAACAGAAGCCCTTATTCCTGTCCTCAAACTGATCTCGAATGGGGCAGCCCCAACACCTCTACCCCTACCACAAGGTGTAGGGGTGTTTCAGGGAGAACTAAGGGCTTGCTTGTTCATCCACCTTCAGTGTCCACTTTCGCCCAACTCTCACTCTGGCTCCAAGAAGCTATATAGCACCCATGCCACACCCCACTAAACTATCTCAGCAGACAAGTTAAATGGTGTTGAGGCTAACCAACAGGCCTCAAACCTGTCAGTGAGTTAGGGGGGGTGTCTACCCCAGGCCTGTGAAGACTTCCCCCAGCAGAATGGGTGGATTAGAACAGTTTGTTCCATTGGCCACGAAGGCTGCTGAATCAGGAGTTGTGGAATGTGTAGAGCTTGGTGAGGCTTTGAAGATGCCAAGGTCATCCACTGCATCATGGGCCATCATAAGTCATCTTGACTTTTGTCTTGCCACTGGATTTTAATGACTCTGGAAGAGAGAATGAAGCTGATGACTTTGTGCCACTCTGACTTGCTTAAATCCAATTCATGTGTGCATCAAGACGTCACCCCTTGATGTCATTGGTCCTCTTCAGAAACAAAGGATGAACAACAGCCCTTACAGCATTGTCTTTCTTACCAGAATGCTGTCTGCCAGTCTGGAAGGAATCAGACAGAAATGCATAGAATGTGGTTGACTAGTGAACTCTGAATTCTCTCCAGTTCTGGCTACATACCAATCAACAGTATGCCTCTTCAGCACAGGTGTAGCCAACAAAAACTAGATCTAGAAAAAAACACACACACACACACAAAAACTAGATCTAGAATGTCTGCACGTGCTCCTGAGGGTTGGGCTCAGAGGTGTGCTGGAGACCCTTTATAAGGGCCCAGGAAAGCCAATTATTACATCTTGAGTATGAATATTTACACCTCAGGAATGGGCAAACGCTACAAATCAGGGCTTGGTTTATTGTTTTGTTGATTGTCTAGACATAAGAAGGTGATTGAGGGAATGTTATTAATGCAGATCAAACTTGAAAGTGTCCCATACCAGAGAGTAGGTTGTTAAACACTTACCAGCACACCCCTGGAGATCTGTATTTTATTCTAGAGACAATATGGAGCCACTGGATGTTCTTGATCAATGGAATAATGTAATCATAATTTTTCTTTAGGGATGTTAATTTGGCAGCAAAAAAGTAGCATAACAATTTCTCATGTTTTCTCTCTCTCTCACTCTCTCTCTAATAGTGCTCAGTAGAATTTCTCAGTAGGATTCTTTGTACTGATTTTCTCATTCATCTTTCCTGGAGCTGTAGTTAGTGTGTACTCTACTCTTCTGGTCCTACTTTGGTTTTTTTTTTTTAATTTCACCTTATTTAATAAAGGTCTTTCCAGATTTTGATGTATTCCTCACATTTGTTGGTCATTCCACATCTTTCTGATAAAGGAAACACAGGAATATAAAGAGGAAGTCTTCACACACAGGTATGTGTTTCAGATTGTTGGGTGGGGAGGGGATCGGTTAAGCTTGCTGTTGTCACACCTAATTACTCTATCATTGACTATTGCTAAAAATCACAACAAAAAGATATTTTAATGACTGGATTACTTTGTTTTCAGGGTTCCATATATAGGTCAGGAAAGCCTCCAAAGGCTTTCTATTAAATTCATTAATTTCTTTCAAAGATTCCAAGAAGACTGACAGTTCCACCCTGTCTCATTATTGCCTTATAGGGATCATACCATGTTAGCCTCATATGGACCAGTGAGGTAGTCCTTCTCTCCATGTCCACCCTTCCTCCCACAGACTCTGTGTGCATTTGTGGGAGAGTACTCCTCAGATTTTTGGAGGAAAATGCTTTATAAGTACTGTTCATATTACACCATTTAAGTAAATGCCTTTTTAAAAAAGTTAATTGAGTATTGGTTTTTGCCAGGGGAAGCACACTGGTGGGGGCTCCTAAGATGCGGTATTAAAAGGACTTCCACACACAGGGTTAACACTTAAACCCAAAGTAGCCTCAATTGCTCTGGAAACCCAGTATCATTGTGAAATAGAAAAGTTGAGTCCAGAAGTGATACAATATAGAGAGAGAGACAAATCTTTCATTTTTCTTTATTCTTCCTTCTAGGATGAAGCAGAACAAGTCTAATCCTTCTTCCACATACCAATACTTCATTCATTTAGAAGCAGCTATCATGCCCCCCACAAGTCTTCTCTTCTCCAGACTAAATAGCCCTTATAAATTCCTTGCATTACATAATCTCAAGAACCTTCATCATCTTGATCATCCTTTCCTGGATATACTCCAATTTATCAATCCTTCCTAAAATATGGTGCCTAGAATAGAAAGCGCCACTCCTAGTGGGTTCTGACCAAAGCAGAGTACAATGGGACTATCACCTACCTCATTCTAGGCACTATTCATCTCTTTTTAAAAAAATTTTCTTTATTAATTTGTTTGTTTACTTTTAGTTTACAAAATTCAGTTCCACAATCCCTTGAATTTCAAATTTTCTCCCCCTCCCTCTCTCTGCACTCCCCCTATGGTGGGATGCAATCAAGTATAGGATCGGCAAATACTTTCACATTAGACATTAGTCAGGTTATAAAGAAGGATTGTAACAGATGGAATGAAAGATGAGAAAGAGGAAATAAAACCAAACAAGAAAAAAAAACAAGAGCAGGTAGTTTGCTTCAATCTGCATTCAAACTCTGTTCTTTCCAATTCTCTCTAGTTCTTTCTCTGAATGCAGACATCTCTCTCCATCATGAGTCTTTTGGAATTGTCTTTTAACCCTGCATTGGTGAGAAGAGTCCAGTCTATCAAAGTTGGTTGTTACACACATGTTGTGTCTGTAATTGTGTACAAATTTCTCCTGGTATTATTCATCTCTTAACGTAGCCAAAAATTGCACAAACTTCTTGGCTGCAACATTGTATCATTGACATATTAATTTTGTGGTCCACTGAAATTCCCATCTCATTTTTTGATGAATTACAGTACTATCTGCATGTCTCTCTTGTTCTATACTTGTAAATTTGATTTTTGAACCCAAGTAGAACTTTATTATTTCTCCCTATTAAATTTCATTTAATTAGATAAGGATCTTTAAAAATCTGATTCTATCATTCAATATGTATAATCCCTCCCAACAATGTGCTATCTGCACATTTGAAAAGGCTGTTCATCTAAATCATCCATTAAAAATGTTAAACACCACAGGGTCAAGAACAAATCACTAGGACATACAACTGAAGACCTACCTCTAATTTGACATCAACACATTTAATGAGAAGTCTGAGTTTGGTCATTACACCAATTCCAAATTTACCTAAATGTTGTATTATCTGGCCCACATCTCTCCATTTCATTTACAAAGAGAGGATGGAAGACTTTGTTAAATGCTTTGCTGAAATTTAGGTCAATTATGTTTACATCATTCTTCTGATTAACCAACATAGTAACCCTGTTAATAAAGGAAATGAGATTTACCATATCAATCATCTTTCTTCTTTCTTTGTTCTTGTTTCATTCTTTAACATGGTTCTAGGCAACTTCAATCTCAGAATGCCCCAAAGTGAACAAATAAAATTTTCAGCAACCTGCTATTCCTTCTGATTTGTCAAATCTTCTTCCCTATCACCAGGCTTAAATCCTTCAAATAATCTTGGCTTCTTCTCTTTCCTTTGATTCCCAGATCTATCAGAGAAAGAGAATTTGAGTCATTGCGATAGCAATGCTATTTGCTACTGCAGTGGGGAAGGGGAGGGGTTGTAAGACCAATAACACTAGCACACAGGGTGGCTGCTAGCACAGGTTCTTTCATCTGCTTTTCCAAAGGAAAGCAACTCACAAGGGGTCAACAGTCTTACTTTAATCAAACATATATGTCATTTACTTAGTTCAAGGGGAAAAGTCAGCACCCTGAACTTCAGAGGAAATACAAACAGAAATTACAAACAGAAATAATAGCATAAAGACCAACAGATAGGGCTTCTAACCCTCTGACCAAATAATACCTACATCACAGCTCAACAGACGGATTCAACTGTCTGACCAAGGCAATACATATGTAGTTATCAGAAAGAAAAGCACCAACATCTGAGTTTTCAAAGCCAGGGGGCTCCTTAACAACTACACAGAGTCTCATCTGGCTACTTCACATGAACACTCTTCCCATGAGTGAACCTCAAAGCAAAATGCTAACCTCAGAGTATATATACACTTCTTCAGGGTCAGAGGGCATCACAACTCTAGTGACCCAGGCTCATTTTGGGGCATTCTAGTGAGTCAAACTCATGTACTCTAGGCTTCCATGTGACTTAAGCAGGTCACATGGTTCTATTAATGGGTGGGAAAGATCTTCTAATTAAGCAAAAAATACATTAACAATATAGTCATTTAGTCAAAACTATACAAGAAAGAAATTCCCACTATAACATAACCAACAAATAGTCCTTTAACCTCTCCTTAAAGACCCCCAAGGAATAAGAACCTGCATCTGGTCACTAAAACCCTATCATTCCCATCCCTAAACTAACTCTTACATCCATACACTTTATTCCTACTGGCATAAGTGGAATTTAAGCCTTGTCTACTTTTTTCCTGAACAATCCTAAAACCTACTAGCTAGTTTTCCTACTATTAAATTATCCTCCCTCCTCTACCCAATTCATTCCATACACCACTGCCAGATATGAACTTACAGATTACTTTGTACCTCTCTCATTCTGTTTTCATACTTTACCTATCATTACAGTTATTTGTGTACGTGTTTAATACTCCCTATAAGATTATAGGGGGCAGCTGGGTGGCTCAATGAATAAAGCTCTGGACCTGGAGTTGGTAGGACCTGAGTTCAAATCCAGCCTTAGACACTTACTAGCTGAGTGACTCTGGACAAGTCACTTGCTCTCTGTTTGCCTTAATCCATTAAAGAAGGAAATAGCAAACCACTCCAGTATCTTTGTCAAGGAAACCCTATGGACAGGAGGTTCACAGGGTTACAAAGAGTCAGATATGACTGACTGAACAATTAAATTATAATTTCCATGGTGTTAAGACCATATTTAATACATCTTTGCAACACCAATAATTTTTTAGCCCAGTGTCCTTCACACAGTAGGTACTTGATAATATTTGTTGAATGCATAAATATGTTCCCAGGCAACTTTGAGACATTGTATTATTTTTGGATAAAGTTTCTTTTGCAGAGAAAATAAAAAATAAACCATGTCTCCTTGCAAGAATTTTGGGTACACATCATGATTATTTTGGAATACTCACATCTTTTTCCATTGTCCTTTCATGTTTTCTTTCTGATCTTTTTTCTTTTCAAATATGCTAATTAAAAGAATCATTATTTCCTTTTTCTCCTTTTGATCTTCTTCCCCCTTTTTGTTTGTGAATATCAAATGTGCTGATATTTGTAAAGCAGCACAGTGTCAAACACACAGTAGGTGCTTAATAAATATTTGTTCTATGGTTAATTTGGAGATTTGATTTTCATGACTCCATATTTGTAATGGGTTTTGTATTCCTTGCTTTCTCAATGGGTAAAGGAAAGGATGAGAAAAAGGAGAGAATCTGAAACTAAAAGTAAAAAAAATTCAGTTTAAAAAAGGAAAAAATACTTTCCCCCCTCACACATACACACACCCATCATCACTATCTCACTCTCCTCATTCACAGATGTTTTAGGGCTCTTGGAATATTGTTGTGGTGGTAGGTACCATCACAATTCAACATTTACTTGTTTCTCTGCAGTAATAACTCACATTTTCGATAGTGCTTTATGTACACAATCTTAAATCCTCACAATGACCCTTTAAAGTAAGTATTAAACGCTCCCTTTTCAGATAAGAAAACTGAGACTCAGAGAACTTATATGGCTCACCCATATTTTCAAAGCAAATAGATATCAAAAACAGGATCTGAAGCCAAATCTTCCTCATTCCAAGTCCAGCATTCTATCTACCATGCCATGTTGTCTCTCTAAGATGCTTTAGAGTTACCACCAGTTACTACTCATTGGCCAACTTCTTTGATTCTCTTTTGAGTAGTAGTTACATTGATGCTTATCTTATTTAGGGTTAAATTGTCCAATTCCTATGGTAGCCAACTATAAATCTATGGGAAAGAATTAAATTAAAACCCAAATAACTCACTAGTGGCTGTTTTCTCAGTGAATAATTTGCAAGGTAATTACTTGGTTCTCAGTCTAGCCCTATGGCAATTGGAGCCAACCATTCTGTTCTCTTATATGCTGATTTGATGAAGGTCCATTTATTTAATTTACTCCTATTTTAAACCAGAATCTGCCTCCTAACTGTTCAGTACTTACTATGAGCTATTTACCAATTCTTGTATGTGTGATTCTTCTGAATACTTTCAAAAGCAGTTATCAGCCTACTTTGTAACAGAACCAATTATAGTTCTCTAGCTGTTCATTTAGCTTTCTGTGGTATCAAATCAGTCCTGACCATATTCCTATTCTCTTTTAAAAATAATATTTTAAGGGGCAGCTAGGTGGCACAGTGAATAGAGCACTGCCCTGGAGTCAGGAGGACCTGAGTTCGAATTTGACCTCAGACACTTAACACTTACTAGCCATGTGACCTCAGGCAAGTCACTTAACCCCAATTGCCCCTCCCCCCCAAAAAAAGCAAAAATAATAATAATATTTTAATTTTGCCCCAGCTACATGTAAAGACAATTTTAGCATTCATTTTAAAAAAATTTTGAGTTCCAAATTTTCTCTCTCCCTCCCTCAACTCCCCCCTCCCTGAGACAGTAAGTAATTAGATATAGGCTATACCTGTTCAATCATGCAAAACATAATACCATATTAGTCATGTTGTGAAAGAAGACACAGACGAAAATACACAAAATGAAAAATAGCATGCTTCAATTTGTATTCAGACTCTATCAGTTCTTTCTCTGGAGGCGGATAGCATTTTTCATCATGAGTTCTTTGGAATTGTCTCGGATCATTGTGTTGCTGTGAGTAGTGAAATCATTCACAGCTGATCATTTAATATTGCTGTTACTGTATACAATGTTCTCCTGGTTCTGCTCACTTCACTTTGCATCAGTTCATATCAGTCTTTCCAGGTTTTTCTGAAATCTACCTTTGGCCAACTTCTTTAAGTAGAGACTAAAGGACCTTGGGATCTTTGTTGGATGTTCAAAAGGATTGCTCTCCAAGAAAGGATTGAACTAGATAATCTCTGAGCTTCCTTCCAAATCTAAGATAAGAAGATTCTATGTCTAGAGGAAAAAGATACTCCAAGAGTTTCTTAGGGAAACTCATCATCATCCCTTCAGGAATTTGGCAAAGAGCTAAACTTTTATAGCCTTCATTTGTGAAATGGGGATGAAAATAGCACCTACTTCATAAAAGCTGTTGGGAGCATCAATAATGATAATATATGTAAAGATATAAAGAGATAATATATGTAAAGTGATTTTCAAACATTACAATGCTATATTATTATCATTAATTATTATTGTATTATATATTCCATTGAAGTAAAGACAGAAATGGTCCAAGGACATGTCATTATCTTACTATTGTTGTTTTATTTTTGGTGTTTGACAGACCATTGTAGGTGGATAAAATTATTACTTTTTGTAGTTGAGTAAAAATCTTGAGGTGGTAAGTTCCTCTTCTATGGGATCACTGAAAATATACTTCAGACAAATTCCATAATAGACTAGATGATAAGAATGGCTTTTTACCTCGCCTGTTCCAACATGATTTTGATTTCTTCCTCGCGGTTTCTTCCACAACCACAGTTCTCCTCCAATCATGCCTTGAGGTTCCAGGCCCAAAAGACCATATGAATATAAAAGGATGAGGGGAACCATAGCTTAGTCCCATATGGGGCCAAAAAATCATAGAATGTGGAAGGTATCGTAGAAATCTAAGTCTCTCCTTTTATGGATAAAGTAAATGAGGCTCACAGAGCTCAGATTTCTTCTTCACAGCACCTTGTAAATCATAGATACTCAAGACTTACTGATTTAATTTGATCAAGTAACTTGCCTAAGGTCAGAGAGCTCGTTAGTTATAGCCAGTTAACCAACAGGTACTTATTAAGGACTTGCTTGGTCCCAGGCTCTGTGCTAAGCACTGAGGATTTATAAAAATGAAACAAAAACCCATGGCTCTTGGCCTCAAGAAGCTCACATTCAACTTGGGGGACATCATGTGAATAGCAGTATATATAAAGCCATAGACAGTTAGATGGAGGTAATCCCAGGTGGAAAACACTAACGGTGGAGAGGACTGGGAGAAGCCTCCTACCAAAAGTGGGATTTGAGATGAGTTTTGAAGGAGGCCAAGGAAGCCAGGAGGTGGAAGTGAGCAGGTGGAACATTCCAGGTATAAGGACAGTCAACAAAAAGACAGAGAGCTGAGATATGGATGATGGTGTTCAAGGAACATCAGAGACCAATGGGGCTAGGAAGGTAGAGTGTTTAGAGGGAAATAAAGTATAAGAAGAAGAAAGGTAGGAAGGGGCCAGGTTGTGAAGGGCTTTAAAAAGTTAAAAGAAGGGGTGGCTAAGTGGTGCAAGTGAGTAGAATGCCAGCCCTAGAGTCAGGAGGACTAGAGTTCAAATCTGACCTCAGATACTTAACACAAAAACTAGCCATATGACCTTGGGCAAGTCACTTAACTCCAATTGCCCTATCTTCTCCCCTCCAAAAAGCAAAAAAAAAAAAAAAAAAAGTTAAACAAAGATTTTATATTTGATCCTGGAGGTAATAGGGAGCCAATGAAATTTATTGAGCAGGGGAGTGATGTGGTCACACCTGTGCTTTAGGAAGACTACTTTGGCAGCCTGTGGTCTGGAGTGAAGAGAGACTTGAGGCAGGGATACCAGTCAAAAGGCCATTGCAATAGTCCAGATGTGAAATAATGAGAGTTTGTACCAGGGTATTGGCTGTCCAAGTGGAAAGAAGGAGGTTTTTTTTTTCTCTTTTGGAGGTGGGAAGGTAGGGCAATTGGGGTTAAGCAACTTGCTTAAAGTCACACAGCTAGTAAGTATTAAGTGTCTGAGGTCGCATTTGAACTCAGGTCCTCGAGATTCTAGGGCCAGTGTTCTATTCACTGCGCCACCTAGCCACCCCAAAGGAGATCTTTATGACTGATGTTTGAAAGGCAGAGGAAAGGCTCTCCTGATTCCTGTACTCTGAAGTAAGGGCAGGCTTCATGAAAAGATGGGAGTTTCCCGAAAAGCCTTAACACCTTTCTCAGGAATACAGTGCATTCATGCAGTATGGTAGCAAGTTGTATGGCCGCTAGGTCTAAAATTTTTGGGCACTTGAACGGGAGAACACATCAACATATCTCCTGATGGAGGTGAAAAAAGTATTCTCTTGGTCTAGCTCTATAACATACACAAAATCTGAATGTTCTCACTCCAGGTGGCTATACTCTGGCTAATGAAAGGAACTGGGACATAGGGCATGAAACTGCATTGACTTGTGCTCTGACTTCTCAAATCAGAATCTATGCAGGGATTTTTAACCCAGAACCCAGGAACTTATTTTTCAAATTATTCTGAAAAGCACTTCATGGGCTTCACCAGTCTTCCAAAGGGGTCTGTGACACACAGAAAGGGTAAGATGCCCTGGTCATTGGAGTTTTTAATTTTCTGTTGCCTTGTGCTGATGGTTTGAACATCAGCCAAAAGCTGAGAGAGCTGGGCTCGAGTACCGGTTTATGCCCCACCTCTCTGTTTGACCTTCACTTTGACATGTTATTGAGGCAGTGAATTGTAATAGAAAGGTTTCTATATTTGGAACCTGGAAAATGCAGGCTTGAATTGTACCACTACCTCACTTAATCATTTCAAGCCTCAGTTTCCCTATCTGTAAAAGGAGGTTGATAATATCTGCAAGATTTCCCTCATGGCATTGTTGGGAGGTTCAAGTGAGATAACATTTCTGAAGAGCTCTGTGAATGTCAGTTATAATTGTGCCTCTCTTTTCTATTCCGCAACCTGGAAATTAATAGTGTTCTACCCTCTTCTCAGTTTTTGTCCCTTCTCCCCAAACCCATGGGGATTATGTGAGAACCAATTAAATTAGATATAAAAACAAGTACTGTTTGGGTCCTTGAGCTTTTTGGAGGAAAGCCCTGTATAAATATGACACCTTTTGTTATTTGTAGCCCCGGGGATTTACAAAAAGAAGTCAAGAATTTTTAGAGGCAGAAAATAGCAGTTGGAAAAAAACAACTTGGTACATAGAGCATGGTGTCCTTATCAAGCAGGCGGCATTATCTTTCCAAGGCAGACCCTGAACATGAAACACCTGGGTCACAGATTTCCTGTCTTTTCCCATTCATATTTTGAAGGAAAGAGACCTTTACCCTGACCTGCTAGGCAATGATCTTCAGTGAGTGGCAAAAGGCCCTGGATTTGTACTCAGGAAAACAGAATTGGAGTCTTGCTTCTGTCATTAAATGTTGTTTAGCCTCTCTAAGCCTCAGTTTCCTCATCTATAGAATGGGGATAACAATAATTTTATAGTCTGTGCTCCAGGGAGAGATTAAGAGGATCACATGAAATCACGTAAACCACAAACTCTTAGATATGAGTTATTAATTCCACTGTTAAATGTAGTTCCAAAAGAGGTTTAGTAAGTTGGTTAGATTTATATGGTAAATAAGTAATAATATCCCTTTAAATTCAATCAGTCAAAAAGTATTTATTGTGTCTATTATGTGACAGGCACTGTGTTAGATTCTGGGAAGAAAAAGAATGAGACAATCCCTACCAGTAACGAGCTTATATTCTAATATAAGATATAAGTATATACAGAATAATAAAGAGTACAAAATTAGTCAGCACTAGGTAGGTAGGAAAAGAAGTCATTAGCTCTTGAGGGGATCAGGCAAGGCTTCATGCAGAAGGTAGGATGTAAGCCACATCTCAGAGGAACAGGACTCTGGGAGGCAGCGGGGAAGGAGGGAGTGCATTCCAGACATGTAGGATGCTAGCCAGGGCCGAGGGGCAGAGATGGGAGATGTGGGTAAATTACAACTATGACGTCCCCCTAAGAGGAAAAGAAAAGAAGCATTGGTTAAGTGCCTACTATGTGATGGTGTTATAACAAGCTCTTTACAAATATTATCTCATTCTATCCGCACAACAACCACAAGGGGTAGGTACTCTTATTATTCACATTTTCTAACTGAGGAAACTGAGGCAGATGAAGTAAAGTAACTTTTTTTGGGGTCCAACTAGTAAATATCTGAGGCTGGATTTGAATTTAGGTATTCCTGCTTCCATCCCAGCCCTCTATCCACTAAGTTACCTGGGTTACCCTTCCAATAACCTTTCCAAAGAAGAAAATGAGTTTGGTCTGGCATGACTGGTTCTTGATGAAGCCATCTTGCCCATCTACCATCAGCATTTCACTTTCCAGATGTTCACTAACGATCCCTTTAATAATATTCAAAAATTTTTTGGCCAGAAATCAGTCTCAACATCACTTGACTGTAGTTTACAGTCTTTTCTTTCTTTTTTGAAAATTGAGATATTTGTCCCTCTCCAGTCTTTGATAATCCAGTGCCTCCCACATTTTCTCTCTCTCTCTCTCTCTCTCTCTCTCTCTCTCTCTCTCTCTCTCTCTCTCTCTTTCTCTCTCTCTCTCTCCCCCTCACACACACACACATATGTATAATTCTGTGTATATGTGTAAATTATTCTAATAACCTGGGATAATAACCTGGACCTAGCTACTTGAAATCACCAAATGTAGTTCTGGTCTCTCTTACTGTTTTTTCCAGTTCAAAGATCATTCCTGTTGACAGAGAAAACTGAAGATGTGGGCAGATGTGCCTTTTCTCTTTGTCATCATTTATTGTATGACCCAACCCATCAGTAGTCTTCTGTCCTTTGATTCTCCCCCTTTGTCCGGTATGGGAGCTGGGGGGGGGGGGCGGGGGAGAGTTAGATTTCCTTACCAACCTCAGCCTCAGTATCTGGATTCTTGACACCATTCTTACAGCTCCGTGCCTTTCTCTTGTATTTTTCTCCTGCTACTCACTCTCCCTTCTCCCCCAACCCTGGTTCTGTATTATTGGTCGATAAATTCCCTATACATGCCCAACAAATTTTGTACTAACTCTCCCATTTCTTCCTTGCTGGAATTGTTTCTGGTCAGGTCTTCAGAATCCCATATGTTTCCAGTGGGGATTGGGACTGTACCTTGAAGGATGGCAAGGATTTGGCGAGGTGAACAAGAAGTCATTGTAGGAAAGAAAAGACCACAAGCAAAAATAGAGAGGCAGAAATGACTGTTGACTTTAAGTTTATTGTTCCTCCTCATATTACAAATGTGAGGGTATTGAATGGAGGTAAATCACTTTGTAAACCTTAAAGAGCTAAAATAATGTCAGTTATTATTATTATTATTCATTGTATTATTTATAAGGAATCTTTACAGAAAGATCACTATGTGGGTCTGAACTACAAACAGGGCTAGACTCAGTGTAAATCAGGTCAAGTTTATCTTTAGTGTCCCCATTCTGCCTTCTTTCCCCTTGAACTTTACCCCTCCTTCAAACATATATTTGTAGTACTCACTACTCTCATGATCTTCCTTCTGTCCCAGAGGAAAACATCTGAAAAATTAAATCATACTAAGGTGTAAGTAACTTGATATGTGACCTTTCACAAGGGTGTTTGAATTTTTTAAAAAGTGTCTCAGAGAGATTTCTTAAGTCAAAGCAATAAATCTCTAATCATGGAATCTCAGTGTTGGTGACAAGCCCAGATCTCCTTTTGCACAGGAATCCACTGAGTCAGGCCAGATGGGTGGTTGCCAATTTCCTTCTAACTACATCTATGGTCCTATGAAGCTACTCCTTCAATATGTACTGTAAGTTCTTCATCCTGAGTTAATTAACAGCATTTCTAATGTCTTTGCAAATAACTTTTTCAAGACTGATTTTTCAAGAGGATGGTTTTTCCTTTTCCTTTATTTAGTCCATCCAAATATGTGTCCAGAGATGCTGCAGTTAGCCCCATGATACCCCAATGCTAGAGTCACATTCCTTCCATAGCCAACTCCTTCACTGATTCCTAACTTTCTGGTATGTGCTTTGGTTCATATCATTCTTTTTCATCACAGGTTATTTCATTCGTGGTCTAACCTGTCCACTTTCTGTGATCAGGAGCCTCTTTGCAATAGTCAAAAGATCTCTGGACTTGGAATTAGGAGAAGAGTGTTCAGATCTCACTCAATTTAGACACTGCCTAGCTGGGTGACCATCCTTAGCCACTCTCCTGGTCTCATTCTCTTCTTCTGTAAAAGGGGAATAATATTACTTCTTGTTGCAAGGGCGGGGAATGTGTTTTCAACATTAAAGTTCTATGTGAATCTGAGCTGTAATTTATCTTAACACCCTAGTTATCCATGCAACCCATCCAACAAATTTCAATGATCCAGAAACACAGCTGAGAATGTCAGAAATCAAAATAGATATGGAAAAGTCCAGGAACTAAAGTTTGTCGACTTTACTCAAAAGAGAGTCACTCAGACCCTCTTTACTGTGATTTTAGACACAGGTCATTGGTTTGGAGCTGGAAGAGACCTTAGGGGCAATCTAGATCAATGCTTTAACTTTACAGATCAGAAAACTGAGGGCCAGGGAAGTTGTGACTTGCTTAAAGTCACACAGATAATAAGTATAAAAGATGGAATTTAAGCTTGCAGCCTCTGACCTGGAGTCCTTTCTCTTTTGACTGTACCATCCTGCCTCACACAACTCTAATGAGTATGGAAACTGATTTTCTAACCTATAGAAAAGTATTGTTGTTAATTAGTTGTTTTTGGTCATGTCTGACTCTTCATGACCCATTTGGGGTTTTCTCAGCAAAGATACTGGAGTGGTTCGTCATTTCCTTTTCCAGTTTATTTTACAGATGAGAAAACTGAGGCAAACAGGGTTAAGTGACTTGCCCAGGGTCACACAGCTAGCAAGTGTCTGAGGCTAGATTTGAACTCAGGAAGATAGGTCTTCCTCACTTCAGGACCATCACTCTATCCACTGAGCCCTAGCTGCACCCATATGGAAAATTAGAAGCCATAAATCAGTATGTGCACCAAGGAGTTGGGGGTAGATGGGGCAGGCAGTAAGGACCACAAAATACAGCAAGGAATGACCTCCTCATAGCCTGAAAGAAGCTTGGAAAAAGAATTTAGGCAAATATAAGAACTAAAACCAAAACAGCAGCATGAAGCCATGGATTATAAGGGCAAGCCACCCATAAATCGTCCTTTGGGGCATCAATGAGTCACAATTTGTTATGGAAATTAATGCACATAATTATGGCCCTGACTCATCAAAGAAAGATATTATTAAGCATTTGTTATGTGCCAGGGACTGTACTAAACACTGGGGATACGAATAAAATTCAACTAGGCAATCCTTTCCTTTTAAAAGCTTACATTCCAAGGAGAAGCCACAACAAATAAAAGGGAAGTGGAAAGGGGCAAGTGAGCAGCTAGGTGGTACAGTGGATAGAGTGTCTGCCCTGGAATCAGGAGGACATGAGTTCAAATCTGGCTGCAGGTGCTAGCTGTGTGACCCTGGGCAAGTCACTTAACCCTGTTTGCCTCAGTTTCCTCTTCTGTAAAATGAGCTGGAGAAGGAAATAGAAAACCAGTCCAGTATCATTGCCAAGAAAACCCCAAAAGGGATCACGAAGAGTTGGACACAACCAAAAATGACTAAACAACAAAAGGAAGGGGTGGGGGGAAGAAAAGAAGGGAAAGGGCAAGGCTGCCAAAGAGGAGAAGTTGGGAGAGTGGGTTGAGTTGAGAGTAAAATAAGCATGGCTATCACCCCTCATAAAATAGTGGTCAGGACTAGGTATTCATTGTTCAGCAGAATAGGCCTCAGGGCTGAGGTTTCTCCAGGGGAAAAGCAGCTAGTGAGGAAGAGAATTTTGTGCAGGATGTTCTATTTAGGAAGGCAAGAAGGGACATGATAAATTAAAGAAGGAATTCAATCAAAAGCCAAAATTTGTGAAAAGAGTGTTTGACACTTTATGGGAATATTCAGCATGTTGCCCAACAATACAGGGAAAATAAGGTGTTATTGTACTTCATCTTTTTGAAAGCTCCGTTCTACGACAGTTTTTAAAAGTTCTCAGATGATGCTGAAATTCCAACTCAGGAAACAAATTCTGAACGATTCACGTGCAATTAATACTAGCATAGACAGAGTACCTTCTGTAGATATAACATATATGCTCTGCTATGAGTGTGGTTTTAGCAGCGCTGTTTTCCTTCTTCATCCATGATCCCCTTGATTGCCAGCTAAGCATGCTGGAGCCACCTAGCAACCAAAGAAAGATGATTGTGAAATTTTCAGCGTGAGCACCTACATCTCAGAAATCTGCAAAGCTGCAAATAGAGGCTTGGTTCATTGTTTGGTCAAATGTCTAGATTTTATTAAGTTATGGGAAAAATGTTAATAATCTAGATTAAACTTTAAGATGTGTCTTCCATGCATTTTCCTCGCTGGAGAGCTGATTGTTAAGCATTTACTGCAACACTTTAATGATAACCTACCAAACTGATCAAATATATTTGGGATCCTAGCACAGCATCCTCCATACATTTACCCAACATTCAATCATTTCCCAAGATTTGCTGCCATCACCTCTTCCTCCCTAACAGCTAGTGTCGTATTTCTCTTCACTGTTTCAGAATGGTAACCTCTGAAGAATAGGATTTTTCAGGAAGGATATTGCAAAATCTGACAGCGCCAATCTGTTGGGCTAAAACATTTTTCCTGGAGTCCTTTCAGGAATGTGTCACAGAGGGTGGGGAGATCAGTGGGGGAACAGAGAGTACTAGACACCAATGACCAGGTAAAAAAAAAGTATTTATTTGTACATTCCTTTTCAAAACCCAGTCAAGACCATTAATCTCCATTTAAATCAGATGCTGGATGGGCCACAGCCCATCACAGTATGTGTTTCAAAGAACTAGAAACATTCTGGTCAAAATATAAGCCGTGGGTCAGGAAATGGGTGAGGATGGGTGAATTCTAGAGAAGGATAATGTCTCTTTTCAACCTGCATCGAGTCTGCCAGTAGTTATTATTCCACAAGAGAACAGCACAAACTCGTATCTCAGTGTCAATAAGGTAGGAGAGGGATCCTGAAATAGATTCAGGAGGAGAGGTGCTAAAGTTGAGTTTCCGTGTGAACCACTGAATATTTTTATATATAGATATATAAATGCCAGGAATCTTTTGCTTTCTGATTCCAAGTTCACCTTCCTCATATGGCCCCTTGTTTCCTTTAAGGGGGATGTGGAGCTATGCTGCTGTTGTAGAGAGAAAAGCTTGAGGCATTGTTGTGTCCAAATAGTATCAGGTTGTTGACTTTTCCACTGAGAGTTTCCCAGGCTTCACCAGGGAGGAGGATGCCAGCAGGAAGGTCATGTGCCCCTACAGAGAGTTCCCTGCAGGGCTCTCAGTACTCTGCAGGAGCAGGGGGCAAAAAGCTGCTCCCCACTAAGAGGAATTTTACTAGACTTAAAGAATCCTAAAGAAAGTAACCAAATTTAAGGAGCCAAGAAGTAGTGGGAATGATTTCTTTCTTGTCCCTCCCCCGCTTCCCTCTCTCAAAGCTTTTAAAAAAGAAATGGATCAAACATGGCACCATGAAAACATTCATCATCCCGAGCATTCTAAACCACTGTTGGTTTTTACAAAGATTAATGTTTCTGGTTAAATGCCTCCACCCTCATTCATTATTTCCCATTCAAAGATCCCTTGAGGGGTGGAGACTTTGCTTATGGTTGGGTGTAAAGAAACATCTAGGGGACTGCTCTGGAGAGTGCTTTGGCACAAGGTTGGTTAGAGGCAAATTTTCTGTGAAGTAGGGACAATGGCACATTTATATAGCATTTTCAATTGATGCTTTATATCTTGAGCTGGAAGGGACCTTAGAAATCATTATTCCAATAAGATATACAGGCACCGGGGTATAGAAATCCATCTTGCCTTACTAGAAAGTTAGGAAGGATGGGAGAAGATATAAGAGAGAACAGATTGGGGAAAGGGGTATTCAGTAGGCTAGCTATTTTGGGGTGGGGGTAGGGGAAAGATGGGTAAAAAATTGTAACTCAAAATCTTGTGGAAATGAATGTTGAAAACTAAAAATAAATTGGGGGAGAAAAGAAAACAAATCTCCCCAAAAAAGAATTTTAAAAAATCATTATTCCAAACCCCTCCTTTTACAGATGAGGCATTGAAGCTCTGAGAAGATTAGAAACTTGTCTTGGTTTCCATAGAGAGTTAGCAACAGAGTCAGAATTCAAACTCAGCTCCTGGGATTTCAAGTTCAGCACCATTTCCAGCTACCACTTCAATAAAGTACCTACTATGCCCAAGACACTAAGCTAGGCACTATGGCTTCGCACTATAGCACTAGGGCTATGAAGACAAAAAGTAAAAAAGTAGTCTCTACCCTGATGAGGTTTATGTTTGAAGGGGAGGTGAAAAAAATACAGATAAATAAATATATTTGGTTGGGTTTTTTTTTAATCTGGACTTGTGGTTTCTTTTTTCTTCTCTTTTTTTTTTTTTGAAGCAATCAGGATTAAGAGACTTGCCCAAGGTCACACAGCTAGTAAGTAACTGAGACTAGGTTTGAATTCAGGTCCTCCTGACTCCAGAGCCAGTGCTCTATCCATTGGGCCACCTACCTGCCTCTTTGTGATTTTTGTTAGTGAAGGAAATTCCTGGTGAATAAACTCCCTCCACCAATGGAGATCAGCAATTGTTCTGTAATTTATTTGTTAGATGGCCTCTAAGAGTTATTATGGCCCCAAACCTCATCATCATTTAACCAATCCAGTACCAGATCTCTCTGAACTTCCCTTGGCTGGACCTCAGACAAGAAATAGACAGATAATCCATATATGATCCTTATAGCCAAGTCCTTCTCATGCCCCTTCACAGTGTAGCAGTGAGCCTGGGTTCTCAAAGGCGTTGCCCACAGAGTCTAAGCTCCAGCAAGTTCTACCAAATGGGAAATGTCCTTAGTATGAGCCTGGGGATGACAGGAAGGAAGAGCTAATAAGATGTTCTAGAATCCTTGGCGTTTATAGGATGTGTTCTCCTGCCTCCAAGTGGGACTTGATTTAAACTGTTCATTTCAGAAAGGTATTTCTCTTAGCTTTAAAAATCTACAGGGACTCAAAGTTTTAAAAACAAATGTTAAAAAAAATTGTCTTTACATGCAACCAGGAAATAAGACACACAGGCAATGGGGCATAGAAATCCATCTTGCCCTACAATAAAGTTAAGGGGGAGATGGGGTGATATAAGAGAAGGCAGACTGGGGGAAGGGGTGTTCAGTATGCTTGCCATCTGGGGTTGATGGGTATGGAAGAAATGGGGACAAAATTTGTAACACAAAATATTGTGGAAATGAATGCTGAAAACTAAAAATAAATAAATAAATTCTGGGGAAATAAAAATAATAATAATTTTTAAAATTAAGATAAAAATATCCAGGGGAAGATTCTTTAGTGTCAGAAATGCATTTCCACTGATATATGATAAACAACAATTCAAGGTAATAGACGATGGTGAAAAGGGAGGGGGAAGTAATTCTGCATTTATGGAAGTAAATGGAAGTATAGAAATGAGAGGAGAAGGGAAGGCTGGAAAGTTGCCAGTGATAACTCAGGTCACTCTGTCCTGTCCAGGACCTTGTTGCTCCCATCTACGGTCTTCTAGGTCACTCTCCCTGCTCCCCGGGATGTTCTGTCTCCAATCTTATTTCTACCCAGTCCCTATCCCTTTAAACACCCTGTTCTCCCAAACCCTCTGTCCCCTCAATTCTCATGATCTCCATCTCTAGTCTACCTCAGGCATGCACTGGAGTTAATGGACTTTAACTCTCTCCCTTACTCCTCTATTCTGTTTGTTTGAATTTGCCCCAAGGGCCAGAATTCCCACTTACATGTCTGCTTATTCTTATTTTTTAGATGGTTCAGAGATCTTAAACCCTTTGCCTTAATCACACAGCTAGTCAGTAGCAGAGACTAGTTTCAAACCGAGGGCATTTAATGCCAAGTCAGGCAGTCTTTGACTTCCAGTCCAGTCGTTAAGACTCCACAAAAGGATTACGCCTTTATAGCTGGTCGTTTCAGCTTAACACGTCCTGTTAAATACAAGGCTAACTAGCTCTTTGAGCCTTTAGTATCAACATATCAATCTGTGTTAATGATAGAGAAATAGGGGGGCGGAGCCAAGATGGCAGCGTAGCAGTAGCAACATATTGCAGCTCTCACATAGCCACCCCAAAATACCCATAAAATAGGACTCTAAACCAATCCTAGAACTCCAAAACGCACACAAAGATACTTCCCACTAAAGTCAGCTCGGCTATGAGGAACCATATCAGCACTGAGAATAGAAACCAGCCTGGCCTGAAGCCGCAAGCCCCGGCTGGCCCTGGAGGTGGCTGGGGGGGAGGAGCCTCTCAGGTGAGCGGATTAGCACCAGCTTCCAGTGGGGATTGCGAAAGGGGGAGATAAGCAGTCCGGCCACAGAGGTTTTCCACCTGCCTCCACATTGCAGCTTCCCGCCCGCGGCCTGCAGACAGCAGGGGGACAGAGCGATTGTTCTCAGGCCAAGAGCTCTCGTG
>CM053592.1:102797637-102811209 GCA_028646515.1 Pseudochirops corinnae | reverse complement strand
TCTAGTAAGGCTGTATTGAGTACCTATTATGGGATAAAACATTGTATTAAACACTAGGAATATAAAGGGAGAAACACACATTTATTTAAGTATCTACTATGTACAAAGCACTTTACAAGTATCATCTGATTTGATCTTCACAACAACCCTGGATAGCAGTTGCTATTATTATTCCTATTTTTCAGATGAAGAAATTGAGCCCAAGAAAGGTTAAGTGACTTTTAGTCTAGATTTGAATCCAGGTCTTCCTGACTCTGATATTCTATCACTGCATTACCCAGCTACCACTAACTGTTGGCTATAGCAGGTGGGAAACTGGGCCACAGTTTAAAGCCAAAGTAATTTTCCAGATTTGGAAAGGAAAGAGCTATTTAAGGGATTGAGTCCAAGGTTTTTGACTCCCTTCCCCCACCCCCCACCAATTTCCTCTCCAATTGGCTCCACCACCAGCTTGGACACTAAGCTAATGTGTGACAAACCATACAACCCCTACCTAGCTCTGCTTTTTTCCAAGGGGAAATATTAGGGAGATGATGACAGCCCTAAAGGCAAAGTTTTTAGTTGTGCTATTTTTCTTCTCTTAAATTAAGAGCATCTAGGGATAGCACATATATTGCACTCAATACTTGTGTCTTTCATCTCAGTCTCTGTTAAGGGTGAGGGTGAACTGAAAACCGTACTCTTCCCTGCTCCAATCACAGCTGGAATGCCCTTGGTAGCTTTTGGTGCCTTATGAGGAAGGACATTGTTAATCAGGAGAATATCCAGAATGGAGATGGTTCTCCAGTCCATGCCATATGAAGATTACATGAAGAAATGAAGGATATTTAATCAAGAGAATAAAAGACTCAGGGGTGACATAATAGAAATCTTCTGACTAAAATGTGGAAGGGGGCTTAGATTTGTTCTGCTGGTCTCAAAGGGTAGAATTAGGATCATAAGAATACAGATTTAGAGCCAAGATTACCTCCTCTAACCCTTTTACTTTACAGAGACGGAAACTGACACCCAGAGAGGAAGATGGAGCACTCATCCCACTGAGCCATACTACCACCACTCAGTGAAGCTCCAAAGAGGTGAAATTAGATTTGGTATAGGGAAAAGCTTTTTAACCTCAAGAGATATCCAAGAGTGGTCTTAGGAGAGGGAGTCCTCTTCCTTCAGGTCTTCAAGCTAAGGCTGAGAGACCATTTGTCATATGTAATGTAGAAGGAATTCCTTTTGAGGTATCAGTTGGATTGGATGGCCACTGGGACTGAAATCTTTTGATTCTGTTGCTCTGAAAGAGGAAGAGATACATTGAAGACAACACTAGTTCTGAATTCAGAGGATCCAGGGTTTTACTCCTAATTCAGCTACCTACTCCCTATGTGATGTAGGTAAGTCACTTCTGGAACTGAAGGTCCTTATCTGTCAAATGAGGATTGGCCTAAATGAATTAAAGGTCCCTTATAGCTCTAAAATTCTGTGATTTTGTGGGTAAAGAAACTGTCTTGGCCAAAAAAGGGGGTGAGGGAAGGATATCAACACTATGCTTCAGCATTGCGGCTCACTTTGACCAGAATAAAAATTTCTTGCTCCCTGTTCTCTTCTTGTATTATACTCCCTGTACCCCAAAGTTCATCTAGTTGCTAAGGATTAGGTTTTTGACTGAAGTATTAAATTCACAACTGAAAAGAATGTATTCAATTTAATGTGGCCCAGAGATGAGTCCTGAGTCCCTTTCACCCTTTCAAATAGCACAAGAGCACACAACTCAAATCACTTCCTGGTGCTTCCCTTCCCTTCTTAATAACATAGAGCTACTAACACTGATCTCTCTTCTTAATAGGGATGTGAAGCTTAGCTAAGTTACAGATGAGGAAACTGGAGATCCTGGCAGTGTAGACAGTCAGGATTTAAACCCAATTTCTCTGACTCCAAATCCAATACTCTTTCCCTGCCATCCTATCTGTGTCATGCTCTCTTTCCTAGACTATAAGTTCCTAGGGGGCAGGGACTTTGTCATAGAGAATCATACTCTAGAGTTGGCGGGAGCCTCAGAAATCCCACCCCTTTGTCTTACTAAAACTGAGGCTCAGTGAATTGATTTGTCTAAGGTCACACAAATGCAGCATATAAGGAAGGTTGCTGCCCACCTCCTATCCCAGTCAGACACTCCAGGACTGTCTTCAATGCCAGGCTGCCCTCTGCTGGGCAGACAACTAAAGCACCCTGGCTCCTGACCCCATATCTCCTTCTGCTCCTCCTGCCGGTAGGTGGGCCTTCTTGGATTTTATAGAATCCAGCAGCAGCATCTGCCAAGGAGGACCTCAAACAGTATAATCTCATACCTCCCTTGATGATCTCTCCAATTTCTACACCTCTGTCTGGGTTCCTGTTTAGTGATATTCCCATTCCCTTATACTCATCTCATCCCAATGACCCTGAACCCCTGGCTGCCAAATATAAAAATCCTCAGTCCCCATGCTGGACTTGCTGCTCCCTTATGCCCATTCACTTTAACCCAATATTCCACCCCCCCAAAAAAAATCTCACTGCAGATTGGCAGACTCTACCACTGATTTCTAAGATACTTGTTCTTACTCCTTACAGCTTTTGTGTCTCACTGAGACTTGGTTCATTCCTGGCACTGCTTCCAGGACTTTCCAGTCCAGGCCATGCTTTCTCTTATGCTCTCTGCTTAATTGGTCACTATGAGGGAGTCAGAATACTGCTTCTTTCTCTCCACTGCCACTTCCAATCCTCCCTATAACCAACTTCATTAAACTACTTTTCCTTTGAAATTCATGATATCTAAATTTATCACTCAATCTGAATACTGGCCACTGTTACCTACAGGTTGACCCTCCTCCCCCAGAGTGTCTCCTTTCTTCTGCAATGAGCTCAGTTGTCTAGCTCAAAGTCTTTCTCTCTTTAACAAACTCTAAAATTACTTTTTACGATCACAATCTCTTATCCTCCCATCTTTGTCTCTGCCTTCTTCATCCTCATCATGACCGCCATCTCCTCTACCCCTCAGCTTTTTCCCAGGCTATCACATCAGCTTTGGCTCCCTCAACGTTCCTTCCCTATTCCACCATTACCTTCTGCTCTTGGTTCTTCTTGTCCTCTTGTCCTATTGCCAATCATGTCTTAGAAGCCTCATCTCCCAATTACTCCCACCATCTTCCTCCTTTCCTCCAACTCACATAATGCTGAATGGAGTGGGAAGGTATCACAGATTTCTTGCATCCTACTCCCCTACATGCTCTCCATGATCCATCTCCACTATCTACTCACAATTCCTTTTGCATCATGATCCTCCATCCCCTGACTCCATGACTTTACTGGCCATGTCCCAGGCCTGGAATGTGCTGCCCCTTGGTCTCTTCCTCTTAGACTTCCCACTTCCCAGAAGACTCAGCTTAAGTTCTACCTTCTGTAGGATGCCTGTACCACACCCCAACTGCTAATGACTCCCCCTTTCAGATTATTTTCCATCTGTCCATATGTTCTGTTCATACCTAGCATATATCTAGTCATTGGCATATTGTCTGCCTCATTAGAACAAATACTTCTGGATGGGGGAAGGGTCTTTCTTTGTATATCCAGTACTTAGTGTAGTGCCTGGCACATAAGTACTTAATAAATGCTTGTTGCCTAATAGACAGGAAGAATCCAAGGTCTGACTTAAATCCAAGTCCTCTGACTTCAGAAACAATGCTCTGCTCATTGAGCAACAGTCAAAAACCTAATCCTTAGCAACTAGATGAACTTTGGGGTGTGGAGAGTACAGTACAGCAAGAGAATAGGGAGCAATTCATCTCATAGATGTGAGAGCTAGAAGGAAGATGATGATGATCTCAACACTCACACCCATTTTACAGATGAGGAAACTCAAGGTCAGAGAGATTGTGTTTTGCTCAAGATGACATAGAGAGGGGATTTGAACCCCCTCCCTCTGACTCCAATTCTAATTCCCTTTTAACTGCATTATGGTGCCTTGTTTTAAATCTTCATATTTCTAGTAGTGCATAATTTTATTGAGCGGAATTGTTTGTTGGATTGAATGTATACAAAGTATTAGGGTCTCTATATTAATACCTTCCCCTCCTAGCATCTAGGTGGCACAGGGGAGAGAATGCTGGGCCTGGAATCAGGAAGACCTGAATTCAAATCTGTCATGGGGAAATTCCTAGCTATGTGTCCCTGGGCAAGTCACTTAACTGCTGCCTCAATTTCCTCCACTATAGCATTAGAATAATGATTGCATCTACTTTGTAGAGCTGTTGTGAGGATCAAATGAAATATTTATAAAGTGCTTAGTGCATAATACCAAGTATCTTAGTACACAGTATCTTTCATAGTAGATATTACTATAACTAGTAAATGCTTATTCCCTTCCCTGTCCCCTTCCCCATCAACAGGCACTGTGCTAAGCTCTGGGGATACAAAAAGGGGCAAAAGACAGTCCCTGTTCTGGAGAAGGTAATTAACAGGGAGGTAATAGGAGGCAATTAACAGAGGGATGGCACTGGATGAAGAGGTTTGGGGAAGATTCCTAGGAAAAGATGGGATTTTATTGGAACTTAATTGGAACTTAAAAGAAGCCAGGGAGGTCAATAGTAGGAGCAGAGGAAGGAGAGCATTCTAAGCACGGGGGACAGTCAGAGAAAATACCCAGAGTGAGAGATGGAGCATCTTAGTTGTAGACCAGCTCAGGAGGTCAGAGTTACTAGATTGAAGAGTATGAGTTTACAAATAAGGTGTAGGAAGACTGGGGGGCTAGGTTATGAAGAGGGGGCTAAGTCATAAAAGGCTTTGAATACCAAACAGAGCTTTGTATATGCCCCTGGAGGCAACAGGTTACTGAGTAAAGGGGGAGGCGGTGGGGAAAGTGACATGGTCAAACCTTTGCTTTAAGGAAAATTACTTTAGTGGCTAAATGGAGCAACCAGCACCATAGAAAGAAGCTACCAAGGATTCTTCCCAGGAGATCACTCGATAGGAGATCAGGGATCAGGGATCAGTGCATATTTACCAAACCCCTCAACTCTTTCCTTGACCAAGGTGTGGGGCACTCAGGCAGACTAACTGAGGACTCTGCATAAGTGTTGTCACTCTTCAGGTCCTCTGCCTATGACAGGTTTATGAGGAATGCAAGACAGTTTAGGCAAATGCCACCCGCTCCCCCTTGGCTCTGGGCTCCCCTCTGCCTGCTTGCCCTGTTCCAAGTCAGGCTGCAGGCTGGAAGCCCCCCCCACCCTTTTGCATTTCAGACTGATTACGTCCCAGAAGGCTTCCCTGGGGTCATTTAGAAATTTAGCAGGGCTACTCCAGCATATTGTGCTGATAAGGATCTCCCTGTTTGAGATAAGGAGCTGTTTAATGGAATCTGAGGAAGCTGGAGTTTGGTCGCCATAAAGCTGTACAATGTAAAGCATGATCCCAACACAGATGTAATTAACTGTTAAGCATATTAGTTGCCTGAGGAAGGGTGTTCTGTAGCTCATAAATTACTAGCAGGCTACCTTCAGTGAGGCAGGAAGGGGGGCAGGTATCTTTGGCTTCCAGCTGGTCAGAATGACAGGTTAGGATGAATAAGGAGGCTGGGTTCGGGTTCACTTTCATCAAGTCTCCCTCCTCCCCACTAAATAGAACCCAGGGAGCCACAAAACTACTGCAGAGACCTTGCCCACTCCACTTCATTTGTTTTCCCCATATTGTGGGGGAGGGAAGGGCAAAGGACAGGGGAAAAGGGATCACCAGGGCTTGGAAAAACAATCTGACCTAGGCTCAGAAAGAAGCTTAAGACTCTTAGAGCTGGAAGGGCCTCCAGAGGCCATTTAGTACAAGTCTCTCATTGTATAGATGAGGAAACAGAGAGGTTAAGTGATCTGTCCATGGTTGCAGAGTTAGTAAGCAACATAGTCAGTATTTGAACTCAAGATTTCAGGACTCCAGGCTCCATTTCCTCTATTCCCTACTGTTCCTCCTAGGCAATGCTCTTCACTGACTTCCCATCAGTCAATCCACATTTTGTCATCTCACACACAGGGCTCCTAGAGTTCATGAAAAATTTCTTTTTCTTTCTGAGTCTTCCTACTGAATCCTTCATAAAGCTTCCATTTTGTCTTGTGCTTGGATCAGCAGAGCCTCCAGAAGGAAGACTTCCCAAGTTTGGTTTGTGTCCAGGCCCCACTGGGTGGGAATATCTGCTCTCTAAGGACCTGGAACATCATCAGCCAAATGATACTTCATGCTTTCCTCTCATCAGCTTTACCCTTCGAGATCAAATCAGTTACAGCTCTTTAAAGTCTTCTTGGAGAAATCCACCAATCCTACTGATAATGTTTACTGTGAGGGTATGGCCAAATTAAAATCTGGTTTAAGATTTAATTATTATCATTAGGATTTGGGGAGAGACTGGGATAATATGCTGTTCTATATACAGCAAACAATTTCTGCTATGGTTGCCTCTGTTGTGCGTGCTAGAAAGGCATTTGGGAATTTCTGCCATGAGTGAGTTTCT
Organism: Pseudochirops corinnae; assembly: GCA_028646515.1. NCBI lineage: Eukaryota > Metazoa > Chordata > Mammalia > Diprotodontia > Pseudocheiridae > Pseudochirops > Pseudochirops corinnae. Next base: position 102,804,695 of record CM053592.1, on the reverse strand, counting down.
CGTGTCCATAAACTTTTGATATCACAGAATCCCAAGATTAGATCTGGAAGGAACTTTAGAGATTATCTGTTCCAGTCTAATAATTTTACAGATAAAGAGCCTGAATCCCAAGGAGAAGGTGAAATGGGTAACAAGTGGCCAAAGTATAATTCAAATTAACTTTTCACTATACCTTATCTCCTTTGAAAGAACACCAGAATCCTTGTGTAAAAAGGAATCTCCTCTGAGACATAAACCATGAGTAGCCACCCAACCTTTGTCTGAATATCTCTAGTAGGGATAATTTTACTACCTCCTTTGGTAGCTCATGCCACTTTTGGATAACTCTGTAAAGAATTGTATCCTTACGGTAAGCCTACATCTGCCTTTTCAACATCTGTCTTCTTCTCTTGGTTCTGACTTATGGGACTTATTAGAGCAAGGTTAAACTCTCTTCTATATGACAGCCCTTTGTATAATTGAACACAGTTATCACATCCCCCATAAGTCTTCTATTTTCCAAGCTAAACATTCCATTTTCTCTAACCAGGCCTCATGATTTGGACTCAAAGACCATCATCTCAGTTCCCCTCCCTTTGATGCTCTCTAGTGTCCTTTCTAAAATGTGGGTCCCAGAATTGAACACAATATTCCAGATGTGATCTGATCAGAGCAAGAGTTCAGCAGAATTACCTCCTCTCTAATTCTAGATGCTGTCCCTCTCTTAACTCAGTCCAAGATCAATCTCTTTTTAGATGCCATATCATACTGTTGATTTATATTCATTTCAATATGATAATCATTTAAAATTTTTATTGACATACTTTGTTTTTGTTAGTTTTGTTCAAGATTTTATACCTCTTCTCTTCCCTTACACAGATCCTTGCTACAAAGAAAAAAGGAAGAAAATAACCTTCCCATTAAAAAAAAAATTAATCCACATATCATCTAAGTCTGGCACAACTATAATTCCCCATCTCTGAAAAGAAGAGAAGGTATATTTTCTCTTCTTTTTTTTCCAGGTTAAGTTTGGTAATTATGATTTCATAGAATTCAGGTTCGTTTTTGCTGTTCTTTCCATTTACATTGTTGTGGTCATTATGTATTTTGTTTTCCTGATTGTCTTTTTATTGCACTCTGAACCTGAAGTTCCTGTGCTCTCTGTATTCTTCATCATTTCTTTTGGCACAGCAATATTTCATTGCATTTAGCCAACAAGATCTTTTAGCTTAAACTTCTGGATGTCCATTTTACTTCCCTCCCCAGTTGTTTGTTTCCATAAAAAGTGCTGCTAAAAAAATGTTTTTGATTTATTTTTCCTTTCTGTCCTTGACCGTTCCAACATATTTGCTTGGCAATGGAAAGGGTATGGACATCTGAACCACTTTCTTAGCAGAAGGCTAATTTGTTTTCTAAAATGGTTGGATTAATTGATAACTTTACCAACAGTACATTGATTTGACTTTCTGCAGTTCTTCCAACATTGACTATTCTCTCCTTTTGCTATCTGCCAATTTACTGGGTATGAAATTAAACCTTCAGATTGTTTCAATTTTTGTTTCTAGTGGTTTAGGTCAATTGTCCATATGTTTGTTAATAGTTTTTAATTCTTTGACCATTTGTTCATTGTGGAATGGTCTTGGTCTTAGATTTTTAAAAATTAATTCCCTATATATCTTATATATAAGACCCTTATCAGAGAAATTTGATTAAAAGATTTTTTCCCAGTTGGAAGTTTTCCTTCATATCATGGTCGCATAGATTTTGTCAATATAAAAACTCAGTTTCATGTAACTGAAATGATCTATTTATCTTTTTTGATTGTCTCTATTATTTATTGGTTGAGGACTCTCTCCCTAGCCATACCTGATCTGGTTCTATTCTTTTTTTTTAATGGTGTGAACATTAGTATTCAGATCATGTATTGAGTTTATTTTGATAAATAGTATACAATATTGATCTAAACCTAATTTCTGTGCAAATGTTTTCCAGTTTTCCCAGTCATTTATTACATGTCTACCACATGCAAGAACTGTATTAGACGCTGAGAATACGGAGAAAAAAAATAAAACCAGAATCTCTGCTCTAAGCAGCTTAAATTTTCCTAGAATTGTTACATGGCTCTTATTCTTAGGAAGTTCCACCTTACTCTAAACTAGAATCTGCCTGCAACTCACCCAGTGGTCTTAGTTCTTCTTTCTGGGGCCAAGCAGTATAAATCTGGTCCTTTGTCCATATAACACCCATTCTCCCAGTATTCCTCAAGCATTCATCACCAAGCCTTTTTTGGAGAAGTTTTTATTCCAGTTATTTATTTATTTTTCCTTGGAGGGTTGGAGCTAAGAAGTGAAGCAAAAGTTGTATTACCTAATACAAGTGTCTAATACTTTGGGGTTTCTCATGCTCCTATTTAATCTACTTATGGATTAGGTTTACTATGACCTTGAAGAATGAATGATAAAATAAACCATTGGATTTGGAAAAATAGAGTGTGAGTGGTGGGAAGAGGCTAGAACCAATGACTCGAATGTCCTAGACTGAGTCCAAGTATGATAGAGATGGGCTGGAAGGCTGAGTGATTGACAGTTTACTTGTAAGACATACTACCTTCCTGTGTGTGAAAGGACAATATGTCACAAATGAATGCACACATAGACCTAATGCACCAATTTATGATCAATATGGAGACAACATGCTCAGTGACATCACTTTGCAACCTTTAGAATATAGGATGAAACTTAACCCACTACAACATAATGCAGAATTTCATTGAGATGAATCAGATTTAGCATAAGGATTAGACATTTTTCTTAGATGCCAGAAACTCTTTAAGAGTGGAGATTCAAGTGAGCATTCTCAGACTGCCTGACTCACTCCTTCACTCTCTTTCCTTGACCCTACACAAACAATAAGTCTTCATTTCCCCCTGAACACAATACTTTGGTTCTAAAGCAAATGTCTGTGAGGCCTCGTTTTCCTCATCAGCTCTCTCATTGTCTTAAGATTGGACTTAGCATCAGGACAGCTGGGCTCTAATCTGCCAAGAACTCACTGTGTGACCTTGGGCAGTAATAATAAGTAATATCTTAAAAATAACTCATTTCTATTGCATTTTAAGGTTTATAGAGCACTTTCCTCACAACAGCCATGTGAAATAGATAGTGTCCCTCTTACAGCCTTGATTTCTATCATCTGTAAAGCAAGCATGTTGGATGAGATCGTTTTAAAGGTCTCTTCCACCTCTGAAGTCTATGAATCTAGGGATAAGGACTAGACCTGTGATTATATTGGAATAAGGACTTCAAAAGTGAGGAAATTCTCTCTGCTGATGCAAGTTGGCAACATATATGCTTAGAGAGTAGCCAAGACGTGAGTGAGAAACATAATAACATGGATTATCCTTGGCATCTAAGCATCACTGAATTGCTGCCTGGCCTTATGTATCAAGCCAGATCCTCCAACAAATAGAAGCCAGGTTTCAAGTAAGATGTTGAATTTTGGGCAGAAATGTAGCCTCTGGATTTTCCAGACCCTTGGTTACATTAATGTAAGGATCTAGGACATGGAACATATTATACCCCCAAAAGTATGTTTTTACTTTTAAATCCTGCTCACACCCCATCCATGAGATTGCTATACATTCTCCCTCATTTCATAGCTTCATTTTAAATGACTCTTTTTTGCCCAAAGGAGCAATTCTTGTATGGAGCTAAGTCTGTCCCGTTGGTTAAAAATAATCTGGTTAAATTCACACACACAGAGTTATATGAATTGTATATATATTATTATATAAACATATGTTATAGATAACATATATAAACATATAATCCTACATATGCTACAAACATATAATACTACATACACACTGTTTCACAATTGATAAGGATATGAGTAAACAGTTGCTTAGAGAACTAAGCAGTTCTTAGTTAAGAACTTTGTTCTTAGCAAAGCAGGATGTCATGGGGCACACTAATAATCCTTGCTTGGTTGGGAGCAGCTAAGGTTGGTGAATCTTTTGGACTTGGGAGTTCCAAGATCCAGTGGGCTAAGTCCTTAGGGTATCTACAATAAGTCTAGTACCAATATGACGAACCCCTGGGAGCAAGGTGGGGAAGCACCAGTTTACTGAGAAGAACCAGTTAGACCCCTGTTGGAAATAGAGCAGGTCAAAGCTTCTATGCCAGTAAGCAGGAAGATCTTAGCTCACAACTGGACACTGTATTTCTGTGTCCAGCCTGGATGAGATGTGGAGACTCAGTCAAAGAGAGAATTATTCAAGAACGTTTAAACACTTTGACCCAGTGATCCCACTTCTTAATATATAAGACAAAAATATAAACACACACACACACACACACACACACACACATGTTGTTTGCCCTTCATTTTTGAAGAGGACTGGTGACATCAGGGGTGATATCTTGATTTGCACACAAATTGGATTTAAGTGTCCCAGAGTTAAACAAAGTGATTAGTTTCACTCTCTTTTCCTGAGTCATTGAAGTCCAGTGGCAGGACAAAAGTCAAGACGACTGGTGATGACCCAGGATGCAGTGGGTGATGTTGGTGTCTTCAATGCCTGATCAAGCTCTAAGTGCTCCTCAGCACCTGCTTCAGCCACCTTCGTAGCTGTTAGAACAAATTGTTTTCATCTGCCCTTTCTGCCAGGGAAAGTGTTAACATGCTTGGGGTAGACCTCCCCCTAACTCACTGACCAGTCTGTTACCCTAAACCTGATTTGGCCCGTCTACCAAGAAGAAACATTGTAAATGCTGGGACGTGGGTGCTGTGTGTGCTACAACTTCTTGGAGCCACAGGTGAGATTTGGGTGAATCAGGTGAACACCAAAGGTGAATGAGAAACCTTGAAAAGCACCTCAGAGATGCTAGTCCTCCTGAAAACCCCAGACTGAAAGAAAGGGTCCATATATACCAAAATAGTCACAACATATTTTTTGTGCTAGCAAAAAAAAAAAAACCAAACCCAACAACTGAAAGCTAGGGTTCAAAGTGGGAACTATCGATTGAGGAATGGGTAAGCCAGTTTGGGCATGTGAAAGTAATGGAATGTATCAAATGTATCCAGAAAGTAATGGAATGAAATAAATAATAAGTCTGAGGAATTCAGAGAAACATGGAAATAACTGAACGAACTGATGTAGAGAGGACAGAACTAGAACAATAGAATGCATGATTATAACAACACAAAGGAAAATAATAGGAAAAGGTAGCTAACCTGAAATTCATGATAATGACCTGTCTTGGCCCCAGTACTGGCAACAAGTGAGAAAACACATTTCCCTCCTTTTGGGAGAGAAGTGGGGCACCATGAGTTTGGAATACTTTCACGTGGTTGTTTTCTGTTGGTTTTTAAATTTTTTTTTTTCTGTTACAAGAAAGGATTTGGTTGGGAAGAAGGCAATGAATTTAGATGACTGAAGTATCAAAAATAAAAAGCGCCTTTAAAACTTAAAGCAAAACATTTTAAATGAATTAAAACAGCTTTATTTCTAGAAGCTCCCTTCGGAAGCAGAAGGTACTGTGGCAAGCTAGAAGGATACACAATCAAGGGGATTCCTTACTGAGGCTGTCTAGTTGTACTGAGTCAAAACATGCTGCCTTGCATATATCTTATCAAGTACCATTTAATGACTTAAGACAGTCGGGTATTTTAAAAAAGAGAGAGTAAATGAGAGAGAGAGAAAAGGAGGATTTTCCCCCCAAAATCTCCTAAAGGCTGTAGTGCATATTTCCAGAGACGTCCAGGCAGAGATAACTCCCCAATCAGAATGGCGTAGGTACACTTAGGCCGGGTTTTACCTAAAGGCAAAATTATAATCACAGAGAGATCTTTACATTTTCTGATAAAGCCCCAGGCCAGGCAACAGCAGCCCAACATTACATTTGAGTTAAGTACTAAAAGCAGCAGGGAGGCTAGAGATAAACCCCCACAATTATTAACTTACCCGCTGGTTAACGGCATGAAAACGATCACCATCAATGTGAGGACCATGTTCCCACAGTAATCCTGCCTTCTTGCTGATCTGGCTTATTAAGTTTTATTGGCAACTTACTGTTGGACTTAATCATGTGAACAATGCAAAAGAAAAGTGATGGTGCTGAGAGTGGATACACACTTTGGTCAGGGCTTTTTCTACGGCACATAGAAAACTTGGGTGGGGTGGGTTGGTTACCACCATTATAGTGACCCAGCACAGACAGACATAGCTTGAACTTGGACAGCCTCACCTGGCTCTACCATTGACTGCAAAGGCCCAATGATGACAGATTGAGAGCTACAAAAAATTGGCTACAATATGCAAGGTCTCAAGGAAAGAGTATACTAGATGAGAAGAATCAGGCAGTGGGCCCCACTGAAAAAGGAATCGCCTTCTATTTCCTTTTAGCTTGGTTTGTTCTGGGAATCTGCTAGTAGGTGGCTTCCTGAAGGTGACCCATGAGGTCTCACTTTCAGTGAAGCCAGCTTTGGGCATCACAACAACCAGGCCCATTCCACTCTCCCACGCAGGGCTGGTCTCATGGGTAAGCATGAGTAGGGGACCCCTTATATGATATGATTTGACAAGTGCAAAGAAGACTCCCTTCTCTAAAATATAGCTCCCACAGGCGTGTCAAAACGTCATAAACTCCACCATTAGAAAGATGCATTCCTGGGGGCCAAGAAGGTTTTCAGGCTTTCAGAGTCTCCTATTAAATACACATTCTCTTGGGAAAGGTAATGCCGTACACCATTATCAGCCAACACCTCCGCAGGGATTAGTTTATCATTTACTTTCTAAACAACATTCTGCCAGAATAAGATTGTGTGTGTGTGTGTGTGTGTGTGTGTGTGTGTGGTGTGTGTGTGTGTGTGTGTGTGTATGAGAGAGAGAAAGTGTGTGTGTGTGGTATGTATGTGAGTGTATATGTGTAGTGTGTGTGTATGTATGTGTGTATGTGTGTGTGCGACAGAGTGTGTGTGGTGTGTGTATATATGTGTGTGTATGTGTGTGTGTATGTGAGAGAGAGAGAGTGTGTGGGTATGTGTGTGTGTATGTGAGAGAGAGAGAGTGTGTGTGT
>CM053592.1:102786071-102797537 GCA_028646515.1 Pseudochirops corinnae | reverse complement strand
ATGTGTATGTGTGTGTATATGTGTGTGTATGTGAGAGAGAGTGTGTGTGATGTGTGTGTGAGTGTGTATGTATGTGTGTGTGATAGAGTGTATGTGGTATGTGTATATGTGTGTGTATGTGAGAGAGAGAGAAAGAATGTATGTGTGTGGTGTGTGTGAGAGTGTGTGGTATGTATGTGTATGTGTGTGTGTATGTGAGAGAGAGAGAGTGTGTGTGTGTGTGTGTGTGTGTGGTGTGTGTGTGAGTGTGTGTATGTATGTGTGTGACAGAGTGTGTGTGGTGTGTGTATATGTGTGCGTGTGTGTGTGAGTGTGACAGAAGAAAAAGCACTGGATTTGGAGCCAAAAGAATTAGGCTCAAATTCTAGTCCTGCTTCATGACCTTGCTCATGATCTTGATATCTCTGGGCCTTAGTTTTCTCACGGGTTAGAATGAATGATCTCTAAAATCTCTTCTGGTTGCAAACTCATGGTCCTATGTCATACAAGGAAAAACAGTGTTGGATACTGTGATGGAAAAGACTTCCACTCAATTACAAACTAAGCTAGTCTGGGGCCCAAAGCACAAAAGACATTAGGGACCTTTCCTCATAATTTGTGGCATGTTGTTTTAAGTTTCATGTACATCACTCTTTTAATGAATCTGATTTAATCTCTGTGTGTACTCCCTTCACTGGTGCAGATTGCAACCCATCTATGCCTTTGACTTCTACTTGGCTCCTGTATGTATGTATATGCGCTGGGGGCCTTCTAGGTTTCTTTGCATTATCTGGATCCCAATGCAAAACATGTGTTGTCCATCAACTGTACATATTCAAGTCCAGGGTGTTCTTAACCTGGGGTCTATGGATTTGTATCAAATAGTTGTAGATATCTTTTTTTTTCTTTTTGAAGGGGGGAAGTCAGGGCAATTGGGGTTAAGTGACTTGTCCAAGGTCACATGGCTAGTAAGTGTTAAGTATCTGAGGTCAAGATTTGAACTCAGGTCCTCCTGACTCCAGGGCCGGTGCTCTATTCACTGTGTCACTTAGCTGCCCCTAGACATAGATATCTTGATAACTGTGTTTCAATATAATTAGTTCCTTTGTAATCCTCCGTATTTTATTTTATGCATTTAAAAACAGTATTTTGAGGAGGGATCCATAAGCTTAACCAGACTGTCTGAGGTCCATGACACAAAAATGCTCGGAACTTTTGCTAGACACTTGAGTTCTCATTTCCTGTTCCAGTCATCCTTTTCCTCAATATCTTTTATTCTGTTTTTTGTTTGCAACATTTCATTGGAAGAATGCCGAAGCCTATTTATACCCTTTCCATCAACCTTTGGCTACCGAGCAATTTTGAGCCTTTGAAGACTGTGGTACTCCATAATAGGCAGTCATATAGCATTCTTTAAAAAAATATTGATGTTAAAAGATGGGTGCTTTTTTGGTTTGGGTTGAAGCGCAGGATCATTAAAAGGACCACACAATTTCATAAATGCAATCTAGTCTATTCTTTTCTACCCCTTTGATGCTAGACCTAGTTCATTGTCCATCTTCAGTTTTTATGCAAAATACATGCACTGACAGACCAGGTATATGAATTGCCCATCTGATGATCATAGTCCATGCAATTGACAATCTTCATCCACTTTGTTTTTCTTGCGTGAATATTTAGGTTGAACTTTTGGTTGATTATTGATCCTATTTAGGCTCTACGATGTTATAAAACTTGAAGAAATAAATGTCATCATTAAGTAGGAGCATCCGGAGGGCTTCACCATCTTTGGGAAATCTCTCTTCATTTTGGACCCTTGTTATATCTCCTGTGTTGGTTGCAAAAACCTTTGGAAAGGATACTACTGCTTGATACCTTACTTGATATTAATAAGAGAGAATTGTTGAACAAAATTATTTCTGTTATTATGTCAAGGAATCTTTCTTGATATCACATTGAAAAACTTTTAAAAACCACATTTGAGAAGAATTTCATAACTCCGAGTGCTCTCTTCTTCATTGCAGATTGTAATTCTACTGTAAGTTACTAGGGAGTGTGTGTGTGTGTGTGTGTGTGTGTGTGTGTGTGTGTGTGTGTGTGAAAGAGAGGGGAGAGAGAGAGAGAGAGAGAGAGAGAGAGAGAGAGAGAGAGAGAGAGAGAGAGAGAGACAAAGTTATTATGGTTGGAAAATCTATCACCCTCGTAATAAGCCTGTCTGGCTAGCCTGGACCTTAGGGGAAAAGTTTTAGGGGATGCTTTTAAAAAGTTCAATTTAAACATGGAAAATACCATTATTGCTCCACTATTTTATACTTGCTTAACATTTTTCCTCTACTAAAGTTCTCTGTCACTTGGTCTCTCAGTACCCCAAGGCAACTCTCTAAAACCATCAATTGTGCAACAATTGTGATGGGTTTTGGTGGAGGGAATTTCCTTATGGAGAGTTCACCTCACCAAGAAAATCACTGATCTTTTTTTTTTTCTTTCTAATTTCCATTCTCACAGAACAGAATTGTTTAAATTTATTTTTAATTCAATTTTATTTTATTTTCCATTCTGAATTCTCTCCTTCCCCTACTCCTCCCTGACCCATTGAGAAGGCAAGAAAAATAAAACAAAAAAAAAAAATGGAATTTTTGACATTGAATAGTCCCAGCACTACAGCCTCACCAGAATCCCATCCGTAGCATTCCTAAGGGGTTGTTCAGCCTCTGAAGACCTCCAGCGAGGAGGAACTTACAACCCTTCTAAGGCAGCCCATTTTGTTTTGGGTTAACTCTAATTTTTACTAAGATTTTCTTTTTAGTAAATTTTCATCTTCTTCTCTCTGACTTCTACCCACAGTAGAGTCTAGAGTCCAAAGGAACCTTGGAAATTCATCTAAGGCCAACCCTCTCATTTCTCAGATAAAGAAGCTACCCAGAGCTCAGGTGACCTGTCCAAGATCACACAGGTAGTAAGTAGCCTAAGTAGCCTGTTTCATTGCTCCATAGGGGTAACACCTGTCTTTTTAAAGGTTCTGCCAGTGGAGACTGACTTTTATTTAGCAGGTCCTACCCAGCCGACCAGACCAGGTGTGTTTCTCATCTGAGGACTGGCCCGGCTTAAGTCACAGAGGCTCAACACCAGAAGATTGGACACCATGTGATGAATATTTTTTTTTGGCTCACAGCAACTCACAAAAACTATTTACTAAGGCCTGAAAGGGTTGTGACTTGAATCTGTGGAAGAAGTGCCAACACTAATGAAATTATTGATCTTTTGAACTTTTGAGATATTAGAACATTTTCACTGGGACCTGTGCCAATACTGATGAAATTACAAAGCTAGCAAAAAAAAAAAAAAGTCTTTTCTAAGATTTAAAAGTTAATAGAAGCATCTCATGGGAGGCAAGGGAATGAGGTTTTTTCTTCTGTACTTTCTATCATTTTCTCCCTGATCCTGGCTTTTGCTGCCAGAGACCTGCATTGCCTCTTCTAATTACATTCCATGGGCTCTCATTAGGCAATCATTTCTACTGCAAAACTCACAGTGAATGGTCAGGGTTCTGGAGTTGGGTAGAGACAGAGGAAAAGAGCAGACCATAAATTCAACCATGCAGTTCAAGCATTTCTTAGGCACCAACTAAATGCCAGGCATTGTACTAGGCATTAAGGAAACAAATATAAAAATGCTTCCCTCCTCATAAGCTTATGTCCTGTTTGGAGAAAGGCAAATGGAAAACTTAATGTGAAATAAATACAAAATAATTCCCAGAGGTGGAGACAATGTGAAGAGCAGTTTGTTAACAACAGACAAAGAATTCCGAAGACCGCAAGTGAAGGGGAGTTTCGAGAGGAGTAGGGTGATGGAAGCTGTGGATGAGTATGAGGGCTGTGGGGAGTTGTGGCCAGAAAAAGGAGCTTTGGCTTTGGTAGCCTGTGACTGAAAATAACAGGTAGTGCTATTGATCCTTTGTTTTTAAAGACCAGTAACATCGCAATGTTGGAGTCAGGGTACGGTGGGTTCGACTGTGGCTGACCAGTCTGATATGAGATCTGAAGGCACCACCACATATCAGACACAAGTGGTCCCTTAGAACATTAGAGTGGAAGTGGCCCTGGATTGGTACAGTTCATGTTTCCTCTGTGCTGCCATGATTCTGCTTTGTTCGTGGAGTACAGAGCCTTCTTTGATGTGGGCATACCATGTTGGATGGTCCTCTGCCAGCATTTCCTGTGTCTCATAGTCGATATTAAAGTTCTTCAGAGAGACCTTGAGAGTGTCCTTATCTCTTTTCTTCTGACCATGCTATGAGAGCTTGTGTTTTGTGAGTTCTCCATAAAATAGGCTTTTTAAGTAAGCTTGTGTTTGGCATTCAAACTATGTGGCTAGCCCGCCGAGGTTGTGCTCTCTGCAATAGAGTTTGAATGCTCAGCAGTTCAGCTCTAGAGAAGACCTTTGTGTCTGGTACCTTATCTTGTCAGGCAATCTTCAGGATCTTCCTGAGATAATTCAAATGGGAGTGGTTCAGTTTTCTGGCACTGGGTGCTGATAGGCTGTCCAGGTTTATGATTAGAGAACCGGCTAGGTGACGCAGTGGATAGAGCAGTGGTCCAGGAGTCAGAAAGACCCTAGTTCAAATCCAGTCTCAGATACTTACTAGCTGTGTGATCCTGGGTAAGTCACTTAACCCTCTTTGCCTCAGTTACCTCATCTGTCAAATGAGCTGGAGAAAGAAATGACAAACCACTCCAGTATCTTTGCCAAGAAAATCCAGAATGGTGTCACAGAGTCGGACGGAACGGAAATGACTGAACAACAAATTATTAGAGTCACTGGGAAGTAGATTGTCCTGCCTTTTACTGAAGCAATGGAAATGTTGATTTGATTATCAAACCCCAAACAGGGAGAGGGTGGAGAAAGGAAACCTGGCGCACAGAATAAATCTAATCCCTGTTCCACGTTATGGCTAAACCTCTCGAGTTCATTCAAGTTATTCTCATTCACCATACTTCTCGCCTGCCTCTGGACCCTCTCCAGTTTATTAATACTCAATAGGGATCTAATCAGGGCTAAGTACAGTGGGATTATCACCTTCTTAGCCCAGCAGACCTTGCCTCTCTTACAGCCTTCAATCACCTTAGGGGATTTGGCTGCCATATCACAGGGACAATTCTTTGCCCAGAAGGGAAGGAAGGGAGGAAGGGAGGGAGTAGAGGAGGGAGGCTGACTGCTTTGCTTCTGCGAAATACACTGGAAGTGCTGGTGCCTATTAAATAGCTGCTCCTGGGAACATAGAGGGGGCTGGGTGAGGACCAAGGACAATTATTTTTTCTTCACAGTGTAGCCCAGGGCCAGGTCTGTTCCTCCAGGTCCTTATAACACCTTTAACAATCCTATACTCATTGTGGGACATTTACTGGGATCAGAGGATCACAGATTTAGACCTGGAAGGGAATCGTGTTGTTCTACAGTTGTTTTAGTCACGTCTAACTCTTTTTTGACAAAGATACCAGAGTGGTTTGCCCTTTCCTTCTACAGTTCATTTTACATATAAGGAAACTGAGGCAGACAGACTCAAGAGACTTGCCCAGGCTCCCACAGCTAGTAAGAGTCTGAGGCCAGATCTAAACTCATGAAAATGAGTCTTCCTGATTCCAGGTCCAGCACACTATCCACTGTGCCATCTAGCTGCCCTAAAGGGATCTTAGAGATGATCAAAGCCAAATGCCTCATTTTACAGATAAGGAAACTGAGGCTCAGGGAATTTAAGTGACTTACCCAAGATATAGGTTGTGAATGGCAGAGTCTGAATTTGAACCCAGGTCCTCTGATTATAAATCTAGTACTCCCTCTGTTTCACCATATTGATGATTACTACCAAGCTCTCTGCTGAGCAGAATGAATAAACTTCACTTCTAGGTCACTCAATAGATTTTCTGAGGTCAAAAACATGCCAACGGTATAAAGTGGGGATAGACATAGGCTGGGGGCAGCCAGGTGGCACAGAGAATAGAGCACCGGGCTTGGAACAAGAAAGACTCGTCTTCATGAATTCAAATCTGGCCTCAGACACACTTACTAGGGACAAGTCTCTTAAAACCCTGTCTACCTCAGTTTCCTCATCAGTAAAATGAGCTGGAGAAGGAAATGGCAAAACACTCCAGTATCTTTGCCAAGAAAACCCTAAATGGGGTCACAAATAATCTGAATTTACTCAGCAAGAGCAACAAACTTAGGTAAGGATGGAGTATAATAATTAAATCATGGTAACTTTAGCTTATTAAACTTAAAGTTTTGGTGAATCATAAGCTTCCTGAAACTTTCCTCCTTTTTGTATAACTGAATCAGTGAGGGCTTTAATGAGAAGCAATCGGCATTCCGTTCAATGCTTTAAGATCTGTTCTTGATGAATTGGATTGCTCCCAAGAGAGGAGGTTTCTACAGAGTTTTTACTTGCTGCATACTGGCAGGGCTTATGGCTGCCTCACCAAATGCTGGGAGAGGTATTGGCTTCTCTGGGCAAACAACTCAGCGACTGTGGACTGGGTTGAGAACAATGATATTGGGCCAGTTATGTCATTTCAAGGCAATAACAGCTCAATGGTATGACTTGACCTGGATTGAGCAGGAGGAGGAAAGACAAAGTCAAAGAGCAGGGAGGATGTGCTTCCTTCCCTTTTCATTGTATTGGGCTGTGACAGCACCTTCGTCCAAGCCCCTCGGCTGTGTGGCCACAGACTTTCCCAACATGCACATAGAGGAAATAATAATTCACAGTTATATAGGAACTTCATAAGCAATAATGGAATGGAAAAGCATTTCTTTAGTATGTGCTCTATGCCAAATACTGTGCTAAGCCCTTGGATTACAAAGAGGAAAACAAGACAGTCTCACTTCTCAAAGAGATCATGTTTTAATTGAAGGAGATAGCTCATGTAGAAGAGCTCAGCTACTGGGTGAAAGGAAAGGCCAGTGGTATTTAGGGCACAGCTGAAGAGCCATTGGCGATGTCTGGAAGTTCTTAGTGTACATTGCTGGAGAGACATCCCAGTAGGATCTGGGTGGGCAGGGAGTTGGGGGGGGTACACTGAGGCAAGGGGTACTATGGTGGCTCCAGTGCCAATGTGCCAATGTGCCCATGGTCTCCGGTTGGATGGGGCTCAGACTGGGGCAGCTGAGGTGTAATATAGTCATAATGGGACATTTATTGGTGATCAGCAGACCATAGATTTGGACCTGGAAGGGACCCCAGCAACTATCAATGTAAATATTTCATTTTACACTTGAGAAGCCTGAGTCCCAGAGAAATTCAGTAATTTGCTCAAGGATGGTTTAGTGCCTGACATACCAAAGACACTTAATAAATGTTCACTGACTGACTGATTAAATGGGTGCTTCACCAGAATATTTACATATCACATATGCATTATCTTATTTAATCTTCACAATAGTTTTATGAGGTAGGTGCTATCAGCATATTTTCATTTTATTGATTAGGAAATCGAGGCTCATAAAGATTAAATGGGGGCAGCTAGGCACTGCAGTGGATAGAGTGCCAGACCTGGAGTCAGGAAAATGTGAGTTCAAATCCAATCTCAGACACTAGCTGTATGATCCCAGGCAAGTCTCTTAACCTTGTTTGCCTCAGTTTCCTCATCTGTAAAATGAGCTGGAGAAGCTCCAGTGTCTTTGCCAAGAAAACCCCACATGGGGTCACAAAGAGCTAGACATGACTAAAAAATGACTGAACTACCACAAAAGGTGAAGTGACTGGCTCAAGGTCCCACAGACCCTGGAATGAGAGGTGGGATTTGAATCCCCTGATTTGAATTCTTCTTGAATCCATGTCCAGCATGCAATATCATGAGATGATGACGACACATCATTAAACTTCACAAAACATTCTACTTATATTATCTCATTTGATCCTAGGTAGCGCAAATATTATTAGCTTTATTTTCCAAGTGAGGAAACTGAGCTATAGTGGTCACACAAGTGATTTGGGCTTGGCCTTGGCCTCCGGCATCCTGACTCCAAGGTTCTTTCTAATATTCAATTCCAGTTCTGTGGGTGGTAGACTATGGGAGCCTGATAAATGTGCTGAATTGAATAACAGCAGTTCTCAACCTGCGGGTTATGTTCAATTTGTAACAATGAAAATACATCCTGCATATCAGATAGATTCATAACAGCAGCAAAATTACAGTTATGAAGTAGCAACGAAAATAATTTTATGGCTGGGGGTCACCACAACTTGAGGAACTGTATTAAAGGGTTGCGGCATTAGGAAAGTTGAGAACCGCTGGAATAGAAACTATATGCCTAGCATTGTGCCAGGCTCTATGGGAGAAATGAAAGAATTAATTAGCATATTTCACCATCCTCAAGAAACTTATGACCTAGGAGAGGAGCTAAGCTTCTAATATACATGAAACCATGGCAGAAGGAGTAGGGAGAAAGGTTGCCCCAATCTAGCCCATTCTGGGGAGTTATTTCCATCCTTATAGAATGAGTCTCTATAAGGTCATGGTCAGGGGAGTCCAACAGATTTCAGGACAGTTTGTCTGAAGACTCACTGGGACTGCCCATCAAAGGACACTCTTGGGGGCTTACTTTCAAGAATATCTTAGGATAAGTGGGAAACTCCTCAGGGCTGTTGTAGAGGGATGGAGGGCCTTTGCCATATCCTTCTCAGTCTCTCCTCCCAGTACCTTCAGTGATAGCCCATCTTTTGGAAGCAAATGCCTGCTGCTCCTCCAGATTTCTGGCTGCTCATGAGCTGACCCTGAGTGATGAAGGCAAGCCACGGCAAAATAAGACAAGGAAATCTCCTGCAACTTCAGGAACCTGGACATTTCCTACATATTCTGAAAGGATTCAGAAATGCTAAATATAGATATCCTCCTAATTTCCGTGATATGAGGAGCTTTGTTTACTCAGTTTGCATAAAGCCTAAATCTGCCTCTCAGTCACTGTGGGGAGAAGTTTCAGAGAGGAAGATTTTGGCTCTGTGTAAGGAAAAATTGCCTAACAATCTGAACTATTATAATAAGCTGCCCCAGGAAGTAGTGAGCTCCCTGTTGCCAGTGGTTTCAAGGAAAGGCCACTCGTTGATTATGTTGTGGAGAATATTTTCCCTCAAGAGCCCCTGATATTCTTTCCAACTTTGACATTCTGTGATCCTAAGATTCTTTTCACATTCCGTGTCCAGTAAGTCTTTTGTGGCCCTACATGAAGAGTTTTCTACATCTCCCAAAACATAGTACTTTGTTCCCTTTTCCAAAGAATCATCTTTTTCTTTTTCTTTTTTTGGAGGGGGGAGGGTAGGGCAGTTGGGGTTAAGTCACTTGCCCAAGGTCACACAGCTAGTTTTTGTGTTAAGTGTCTGAGGCCGGATTTGAACTCAGGTCCTCCTGACTCCAGGGCCGGCACCTAGCCGCCCCAGAATCAGCTTTTTTCATGGACTCCACTGCCAGGGGGGAGGGTGTTAGAAGAGCTCCTGTCATGGCAGACTGCATTTCTGCTCAAAATCATGATTCCAGACCAGAGAACTGCTCTGATAGAGCCTTCCCTTATACTATGGTACCAGAGGGCAGGAACAACTTCTTGTTTCAATTCAGCAAAAGTTTTGAAGCATTTAATGTGTCTGAGGCACTGTCCTAGGTGCTCAGCTTCCAAGGAGGTCTCTCTCCATCTCCAGAATTAGGTTGCATCAGGTAACTACAATCAAAGCTTCTTAATCTGGGGTGACCATTATTGATTTAAGGAGCTATGGGGAAAAAAATGATATCTTAATTTTCATGCTTTTCTAACTGATATCAAACATTTCATTCTATTTTGAATGTAGATAACAAACATTCTGAAAAAAAGCAGTCATTAAGAAGGTTCCTTGAGGTCTCAGGAGCTCCCCACCAAAGTTCCCCAAATGTTTTTCTATTCTTCTTGCTCAAAGGGTCCACAGCTGGGTCCACCCAGAAAGATTCACTTTGGGGAAAAGTTAAGTTCAAATGCCCATGTCTAAATCATTGCTTCCTTGATCACAGCAGTCCTGGCTGGGTTGTGAGAGCATAGGGAATTAACCCTTGCCTCTCATTTTCCACCACTATCCAGTCCTATAACAATGCCCTCAAAGTCCCAGTTGACCCACTTTAGTTATGTCTCTGGTGTTCGACATGATTCAGTTCACTTCTGAGTTCAAATATTTTGCTCCTACTTAGTTTTGGGCAGCCAGATGGTGCCGTGGATAGAGTGCTGTACCTGGAGTCAGAAAGACTCATTTTCCTGAGTTCACGTCTAGTCTCAGACACTTAGTAGCTGTGTGACCCTGGGAAGTCACTTGACTCTATTTGCCTCTGTTTCCTCATCTGTAAAATGAGCTGGAGAAGGAAGTGGCAAATCACTCCAGTATCTTTGCCAAAAAACCTCAAATAGGGTCACAAAGAGTCAGAAATGACTAAATATGAACAGTTTTGACAAAGGATTCAATAAGAGAATGTTATATGTCTTAATAGGTTCAAGAGAAATATTTGTTATCCTTGGAACATTTATTAACTGTCAGACTTGTTATTATAAAGTGCCCGATTAATGATGGATCGCCACACAAACAATGCAATCCAAATCCAAAGAGTCAAACAACTCTCTAGAATCCCCCCAGATGCTATAGAAATCTAGTTACTGAGCTTTCCTCCTTTTTTGTCTCTTCCTGGTGTGGAATGCCCTTCACAAAATGGTATCCCAAAGAGCACCCAACAGGGCGAGGCTGGTCTGAAGAGTGGGTTGTATTAGCTGCCTGTGTGAAAAGATATGAGAAAGCCCTTTTCAGGCTTGGCTCTTCAAAAAGTTGCTCCTTCCTTGTCCCGACTTCATCTCTTTTTTGTCCCTCCTTGTCCCTCCCTTCATTCTCTTTTTTCCCTACTTTTTTTTTTTTGGAGGGGGGAGACAGGGCAATTGGCATTAAGTGACTTGCCCAAGGTCACATGGCTAGTAAGTGTTAAGTGTCTGAGTCTGGATTTGAACTCAGGTCCTCCTCACTCCAGGGTCAATGCTCTATTCACTGCGCTACCTAACCATCCCTCCCTTTACTCTCAAAATGCCCTTGTAGTTCTTGGGAGATCCTCTATTTCTCTATCATTTTTTTCTTTTTTTTTTTTTAAATTTTATTATAGTTTACATCATTCATTTCCACAAGATTTTGAGTTACATATTTTCTCCCCCTCTTTCCCCCACCCACCACCCCAAAACAGCCATCCCAGTGTGTCCCCCCTCTCCCAGTCTATTCTCTCCTATGTCACTTTTCAGTAGGGCAAGATGGTGTACCAGCAAGCACCCTAGCATACCTAGGGCAGCTACTAGCACAGGTTCTTAGATCTGCTTTTCTAAAGGAAAGCAACTCAAAATGGGTTAACAATTTTACTTTAATCAAACATATCATTTACCTAGTTCAAGGGGAAAAGTCAGCACCCTGAACTTCAGAGAATACAAACAGAAGTTACAAACAAACAG
>CM053592.1:102769995-102785571 GCA_028646515.1 Pseudochirops corinnae | reverse complement strand
TTTTTTTTTGTAAAAGAATCAAATATGTGCTGTTTCCTTGATAAGGAAACAAAAACTTTCCAAAATCTGAGCAGTGGCTACAGGACAATCCATGTGATTTCCAGTTGTGGAAAGATGGTAGCAACTCCTTGACTTTAAACAGGAGGTGAATTTAGCGGCATCCAAGAATCAGGTTGAAGTGTGTGTGCACTGCAGGACTGGGGCTCACTTTCCCCAGGATTTAAGAGTTCTGTCTCTTCACTCAAGTAAACAGTGGTGTCTGTATCATCAGAATGATACCCTGACTGGTAGCCGCTGGTCTGGTTCGAAGCTTCAGATGTCACAGACTCTTTGCTTTTACTGGGCATTAGTGCACTGTGGAAAAAATGATGACAAAATGAGAAGATCAAATGAAGGTTGTTCCCTTGCTCCCAGTCCTAACCCCATGGGGCCTCGTAATCTCCCTAGACAGCAATGGTACCCATTCCTATCTCTCCCAGTTGCTGATCAACATATCAGGTTGTTGGGATAATGACTATTTTCAGGTACCAGCATGAATTTGATTGTCAGTGATAAGCCCTCTTATTCAAGCCCAGGTCTTTCAAGCACTAGATTAGATGAAAGACATTTATCCAAAGAGATGCAAAGGATTCTGCCAATGGAACATGTTTATGGCCTTACTGATTGACCAGCTGTTTATAAGATAGTTGCCCAAGTTAAGGGGGTTCTCTACTGATCTTAAAAGAAATCAGGATGCTCTGAAAGTTTATTTGTGTTTCCCCTACACTCACAGACATGGGATTAGAGGACACAGAAATGATGTTCACAAAATCCTTTTGCAACTTAAAGCATTAATAACCTTAAATGTGCACACAATGGAGGCCATGTCAGAACTGACTCATCAAAACCACATTCTTTGGAGGAACCAACGAGATGAATCACTCAGCAGCAAGCAGAAAACATCCCTAATGAGTTGGACTCATGGAACATGGCAGATATAGTGAAACTTAGAAAATATAATACAAATTAAAATATGATGAGTTGGACTTTCATATGCCATTTACAATTTGTTCCATTATTTGGACATTCAAAGTTATACATATGAAATATCACACAAGGACTGTATAACTTCTACATGTATGTGCCTAGGTTTGTACAATCCAGAAAAATTGTTCCAGAAATCTGTTATCTGCAATCTTTTCAGGAGCCTAGCATTCTCCCCTGAATGAAACTACATTGGTGCCAGAAGTACCCAACTTAACAGGCTTTTAACTTCCTTTGCCACCTAATGGCATCACAATGGCCCTTTTCATCGTTCTTTTTGTGTCAATTTCAACCATTAATATTCTATTTTACACCATAGTTGACTTACAAAAAACTCTGCAAGCAAGCCCAATTTTTCTACCTTGAATCACATTTGAATACTTTAAGTAGTTTACTATTCACCATTTCAACATTGCGGTGAATTATTTTGCAGAGAGAAGAATAGTATTCTGATATTGTCAATATATATCATTGGCTATATATATTTGCTTAAAGTGAAGTACGCCTGGACAGAGCAAGCACAAATAGCTACTGAGTCATATTAAGGAAAATTAAAGTATTTTTTCTTACTACATAATTAATAGCTCAACCAGTTTTTAATGTGTATTTACCTCAACTTATTTGTATGCCAAATCCACACAGGGTAATACGCACACTATTCATTAAAGTACACAGAAAATAGCTCATGAGCAGGTTAAATAAAATCTTTATGACCATAAAGATTTCAACAAGATTAAAATAGCCTCATTCATCTTAGCCATATCATCTGATAATTCCTCTTTCTACTTCCACCTAGCAATCTCCACATTAGTCATCTAAAGCAGCGGACAGAGTATTGGATTTTGGCATCAGAAGACCTGGATTGAAATCCCAGTTGTTATTAACTAGCCATGCAATCAGAAGCAAGTGATTTTCTTTCTCTGAACTTCAGTTTCCTCAAGTATAAAATGAGAGAACTGAATTAAGGTCACCTCTGAAGTCCCTCCCATCTCTAAGTCCTACAATCTTATGAATGAATGAGTCAATAGCCAATAACCATTATCAAGCTCATTATTATGTGTCTTTCTATCTGACAGAACCTTACCTAAATGGTGGTGCCAGTTTGGGTGTGGCCTCCAACGTCTTCAGTTCTTCTGATGCAAGAACCATCCCACTGTCAGTCTGGTTGTCCTTTTAGGATACAACAAAATGCCAGCCATTGATTGAGGTCAATCATTGATCAAGTGTTTAAAGATGTCAAAGCCTTTATCTGATACCCACATGACTTGATACCAACTCTCTCCAGCTCTCCTCAGAGAATTCTACCCTTCCAGAGCCCAGAAGGCAGAGTTTTGTCTGACTTAAAATTTATTGCTACCTAGTCTTTCTGTAGGTGGAGACAGCATTCTTTCGGCTGGCAGTGTCTGTCATCTCCATTATGCTTTTGACACCATTTAAAAGTGGGATTAGAAAGCCATAGCCAGAATCTAGGAGCACCATCTTGGTGTGCACCAGCCCTAGGTGTGTGTGTGTGTGTGTGTGTGTGTGTGTGTGTGTTTGTGTGTGTGTGTATGTGTATGTTTGTGTGTGGGTGTGGGTGTGGTTGTGTGTTTGTGTGTGGGGGGGTGTGTGTTTGTGTGTGTGTGTGTGTGTGTGTTTGTGTGTGTGTGTTGGGAGGGAGGGACAGGGAATCATCTTCTTGACCTGAGTATAAGATTACAGTTATATAATACAATTATAGTTATAAAATACAAAGAGATAATTTATCCCAGGTAGGGGAGAAAGAAATTGAGGTGATTCCTATCTCTTCTGTTTGAGGAATATATGTTCCCCTATCTTTTGGGAAGAAGTAGCTCACTGTAGTATCACTTGCTCTATCACAGAATTCTGGATAACACTGGCTAGTCTGTCTTACAGCCCTGCCAAGAGGACTTAGTAACTGAAGAAACAAAAAGACCTTGTTATAAGGTTATCCCCTGTTAAAAGGCTGCCCTATGTTCTATGGAGTCTGAGGAGAGCAGTATAGTGGGGTCCCAGGGTATGAATACCTAAATCAATATTTATCTCCCTGATGTTTCATCTCATGTATTATTGATTAAAGCTGTTTTTAAAAGCCATACTTACATCTGGGATTACTTTTATTTCTGGTTCCAACGGGATGTCTTCAAATGTTTTTACACTCACTGATCGACTTTTCCTCTTGCTGCTTTGCAGATACTGACTGTAGAAGAACAAATATTTATATTTTAGGGAATGATTTCCTAGAATTTAGATGCCATAAGTAATATCTTAGTTCATTATCTTTTAACTACAAGACTAATAATGAGCTTCAAAACATCCTTTGTAAAAAAAAAAAAAGATGAAGAAGAAAAACAACAACACAGAAACATCCTCTCCTAGCAAATGCTAGAAATTTAATTTCCTGCAAAGTACATTTAAAAGTATAATAAAAACAAAGTGGTCTGGATGAGCCTCTGTTTCTTTGGATTGTATTTCTGAGGTTGAGAGCTGGTCTAAAGAAAACAGCAGCAAGCTAAGTAATCAGCCCCCTTCAGGTCTGCTTCCTGCATTTATGGGACTCCTTTCTGGAACTGCTGTTCTTGGTTTTAGCCATCACTTAGTGTTTCTTTTTTCAAATAATATCTAACAGTTCAGTGATACACTGGGGCAGAGGAAACACCTGTATGTCATATTGAAGGTCTAGGAAATGCAACCAGAAACCTGAAGGTCTCTTGTCTCCATTTACAGTGTGCTCTTTACAGTGAGTCCAACTCATTAGTGAATGTCATATGTGCGTGCGCGCACACACACACACAGAGGACTGGTGCACAACAAGATGGAGATCCTAGAATGTGGCTATACTGTATAAATAATCCAACCCATACACGCACACACACACACACACACACACACACACACACACACACACCCTTCTTCCTTCAGTTTCCCATTTTTAAATTGAACTGCCCTTCCTATCTCACAGAGATACTTTAAAGATGAATAAGTAATGAATGTGACACTTCCTATATGCCCAGTTCTGTGTTAACTGCTGGGGATACATAGAAAAAGCAGTCCCTGACCTCAAAGACCTTTCTTTCTTTCTTTCTTTCTGTTTTTTGGAGGGGGAAAGGCAGGGCAATTGGGGTTAAGTGACTTGCCCATGGTCACATGGCTAGTGTTAAGTGTCTGAGGCTAAATTTGAACTCAGGTCCTCCTGACTCCAGGGCCAGTGCTCTATTCACTGTGCCACCTAGCCACCCCTCTCAAATAACTTTCATTCTAATGGGGGAGACAAACTATATAAGCAGGTAAAAAAAATACAAGATAAATCCAAATTAGATGAAAGGTAACTTTATAGGAGAAGACACTGGAGGGTGGAAAGGAAAGACCTCCTAAGCAAGAAGATAAGAGCAAGTAGGATTTTAGGCATAAAGAATTTGAGTTCTTGGGAAGAAAGATGTTCCATAAAGACAAAGATTGCTTGTTCCCTTCAAACTGGAAAGGGAGCCACAACTTCCCAGAATGCAAATGAAAGGACAGCCCTCCCTGACTCACTCTCTTGCTCAGTGAAGAGAACGGGATTCTTAATACACTAGGAAAGACCCTCCCAGCTGTGTGTCTCTGCAGGAGAAACAGACAAAAAAAAAATGGTGCCTCCCCACAATCAAGGAAACTCAAGGAAATCCCCATACTGAGCAGAGAGGCATATAACACAGGGAGAAAAGGAGGCCATTTTCTCCCAGTAACTTCTTCCCTCCTCCCACTCCAAACCCTAGACATGGTGATCCTAAACGTAAGAGCTCTCTTGTTTCTGAGCTTTTGAAAGGGTTCCAAGAATGAAAAATGGAGAAAAGGTAGAGAGCATAGTCAGTCAACTAACAAGTATCAAGATGTTGCTGAAAGATCTCTGGATTTGGGGTCAGAGGATCTAGATTTAAATCCTAATTTTGTCATTTTCTAGCAGTATGATGCAAATCATTCCCTGTCTTTGGGCCATATGAAGAGATCAGAGGAGCTGATCCCTATGAGCCTTCAGGGCTCTAACTCCTATAATCCTGAGTCTCTGCTGAACACTTATTATGAGTATAGCACTGGTCACTGGAAAGCGATTGCTTATTCAAAATCAATTAACAAAATAAAATTCAAAATCACCACTCATTCAAAAGATAAGCAAGACACAATCCCTGCTCCTGAGAAGCTTCAAACGCAAAGGAATGAGCATAGAAGTAGATAATGGATTACTTTCTCACTGGGTAGCCTCCAGCCTAGTTAGGATACCAGAAAATACCTAGTTAGGAAGAGGAAAGGCACCCGGGAAGTATAGGAACCAGACTGGACTCTGCTTGAGGCATCTCTCTTCCCCTCCCACCCCCATCTACACAAAGCCAGGAGAGAAGAATCAAGATCTGTTTCATGCACTCCTCCCTCTGTCCAATGAACTCTGCTGAGTTGCAGCTGGTTTGGGTTTTGCATTATTTCCACCCAAATTTTAAAATTGATTTTTGGAGTCTTTTTTTAAAAAAGGAAGGAAGGAAAGAAGGAAGGCAAAAAGAAAGAGAAAGTAAGAAAAAGAAGAAAAGAAAGAAAGAAAGAAGGAAAGAAAGAAAAAAGAAAGAAAGAAAGAAGGAAAGAAAGAAAGAAAGAAAGAAAGAAAGAAAGAAAGAAAGAAAGAAAGAAAGAAAGAAAGAAAGAAAGAAAGAATACATAGCTGAGGACTGGGGTGTAGAAAGAAGATCCACTTGAAGGATTCTGTTTCCTTTTGGCTTTTAAGTCAATGCTAGATAACAGGAAGAATAGGCTGGAAAGAACATAAGAAAGCCTTCAGGCAGAAAATGAAAGCCGGATCTGCAGGGAGACTGTCATGTCCCCTTTTCTCATGATTCTGTATATAAATGTTAGCAGCCCCATTTTACATCAGACCAACCAAGAGCACATTTGGCTTCCCCTCAAATGTGACTTCCTCTCTATTGCAGGACCATATGCAAAGAAGCGGACTGAGCTAAGAAGTGGTAAGTTGGATTCTCATGCCTTTTGGTCATATTAAAGAAAAAAGGGAAAATATATTCGTGACCATGAAATAACATAATAGTCTTTCAAAGGGGTGGGGGAAAGGATGTGGAGATGGAGTGAGAGATCCAGTTATGAAGCGTGCCTCTGACACTTAGTAGAAGTGTAACCTCTCTGAATCTAGGGTTTTCTCATCTATAAAGTGAGGCAGTCCTACCTTACACGTTTGTCGGGGGCTCCAATAAACTGCTTTATAAGCCTTCAGGTCCTTTCTAAGTATCAGCTATTAACAGTAGACAAGCAGAATTAATTAATTTTGGTCTGCAACACTCGTGCTGTTTCACACTCACTTCTTGCCTCTTCTCACATCTGCATAAGCCTTCTGCTTGGTGACCATCTTCCCACATCTCGGCCACAGAAGTGAAGAGGGGCATGCTGGTTCTCCTCTACCTACTCCAGTCTTTGTTCCCTCCTCTGAACCACAACTCTGCTACATAACATTTTCCCCGTGTTCCCAAGATCCAACATTTCCCATTTCTGTGCAATCATCTTAACACAGCAATGAAAAAAAAAAGACTAAGATTTCCTCAAGGGTCAGCAATTCAGGGTGTGTGGGGAGGAAAGCAAGGTCCTAACTGCAGGGCTTCCTTTGGCTCTGGAGTTAGAGAGCACACAAAGAGACTGGGGGAAGAGGAGGGAATGAGAGACTGGTGCAAAGTGTTTTGCACTTTGCAAATGTGCAAATGTGCAAATGTGCACACATTTTGATGCAATTCTTTAGAAAAATCAGTAAACTGTTCATCAGGTGTCAGGGGAAGAGAGAAAACTTCTCTAAGGACCCCATGAAGGGTCAGTACAATACTACCTTGCACAGGTTTTTAGAGAAGCTGATCTTTCCACTTAGTACCTACTGTGTGACCCTGGGCAAGTCTCAATCTCAGTTCCCTGATCTGTAACATTAAGGGGGGTTGGACTAGATGACCCCCAAGGTCCTCTCCAGCTCTGTCGTTCTAGTGATCAAAAGTCCTACCACGTAACACACACAAATAGGTAGACAGAGAGCCATTGCTCACATAAAACATAAGGGAAGTGTGATACTATGAGGAAAGAGCTAGCTTCAGAGTCTGAAAGACCTGCCTCTGCCTCACACCATCTGAAAGTCTTTAGGCAAACCACTGAACTTCTCAGTGATCTAGGAAATTCTCTAAGACCCTCAGTTTTGGAAAAAGTATCCATCTACATTGGTAAAAGTTGCTCATCAGGGACTCCCTAGACTGATTAAATCACAGGACTACTCAATAAATAAATGGAGAAATAAATGCCTATTTTGTGCATACACATATATAAGGCATATGTAGATATATAAATGTGTACCTATGTATACATGAATGTATGCATATATATGTATATATACATATATATGTAAAAAACACAATGTAAAAAATATAAGTACTAAAAATCAGACTTTGGAAAGACCTGAGAGAATATTTCCTTTCCAACTCAGGTTTCTTCTCCATGAGAGGAGGATATAGAAGGTCCTTTCCAATTTTCAGGACTCCTCTCCCCAATATTCTATTGTATGCTTTATCTAGATTAGATTTCATAATATAGGCAGCCGTGGATGCATGTTAACCTTTCCCTTATGAACCACTTCCTAATCTAGTATTCATCAACATATAAGAGGGGATAGTAAAAATACAGTTTTCTTTCTGGTCTAGTCCCTTTTCCCAGTGATTGGCCAACAGTGACATTCCAGCTGTTGCAGCTGCAGGGCCTGAGAGCCTGGAGGGGGACAAAGGACTGATAGTACAACAGGAATTAGAGCTTGGGGGAAAGAATTTATAAAAGCCCTCTTAAAGAGGTACTACTGCTTTATTATTAGCCCCATGGCCAAGGTTAAATGTGGGAACTTGGAAATGGAAATGCAGCAGCTGAAAGGCCTTCCTTGCATTTTCCACATGCCTCCTGGGATTGTCTGTCAGCCCCAGTGGGACAGTCACCAGATACAGTACCTAATTCCTGCTGGGCTGTCATAATGGAATTTAGGATCGCACACTTCCTCTTCCTCCATACAGGAAACAGGTGAGGTCGGCAAAGAGAGTCCAGAATCCTCTTCCATGCTCAATGATTCTGATATAGGAAGGACGATGTAGTCTTTACCATCCTGTAACAATATAGACAAAGGGGAATATTATTGTTATGGCGTCTATGCATCAAAATCCTTTTTACAAAAAAAAAATAACCCACAGTATAGCTATCGTAGATTTCTTGGCTCAGAGTATATTGCTCTGACAGTAGAATGTAAAACTTTATTTTTTTTAACATAAAACTTTAAAAGACACAGTTAAATGGTCTGTCAAAATCAGGATTATATACAGTAAGGATAGTTACATGGTAACATGGTGCTCATTCAAAATTTTAAAAAATCAGATGGGGACAGCACAAGAACAGCAGAAAAAGAGCTGGGGTTCATAATGGAACACAAGTAGAATATGAATCAGCAAAGCAGGGCTGATTTTATAAAAGCAACACAATCCTGGGACATGAGGGAATCATATGCAAGAGGTGGGAAGCAATTCCTTTATAGATCACCCAGTGCCTGGCACAAAGGAAGCACTTTATAAAAGTTAGCGAATTTGATGACTCTTAACACTATCCACATCCTTAGTAGAGAACTGAATCCAGATTTAGCCTCCATGCTTTAAGAAGCCTCTGGAGCAATTAAAGAGAATTCAAAGAAAAGCAGTAAGGATGATCAAAGAGATAGATAGAAAGGTCCTTAGAGAAGAAAAAACTTATTGGGGGTGCTTTAGTCAAGAAACATGAAGAACAATTTAGCAATAAATTCTTGAAGAATTTATTAATAAAGAAGGTGCTGGCTGTAAGTCATCTACCTTCAACGCTTAACTGAAGACAGAACAGAAGGTTAATAGGCCTCAGTCTCAGCAGGCCACATGCTCTGAATACGGAAAGGACTTTCTGATGGTAAGAGTCACTAACTCTTGGAAGCCTCAAGTCTCAAGAACTTCTGGGAAAGAAAAAAAAATCCTTGGGTGGATCCATAGAGGTCATGGAAACATGAGGCTGCAAGAACTTCAGGCTCAGAAGGGATGTGGGAGCCATGGGTCTTCCATTGCTTCAGCATCCTCTAACCAAAGGAGAGAGAAATAGGAGGAAGAGAACAGCCCCTGTTTTCTTTCACCCCCTTAAGAGCCTGTGCTTGTAAGGGCTAACTCTCTGTAGGGGAGATGAGGGACACAGGGGAGACCTAGGCAATGGAAAAACCAAAATAGCAATAAAAATCTATTTTTTAAAATGTGTCTGTTTTTCTATCAGACTTTACACCATCTTTATTTGGAAAGAGGATGAGCACTGTTACATAATTGAAATACACATTTGTATGGTATCTTACATGTTTTTCTCACAATGGCCTAGATGCACATGGTACCAGTCCTGCTTTTCCCATTCTGCTGATGAGGAAACAAAGGTTTAGAGACTGGGTGACTTAGAATTCACAGGCTTTGGGACTGGAAGTAGCCTCATACATCGTTTAGTCCAGCCTTCTTAATCTGAAGGTAATTCATCTGAAGATGGAGCACCAAGGCTCCAAACAGTGAAGAGACTTGCCCTGAGATCACATAGGCACCAATTATGGAGCCAGAATTTGATCTAGGCCAACTGGGTGGTGCCATGGATAGTGAGCCTGGAGCCTGCCAAAGGCACTCACTGTGTGACCCTAAACAAGTCACCTACCCACTATGAACCCCAAGTTCCTTGTAGATAAATTGGGGATAATAATAGCATCTATCTTCCAGTGCTATCATTAGTGATAATATGTGGGAAGTGCTCTACAAACTTTAACATATATATAATATTATATTGATGTAATATATTAGATATGCTAGCTATTATGATTATTATATAAATGCTAGCTAAGTGGCTCAGTGGATACAGCACTGGTCCTGGAGTCAGGAAAATTTGAGTTCAAATTTATGTCTAACACTTGTTAGCTGTGTGACCCTGGGAAAGTCACTTAACCTCTTGTAGCCTCAGTTCTCTCATCTGTAAAATGGGGATGGTAATAGTATCTACCTCCCAGGCTTGTTGTAACAATCAAATGAGATAATAATCATAATGTGAGATATATTATTATATAAAATGTAATTATTTTATTTCATATACAATTGTATAATATAATATAATGATTATATTATATTTAATTATTAAATTATAAAGATAATGATCATAAATTATTTTATAAATAGATTAGCATAGTGTCTGGAACATATAAGCACTATATAATGCTTATATGTTATAAACAGTATATATTTTATGTTATAAACAGCTAGGAAGAGGAGAAAGAGGAATATTTTCCAAATATGGTTCCCTTGTGCTATCTCTATTGAACCTTACTATAATTATCTAGAATTAATTCTGTATCAGTTCACAAATTGGTACTCTTGTGACTTAGATGAATGTCAGCTTTGAAAAGTACCTAACTTCCCTCCTATACCTTGAGAGACTCTATCTCACTCTCAATTACATTTCTCTCTAGAGGTTACAATGTAACAAATCAAGGCTACAAATACATACTCACACACACACATATCCATATACACACACACATACACATACTCATCTAGAATCAGTTCAATCTCTCACTGAACTAGCACAAAAGTACCATTGGCAAGTTGAGGCACAGAGGGCTTTTACATACCTGTTGAGCACTGGCCTGTAGCAAATTTCCTAAATGCTCCACAAGTTCTGAAAACGTGGGTCTCTGCTTGGGATCTCCATGCCAGCAGTCTAGCATAGTTTGGTACCTAGAAGACAACAGTAATGAAGGTCACATTCTCTACTCTCCTTTGTCTGCATCGAAGGGTGATAACATCTTAAAGAATTTCTAGTATAAAGAGAGAAATAGTGCTAGGCGCCACGGAAAACCCAAAGAGGCATGAGACAGGGTCTTCAATTATATTCTAGGAGGCCTGATAAGCTAGAGACACCAAGAATGAATGCTAAAAAGTAGCCCATAATAGCTGAAATAAGAGACAAGATATGCTATACAGACAAAATATGCTATTAAAAGTCCGGGAGGGGAAGAACTCTTTGAGCACAGATGAAGAAGTGGGACCCGGCAGATAATGGAATTTGGGAGTTAGAAGGGGCCTCAAAGACCATCTAGTTCAACCCACACTTCCTAAAGAATCCCCACTACAACACATCCAACCTCCAATGAGGAGAAACCCACCACCTCCCAAGGGGGCCCATTGCACTTGTGAAGGGATGGAAATGGACATGGTGGTTGCTGGGTACACTGGAATGCTTGTCTTTGAGGAAGTCTTACATTTCGGGGGTAGTATACTCAGGGGCTCTCATTCGGGTTCCTTCTTTCAATCGCCTGCAAAATTCCTCATCAATTTTCACCCCAGGATATGGGGAGGCACCTAGAATGAAAAGAGATTTCTTTTAGAAAATTTGTGAGATCTTCTAAATGAGATCTCTCTATGTTCCACCTCTCACCCATCCTACTGCACTGAAGGGCTGTGTTATATGGGAAGGAGTACTGGCCTCAGATGCTTAGATTTACTTGGTTTTATGTACAAGACCCAATGCTTAAATAATTCTTGTTAAAGATCTGTAACTGTCTGAACTTCCATTTCCTCGTTTATAAAGAAGGGATAATGTTTGCACTACCTTTCTCTCAGGGTTATTGTGAAGTTAGCATTTTATAAATCTTAAAATTTCATGGAAGTCTATGTCATTATTATAGAGGATTACAGGAAGGAAGGAAACAGGTATTAATTAAGCATCTACTATATGCCAAGTGTTGCGCTAAGTACTTTACAAATATTATATAATTTATATATTATATTTATTTATATAATTTAATTTATATATTACATTTATATAATCATATATTACATAATTTGATCCTTAAAACAACTCTGAGAGGAAGGTGCTATTATCCACATTTTATAGTTGGAGAAACTGAGGCAAACAAGTTAAAATGACGTGGATTTAAGGTTTAGAAGCAATCTTACAAACCATCTAGTCCAATATCTCATTTTACAGAGGAGTAAACTGAAGTTAAGACCTCAAGTGATTTGACCTAGGTCATGCAGAGATTCAAACTTAGATTCTCTGATTCCAAAGCCAATATTCTTTCTATTATACCAAGCGATAGTGCATGTAAAATGCTGTCATCACTATATAAATTTAAATTTTTCTTCTCATTCTTTTGATTATTACTGATATTTTTATTCATGTCCACACTTGTAATTATTACCATTCATGCATGAAATGGAGCCTTGCACAATGAAGCATAAAAACAGGGACACAGAGAAAAGAAGGCACAATGGTCCCACGGGATTCTATCTCTTGGCTTTCATAACCAGATGCCAGATGAATTGAAAAGAAGTGACTTACCTAAGGAAAATATTTCCCAAAGCAAAATTCCAAAGGACCACACATCGCTCTGAATTGTGTATACTCTATCAAAAATGGTTTCTGGGGCCATCCATTTCAAAGGCAGTCGAGCCTATGGGCCGTAAGAAGAAGAATTAGAAACCACTGAAGAAAAGCAAAAAGAACCCTGTTGTTTCTAAAACATCCCCTTTGCAGCAGCAGTAGATTGCCTTTAAAACTTACATCTCCCTTCCTGACATAATCTGGATCTTTGTAAATGTCCCGGGCTAAGCCAAAGTCACAGATTTTGACCACGTTTTTCTCTGCCAAGAGGATGTTTCGAGCTGCTAAGTCCCGGTGGATACACTGCAATGAGAAGAAAGCATGTGTGTGTATGTGTGTTAGGTCTTGTCTCTGCGCAGCTGATCTCTTTTACATCTGCTGGAACCTCGTGGGCTGAGGTCAAATAGTATAAAAATCTGGGACTTTTTTTGGAGGGGGAGGGGGAGCACACACCTCACGTATCACATCAGAAAAGAGCATGGTTGCCAAGGGATGTCTTAATGGTTTTTATCAACATTAAAAACAAAGTGTATAAACTGTCTACCCACACATCTGCTTATTGAATAACCACTCCAAGCCTTTGGGGTTAGGTAATCAAATTATATGATGATGATGGTGCAGAGCAGGTTGAGATGTAAATAGATT
The DNA here is from genome assembly GCA_028646515.1 of Pseudochirops corinnae. Lineage (NCBI taxonomy): Eukaryota > Metazoa > Chordata > Mammalia > Diprotodontia > Pseudocheiridae > Pseudochirops > Pseudochirops corinnae. Next base: position 102,772,446 of record CM053592.1, on the reverse strand, counting down.
TATTTTGGTCTCAATGAAGAATGTGTTTCTGGTCACATCCACATATCCCCTTCCCTCTGCTAGATGCTTTTCTGGGCACAAAGCACCATATAGAGCTAACAGTTTCAGTCCAGGTAGCCAGGGTGGGATTTATTTCTGAATGAATGCACAAGCATCAGATGTCAGAGAGCCTGATTGGTTTATCCAGTCAGCTTCTCTATCCCACAACCAGCTGGTGCCATGGTTAACCTCTCAGGGTGTTTGCCTCTTTTATCTGGAAGTGCTGCACCCCCAGATAGGTCTAATAAACTAAATGTAATCCGTTATAAAGTTAAATCCCCAGTACATACACACACACACAAATCATATTGGCTATGCCTTGAATTGTCTTCTTTCTTTCTTTCTTTTTCGTTTGGTGGAGAAAGGAGGGCAACCCTCCATTTTGAATTCTTTATTGAGTGTTTACCATCATTTAATTTTCTGCTTCAGGAAGCTCTAGATTTTCCTTCCTTCCTTCCTTCCTTCCTTCCTTCCTTCCTTCCTTCCTTCCTTCCCTCCCTCCCTCCCTCTTTCCTTCTTTCTCTTTCTTTCTTTCTTTCTTTCTTTCTTTCTTTCTCTGGAATGGTATATGGAACTTAAAGAATTCTAAATAATAACAGCCAATATTTACAATGAAGCTCCAAGTTTGCAAAATATTTGATCCCTATACCAACAACATTGTGAGATTTGCTGTTGTTATTTAGTGGCTTCAGTCATCTCTAACTCTTCCTGATCCCATTTGGGGTTTTCTTGGCAAAGATAACTGGACTGGTTTGCCATTTTCTTCTCCAGCTCATTTTATAGATGAGGAAACTGTGGCAAACAGGGTTAAGTGACTTGCCCAGGGTCACACCACTAGTAAGTGTCTGAGGATGGTTTTGAACTCAGTTTCCATGACTCCAGGTCCAGCACTCTATCCTCTGCACCATCTAGCTGCCCCCATTCTGTCAGATAGGTGCTATTATTTTACCCATTTTACAGATGAGGAAATTTGAATAAGAGAGATTAATTGATTTGACCAGGTTCCAAAAGTTAATACAGTATCTTTGTGACTCCCACTCTGGTACTCTACTGTAAAAAGCCATTTCTTGGAAGAGTTCTTATTCAGTATAGCAGGAGGGAAATGTAGGAATAGGGAAAATTCTCTTTTTCAAAGGAAGATTGAGGACTGTAGAAGGCAACTGGCATATTGGGTACAGTGGAATCAGAAAGATTTGGGTTCAGATATCACCTGAGACATTTAACAGAGGTGTTACCCTAGATACTCTCTCAGATTCAAGTATCCAATATGTAAAATGTGTTATAATAAATGTTACTACCTGCCTAGTTGTCATGAGGATCATGCCAGATAATGTAAGAAACTTTGCAAACCTTAAACGGTGCTATTATTAAATTATTACTAAATAAATTAAACTATTATTAAAGTGCTAAAGTATCATCTACCATTACAAGGTCAGAGAGACTATCACCCTAATAATCCCACCACCTTGAATTAATACAGAACTTTTGGGGGGGAGGGGCTCCTGAAAATTCAACCTTCCATTGTTTTTCCTAAAAGAATTGAGCAAAACAATTTTAAGAAATAGCTGGAGCTCAAGAGCTGTCTTATTTATCCTGACACTCAGGTAGCAGACAGATGCCAAGGGAGACAGAGCTTGCCCTTTTCTCTTTTTGTAGCCAAAAGAAGTCTGGATAACTTGACTCTCCAGTCTTAAAAATAAAACAAAACAAAAGAATAACAACAACAAAAACCACCAGAGCAAAGGGACCCGAGAACAGCTTACTCCTTTTCAGAGAGACCCCACAAGACACCCAGTTTCCTGTCTTGTCTCCAGGGCAAGGAGCAAACATGGGCTGCCTAGCAGGAAGTGTCTGAAGCATGGGATCAGAAGGCTCCAGAGGACTTTAAACTTAGAAAAATAAATTAGTTTGGGGATTTTATCCCTCGTCTATGAGAACCTGAGTGGAAAAGGTAGAAAAATATTTTTAAGTTTTCTTATTCCCTTGGGTGACCACTATCATCAGAGACCTTGTTGACTGTCCATTTTTTTTTCCTGACATTTAATTGATTTTTCTTTTGTTTAATTTTAAATCATGGGGGGGGGGGCGGAGCCAAGATGACAGCATAGCAGCAGCAACATATCGCAGCTCTCACATAGCCACCCCAAAATACCCATAAAATAGGACTCTAAACCAATCCTAGAACTCCAAAACGCACACAAAGATACTTCCCACTAAAGTCAGCTCGGCTACGAGGAACCATATCAGCACTGCAAACAGAAACCAGCCTGGCCTGAAGCCGCGGCTGTGCCCCGGGGGCAGCTGGACTGGAGCAGCAGAGGAGCCTCTCAGGTGAGCGGATTAGCACCAGTTGCAGTGGGGATTGCAAAAGGGGGAGATAAGCAGTCAGGCCGAAAGGCCTCCAGAGTGGAA
>CM053592.1:102716906-102769495 GCA_028646515.1 Pseudochirops corinnae | reverse complement strand
AGGAGAGAATAGACTGGGGGAAGGGGGACACACTGGGATGGCTGTTTTGGGGTGGTGGGTGGGGGAAAGAGGGGGAGAAAATATGTAACTCAAAATCTTGCGGAAATGAATGATGCAAACTATAATAAAATTTTAAAAATAATAATTTTAAATCATTATTTGGGGTATTTTCAAGAGCGATGGTTTCAACTAATTGCTCTCCTGCTTTAAGATATTTGTAGCCCAACACGTTCCCATTTCAGTCTTTGTTTAGCTTGGGCTTCTAATTTTAGTTCTTTTAATCTCTCATCTTAAATCTGTCCTTCCCGGTTTTTAATTATACTACAAATAAATGCTTTTTGAAGGGGTGATGACTGTAGTTAAAGTAAAAATAGTATCCCTCCCCAACTCCCAATTCCTTGATGTCTAACAGGACCACAGTATTCCCAGTCAGGCCCCTTTCCTTACTCAGTTTTTCTATCAGAATTCTTAAGACTCAAGAATAAATTATAATCCATAAATAGAATATTTGACACCTTTTCATTTTCTATTTATTGGTGTAGGAAATATATAGAAATAGTGGATAGAGAGCTGGCCTTGGAATTAGGAAGGTCTGAGTGCAAATCCTGTCTCTCATACATTCTGTGGGACCCTGGGCATATCACTTAAATCCCTAGTCCCCCAGAAGACTCTCTAAGACAGGGATCCTTGACTTTTTTGAGGTTATGGGCCCCTTTGGCTATTGAAGGAAGCCTCTACACTCCCTCAAAGAAAAATGTTTCTAAATAATTGAAAGAAGAGCTAAAGTGAATTGAGGTTAGTAAAAATTAAGATATGATTTGTTTTACCATCTGAGTTCATGAACTCTACCCCCAATCTATCCATAGAACCTTTTGGGTCCGGTTAAGTAATTCTGACCTGGTAAGTCACAGATATACAACTGATGTGCACTGGTAAAGGTGATTTCCTCATTGGAAGATCCCTAATTATAGGTCCTGGCAAAATCTACTATTACTACTACTATTACTTCTGCTGTATACTATATGCCACTCCCACCCCATCATCTTCCACCACCATCATTACTACTACTACCACCACCACATCTACCATGACTACCATCACCATGACTATCATGACCATTATGACCACCGCTGCCACTACCACCACCCCTCCTACCACCACTACTACAATTGCTTTGGCTACGGTGCACTTGACCTAATTAGCTTTGGTAACCAACTTGATGTTGCTTACTTTGCGTGATGCTAAAAACTCCATGCCCTTGGCCACCTGGAAGCTGTAACAGATAAGATGCTCCAAACTCAGAGAGTTCTTGCCCAGGTCTTCAGCAGCTGTTTGGAAAGGCAAGGTGATAGTGGTCAATGAACAATACTCCTCCCCCACACACAAGATTATTAGTGCAATAATAATAACTCCATGACCTAAAAACTAGAGTCAAAGAATTAAAAGCCGAGGGAATTCTTAGAACAAATCACAATATCCTCTTTGTGTCCTCAGGGTGGAATGTGGATTTATAATATGTTCTCCTACTTTGGGAGCTGGGAGAGAGGTGAGAGGTAAGATTGGAATAAGGAATGGGGAGTCTGAGGATAACTTTTTCTGGTGGTTTATTGCTTTGGATGCTTTCCTGTTGTTCCTATGCCCAGAGTGATAAACATCGAGAAGTGCAAAAAAAAAAACAATAATATCCAAGTTTATTAAATTTCTTCTCTCTAAGCCTCTGCAGGATAAAGGCTAAAAGAATAAGAGAGACTTTCCTAAGGACAAAAGGAAAACTACCCCGATCGTATTTACTTTCTCTTTCTTACTTTTAGACCAAACAACTAAGGCCTTTTGGGTAAAGCCCAAGAGTGGGCCTCCTCCTTCAAAAGGAAAATTCAGCAGCCCTATACTTCAAGCACAGGATAAGTTCAGTTAATCCCGTTGTTGTTTATTGCAAATGGGTACAAATGAAGAGTAAAAACCAAAAATGCACCACTCTCAAGTACTTCTCCTAAATTTTAAGGGATTATCATAGCAGAAGCCCATGCATGGCACCTCTTCTGGGAACAGAATTAGTCTTTCCTTAGAATACTTGAAGGCCTTTACTAAAAGCTGCAGTGTTTCAGACATACCCAAGGAAAGACTAAAATTGACAGAAAGCCCAGTTGATGACAGAACTATCCTCTCCCAAGCTTCCAATGATTTCTTAATTTCCAAATCTGATGGCCTTTTCTCAGTCCGTAGACTTCTTGTCCCCTTGGAAGCATTTGACACTGTTGATCACCCTTTCTTCCTGGATTTTGTTTCTTCTCTAGGCTTTTGGGACATTGTTCTCTCTTGGTTCTCCTTCTATTTGTACAACCATTCCTTCTCAGCATCCTTTAGCAAATCACTGTCCAGGCTGAACCCTGAAACTGTGGTTATTCCCCAAATATCTGTTCTGGAACCCTTTCTCTTCTGTCTATAATACCTTACTTGGTATCCTCATCAGCTCCCATGGGATCAATTACCACCTCTACACAAAAGGCTCTCAAATCTTTATTCTCTATCTTGACTCCAGTTCCACATCGTCACTTCCTGGACGTCCCATAGGTATCTCAAATCCAATATATTCAAAACAGAAGCCATTGTCTTTTTCCCACTCCCAACCTATCCCTCTTTGGAGCTTTTCTGATACTGTTAGGGTTTCCCCATCTTTCCAGTCCCCCAGGCTCACAAGCTTGGTGACATCCTTGACTCCTCTCTCTTATTTATGCCACCTATTAGTAGTCAAGTCTTGCCATTTTTCACCTAGGTCCCCTTTTTCTCTACCTGCAAAGTCAATCTTAGTATCCCCACTGCCCAAACGATTGCAACAGCCTCCTAACAGGTCTCTCTCCTGCTTCCTGCCCTTTTCTAATCTACCCTTTATGTAGCTTCTGGAGTGATTTACCCAAATCTCAGTTCTGACCATGTCATTCTCCTGTTCGATAAACTCTGGTGGCTGCCTATTACCTCTAGGATCAAATATAAACTTCTCTGTTTGCTTCTTAAAGCCCTTCCCAACCTGGTGCCAACTTACCTTTTCATCCTTATTACACATTACTCTCCCTCACGCTTCCTGTGATCCCATCAAACTGGATTTCTTAGATTCCTCATAACAGAGCACTCCATTTCCCACCTCCATGCCTTTGGATTGACGATTTCCCATGCCTAGAATGCCTCTTATCATCCTAACCTCTCCATACCTTACCTGCTAGTGCACTCCCCACCAAAACCACCTTGTATCAAGTTTGTATAAATGATACTCATTTCCCCCTATGGAATGAAAGCTCCCTGAGGGCAGGAGCTCTTTCATTTTTGCCTCTTTGTATCCCCAATACATAACACAGTGACTGACACATAGTAAGGACTTAATAAATGCTTGCTGATTGACTGACATGATATCTTTTACCCATAGATATTTCAAAGGTTCTCCATTACAATGCATGCTCCTAGAGGTTTGTTAGACTTAGAATCCTATAGAATTACAGAATTTTGGAACTGGGAGGGAGCATAGAAATCATCTAATTCAACCCCTTCCTTTTGCAGGTGAGGAAATGGAAGCCCAGAAAGTGAAAATGACTTGCCTATGGCCACAGAGATACTTCTTAACCACGTTAAGACTTTGAACCCAACTCTCCTGGCTCCTTGAAAAATATTCTTTTCCTTGTACCACATTGTGTCCCCTATTATATTTTTCCCTGCATTAGTTCTACTAGAGATATTGAACTATAAAAAATAGGAGTCTCAAAAAGAAACAGATGCCAAGAAACTCCCAAGAAAATACCATTTAGTGTGAGCAAATAACAAGAACAACCAACAGTTAATATTTATATGGCATTTTGGGGGATTTTTAAGCCCTTTAACCCGATGTAAGTCTGGGCAGTGCCCCAACCTCTCTCTTCCTTCTTCCCCTCTGGAGTGAGCCCCAGCCTAGTATGTTTGCACTTTGTTTCCTAGAGGGAAAGGAGTCAGATCTGAGTCATTAGTCACCATTTCTCACACCACTTCCTTTCCATGCAAACCCCCTTCTCCTTGTCCCCAAGAAAGACCAGCACACTCCCAGGGTTCTTAATTTATCGAGAAGAAAACCTGGAGCTCCCCTCTAGTTCTCACAGGTGAGGCGTCTCTAGTCAAATAAAAAGAGAGGGAGCATTTTCCCAGTGAACTTGGCATATGTAATTCAGAAAGTTGTGATTTTATCAATGTAGAGAATATTTAGCATGGAAATTATCTCCAGCAATGAAGATGGGTACCTTGTCGCCATTTATAATCTTAGAGAATTAGCTGGGGCATTGAAAAATTACAAGGCCGACAATATATGTGAGATCTAGGACTTAAATTCCAGTTTTCTTGACCCCCCATGTCAGCTTTCTTTCCACTTCTCCCTCGCTACCTCTTATTAATTGTCAATTATTTGCTAACTTGGAAATAAAGCCTATAGACTCAGGTCATCTAAGATGATGTTATGATTTGGGCAGCTACAGGTTGAGCTGAACTTCTAACTGAAAACCTCACTTTCTTGATAGTCATAGTGCTAACCTGACTCTTTGGTTAGAAAGAGAGGCCATGGTCCTACCAAGCATGTGTCTGCTTCCCAGGACACAGATTTTCCTTCTGGCATGTTTAGAATTAAAATTACAGAGTTATTTTTGCCACCCTCTAAGAGAAAGGGACACTAGAGCATCTCATTGTATAACCTTACCTACTTCACATCTATGTTTTTGGTGAGGCTGAGTGGAGGCGGTATACCAGAGGTCTCATGATCAATGTATAATTAGACACTCTCCACTGGAGTTAACTTTCCCATTATCTTTCCCCAAAGGCACATAAGTAAAAGCAAAACAGAGTAGACGGCTAGTTTACCTTCCTCCTCCTCCACATCGCTGAGGGATTTCTCCTCCACAAACCCTGAACTTGCCGAGCTCTGACTACTGGTGATGCTGTCCAGTCGACGTTTAGGGTCCACAGGGATTTCGCCCACATAATTGTCCTTTCCTTGTCGGAACCGTGAACTTTTTGTCTGGGAAGGAAAAGTTGAAATCGCCATTCAGGAAAGAATTTCCCAAAAATGGTTCACAGTCATAAAAAAAAGATGCCTGACACACAAAAACATGGTTTCCAAGAGAAGAGATAGATGCTGATTTGTCGTCATACGGTAATTTTGGTAAAAACTTTGAGAAAGTCCATCCTCCTAGCCTATGGCTGATATTTGATAAAGCCTCATTTCTTCTTCCAATTAAAGGAAGAAATGACTTGTCATCTCCCATTCTTTTTTGTCCCACTTCCCAACATTCTAAGGCTCCTTGGAAAGGAACTGACACCCTCCCCTGAGATGCTAAATAGAACTGAGAGAAAAGAATAATAATCTTAAACTGTCCTTCCTTTTCCTTATTCACTCCCACCACAAGTCTCTTTCCCTTCTACAATGGGTCAGTAAATTGATGTCACCCAAATAAAGCCTGAAAATTATTTTCCCCAAAGGTAAAAATAGAAAGTCTAAAACATCCAAGAAAGAAAAGGAGGAGTTTCTAGCCCAACGACAGGAATTTTCTATTTCTGATAATTTTCTCACAGAATTTCAATTGGAAAAGTAACACTCATCACTCAGTTATGGTTCTCTATTTTAAATTATTTCCAGTTAATTCCACTGAGGGTCTGCCATACCTTGTAGGCGACAAATTCATCCCTCTTGCTCCTTAAATAAGTCGACAGGTTTCCAAACTTGCAATATTCTACAATCACCATGAGTGGCCCTGAAGAAGGCAAAATATATTTAAAAAGGAAAAATAAATGTTTTTCCTTTCTTCCCCCTTCCCTTTCTTTCTCCTTCCCCTTTCCCTTTACCCTTTCCTTTCTTAAATCTCTATGGAGCACCAACTTGCTCTGTGGAGCAAGGCACATAGTCCTGGGGGGGACAGGTGAATAAACATTGACCAAGCACTTCCTTTGTCCTGAGCCTGAAGGAGACAGAAGGTTTAGATAAGAGAAGATCCCTGTCCTACGGGAGTTAGATTTTAAAGTAGGCTAAGACACAAAGAAAACTATAGCTGACACTAATAAATGGTAAGTGTATAAAAGAAGTATGAACAAAGTGTTATGGGATGTCCCAAAAGGTCATTTAATGCTGACCGTGGTCATCAGAGTAGGATTAGAGGAGGTGGTGGTTGAACTGGGATTTTAAAAAATGGGCAGTTATTCAAAAATCAAAGAAGGGGAGCAAGGATGTTGTAGACATAAGTAACACCATGAACGAGGCATGGAGCACTGGCAAAGAGAAGAACATGAATAGGAAAGAACAGGGAGGGAAGATAAGGATAGAAACAAAAGAATGAAAAAGCATTTATTAAGTGCTTACCATGTTAACCTCTATGGATACAAGTATCAGAAGCAGAGACAGGCCCTGCCCTTAAAGAGCTTACATTTTAATGGGCAGGAAAACATACACAAAGGGGAATGGTGGCCAGAGAGGAGTATTTTGATCCAAAAGTTATTGGGATGGTGAGTGGGTCCATAGAAGCAAAATGGCAGAATTTGGTTTCAAAACTGGGAGGATGGTGGGGAAAGGTATGTGATAGGGTTGGGAGAGGGGGTGGGGGTAGCTTTTCTTGAAACAGTGTTCTGAGAGAGGCAGAGAGCCCTTGGAGGAAAGTTTTTCTAGGGCAAGTGGCACTAGATTGTAGGGCACCACAATTGCCTAAGTTGAACTTTTTTAGTAGGCATTAGAAATCATAGTCCACACTCTCAATGGGCTCAATATAATCAGATAGGAAAAAATAAAACATATACACAAATATCTACAACACATAGTAGAATAAAATAAATTCATAAGAGAATTACAAAATTCTATGAGAATTTTTTACATCTCATTTAGCTTCTCCCTTGGAAGAGACTAAAAACTCAAGGCCACCAAAAATCTGTGCACCACTAATCATTTCAACAGTAACAATAATAACATTTTGAGAATTTATTTTTTCATTGGTATGGGTGCTCCAAACAACAAACCATTCATCACCTACTGGCCAGCTCTATGATGATGAACATGAATGATAGCCTAGATTTATATATGGCATTTGGTGGTTTGCCAAACACTTCACCTAAGTTATTTCAAGCCTAGAAGGAGGTAAGGGAAGGTATTATTATTATTATTTCCCTTTTTACAGATAGGGAAACTGAGGCTTACAGAGTGTAAGTGACTTGTCCAAGGTTATTAGTAAATGTAGGATTTGAACCCAGCCTCCTGAGTCCAAATCCAGTGTGTTTTTCACTATACCACAGTTGTCTGTCATCATCTGGGCCTTCTATTATGTATGCAGTTTATGGGGGAGGGTATCTCAAAATTACATGATCAGAATCACCTGCAGCTTCTTACCTCCTGGCTTGGTACAAGCACCAAGAAGATTGACCACATTGAGATGGTGGCCAATGTGAATGAGGATCTTTAGCTCAGACATGAGGGCTCGATGTTCACTTTGCGTTGCCCCCTCTACAAACATAAAACAAAAAAGTTAAGTTGTAATGTATCAGGAGAATCTAAAATGGGTACTCTCTTTACCTGAATGCTGGCAACATTCCCCCAGATGGTTTTCTCTGAGTGGCACTGCTGGCTACCCACCCTTTATTGAAGGAACCTTAGCTGCCCACTTTGTCATCTGATTTGAAGAATGGATAAAGCAAATGGTGGGAGACATCATAATATTATTCTGTCCTTACCTTTCAGCATTTTGACAGCAACTGTTCTACATGTTGCCATCTTGTCGATTCCAAAGGCATCAGCCTCCATTACTTGGCCAAAGGCACCACGACCAAGAGGTTTGCCTAGCATCAAAAGAAGATACAGGTTTGGGTCAAATTATTCAAGGGATGGACTAGAGAAGTCAGATATGGAAAGGATCTGACCTAGTTTGACCCATATCTGAGAAAGAAACCCCTTCACAACAGCTCTGACAAACTGGTCATCTACTTTCTGTTTAAAGACTTTAGGTGTTGAAGGAGTCACTGCCTAATAAGGCAACTCATTCCACTTTGGACAGTTCTGGTCATCAGGAAGTTTTAGCTTATGTAAACCTCAAGTCTGAATCTCTGCTGCTTCAGAAAAAAAACCCAACCCCTCTTCCACATGATTGCCTTTTAGATAATCAAATGCTTCATTTTCAGTATTTGCATCATCAGTGTTTAGCAGAGTTCGGGGCACATAGTAGGCACTTAGGAAATGCTTATTAATTGATTGATTGAAAGTGGTTAAGACATCCTTGCCAAGTATTCTCTTCTTCAGCCTAGTCACCTCCAGTTCTTTAAACTGACTCTCATAGTATGGTTTAATGAATAAAAGTCCTCACATAACTAAATGAATGATCACTTCATGCCAAATCTTGCCGTTTCTACCTTCACGTCTCTCAGCTTTTTGCATCAAGTTTCTCCCCACTTGAATCTATCCTCTACTCAGCTGTCAAGATAACTTTCTTAAAATGCAGATCTGACCATGTCATCCCTCCTACTCAAACTACAGTGATTCTCTATTACTTCCAGAATCGAATGTAAAATCCTATGTTTGGCTTTCAAAGTCCTTCAAAACTTGGTCTTTTCCTATCTTTACAACTTACTCCCTTTTATGCATCCTAAGATCCAGCTTCACTGACCTTGTTCCTCAAACTAATGCTGATCCAACTATGGTTGGTTGCCTCTCATATCTGGAAGACTCTATATCTTCATCTCTACCTCATAGCTTCCCTATATTCTTCTAAGACTTAGCTCAAATCCCACTTTCCTAATGGGTCCTTTCCTTACTCCCACAAACCCTGTCCCCATTATGTCTTTCCTCTGAAATTACCTCCCATCTACTCTCTATATATTTTGTATGTACCTGGTTATTTACATGTTGTCTTCTCCATTCGACTGTGAACTCCTTTTGGGCAGTGACCGTGCTTTTGCCTTTCTTTGCATACTCAGCACTTAAGGTAATGACTGGACCATACATAGTAAGTACTTAGTATATGCTTCTTGACTAACTATTAACCCCAAAGAAATAAATATCCCTGGCCCAGATTCACATATTCCCTGTCTTTTGAACAAACTTCCCTTGATACTCTGCAGATGTATCCTTTAGTATCCTCTATCCAGATTCATTGGAAGGAAATGTGACCTGGTCAATTTTGTCCCCAATTAATGTTATATGGAAACTCACTCACCTAGCTTCAGTCGGTCTCTGGGGAATTCCCACTTGCTAGCATCGTAGGGAAGGCGCTCACAGTGCTCATCCAAGGGCAGTTCATCAGGATCCATGATGATGGACAAGTATCCAGTCTTTAGTTCCCCTCCATTGGCCTGGAAAATATGACCCTTTCCTGTCACATAGACCACATTTGGTTGTGTGCATTGAGTTGAGGGGGAGGGTGTTGGTAGGAGTCGTGTGTGGCCGCATTCCCGATGCTTCATTTCCCAGTAAAACTTCACTGAGGTTGAAAGCCATCACAATGCATCCCTAGTGCCATAGTGCCAGAGTGCCCTCCTGCTCCCACAGGGCTCATAATTAAGTGCTTGAGTCTTAATAACTGAAGACAGTTCAAGCACATTTCCCCTCTATTGGCCTCTATCAATTAAAACCCAGTGGCTAGGTCCTTAGAAAACTAGGCAAGAATGACAGAGCATTGAAAGAAAAATGTCCCTGTTGATTCAACAACAATGGGAAGAAACAACACAAAGAACCCCAGTCAGTTTCCATTTGTCAGGGAAAACCAACGCGTATGGGACAGTAGGAAAATGGTTTTGTTACCCGTTTAATGGTCCGGAGGATGATGACAAGAAGCAGCCAGAAGAACATGGCAATCACGGCTGTGCCAACCAGAATAATGAGCTCCAGGTTTGTCTTTTCCTGAGCACCTGGAAAAAAAAATTGGTTATGTCAGAAAGAGATGGAAGCCCACCAATGTGAGCTACTACACATATTGAACTGAGTTACTTGATATGCTTAAATTTTAAAAGTTCAATGAGAGAAAACAAGTAATCCCTGGGAGATAGTTTACAAGACTGACTAACTTTAAGAAAGCCCACAAATATAAATGGAAAAGATGGCAAAAGACATTGATTATTCAAGGAGTCTGTCAGTAATAAGGAATCAAAAAAAATGAAGCCATACCGTGATGAGAGATAAATGTAAAATACCACAAAAGACTTAAATATAGAAAATGTTGAGAAGACTGCCACCAAATTAAAGGGTAAAGGAAAAATAATAGGTACTAGAAACAAACAGTTCTTATTGTTGTGTGAATAAATCTGTTTTACTTTGTTCATCTGTGTTTTGATTTTTTGTGATGTTTAAAATTTTCAGAAAGGCTCGACTCCTTTACAAAACCAGGGCCTGGGGTAAATGAAGAGAGTCACTGTTGGGGGGAGCCTGAATGAATAAATTGGAAACAAATGGGAACCCATTAGCCAACCCTAAGAAGAAGGTATTCAGAACTCACATAATCTTAAAGATGGAAGAGACCCCAGAGGTCATCTAGTCTAATATATACCAACCATATCTCCAAAAAGTGGTCTTCGACTTTGCCTGAGGAGAAAACCCCATTACTTTCTGGGGTACCCCATTCTATTTGGGGATAGCTCTAATTCTTAGGAAGTGTTTTATAAGGAAACTTCCAGAAGGAAAACAGAGGAGTAGATGAGAGAGGGTGGTAAAGGACAATCTTGGTAGAATTTGGGTGCTATCAGAAGGTAGTCTTCAAAGTGGGAGGGGACTCACCATGACCCTCAAGAAGTGAATGATAAATCAATTGGAAGGCTGGAAGATATGGATCACACTGCAACCAAACAGTGATAACTAATCGTTGGACTTTTTTCCAACACAACCTTATTACCCACTTCATCCATTACCACTGCCACCAACACTAGTCTACTCTTCCCACTGCTGTTTTGCTCAGTTCCCGGACTCTTTCTTTCTCTTCTAGACATTGGCCAGTGAGCACAATTAAACCTGACCACCACTGACACTTAGGCAGACAAAATCCCTTCTCCGACCTGTTAACATCCACACCCTGCTCCTTCCCCTCCCTTCTCCCCTCTGCCCCTCATTACTTGGGGTGGGAGGGTGTTAAAGGTGGGGAAGGAATGGCTTTATAATTTTTAGGGAGAAGGTGAATTGCACAGAATGAGCAGGCATTGATGGATCGTGATTTGCAGCATAAATACACTCTTTTCTCTCAAACCCACCCTTCTTCCAGGCTTCCTGATTTCTGTCAAGGGTAGCACTATTCTTCCAAATATCTAAACTTCAAATCATTCTGGATTCTTCATTCTCATTCAAGCCACATATCGCATCCAATTAATTGCCACATCTAATACCCTAGCATTTCTCGTATGTCTTCTTTTTGTTCAGATATCTATCACTCTAGCCCTGGTGCTCATCCCCTTTTTGATGGATGACTGGAATAGCCTCCGAATCGACCTCTCTGCCTTTCTCCACTCTCACTCCCGATTTCACCCTGTTCCAATCCCTCCTCACACTGCTACAAAAGGGACTCTCCTAAAGGCTATTAGGAGACCCAGTGGATAGACAACTGGGCCTGCAGTCAGGATAAACCTGAGTTCAAATCCAACCTCAGATACTTCTCAGCTGTGAGACCCTGGAGAATTAACTTGACTTCTCTCTGTCTCATTTTCCTCGAGTGTGAAATGGGACCTGCCAGAGTTATTGTGAGGATCAAATTAAATAATATTTGTAAAATGCTAAGCATACAGCAGGAACTAAAGAAATGTTTCCTTCCTTCATTCTTAAAGGTCTGACCACATCACTCCTCCATTTTATGAACTCCAGTAGCTTCCTATTAACTTTAAGATAAAACATTTCAACTTCATCTCATCATTTTTTAATTTCTATTTTTTGGTAGAAGGTTTTCTTACATAATTATTAGTACAGTAATATGTATACATAATTTATAAATAAGTTAATATCTGTGTATTAAGGGTTCTTGCTCAAAAGTTTTTACTGATGTGGACATCCCATCTGGGCAGTGTAGAGACCCCTTGCTCTATGAAATGAAAAATCTTAGAGAGGTGGAAAATTTAAGAGCTGGTTGAAACTTTCAATCTAGGAGGAAATAGGAAAGAGGTGATAAGGAGGCAATTACTATTTTTATTATCAGCTAAGTACAGACTAAAAACAAACTGGGGCATAAGCTATGAAAATGACAGAGGGTAGCATGGAGGTGGCTGAAAGATAAGTAACAGGAAAATAAATGCTGCAGATAATGGCAACGTGGCTAATGTACACAGACTATGGTTTATGTTAACTGAAATATTTTACTATCTACATGAGAAGGTGAAGTATCACTGAAAGACTAATGGATACCCCCATTTTTCATTTCAGGCTGGGTTTTTTGGTCCAGGCCTGAGGTTTTTGCAGGGTAGGGAACTTTCAGTGTGGAAACTCCCACTAATGAAGAAGTTCTGCTATTCATTCAAAAACTACAGAACCAGAACCATGTTGTTTGTTAATTACAAATTAAGACAGGTCCAACAAAATCAGTTAGCAACTTATCTGTCACTACTCTGGTCTCCTTGCAGAACAATTCTTCATAGATATATTAGTATTTATGTAACATTTCTCATTTATTTAATAATAATTCTTTTCCCTTGGGTGGGTTATGAAGAGATATGTTAGTGAGCCTCTTAATCTGAAATCCCAAAAGCTGTCCTTCTTATCTTATACATATGCCAGAGCTATTTAAAATTATGAATAAGACAAACATCAACAAACATTAATATTTCCATATATAAAGATCCCCCCTGAGTTTTTAAGTATATATTCAATGTAACATTCTCATGCCAACATTGGTTCTTCTTGTCAATGTCCCATTTTGAACTTTCTTTTGTTCTGTGTATTTTTTTAACTTTCATAAATCTTTTTTTCTCCTCTTTTGAAGTCACTATTCCTATCTTCACCACTTTCTTCCATAACTCCTCCCACCCAAAATAAATAAAAAACACTCTCTTGTAACATACAAAAAGTCAAGCAAAACAAATGTACAAACAGGCTGTGTCTGAAAGCATGGGTTTCATTTGGCATCTCTGGTCTACCACCTCTATAACTCATTTTTAATAAGATTTGACCCAACGAAAATCAGGAAAAGTCTGTTCTCTCTGAGCCGCAACATCTTTAGGTAGATAAAGTGTCATCTTTATGGATATCCTCATAAGATGGTGAACTTCTTTCTCCTCCCAAAGTAAATATACATCTATCATTAATACAACAGATGAAAGGAGATACCAGAATGGGAAGGGAAACCTTCAGTTGGTCTAGCTGACATTATTTCCCCAGTTAGCATAGGAAGACTTAGAGAACATCCTAAAATAGTAGCTAATTCTAGAAAGAATGGGAGGAAAAACCCTTCAATGTAGCAGTAACTTTTCACTGACCTTCTACCATGATAACAGTCTCAGCTTTTGCACATCCAAGGACATTACAGGCGTGGCAAGTGTAGAGACCTCCATCTTCTTTCCTTACCCGACGAATAGTTAGGTTTCGGTTTCCATCTTTTAATATAATTCCTGAGGGGGTGAAATAGTCATTCTTATTTAGGTCGATTTTTGGTGCCTGATTTCTACCCTTTTCCCCCAAGGAACAAAAATACAAATATTAATTCCTGTTTTTTAGGTTCAGATTTTGACTTGTGTCAATGAGCATTTCAAAGAATGTGACTCCTGGTCCATGAGATGAACCAGTCCAATACACGCTAGGATTGAATCATATAAGAAAATTGAATCATTTAAAGGAATCATATAAGAAAAAAGAAATAAATCACAAAATGACAAGGTTTTTGATAACCTCACCTGGAAAAAATCAACAAGAAAAGTCAAGCAACAATTTACTACTCACCTGAGTCCTCAACAAGTGTTTCATTATCTTTAAACCATGTAATCTGTGGAGGAGGAATTCCAGAGGCTGAGCAAGAAACTTCAATGGTTTCACCAATGTTTGTTGTCTGGTTCTCCAAGTTTCCTGCGATCATGGGTGCCACACGCCCTGTTAGTTAAAAAAAAATGGTGCAGGCATATATGTTAGTTATGTATATGTACCTTTTTATGTCATATGGTTATTCTTTGTGAATACTTAATCCAATAAGCATGAATTAAGCCCCTACTACCTGTGAGGCTTTGCACCATCATTATATGGCAACTGTACAGTTGAATGCTGAGTTTCTACTAAACAAAGCCTGACTAATAATAAACTGTGTTAGCAGGAACATCTTGGAAACAGTTATATCCAAACAATATCCTCATTGCACATGTCCAGTTTCACCCATGTGCACATCTCTAACCACATAAATGTCCTTAGGAAATTTCTCCTCTGCATATTCTTAGAAATCTACAGTATTTTTTTTCCCCATGGAATGAACCCTGCTGAGGGAGTAGTCTATGTCAGCAGAGATAGGGCTAAGTTAAGTTGGAAACTGTCTGGACCACAACACAGAGGTACTGTTTAATATTATCATTTAAAAATGTGCATGTTTTAATGGTATAAAAGCCCACTCTTTTTGGCATATGGGTACTCATTTTGTGATTAGCGAAGTTGCAGATGTCATAATAAAGTCTCAGAGTCTCTAGTGGAGAGCAACACACAAGAGGGCAGTTTCCAAATCTTGCCAGGCACATACATGCTTCATTTGGGATCTCCACCTACACTTAATGAAAAGACCCAAGTACTAGGGAAATGTCTGTGTAAGAAAAAATGGGAACCTACTGATCTTTGCTTAAGTGTACAACAAAATTCAAAAAACAAATTTGTTCAATAATAATCTTCCCAGGCAACTAGGTGGCTCAATGGATAGAGCTGGGTCTGGAATCAGGAAGATGTGAGTTCAAACACAATCTCATATGCTTACTAGCTGTGGGAACCTGGGCAAGTCACTTAACCTCTGTTTGCCTTAATTACACTGGAGAAGGAAATGGCGAGCCACTCCAGTATCTTTGCCAAGAAAACCTCATGGACATATAGTCCACTTGGTCACAAAGAGTCAGACACAACTGAACAACTATAACAACTCCTCAGTCTTTTTAAGCAGAGGATTTTCCCATCAAAAAAGTCTGGTCCTTTGTTTACGGCAGCCTTGTTTTGCCTGACTATACAGAAGTATCTGGCTTAAAACAATGAAACATAATGCAATTTTTGTTTTGGAGGTAACCTCACTTCAAAGCTCAGAAAAATAAGGTTGCCTTGGTCATGTATTATATTGGATATAATCAGTTGCATAAGACTTTTATGTCTAATTCTAAGAGAAATTAAGTCAGAAAAAAATGTCTTAGAATCCTTAGGAAGGTATAAATTCTCCCTATATGTCCACAGCCACAGAAGAGATAGTACTCTCATCCACACCCCCAGCCCTTCCATAGTCCTCTTTATCCAGACTGGGAGTCTCACAGGTTACATTTTGACTGGGGTCCCCATAGGAAAACCTTTCTTCCCCAAACATCTCTCCCGATAATGCCTGAAATTCTACTATTGGGGAGTCATTATTTTGTGTTATGCTATCCCTCTCTGACAATTCTCTGGGGGGGGGGGCATGTAAATAACTCCCTCACCCAGGGGTAACACCTTAAGACACTAACATCTTAATGTAAATGCGTTCTGCAGAACCTATTTGCCAAGAACAGAGGTCAGGGATGCATGAGAGCGATGGGTACTTGGGTAAAGCGGGACACTGAAGGGGAAGAAAAGGTGAGAGAGGAAGGAGACAAGATTATAAAGTTAAATTTCATCTACTTCACAATATTGCATGGAGCAGGCCCTGATTCAGGCCAAGATTCCCAGCACACGGGCTCCAGGCCTCTGTAAGGGATATGCACTCATTCCTCAGTACACCCAGAATAATCATTTCATTCTCTTCATTCCACTTTGGGCCACGTTCCCAAGGGAATCCCAATGGCTCTTGCCAGTCACAAGCAGAGTAGCATCATTCTTCCCATGCCCTGGGAAGCAATCTCCCTGTTCTAGTCTAAGCCAACACTGACAATCATTACAGTGGTATACGAGCATCCTACACCAGAGCAGAGGAAGAGGTTTTCCTGTCAGTAGTATTAGTTAATATCACCAAGCCAGTAGATGGCTTGTATAGAATGAAACAAGACCCGCGAAAACCCCATCAGATAAATGTGCAATGGTCTGCTTTGGGGAGCTTCAAGATGGTAAGGAATGGATCCAGATGATAGGGTCTAGACATTTAGCAAAGCACTGCATGTGAGCATTGCTCTCTTTGAACAGGATGTTGCTACCAAAAGCTGCATCCATACCTTGCACAGTAAGATGTCTGACCACACAGTGTCTTTTCTTAGTTATCTTGTCCTGAGCCAAGCAGACATAGTCCCCCTGGTCTCGCAATGATATGTTCCACAGCTCCAGGGTCACGATGTCACTTGAGCTGTTGGAGATTACTGTGGCATTCATTTTCAGAAGGGCGTTCAAGCTCTTGCAGACAGGCATGGGTAGCTCTCCCAGGTGGTCCTGAGAAGCCTTTGGGCTGATTTTATACCATGTAAGGTTCTCAAATGTGGATTTTTCTGCAGTGCACCACAAAGACACATTTTCCTGCTCAGTGGGCTGATTGCCAGGTTGAAAATTAATGTCAAGACCCCCTGAAATTAAAAAGCCTGTTATTAGATTTGGTCATTATTCAGCTAATTTTGGCAGAGGAATCAACCCCCCTGCTTCCCTATTGTGACACGGAGGTGATTTGGGGTTCTAAAAGGTTCTTCTATGGAGCACAAGTGCTATCAGGTTCTACAATATGGAAAGGACCAGTGACAATCTCTGTGCTGGTGTCCAAAGATCAGCCTGGTTAAATTCATAGCTTTCGTAACTCAGCCTCAAGGTGACAAATTTTTCAACCATAGCAACTCACAAAGAGTATGCTATGAGGTATGATCTACACCAGTGGGCAGAGTGGTCACAATGATGAAATCAGAGGTCCTTGAAATACTGAAGACAAATGGGATAATTCAAGTCCCACATCCCTGAGTGTGTGTGGGGCCTGAATTACCCAGTTTTGATTAACCAGAGAGTCACCAAATCTCTACTTTTGCTATGAAATACAAACCTTTTGGAAACAGATTTCTAGAAATTTGGTGAGCACATCATGATAAGGACCACGAAACTATAATATCTCCATCAGGGAACATGTGGGAATTCTATATTTGCTATGTATAGACTGAGCTCAATAGCTTTACTTTCTAGATGACAAAAAGATAAACCTCATCTTCTCTGAAAAAAATGGCTTAAGTTTTCCTGCAATG
The DNA here is from genome assembly GCA_028646515.1 of Pseudochirops corinnae. Taxonomy (NCBI): domain Eukaryota; kingdom Metazoa; phylum Chordata; class Mammalia; order Diprotodontia; family Pseudocheiridae; genus Pseudochirops; species Pseudochirops corinnae. Next base: position 102,752,212 of record CM053592.1, on the reverse strand, counting down.
GAGCATCTATGATTGAGAAGTCAGCAAAAGAATAACACAACTTAGCATCTCCTTTCAGACATGTGGAGATCCTTCCTCCCCCTCCAACACACATGTGCACATACACAAACATATACACACACAAACACACACATTCTATATGCTTACTTGTCACATGGAAAGGGATAATCCTCTCACTGCGTCCTACTTTGTTGACAGCTTCACATTTGTACAGGGACGACACATTTGCTGCTTGAATCACAATGGTGCTTACAGTCTGTGGGAGAACCAAACAATTTCATATCCTGTGTTTGCCAAAGGCTATAAGTGGCTCAGTGAGTAGAATGCTGGGCCTGGAGTCAGGAAGACTCATCTTCCTGAATTCAAATTTGGCCTCAAACACTCACTAGAAGTGTGACCTTGGACAAATCACAGTGGAACTGTTTGCCTCAGTTTCCTCACTGGAAAATGAACTGGAGAAGGAAATGGCAAACCACTTCAGTTTCTTTGCCAAGAAACCCCAAATGGGGTCATGGAGTCAGAAGGGACTGAAATATGTGCATATTCAGACTAAAAGACAGATTTATGCATATTTATAAATTCCTCTTCAGCATGTGCTTCCAAACTGTGACTGCTATACAATCTAACTTAACATATGTTTGGATCATCATAGAGAATCCCAATTTATGCTGGAGTAGATCACAATAAAAAATACACTCAAGGGATCTATTATTTTATTCAAGTAAGGAACTCTCAATATCAGAACTCTTCTCCAACAGAGATTGCAACATGTCTATAACTTAACACATGAGTCCTAGGGAGTGGAAATTAAGTGACTTGCCCTGGGTCACACAGCTAGTAAATGTCAGGGGTAGGATTTGAACGTATTTTCTTGATTATAAGCCTAGTACACTATCAACTACTCCACACTATCTCTATCTCTACTATATAAAAAAACTGTAGAAATGTTAACATGAAAAAAATACAAAAAATTTAAAAAGAAATGTTAACATGTAAATATAAATGCTTTAAAATAAGGACATGCTTAACATAGTAATCAATCTTCCAACATATCTGATCATTAATCTCCAATATTCTTATACATCACTGCTGCAACATTCATCCAGTAGAAGGTAAAATCCATGAGGTCAGCAAAAAGTTTTTGTTTTTGTGTCTGAATTTCCAGTGCCTACCAGAAAGTCTTGCACGTGGTAAGTGTTCAATAAATGTATGTGAATTGAGTTCAATAAAAAAACATATTCCAATCCAAGCATTTTCAACTTACTTTGTTCTTTTCGTCTATCATGACATATTGATTCTTGGTTATTTCAATGGGATTTCCCCCATTTAGATCTTCCATGTTCTTCCACTCCTTGCAGGTGTAGGGGTTTGTCACTAAGCCAGCTTGCCTGCAAGAGACAAAATTTAGATCGGTCACGATCAATGGACAGGAAAGAAACCAACAGCCTGGTTGGCATGTTCCTAGAAGCATTTTAAATGGATCCCATCATATTCCAAGACCTTTGTGCCAAAAAGAAATCAGACTTCCAGAAATGGAGGAAAGTGTTCTAGCAATTCAGTTGATCCATTCAGGATACTAAAGGGAAGCGGCTATTTTGGGAACAAATCTTCATTCATAAATTGGAGAGACCGGACAATTCAAGTTAATTTAGTTCAAAGGAAGGCAGGGAGACTGAAAACCACCGGGCTCCTCATAGAAATTTCTTGAGGACAGTGGCCTTTGTGTAGGAAATGATCAAGCAGCTGAGGAAGAAGCTAGGGGTAGTCATTTTAAAAACAACAACAGGAAGTGGAAGACTTAGGGTGGTGGTAGAGGCTGTTGGGTTGGTTGTTTTTTTTTTTCCTAAGGATGTCTGGCCTTATGTTGGAGCCTGATAAGCAAGGCTTCAGGCACTGAGGGCTGGAGCTCTTTCCATCATTCCCTGACATCAATCAGCACACTTCCTCTTGGAGATGGGCTTTCTCACAGATAAGAAGAGGCATCATATTCAGCAACTTATTGGCATATGGAGAAACACAGAGATTAACAATGAGCATAAATAAAAAATATCCTGTGTTTTCCAGAGAGGTAAGGGTCTCTAGTCATTATGCAATTAGAATGGCCTGAAAAGAGAGATGGATGGGTTTTAAGTTTCCCAGAGAGGCAGAGGACAAAGTGGACCACAGTAAACAAAAGCAATTAATAAAGTACACTGCCCAAGGAAAGGTGGAGGGAACCTAGGCTCCATGACTAAACAAAACAGATCTCAGTGCAAACTTTCCAACTGCTAGGAGGGGATGATTTTAGCCATGGAAATCACAAAGCCAGAGGACAATCAAGTGACTGGCTTGTACTTACCTGGGGTTATAAGTGCATGCTTCTTCTAACTGCCAGTACCAGTGGATATTGAGTGGTGGAGGAACAGCATACACAGTGCACGTCAGGGTCTGCATTGAGCCATAGTGGTAGGAATCCACGGGGGCAATGAGAGATTTCTCACCAATCTGGGGTGGAACTAGAGAAAAGGAAAACTCACATGATGGGCAGCTCGTCAGCCCTTGGGAAGGCAAAGAAGAGGTTTTGAGCAACTGATGACTGCTTCATTTTTTTTTAAAAGGTGGTTGAATTTACCCTTGTTAGGGACTGTTAAGGGGGTCCCCAGACTTGTCTTTTTGAGTTGCCATATTTTCCAAAAACACAACTCAAAAAGACAAGTTCAAGGGACCCCATTAATAGTCCTTAACATCCTTCACATACATACATACATACATACATTTCTTCATATGTGTGTGTCTCACGTCAGTGTTGTTTTAAGCTTTAATTATTTCAGAAGTATAAATGTTAACTTACAAAAATCACTTGAAAGCTTAAGTTTTTTACATATCTATTTGGTTTTGTGAATTGTGAATAATAAATTTTTTATGTTAATTTTTAGCTTAAGTCACACTCAAATAGAAATGGAGACCACTAAACCATACATAAATATCCCTATGGCCGCATATTGACTTAGAAAACCACATGTAATCTGTAGTGTCTGTATTTTTATTTATTTTGTTAAATATTTCTCAATTACATTTTAACCTAGTTTGGTCTACACTTAGGCGTGTTGAGGGCTATGTCTGACACCTCTGACCTAGAGTAACTCATAGCACAAGATGGGAGTTATGTTGAATTTTAAAGAGAAACAAAATTTTAAAATTTAAACAAATAGCCTTTCAAATGTTGTTTTTTTGTAAATGTGTAGCTCTTGTACTTCTGAAGTTATTAAAACTTAAAGCTACACTAAGACTTTTGAGATGCTGAATAAATAAGGAAACTGGGAATCAATGAGTTCATTGCTTTACCTAAATTCATACATATGTATAATGTACGCATACATATGTGTATGCATGAATGTATATTTATATATTTATTTATATGTACATGTAAAACTATCTCCACACCTGGTCTAGGATGTAGGTAACCAGAACTCTAGTTCTGGTTCTTCTGATTTCACAATTAGTAGTACAAATTCAGGAAAGCTATTTAAGTCATGATGTCCCAATTTATTATTTGTAAAATGGAGATGATAGGGATCCTTGCCCTACTCACTTCATGAGGTTTTGGGGAGGATCAATGAGATTAAGGGATATGAAAAACTAAAAAAAAAGAAAAAAATAGAAAGCCCTACATAAGCATAATATACCACAATGTACTCCTTATGCCTGATGCTTTTTTTCAGACCAATGTCCTAGTGAGAAACACTTTGCCTATTACTACAATCCATAATTTCAAACTCTTTAAATTGTCTCTCCTTGATAGGTTCATAACCTGGAAATAAATGTAGTTTTTCCTGCATACTACTGATAGTATAATGATTCACTGTCCATCTCCCCATCTTCCTAGTGAGATGGAAGACCACCAGGCTTTCCCGTCTGCCCTGCCATGCATGGACTCCTAAGGTACTTCAGGCCTTCCCATTTGCCTTGCCTCTATATTCTTCACACTTAGGACACTGTCATCTGACCTACTGATGTAACCTAAGGACCTAAGGCTATAAGGGATATATTAGTTTAGAAAACTCCCAGAAGTTGATTTCTCCAGCAGAACCACAACATAACAGACAGACTGAGGGCAACAGGAAGAATGGGTAGGGTGCATTAGGACGTTGAAAGAAGGAACTATAATTCAGATTTATAATACCAGGGGAATGGAGACAAAAAATGCCATAGCCTTAAAAAATTCAAGCTTTTCTCTCTTCAATAAATTAAAAAAGACTCCTGAAAAATGAATAGTTTATACTGAACTTGATGTGGTTATGCCAACTTGTAAAACCTTCTGTAACCCAATCATTTTTAGAATGGCCAATAAGATCAGCAAGAGGTTTTCAATATATCCAAAAGGGTGTAGCACCACCATCACACATGTGTACACCATGTACAAATCTTATGTTCTAAGGATAAATTGCTCCCAAGCTCCTTCTTCTCACAATGCTGCCAAACGCCATTCTGAGTATTTGCAGAGTATTGCACTCACAAATGATCATTTGTTTATTCTGACCTAGAAATTGATTTGAACATAATCAATATACATAACACTACCTCCACACTACCCTAGATCAGCCTTTAATTCAACACAATTAATTTTCCCTAGATGTAGATTGGTGCTTGAGAGAAGTCAGACAGTTAGTCAATAAGTATCATCAATTGTCTACTGAAAATCAGCCTGTGGAAAGGATGGCAGAAGGAATGAGGGATCCGACTCAAAAGGAGATGTAGATGTTCTTCACAATAACATTCAGGTAAGAAGAGTGAAATCAAAGCTCTCGGGCTTACCATTCACCACCAGAGAGACCATATGGCTCTGTCTCGCCTTTGTGATGGGGTTGGTAAGGAGAACAGTGTAATTTCCTGCATCCTTCTCACTTGCTTCTGTAATTGTCAGAGTATGGCCAACTTTAACTGTATGATTGTTTTCCATGGCTTTTCCATTTTTGTACCTGCAAGGGTGAAAATAAACCAAACAAACCCCAGCATCCTTAGTATGTAATAACTGGTGGCCTTTATAGGAAATAATACTTGGTGTTGATTTCTAATATTTACCACTTTATTTCGGGTGGTGGATAGCCCACATACTTCACAGGGATTCTGACCCGTTCACCCAACTTGGCTTCCACCAAAGATTCCATCCCACTATGAAAGGCAACAAAAGGCTTTTCTGCAAGAAAGCAATTGTGGAAATCAGTCAAAACCCTCAACATTCACAACACAGCAAGAAATTTAAATGTCAGTTGGTTGGAGTGGGTTGTTTTGGTTTCATTTTTTTTAATCCCATGAAAAACCAATTATGTGGCAGTCTAAGCTGCCCTGTCAGAAGGGAAAGGCAGGCTTAGAGAGTGTGTACATCATGGTGCTATACAGGTAATGAACAGCCAAGGCTTTTTAGCCAATCTAAGTTTGTTTAAATTCTAGTTTCCAGGACCTAGTCATCACATGATTGCAGCAAGGCAAAGAATCTATAATCACAAGTCAAGAGCACGTAGCATGATGTTCTATGAGATCACTGACTTAGTACCAATGGGATTGGAACAGTCTTGAAAGCATATAATGACTTGCCAGTGGGGCAGGGGACAACAAAAGCCACAGGCTTTTTCTGGAAAACATTCAATCAGTTCAAGGGGATGGATGTCTTACCATGGACAGTGACATATGTACTGTTTTTCTTGGTCATCAGCCCACTGGATGCTTCACAGATGTACCAGCCCTGATCACTCCGGGTTACATGCTCTATAGTCAAGGTGCTTAAAAATTCCTTAACCTCATTTCCTACTGGATTTTTCAGCTCCCGTATTTCAGGCTGAAGAAAGAGAGGTTTACTCAAGGACATTCTGGTAAATATTAAACAACCAGCTCCTCCTCCTAACATAAAGTACACTCAGCACACTTTTAAGTTTAATCTGCATTATTAACATTTTCTCCACCACTTTCTTAAGTCTAGAAATCAACAAAATAATAAATCAAACTCCTCAATTTGTAGCATTCACCAATTTCCAAGTTGTAAATCCTCACACTGAAAATTTAACAATTGTCTTTTGATTGAGCTGGCTGTGGCATAGCCTGGCTTTAATTCAACCCCCAACATTATGCGGTCAGCATCTAGCCACTTGTGTAATAACATATTTTGTCTTATTCCAATTCATTGGTGAATACTATTTAAAGCTGATAAAGAGTAATTCCTGAACCCTTAAGATTACAGAGACAACAATCATGTCTGGAGCAAGAAAGACTAGACGACAGCAGGTGAATTAGAAACAGGACAAAAGCTCTAGCCACGAGTACAAGATGAAGATGAACTGCCAGAGAGATACAGCCAAGAAGAGGGGAGTCCAACATGACTCGATGTCACCCTGCCCACCTCAGAACTCCTGAGGCAGCCGTGGCTTGGACAGATAACAAAATATTATACAAGATGGAGAGGGGGAAAATATTTTTTAAAGGAGGAAAAAAATAATAATTCATTTTAACAGAGGGAAGAACCCAATTTCTGTCCACTCTGCTTCACTCTCTTCTTCCCTGACATTGGGTGCTATATATTAACACTTCAAGAGATTCTGAGAACTGATCTAGTCAGAGGCTGTCACATCTCACCAGGGTGAGTCCCTCCCAAGGATTCTTATCAAGGTGTCTGGAGATCTGGTTTGCTTTGTGAGCGTTACCTTCAAAGAAGGATGTTCCCAATGAAAATGAATCCCCACATTGAGTTCAGTCCTTGCTGTGCAATTCAGAACAAGCTTTTCTCCAACAGCCAGCTCCACGCTGTGAGGGGGATTCAGAGCCAACTCATAAATCCTGTACCCTGTAGGAAGTAAATTGGAAAAACAGAAAGCAAGAGAAAAAAAATCTGAAACTTAGGTATATGTTTTGTTTGGTTTTGTTTTCCCAATGATGCAATAACACATTCATTTGTCAAATTTCTTGGGATGCTTTGTCCCTGAAGGATTTCTCCAGGTCCTAAGGCCTCCCAGGAACCTGAGAGACAGAATCAGACTCATGGACTAACCTATAGAAAAATAGTGCTGTAGGACCCAATAGAACCCCCTGCACTACAGGCTCTTGGGCGGTGTGACCTTGAGCAAGGGACTTGACTTTGGTTTTGGTTTTAGTTTTCTCATCTGTAAAATGAGAGGATTGGATTAGATGATCTTATAAGGTTTCCTCCAGCTCTGGATCTATGATCTGGTGATTATTATTAGGTAGGAATAATAAGAAAAGTAATTGTCATCTTACCAACTACCACAACAATGTACATAAGAGACTGGTAGCTTTCATCGTTGATTTTTGCCTCACAGAAGACCATGCCCGCATAACTTATCATGTAGCTGGGAAGAGTGAAGCCTTTCTTGTTATCCCAGAAAATTTTTTCACCATCAGGAACAAACCTCTTTTCTGGATACTTCTGGGGAAACATTAATGGTATGGTCAATTGGCATCTCGAAGAGAAAACTGTACAAATTTAGCCTGCATATATTTTATTTAAACCCCTCTTATTTTGTTTCCTATTTTTAAAATCACAAATTGTCTATCCTAATCCTTCCTAAATTGACTTTTAAATCCCTTACTAGACATGACCCACATTAGCTTGAAACCCTCTATTTTTAGTATTTGTGCCTTTTATAGACAGTGAGAGTCCCAACAAATCATTAAAATGGTAGAAAAAAGAAGAAAATTGAACTTACCGCATAAAGTGACACATTGAGGTTTGAGATGGAACTGAGGCATGGGATTACAACTGTTTTGTTTTTGTTTTCTGTGTATACGACACCGTGTTGATCACTTACTGATGAAATAAATGGAGATCTGGAATCTAAAGGAATATTTCATTCCATTAGTGAGTTACTGAGTGTCAGAGCACATCATAATAAAATTAGTTTGGCACAATACTGTGAAATAAAATGCTCAATTTCATTGCTATCCCTCTTATCATTTCTTAATGTGTTCCCCCAGTTGACAAATATAAATACAAATTCCTCTCCCTATTTGGAAGTTGCTGAAATCAGCATCATGACTATCTGAGTTTACATTTTCAAGATACATCTACAGCACCTGAGTAGAGCTAGTCCTCCTTCCACAAATTCTGCCAATGAAGACACTGAATTTCATTCAATTTTCACCTTCTACAATGAAGCCTTCTGTGATCCCTCCCTCTAATTCCTCCCCCAGCTTGTTCTGAACTGCACAGTTAAGACAGAAAAAAAAAAAAACTTGGCAACTCACTTTCATGTTGAATATCTTGCCTAAGATTTGAAACCAGAATTGCTGATCCCCTCCCTTACAAAACTATCCTGTATGGAAAGGACATCAGAGTGCATCCAATCCAACTCCTTCATTTCACAGATGAGGAAAATGAAGGCCAGCAAAGTTAAGTGACATGGGCAGAAGATCCTCTGACTCAAGAGCTGTACCACACTGTCATAAAAGCAATCTTCACCTCTCCTTTTCCTTTCCTTTTTTCCTCTCCCTTTCCTTTCTCCTTCCCCTTTCCTCTTTTGCCCTTCCCTTCCCTGCCAACTGATCACTATTTGGCTTTGCAATAGAAGAGTGAATCAGTGTCTACAGAATCTTCCATACCATGTTTTTAACTTTACTAAAGGGAAACTTTTGAGCTAACTCTCTTCAGTTCATTTTGTGAAAACAACAGTAATGAATCATTTTGCAAATATCAATCAATGGACCTAAAATATATGAGGAAATAAATCTCAAATCAAAGTTTAAGAAGTAATCCAGTAGAACATACTAAAGTTGCATCATTTTAAGATTATGAAGGTTAACTGCCTGCTTCATGCTAAATTAATAATTAGGGCTGAAGCATTCCATCCAAACTCAAGGCAGCTTCTATACCATAGATGACAGGCACCCAGAAAAATTTCCACTCATGTCAGTTGTGCTGTGACCAAAGAACTTGGAGTATACACAATAGAAAAGGGAAGGAAAACCTTCAAAACTTTAGCAAAAGAGAAGAGAAAGATTTTTGTGGTCTTTCAATGTTACACAAAATGTATAAAACTAGTGTAAAAGTACCATCACCCCTTCAGACAGGGATGGTTTGGATTAGAGGACAGATAAAGCCAGCCAGCAGATTTCAGTGGCAAGCTGATGAATGGGTTTGCCTCCCAAACCTGACACAGTATGGACTCCAAGCCAGGTTAATGAAGAAACAGTTAAAACCTGGATGAGAGGAAAGATAACCATCTCTTCCTCAGTCCTACCCATACCCCATCCCCTTAAGAGGAGAGGGACTATTTCCTCTGCAGGTGCAGAGGACAGAAAAGCATGAGATCTGACTTTTACCTCTCGACTAGACACATGTCATAGCAAGACCTGATGGGGCCAGGGCCCTACTTCCTAACTCTACCCACTGAGTAAGGGAATTGGGTCAGAAGACTAAGAAAGCGAAGGTGGGGAGACAAGTGAGATCCAGAACAAGAGACTGGAGAACTGTCCAAAGTGAACATCCTGACAATTTTTTTCCATCGAACATCCTCATGACCCCAGGTTTGGACAGCTCAACTCCTAGCACATTGTGGCTCATTCATAACCTTGGACAGGACATGATATTTGAAGTAATCCACGAAAGACATGGAAAGTTCCAAATACACAGTGCACTGACCTTCTTGGTATGACATCCTACCTTCCATCTGCATGCTATGAAAATATGGTGTGACTTTCTTACCCTTAAAGGACATGCCCTTGGAAGCTGAATTAACTCTTGGATGCCATTAAAAAGTATCTCTGGCAAGTGGCTTCTATTTCATTATCTTCCCCCAAAAGGAAATAAACAAAAAGGACCCAAACAACCACCCATCCTCCCCAAACAAAATATTTACTGTTACTTTGTGAAATGAATTGTCACATGTCTCTGCACTTCCTGACTTGAGAGAAGGAAATATCAAAATATTATAGGAGAGGTTCTCCTTGTAACATTTCCAGCCAGGCTGAGATCAGGAAATCCTTGTAGTCTCCAGAGATAGGCTGATCTCTTCAGCCTGCCAGATCAAAAGAAGCCAGAGATTCACAAAGAACTGAGGAGTCCTCCTCCTGAAATTTGCCTGATATGGTAAATTGGAGAATGGTCTTTTAAGTGAGGAGAAAAAGAAAGGGGGAGCTGGGGAGATATGCAGGGAGAGGGGGGCTGTGGTAAGGGAAGCCTTAGTGGTCTTAGCAGAAGCATTCTATGAATGAGTTATGTCTACACCTGGCAAATGTAATGAACATTCTTAAGTCTTGTGCAATCCAATGGTGGCATATGTTATTTTGATGTAGTTACCATTCAAAGAAAGGAGAATGTTGCACAATTGAAATGCAAATGGAACATGCATTTATGATTTGAAGACCTGATTGGAGTCTTTCTCTGCAAATGAAATGCTTCTTTGAAAGGGGAAATCTTACCCAATCATCTTCAGGGAATACAGAAATCTCAGCATACCCAAGCAAAATACTAGTCACTGTATCTCAAATTTAATTTAAATAATTTTGCTGATGAGGTCTTTGTGGCATAACTAAAACCAGCAGGAGATTATAAAACACTTAGATGCTGTGTGCATGCAACAAGGATAAAAAGCATGGAGGCATGGAGGTATGTTGGAAAGAGCTTTGGATCTGGAGTTAAAGGACTTGGGTTCCAATTCCATTCCTTCTATTTATTACTGGTATATGTCCTTGAGTAAGACCTGTCTCTCTGAGCCTATTTCCTCATCTGTAAAATGAAGCAGTTGAACAAGATAACATTCAGCTGTAAATATATAATCCCATTTCAAGTTATAAAACCTAGAAAGACAAGTGAAACACACACACACACACACACACACACACAGTGCTCTTGCTTCAGAGCTGTCATACTCCAATAGTTACACTTTCACCCTTAACTTCACCCCCAAATCTTACTATGAATAAGATTTCAATTGGTATGCATAGCAGAATGCTCTTGGGGAAGGTGGGGGTGTCATCATAGAGCAACATAAACATGGATTCCCCTCTGCCTTTGGAATAAGAAAAGAACCAATGTAGTTAAGGAAAAGAGCATGGCATGGACCAGACTCTGAAACAAATGAATGACACCTGTAGTCTCTGAACAACTTTGCATGAGAGGAATTTTGTAGTTTCTGGTCTGCAGATAGTATTTAGAGGAAGCCTTTTGTCCTGCTTGGCTCTCTTTTGTTCCTCCTTTGTTCTGAGGCTGGGAAGTCATATGGGAAGTCAATTATAACCACTCACCTTGAACGTAGACATAAATGCTTGAGCTCACATCGTTGTCTCGGTACAGGCACTTGTAGGCTCCAGTATCATTTCCTATCACTTTTGTAATTGTGAGTGTCTTACAAAAGGGACCGTCCCAGCAATCAGTCACCATTACCCGATTATCAGAACTGCCCTGATTGTTGGGCCATTGCCAGGCCAAGTCTCTTAGGCCTCTGCAAAAATAAATGGTTCTAGATTAGATGATGGAATCCTGTACTACAAAGCTATCAGCTATCTGGACACAAAGGATTTGTGTCTGAATACTGTATGGGTCAAAAAGTCATCATTACTTCAAGGCCTTCTTCCCAGAACAGCAGGCCAAATTCTCATCCAAGAGAATGCCACAGAAACTGATTCAGAAGTTCCCTCAGACATCTCCAGTTTCATTCATTCACTCACTCAACAAAGTGAGTTGCCTACCTGTGAGAAATTCAGAGAGGAAGGTGGCATGGTCCTTGTGTCTGTCTGTTTTAACAAAGGTCCAAATTTGTGTTTGGGTTAAAGTTAGATTTATGTAAAGGCATCAGGGCATAATGGTTTCAGAGCCAGGAAAACCTGGTTCCAAGTCTTGCTTCTGAAGCACAGTGACTGTGTGATCCTGAGCAAATCATTTAACCTCTTGGTGCTGAAACTCTAAGTTGCAGAGAAGTGTTAACCTTTACTAATAAAGGAAATTCTCCACTGAAAGCTCCCTATACCAATGAACCTATAAATCCAGTCTTTATCCTCTATCCCTCACCCCTTCCCCATATGAATATGGAATATTTGCCCAGATAAATCTGACCTTCTACATAGGTTTTAATAGGTGGGGTTCTGGGGTACCCTTTTCCTAAATGGGTATTGGAAAAAAATGTGTCTTGGTCTATCCAGGAAGGGAGGGCTGGAGAAAGATTGTTGAACCATAGACTGTCTTTCATCGATCTTTATCACTGGAGGGAATCTGGACTCCAATGAGCTCTAGTGAGAGCATTAAAATACTGAGAACACTGCTTGACAGAGACTTATACTTAATAAGGATGTGTGTGTGTGTGTGTGTGTGTGTGTCTCCTAGAGGTTTTACTATTAGGAATGTATCTGGTTCAAAAGATTTAAGTTTGGATTTACCATATGGCTCTTCTAGATCTAGCAATTGCTTACTATTCAGTTAAATGAGAGCCATTTCAACAAGAGCTTAATCAGTCTCTTTGTAGAAGTCTAGTCCCTCTTGAAATCTTACAAAATTCTTTCACCATTCTCTGCTTCCCTAAAAAGTACACTTGTATTGATATGTGCTGGGGGCTTTTGAGGGATAAACACCAAAGCTCTTCTATCTTTTCTGCCACTTCTGCCCAAGGAGAAGTTTGTTTACTCAATTAGCCAAATCAACAGTGACTTCATACAGTAGAAAGCTAGGATAGGAATTCTAAGATAGTCAAAGCACAGTCCTTTATCTATGTAGAGTGTTTACACAAGCATACCCATATACAAATGCTAAATTTTCACTTCCACAGTCAGAATGTTATCAAGGTGTGAAGTTCTTTGAGAGGGAGAGAGAAATATCAGCTGCTAGGTGTTTGGGAAAGCTCATGGTACTTCAGCACCAATTTATAGGGTCACTTACCACAAGACTTCTCCATCTCCATCTGAGCCTTTAGGGATCTAGCCCTAACATATCCAATTTACCCAACTAAGCAGATCTAAGCTGTTCATGGCAAAAAGAGTCTGTACAGATAGCCTAGGTCAATTTTCACTTACCATGACTACTTAGGAAGGGATCTCAGTACTTTTTTAAAGTGAACTCCTTACCTGCAAGTAATTTGAAGACTCGAATTTGCCGATATAGTAAGTATGTCTTTTTGTGGGCTGAGAACTGGGGGATCAGGTGAAACAGTAGGCAAACCTAGAGAGAGATGAATGTAGTCAGAGCAGTCCCAACAGGAAAAGGATCCCCAAAACAAAGCAAACTTCTTGCTTTTGAACTGACTACCCCTTTAACAATTCATTGTGTCAAAACCAAAAAGTTACTTTTCACCATTTCTAGTAAAAGTTCACAAGCTTTGTCATAACAGGAAGAATGGGCAGATGGTCATAAGCTAGGAGAGCAGCTCAGGGATTCATGGAGCGAGGGTGGAGTTCCTGTTTTCCTGCCTTGCCAACTTCAAGGTCTTACAAAAGGATATGGGACATTGAAATAAAATGAACCTTCATTTGATGAGCTCACTCCCCTGGGAAAGTCCTGGACCACATTTCTTATAAAATGTAGAACACACACATTTGCCTAAACTGCTGATTAATGAATCTTGCTCAGAATGTAATTTGTGCTGTATGAGCAGAGCTCCTTTTTACAACCTGGAGAATCTGTGACCCTGCCTCATTTGCCTTTATGCCATTTAAAAAGTATTTCCTCTCTTAACTAGGTTGAAAATATGGCTTGGAGTAGCTGTCCTTGAGAAGGACGTGGAAGGGGGCTGGAAAGAAGGGTTCAGCACAATATCAAATAATGTACAGATTAGCTCCCTAGAGATGCAGGCAAGAATTCCAGCTGATGAATGCAGAGCCAATGACTCATGGTTCTGGTCACAAATGGATAATAAGAAAAGGTTGCCCATAGTTTGAAACCAGGACAATTCCATGGGAAAGTTTGTCCATTATATCCCATTCTGCAGAAGAAGAAGTAAATCCTACATCCATTTTGCGATGCACTTACATAAAACCTATTGGAAATTCATCTGACAAGTAAGTCTTAACCAGTAACAGATCATAAATTTACTGGAAATTATCAATACGATATCTGTCCATTGAGATATTCCCCCCTCCAATGAATCACTTGAAAAAAAATGAATGCTTATTGGCATAACCATGTGGCAACACAAGAAAAGTGAAGCAGAAAGGATAGGAATTTATTCTATATCTTATCCTATCCCATCCTATCCAAAGGCATAAGAAATGTAAGTTGTAAATAATTGTGGCAAAAAAATTTTCTCCTAAAATTTCCTTATGCTTCCCCTTTTCCCTCTGGAGGTAAGGAATATTCTTGCTTGGATCTTTGGATAATGCCTCAACTCTCCACTTTATCTTCCCCTAAAACAATAATGTAGTTAAAAAACAGGAACTTAGACATTGTCAATAGGTCCCAGAATGCTTGTGCTATTCTTACTGACTTGGCAATGATCTTAATATTCCTTATCAGCTTGATATTACGAAAGTTTTCATTAAGAAAGTAATAATTGCCTCTGCACCAAGTGTGTAGTGAAGCAATGCTTTCCAAAGCCAAAGTAAAACCTTAAATATAATTTAGAAGTTTCCTTTTCCTAAGGATAGTAGAAAAAAAATTTAAGTTAATACAGCATCTCTTAAGTTGATTAGAAAAACACCAAGCTGGATCCTCCCAGAGAAGTGTGGAGTGTTGTATACACTGTGGGTACCCATTTGTTTTATCTAGCTATTTTTCTTTCCTCTGGAGGGGTCTGGAGTATAAAGAACAATAATGAAAAAAAATTCATGAAACATTTTTTAAATTCCATTAGGTTGAGAAATACAATTGGAAATTGGAAATGAATAGTTTGATATGAAAAACCATTCTATAGGTGCACGCTTTGGAGTAGTGTGATGAAAGTGGGGGGAAAGGGCACAAAAAAAAAAGAAAAAATCAAGTATAAACTCAGTTAATCAAAGTTATTTGGTCTCATGCAAGCTAGTGCCCACGGAGAAATCACCTAGGCAGTGCTGGAAAAAAAGAGAGAGAGAAATACAATTCAAAAGTAATTAATCCAAGGAAAAAATAGCAGTTGAGTCTGTTAGCTTTTTCATTAAACAACTTCACTGCTGCCCAATATAATATAAAAATTTAGCTTATTGATGTAATAATATAATTAGTGTAAACTCTTGTTTCTATTACAGTCAGCAGTCATTTTGTGGATCGTTGGTTATAGATTTACATTTTCAAGACATAAACTCTAGAATAAGAAATGTTTATATCATTACTCAGAAAGCTGCTTCTATTTTCAAAGACTATAACCAATGTTAATTAATTAGTCCTTCTGTTACTCTTCCCTGTTCGAACTCAGAAGGAAAGACAACAGTGCTTCTATGTGAAGAAATTGAAGGCAGCAATTATGAACCAATGCCACTAACGGAATCAAATCCTCCTCAAAAGCTCCCTCCCTACTGTTTGGAGAGCAAGGCTGCTCCCATCACTGAGAGGGGTCTTAGTGAAAAGCTAAGTTCTTTCCTCTTGGTTTAACAGAAACTCACTTCTTTCTGGAATCCAAATACCCCACACACTTTCTAGATCCTAGACCTGAACGCTAAATATAAGGGGCTGGGGGGGGGGGGGGGAGGGTGTCTTAGCAACAGACAAAGCCATTTGACCTAGTTCTCAGGCTTGGAGAGCCCAATAATTATAAGGTAAATGCAATCAACGTAGACAGACAATCTGGATAACTGATGGAAAGGAGTCTTTGAAAGACAAAAAAAAAAATTCTCCCCTCCAACACTCCAGTAGCAGGAATTATCCAGATAATTGCTTCAGCTGTCTGGGTCCCTTTGTATCTATGTATACACAGAAGTGCCTTGTTACTTTCTAGAAATCGATAAAGTGTGGCTGCAGGGAAAACAACAGTCCCAGCGTGTGTGTCTGTGAGAGCCCCAAAAGGAGGTTAAGGCATCGAACTTCTATGTAATCTTAATCTTGCGGAAAATGCGGTTTCGGAGCCAAGAAGGGCCAACTGGCATAGAAGGTGACAATTCCTGTGGGGCCGATTTTCGGGCTTACACTTCAAACAAAGGGATTTAAGTCTCGGAGAGGGGGCGCTTTGACAAAGCTGTAAATGCTTTGCAAGTGTAAAGTCCCCGTAGAAGGGGAAGGCGGCTGAAGATGTCCCACTCCAAGGAGGCTGCCCAAGCTTCGGCGTAGCCCAGGAGTTCCTGCAGTCTCCCCGAACCTCCAGCAGAGGTCCAGGGCTCCCCCCAGCCCAAAGACCCCACAGCGGCCACAAGAAAAGATCCTCCTTCCCCAAACCTCCCGCGGCGTGAGAGGGTAGGGTTGGGAGGCAGGCTGGGACTCTTCAACTTGATTTTTGTCCCGCTTTCCGAGGCCCAGTAGCCACACTGGTTCTTCTGGAAAGTTTTCTCCGACTGCTTGTAGCTATTCCTACAGTCCAGAACCTGAGTCTCGAGACCCCCACTCCCACTCTCCTTGCTTTTGGTCTTAGGCTCCTCTCTAAGTACCTGACTGCAGCAGTGGACTGGGAGTCAGATAAGCATCCCAGATCCGCTACTTACTAGCTGTGCGTCCCAGTGCAAACGACTTCTTTTTCTGGACCTAAGTTTCCTTATTTGTAAAATACAGGGCTTGGTTGGAGTAGATTGGAAAAAACATGATATCAGTATGAATTTTGCACTTGGAATTGGGAAGACCTGGGTTCGAATTCCTGTTTTGACACTCGCTAGCAGTGTGACCTGGATCAAGTTAGGTAATCTCTCCAAGCCTACATTTCCTTATTTGTAAAATGGGCGTAAGGATACCTGTAGCACTTACCTCCTCACATGGTTGCTGTGAGACTCAAATGATAAAAATGTATATATAGAGTGCTTTGAAAACTTGGAAGCGCTAAATAAATGCCAGGTATTACTGTTAAGATGATGAGCCCGAAGGCCCCGTCCTAGTGTGGGCTTGTTTGTCCGGCTGCGCGTTCCCCTGCCACCTCTTAATCCATTCCGACCGCCAGTATAACCCGGCTTTGGCTGGATGAAACCGTAGCTCCCTGTTTCTGCTACAGCAAAAGGCAAGATTGGTTTTGACTTGGTTTTCCCTCGCCTTTTTGGCCCCCATCCGCTGGCCTGGCCACCGGCTTTTTCCTCAAGACTGGCTCCCGCGTGCCCCGGGATCCTTACCTGAGGCCAGCAGGCTCTTCCCAACGAGCCACAAGAAGACTAGAAGCATCGGAGCGCTTTCCATTCTTTAGCTCTGGCAGAACGCAGGCTCCAGCATCCAGATGCTCCAGCGCTGGCTCCTGTCCTGGGGGCTTGCTTTCCCAGTTACTGGCGCGATGGGAGCCACTCCCCCGCCTCCAGTACCAGGAGCTGCCAGTCAGGGCGGAAGGGAGGGCGAAGGCGCCGGGTGCAGATGCCTCCGGCTTCAGTGCCCGAGCTGGTGCCCCTCGCTGGCGCCAGAGGAAAGCACTGTTCACTTAGCGGAGAGAAGATTTCTCGGCCGCCCAGAGAGCTTGCTCTGGGCTCAGGAAAGTATTCTGAGCTCGCGAAGGGGTACGACTGATGGCAGAGGTGGAGAAGAGGAAATAGACCGGCCTGACCCAGCTTTTCGTTCTTGGGGGCCTGCCCGGGAATCTATGTCGGGGCAGCCCCTCCACCAGCTCCTCTTGTGAGCGCTCGGGGCGGAGCTGTCCTTTACAGTTCGCTAGACCCGCCCCGTCCCGCCCATGCCCACGCCTCGCCCCTCTTCACCTAGCCCAGGCTAAGATTTCACTGGACCTGGTGGAGACGGGTCCCAGATAACTCTGTGCTTTCGGATAGGCCCAACGCTGAGTACATTTTCCAGTCTCTGATCCCTGCTTTGGTGTCCAAAAGGGGTCCCCGTTGCACTAACCAACAGATGAAGCAGTGGCAGAGAAGAAAGTGCCCTGATTTAAGAGCTGGAGGATCTGGCTATTACCTGCGAGACCCCTACTCAAAATGAGGGTGTTGGCCTAGCTAATCTAAAATTCCTTCAAGTTTTAAATGTCTTTTTTTTTTTTCTTAACGTATAAGGCATTGGATCTGGAGTCTCCTTGGGATTCCTTTGGCTCTCCCACTTGGAGACACTGAGGTGATAGGCAAAGGGTGGGATGGTCTCAGTGGTTTCCACAAATTGTGAATTAACACCCAGAATCCCTTGGCGGTCTTCCCTATGTGAGTCCTAACTACTGTTCATATGAGGTTAGGGAAGCCAAGAGGAATCTGGAGAGGGATTAGTCTCTGCCTAGACTGGGAGGGCAAATTCATTCCAAGAGGGAGACTTAAATGCAATAAGGGAGGACTTCCAAACTCATGTAGGAAGAGGATGATTTATTCCAAAGGAACAGTTCTGTGGCTGGGGCTAGAGAGGGGAGGAAGCCCACCTAGCTCAACCAGGACTGAGATTATGGCTGCTTCTCAGATCAGCCTCCCGTTATATGAGAGCGATGAGCAGGGGGATCCTGCCTTCGATGAAGGCAACTTCGTCCTTAGAAGTGCCTGTTTCTACCATGCCACGCTCTCCTGGCCAGGCATAGTCAGAAACCTGGAATATGGAACCAACTATGCCCAAAATGTTTCCTAGCATCTCCAGTGTTTGTTTGGGTGGTTCAGAGTTCTGGGCTTCCCATGATCTGAGAAGGAGTTCTGGCTCCTTTCTGAATCAATCTCACCTACTAGGTCTGCACTTTGTGGCTGAACCTAAATTTGGAAATAGAGATTTGATTCAGTCTGTGAGCCTAGGATCTTCTGTGCCCTTCTGGGACAGAAAAGTGATTAGGTGGGAGGGGCAGAAAAAGATTTCTTAACACATTTCTTTTTGTTCCAGTTCCCATCTTGCTCTCCTTGATTTTTCACCAGTTTCCTTCATAGCTCAGAAGTCATATTGAGCTAATGCTTAGTTCAGTTGCGCAATCTGACAAATTCCCATGTTTCTTGCTTCCTTGGAAGATGTAGGTGGTTTTTCATCAGTAGGAGTGCCTAGAAGATATTGGGGAAGCATATAGAAAGAAACTTTCTCATACTGTAAGTTGAACATTATAAATCCTACCAGTTTAAAGAATTGTAATTAATCTCATAATTTAGATCCTCCCCTCCCCCCAAAGACTCTCCACCTTCTTTGTCCAGCTGAGGAAGTCAGCTCCTCTACCTGTAGACCAGAAACTTCAGGCTCATGAAAATAGTCATTTTGAAAAAAGAAGAAATAATGACTCCAATGACAACAAGACCAGAAATGCCAGGGATCAAATTGAAGTTGTTCTGCCCCATGACACACGGAGTGTCACTTTAAAATGTTCAGCTTTCCCCACTTTGAAAAAGTCTGAAAAAAAGTTATTTTGACAAATCGTGATTTTTCTGCTTTTCTGTCCTTATTTAATGCACTGTCACAATAGAGTGATTTTTATGAATTGATACAATGAAACAAATAGTTCAGATGATTAACACATGGCCCTCAAGTGACACTCACTCAAAAATGTTTATTGATCATGGCGATGATGATCCATTTCTACAAAGCATCCATTCTGCCATGCTACTGCAAATTCAATCTTACCTTTTGTTATGTGAGAGAGGACTTATTGGAGCAGAAAGGCATTGGATCTAAATGGAGGATAAGTGATTAAAATATAAATTTTACATAAATTTTATATAACATATTATACATATATAAATTTTATATAAATTATTTTTTAAAATTTGAGAATGGAAGGAAGTACTTTCCACAATTCTGGTTGGGGGCAAATTCTTAACCAGAAAATTGAGATGATTATAAAAGACTAGCAGACTATTTTGATTATATAAAATTGAGAACCTTTTGCATAATAAATTAATGCAGCTAGAATAAGAAGAGAGGCTATTGACTAGGGGAAATTCTTGCACAAATTCTTAAAGGTCTAAAATATATAAGATACATAGAGAACTGATAGAAATATATCTTAACAAGGGGCATTTCCTAATAGGTTAGTAGACAAACAAACAATATGAACAGGCAGTTTTCTTTTTAAAAAACAAATTATTATTATAAGCATTTATTATCTCTCCTTCCAATAAAAGAAAAAATTATTATAACAAATATGCAGGGTTCAGCAAAATGCATTTTCACATTGATTACACCAAAAATGTATGTCTCATTCTGCATTTTAACTGTATCACCTCTCTCTCAAGTGATGATTATCTTATTTCACTTTTAGCCCTCTGGGCTCCATCAGAGTTCTCAAATCTTTAAAAGTTATTTTTCTTTGAAACATTGTTGTCATTGTACGAATTGTTCTCTTGGTTCTGCTCACTTCATTCTGCATCAGTTCATAGAGGTCTTCCAAGATACTTCAGAAATTGTCCATTTTGTCATTTCTTATGGCACAATGATAGTCTATTATTTTCGCATACCAAAAATTTGTTTACTAGGCGGACATCCCTTTAGTTTCCAGTTCTTTGCTACTACATCAAAAGTTGCCACAATATTTTTGTACATATTGATCCTTTTCCACTTTCTTTGATCTCAGGTATAGTGAACAAGAGATTTTGAAAGGAAGAAATGCAAGCTATCAGTATCTAAAAAGATGTTCTAAATCACTACTAAGAAGGGAAATTCAAATTAAAGCAATGCTAAGGGTCAACCTACACCCATCAGTTTAGCAAAGATAACAGATGAAAGTAGGAAATGCTGGAATCATCAACTGTTCTAAAAATCTGGAAAATAATTTGGAACTATGCTAGAAAAGTTACTGAATTGTGTGTACCTCTGACCCAGAGGCACCACCACTGGCTACTCTTTTACCAAGGAGGTAAAACTCCAATAACCATTTTTTATATAGCAACACTTTTTGTTGTTCCAAAAAACTGAACAAAATGAGTGCCCATAATTAGGAGAATAGGTGAAAAAAATGTGGTATATAAATGTTATTTCACCATAAGAAATAACAAAAAATAAAAAATTTAGATTAACTTGGAAAATCTTCCATTAACTGATATAGAGTGAAGTAGGCAGCACCAAGAGAACAACTCAGACAACAACCTTAATACTGAAGAAGAATTAAACGTTTGGGAAAGCATTGACGGGATGGCTAGATGGCACAATGAATAGACTGCCAGTCCTGGATTCAGAAGGACCTGAGTTCAAGCCTCAGAAGCTTGACACTCTTATTAGCCATGTGACCTTGGGCAAGTCACTTAACCCCAATTGCCCTGCCCTCTCCCCTCCAAAAAGAAAAAAAAATTTAAAAAAAAAAAAAAAGAAAGAAAAGCATTGACTAAGCACTCAGTATGTATAAGGTACTGGTCTAAGCATTGGGGAAACCAATAGAAAAGCAAGTCAGTTCCTACTTTCAAGGAGTTCACTCCCAGTCTAATGGGAAAGACAGCATACATAAGAGCTTTCAGCTACAAATAAGATTGAAAGGGCCTAGCTAGATGATGCAGTGGATAGACCATGGAGCCTGGAGTCAGAAAGATCCGAGTTTAAATCCAGCCTCAGAACTAACTATATGACCCTGAGCAGGTCATTTAACCCTGTTTGCCTCAGTTTTTGCATCTGTAAAATGAACTGGAGAAGGAAATGGCAAACCAATACAGTATCTTTGCCAAGAAAACCCCAGATAGTCATGAAGAGTCAGACATGACCAAAATGACTGAACAACAACATAGTTCTTAGAGTATATTGGACCCTGATTACTCTCCTTCATATTCAGTTCTTTTTTTGTCATCATTAGTTTGGATTCAATCAACAAGTATTTATCACATGCCTAGTTTATGGCAAACACTGTAACTGGGCACTTGAGATTCAAAGACAAAAATGAAACAATCCCTGCTCTGCAGGGGATTACATTCTACTGAGGAAAGTGGCATGTTCACAATCAGAATCTAAATATTCAGATTTGCTGACTTAAAAATCACATGCCATCAAAGCTCTCCAAGATCACTGACATAAAGCATTATCCTAATGTAATTCCAGTTAGTCTATTTTACCAGTCCTCATCTTTTAGTCATTTTTTTAAATTAAAAACTTGCCACAGGATTTTCAGTAACCCAGTTGAAATTTTCTTTCTGCCACCCATCCCCAAAGTGCCTTCTTTTCTCTTGACCAGTCAAATTATTTTAACCTACTTTTTTCTCCAGTGATCTGCTGATTTTCAACTGTTACCGTTTTTCTTATTGTACATTTTCAGCTTGCAGGTTGGTGTTTATTTCCTTTGCCTTTATTCTGATATTTTGTTTATTTTCTATTCTAGAGGAATATGACTGTTTTGCCTGATCTTTGTTTGGTTCCACATCCCAGTTATATTTACAGCTAAACTGCTACTTAGGAACACATAAGTTTGCTCTCTCTTTTTCCCATTTTCCACATCATGTCCTCTTTCTATATCCCAGTGAATTTTCCTCTATTGATACCTAGTGTTAAATTAGCACTGTTTCTTAATTTGAAAGACAAATATTACCAACCCAGTTTTCAGTATTTTTTCTTATTTTCCTATCATGATTACAAATTCTGATTAGTCTAACAATTACAAAATAGGGCTTCCATCTTCTCTGCATTGGATGAAGCTGATAAAGAAAATCCATCTAAATATAGACTAGTGCTACCCTCCCCTTGGCAGAAAGGTGGTGGATTACAGGTGCAGAATGTTGCATATGCTGCTCAAAACAGTTGTTCTATCAGTTGGTTTTGATTAACTGTTATAAGGAGATGTTGCTGGTGGGCATTATTGGGAAGTTGCTGCTAGTAAAACTAAATAAAATATTAAAATACAAATAATATAATCTATATGGACATTGACACTGCTTATAACCATTTCATACAAAAATTTAACTGCTGTAAATCAATTATCATAATGAGATGACTAAAAGAAACTAAAAACTGCCTCAGTCAGGAAACATTTAATCTTATTGCCAAGCAGAGAAATATGTCAGCCAAGATCAATGCTAGTTTAGAATATAGGATTGTTTGTAAAATTTTATGGGAAAAGATGATGGAAAATTGTGAGAAGCATCACCTCATAAAAGAGAAAGGGAGGGGGGAAGCAACTTTAAAGAAAGTTTGGCTAGAGACCCAACTAAACAAAGTCATCCCAAGAGCATTTAAGCATCACACTTAAAGAACAACAAATGGTAACAATATGGAAAAGTTCTATAAGGATTCTGCTTAACTATTTCCACTGTCAAGAGCAATGAACCAACCACATTTCAGCCCTAGCATTATGGCCCTACATGTTTGCTGGAAGAAATGGAAACAACACTAAAGTAAACAGGGGTGAGAAAACATTACCCTCATAAGAGATCCAAGAAACACTTTTGAGGGCCTTGATGGATCCATTTTTAAGGCAGGAGAAAGGCAGAAAAATTCCAAAGAAGAGGAAAAACACTTGGACTTTAGTATTGCCCATGGAACGGTGACCAAGAAAGCCTCGCTATCTGCCAATCTATTTACTTGCTTTTCTATCTATGCAAAAAATATGTTAGAATGATTTACCATTATAATAAGGGTATTAGAAGGAAAGAAGGAGGCTTCTACCAGTGATAATCAACAAGGATTCATTAAGTGCCTACTATGTGCCAGTTGACACATATTTACAATCATAAAATTGGCTCCGAGGTAAACACAAGAATCCACAGTGTTCATTTTCTATTAACTATACAAAAAGCACTTGCTTTGGTAGAGCAAACTGCCCGCTTAAAGGATCTCCTCCAAAAAGACATCTCCCAAGTGTATGTCAAAAATCAAACATAATTACTGGAATGATGCAACTACAAAGATAACTTCATTCAAGGCCCCTGATCACTATGATCAATCTAAGCATAAAGCAGGAGGACATATCAGCAGCAAGGATCTTCATCTCTGTCCTGGAGGGGATCCAACATACAAAAGGATGGAGAATTTTCCTGCAGCTGGTAAGATCTTCCCAATGCTCCTGTTTGTGGAAGATATTATGCTAATTATAGCAAACCTCATAATATTATAGAACTTCCCAAATAAGATACCAGATTAATTTAAAAGAGTCCGACCTAACCACACACATGGGGAAAACAAAGTGAATGAAGAATTTCTATGGTCCAAACTATGATGTACAATTAGATGGACCAACTATAGAACTGATCCATATATCATATCTGGGACAGACACTGCTAGTGGACAATGTGATGGGCCTAAAAAGTGAACAGCAGGGGGAAAGAAAAGCTGTGTTTCATTTAGAGAATTGTACAATTATTTTTAATAGTTTCAAGCTTTTTTCTGAAACCAAGACCTATATTTTCAGCACCAATAATGATCTGGGGATATTTTATGGCCATGAGTAATGGAACACTATATTCTCTGAAGATTTGAGAGGGAAGATTATCCAAAAGGTAATGAAAAGGTTATATTGAGCTCGAACAGAATACAACACACTGCAGATGAGGAATTACACAGGAAAAGTGGTACAAAAGATGTATTCAGTGAAAGAAAGGTGAGTCAATAAAAACAAAGAACAATTCATAGATAGCCGGCATCTACGGAGTATCACAGTAATGCAAGGAATATTGTTTCATGGACCTTCTTGTGAAAAGAGTGAAGAACAGAGATAAGAATTGCATAAGATGGACAGGTATAGATGGATTGACCTCATTGGAGGGAATTATTGGAGGGAATGCCCTCATTGATGAGATCAAGTCTCCAAGTCTTTTCATATCTATTTTGACCAAAGGAAAGCAGTTTCATAGAGCCTTCGAATATTTTATGAATGGAAAGATGCAACATCAAAAAAAGGTTTAAATTGTGAAGCAAATCTGAATAATCCAAAAATGATCTGGGCAGCTCCAGTGAAGGGTGTGGGTGTAGAATAAGGTAGAGAAATATATGTTGCAAGAAAGTTATTATCCATAATTAAAGAGAAAATTTTGCCTGCCTTCATCTACGTACCCCCAAAGAAAGTCGTTTTAGCAAACTTGCAAACATCTCTGGGAAGCATAGTGGCATAGTGAGCCCAGGAAGACCTAAATTCAAGTCCTACTTATGACATGTGCTAGCTACATGACCCTAAACAAGTCATTCATGTGGCCTCTCAGGGCTCTATGAAAATTTTTAAGACTATAAGTTGCAATGAAGATGCCAACCTGAATTTATAGAGGAAGTTACCTCATTGGAAAGTTCTTTATGCCACTAAAATCGCAGATTCAATCCCAATATTATAACTATCTCTAGGGTTGCTATGAGCTCTATAATTACTTTATTGATATATCATAGATCTGTCATTCTTTCTTGATTGATTTCATCACCTAATAATTCAGAATCTAATATCCAAATAAATACTTTTCACTTTTATTAACTCAGTATGGTTAATTGGCTTGCTAATGTGTTTCCAATGATGTATTAGCACAACTATTTGGAGCTATGGACAAAAAAAAAATCTTTTAAATAATAATACCTAGCATTTATATAATGCTTTAACATTTGTAAAGCACTATAAGTGTGTGTAAGTGTGTGTATGTGTGTCTGTGTGTTATCTCATTTGATCTTTACAACAATCCTGGAAGGTAGATGCTATTAGCATTCCTATTTTACAGATAAGGAAACTGAGGCTGAGAGAAGTAATATAACTTTCCCAGGGCTATATAGCTAGTAAGCATTTTCATAAGGATTTGAACTTGAGTCTTCCTCATTCCAGGTCCAACAACCTATTTGCTACACCACCTAGGAAAGTGTGAACTTGAGAAAGGCTCTAAGAATCCCTCAATCAAACTGGATCTCTGGGCTCAATTGTACAATGAATGATTCTCCCTCCCCTTTCTTACCCCCTCAACCTCCCCAGGACCTGAAACCCATAATTCCCTGGAATCCTTAAGAGCAGAATGATCTAAGACTTTCTAAGCCTCCTGGGGCCATTCTCTATGGGAGCAGACATTGTGGCTTTAGACACAACCAGATTAGACTAAGGCATGCAAAGAGCTAAATCATCATAATCTTCTGCTCTTCTTCCACCCTCACCCCCACTGCCTTCGTCTATGACTATCTCACCACTGCTCTTGACTACCAGGCATGAGCTAGATGAAGCTTTGTATAGTAAGCCATTTTTTTCTTGTCACCTGGATGAAATACTGTTCTGTATGATTTTTTTTTAATTTGATTTCTTTATTTACTTTTAATTTACAAGATTCAGTTCCATAATCTCTTGAGTTTCAAATTTTCTCCCCTCTCTCCTCCCCTCCCCCCCATGGCGGCATGCAGCCAAGTATAGGAGCTGCAAATATTTTCAAATTGGACATTAGTCTGGTTGTTTAGGAAGGTTGTAACCAATGGAGTGAACAATGGGAAAAAAGAAAGAGAACCAAATGTGAAAAAGAACGATAGCATGTAGATTGCTTCAGTCTCCATTTAAACTCTGTTCTTTCTAGATCTTTCTCTGAATGTAGATATGTCTTTCCATCCTGAGACTTGTAGAGCTGTCTTATAACTATGAGTTGCTGAGAAGAGTCCAGTTTATCAAAGCTGGTCGTCACACATACAATGTGTCTGTGATTGTGTACAAATTTTTCCTAGTTCTACTCTTCTCACTTAGCATCAGTTTGTACAAGGCTCTCCAGGTGAATATGAAGATCGTCTCCTGTTCTGTATGATTTTTAACATTTATTTTCTGAGGAAATAAAAATTCTTGGTAATTAGTGGTTTCTACTTCTATTGCTACTGATTCTTTTGTTGTTGTTGTTGTATTGTTATGAAAGCTATGCTTCTCTGTGATGTCACAATTATCTCTACAAAAAGTAACATAGATGAGAGAAATGTACAGGTGTGTGGTTGTCAAATACTCAAAGGATTTGTGATTTTGTGAGGAATTCTTCACATGAACCCAAAGCATAGTACGGCTATGATTTAGTCCAGTAATGTCAACCTTAAATAGAAACAGGGGCCACTAAACTGTACCTAAGCATCCCTACTGGAATATATTGGCTTAACAAAATCACACACTAACATTAGCTGTATCCTATTGTACTTTTATATTTTGTTAAATATTTCCCAATTACATTTTTACTGTATTTTGTTTTTCCCAATTACATGGAAAGATAATTTTTGACATTCTTTTAAAAAAATTTTGAGTTCCAAATTTGCTCCCTTCCTCCCTCACGTCCCCCCTTCTAAGATGGTAAGCAATTTGAAATAACTTATACATGTGCAATCATGTAAAACATATTTCCTTATTAGTCATGTTGTAAAAGAAGAAACAGACCAAAAGAAAAACCATGAAAAAATAAAGTGAAAAATTGTAAGCTTTGATCTGCATCCAGATTTCATCAATTCTTTCTCTGGAAGTGGATAGCATTTCTTAGCATGAATCTTCTGAAATTGTCTTGAATCATTGTACTGCTGCGAAAAGTTAAATCATTGATCATTGTACAATATTTTTGCTACTGTGTACAATGTTCTCCTGGTTCTGTTCACTTCACTTTGCATCAGTTCATGTAAGTCTTTCTTCAATTACATTTTAATCTAGTCCTTGTGTTGACAACTCTGATTTAGGATTATATATTTAGAGTTGGAAGGGACCTCAGAGGCCATCTGGTCCATTTCCCTTATTTTACAGATGAGGACACTGAGGCCCAGGAAGCTAAGTGATTTGCCCAAGGTCCTCCAGGTAACAAATGTCAGGGGTGAGACTGAACAGGTTCTTATTCTCCAGGACCCACACTGCCTTATCCTGGAGACCTGCCTGAGCCCCATAAAAGTAAAGAGACTTAGAGCCACACAGCTAGCATCAAAGGTAGGATTTGATGACATTTCTTCCTGATTCTCCCTCCACATCCCCAAGATACCTTTAAAGGACCCACCATAACAACCAGAAATGAAAGAGTGTCGAATGAGCTCTACAGTCACTGAAATTCTGTTTTCAATGATAACGGAGTAGTAGGGAAAAAGAAATAGAAAAACTACAAAATCATCCAATTGTATCAAAAGATTTAACCCCAGAAAGAACCTTAAAGATTATCTAGTTCAAAAACCTCACTTTACAAGTAAGGAAATAGAGACTCAAAGGAGAAAAGTGAAGCAAACTGCCCATGGTCCCACTGATCCTAAGAAGTAGAATTAGGATTCTGACCCAGGTCCTCCAATTCCCAAAGAAGACGATATGCAAGATGCCAATATTTCAGTTTCAAGGATCTATCCTTGGGGTTGGTGCTCCCTCCACACATTAGGAGATGATTTCATGAGTTGCCTCTGCAAAAACAAACAAACAAATGGAAACCCTGGTGATGAGTACGTACACAGACTAGCAAGGCTTGTCTTTGGATGACTGACACACTACATCAACAAGCCCAGGTCCAAAGCCTTCCACTGAATGAAATTTAAGAATCCAGGGTCAATTCAATTTAATTCCATGCAACAAGTATTTATTAAGTGCTTATGATGTATCAGGCACAGTATTAGGTTCTAAGAATAGAAATAGTCCTCGACCTCAAGGGGTTGACATTCCCCTGGGAGGAAAACCATCATTAAGATCCCATAATCGATAGACCCCTAATGAGACACGCTTCCCCTCCCTCCTTATAGAGCAGGGATGGATTCAGGTCACAGATCGAGATGGTCAGTATAGAAGTTTGTTTTGGTTATTGTGCATATTTGTTACAGAGAATTCATTTTTCTTTTCTTTTTGCAAATGGTAGGAAGGGTTTGGGATATTCAAGATGAATAAGATTACATCTCAAATTACTTTCTTGTGCTCTTACAGATATTATTGTTTTATAATAAAGTAATAAACAGTTGTCTTTCCCTATAAAAGTGTGTGTGTGTGTGTGTGTGTGTGTGTGTGTGTTTAGGCTGGGCATGAATTTTTTTGTTGTTGTTATTGTTGTTGTTTAGGGGGAAGGGAAGAGCAGTCCAGACCTATAATTCATCATTGAACGGAATCCCCAGTTTAGAAATTCCCTCAACAACTCACCTATAATTTACAATTTTTGATAATTGCCTTTGGCACTGAAGGGTTAAGTATCTATGATCAAACAGCCAGTATGGATCAGAGAGAGGAAATCCTTCCCAACCCCCCTTTTCCTCTGTTAATTATTTCTTATTTTTTCTGTACATAGCTTGTTCTGTATATATTTGTTTTCTTTTTAATATTTTTGGAGGGGGGAAGGCAAGGCAATTGGGGTTAAGTGACTTGCCGATGGTCACACTGCTAGCAAGTGTCAAGTGTCTGAGGCTGCATTTGAACTCAGGTCCTCCTGACACCAGGGCTGGTGCTCTATTCACTGTGCCACCTAGCTTGTCTCCCTCCTTAGATTTTAAACTCCTTGAGGGTAGGGACTGTCTCTTGCCTCTTTTTCAATCTCCAGAACTTAGCACAGTGCCTGGTACATTGGAGATGCTTCATAAATGTTTATTGATAGATCAATCGAACCTAGATTTTCCTGATTCCAAGACAGGCTCCCTGTCCACTCTTGCCCCGCTGCCACTACAAACAAAGTGTATAAAAATTTTTTAAAGTTCCAAACTAACACATTCACATAAAACAGATTTTTGTCCAAAAAAACCTACAAATTAGAACTCCCTAGTTGCTTGCAAGAAAACAGTTTACACATTTATCCAATTACTTGCATGTTTTCTGTAGTATTCATGCTCCTAACAGGTTGATGATCAGGTTTCTGGCTACTTTTGCTTCCTTGATATTCAAGAGCTACACAGTGATACCAGAAAAACTCTATTTTCTTTGCATATCAACTGCTTTCCAGAGTTTCCAAAACATAAATGAATAACCCCTCCCCTCGAAGTATAAATAAAAGTCTTTCTTGGATCAAACAAGCATGTCTAAAAGTTTATTTCTAGAACATTGCTGCCTTCGTGTGCAATAAACCTAAACAAAACAACTCAGCAAGATGTGCCTCGCTTTAGGAAATAACAATGAAATGAAGAATAAAATGTCCGGTCGGAGTTGACATCCATCCAAAAGCTGGTCAGGCTGGCATAGGCCACAAATGAGGCCATTTCATGCGTCTGATCTCCTAATGTAAACAGAAGTGCCAGCTGGGGAGAAAGCAAGTTCAATAACAAAACATAATGATGAAGAAAAAAACAGAAAAATAGTGTTTTTCACATATGTGACTTTAATTCACAGTTGTGCTCTGATGTTTAAACAAGATGAAGACACAGTTCACATTTTTTCCCATTTGTACAATTTATCCCTCCGTGGGTAACAGTCCTAGTTTACCCAACTCCCAAGAAAATACTCTTGAATTAATCTTTGGGTCCTGGCAGTCTTTTCCTGCTCCCATTCTGTGTATTATTCAACCCTACCCCTTCTTCCCAAGTAATATTTATCACATCTGCTCTCGGTCTTAATTCTCACATTAAAGTTCTTAGCCAAGATGTTGGTCTTCATTTGGATGGCTTCTCAGAATTTTCTTTTCCACAGTTTAGTAGCCAAATCTTTTTTTTTTCTTGCTGTCATCTAGACCATCCAGTTAAGTTGACATACTATTTATTCCACTCCTTAAGATGAAAGCCAGGCTCTTCCATGGCTGCTACTCTTAATCACAGGAAAAGGGAGCATGAGGTCATCCTTTGTGCCAGGCTTGTGATCTCTTCAGGCCAGAATTATCTGTGATGGCATCATCAAGGAGATTTTGTGGAAGAGCATGGCAGATGCCCTCCATGACTTTGTGGTCAAAAGTTAGTCATCTATGCTGTCTGGAAAATTGAAGTAGCTTTTAAAGTGGTCTCTTCCACTCCAGTCTAACATATCCTACACGCTGCTGCCAGAGGATCTTCCTTAAAAAACAGCTCTGTTCATGTCATGCTCCAGCTTAAAATTCTTCACTGGCTCCTCATAGCCTACAGAAGAAGCATGCTATCCAAAGTCCTCCATGGTATGTCCCCAGTCAATATGGAATGGTAGAAACATCACTGAATTTGAAGTTAGAAGAAATGAGTTTGAGATTCAGCTCTGCCCCTCACAAACTGTGTAATGCTGCAGATTTCACTCAGTCTTTTTGAGACTCAATTTCCTTGTCTGTAAAATTAGGGAACTGGACTAACTGATGTGTAAGGTCCATTCCAGCTCTGAACTTCTGTAATGTTTCTCTAGCCTCATCTCCCATGATTTCTCCTTCCCAAAAGTCAGACATTCACCATTACTCAAACCCACTTTCCACTTTTCTACATGCATTTTCCCACTTTCATGACTTTGCTTCCACTGTATGCTTTCTCTACCCTTTAACTCCACCAGTCAAAATGAAAAAAAAAACATCAGATTCAGAGTCAGAGAATCTGGGTTCAAATCTTGACTTAGCTACTTTCTTTCTGTGTGGCATTGGGCAAGTCATTGAACCCCTTTGGACAGAAGATGACCTTTAGGTACCTTACATCCCCAAATCTATGATACCTTTATAACACCCTTCAGTCTATTACATAATCTCTGGGCTGGGCATAGGTTTGCCAGTGACTGATGTTTCAAGATTTATTATCAGGTGTTCTGGTAAACATTTAACAACTTATTTTTTAAAAAAAGAGAAAGTACTCACAACACACTTTTAAGTTTAATTTGCATTTTTAACATTTTCTCCATCACTTTCTTTTTTAAAGAAATTTATTTACTTTTCATTTACAACATTCAGTTCCACAATCACTTGAGTTCCAAATTTTCTTCCCCTTCTTCTCCTCCCTCCCTGCCGCCACCTCCCATGGTAACATGTAATAAAATATAGGTTCCACAAATACTTTCACATTAAAAATTAGTCAAGTTGTAAAGAAGGATTATAACTAATGGAATGAACAACAAGAAGGAATGAAACAAAACACAAAAGAGAGAGAGGAAGTAGTTTGCTTCAATCTGCATTCAGACTCTGCAGTTCTTTCTCTGGATGTGGAGATCTCTTTCCATCATGAGTCTTTTGTAGTTGTCTTCTAACATTGCATTGCTGAGAAGAGCCCAGTCTATCAAAGTTAGTCATCACACACACAACGTATCTGTAATTGTGTACAAAGTTCTCCTGGTTCTGCTCTCCTCACTCAGCATCAGTTTATATGTCTCTCCATGTTATTATGAAATTCATCTGCTCCTCATTTCTTACAGCACAATAGTATTCCATTACATTCATATACCACAACTTGTTTAGCCATTCCCCAATTAATGGGCATCCCCTTGATTTCCATTTCTGTGCCATTACAAAAAGAGCTGTTATAAATATATTTGTACATACGGGTCCTTTTCCCACTTCTATGATTTCTTTGGGATACAGTTGTAGAAGTGATATTGCTGGGTAAAAGGGCATGCACTTTTTTATAGCCCTTTGGGCATAGTTCCAGATTGCTCCCCAGAATGGCTGTATTCTCCATCACTTTCTTAAGTCTAAACAATCAACAAAACAATAAATTGGACCTTGATTTATAGCAGTTACCAAGTTCTGAGGTGTATGTGCTCACACTGAAAATTTAACAATTAGCTCTTATAAACCAGTTCAAGCTAACACCAGCACAACCAGCACAACAAAGTTATTGAACTACTTCTTCCATGAAGCCTTCACTGATTCCCAAAGCAAACATTATCTCCTCCTCATCTTCTAGGTTCTTGCTCAACACTTTGTTTTTACCTCTCCTATCCCACTTATCACAATCTTCATTGAGTTGCATTTACGTAGGTACATGTCTTATCTCCTCTATTTGAGAGGTCTTCATCTTTCTCACTCCCCCAGCACTGGCAGAGTGTTTTGCACATGGCAAAAAAAAACTTAAAATTTTTCTTATTGCTGTTTAATATTATCTAATATAATATTTTCTCAATTTATATGGAGTTTTAAGATTTGTTGTTGTCATTTTTTCAGTAATTTCTGACTCTCTATGGTCCCATTTGGGGTTTTCTTTGTGAAGATACTAGCCTGGTTTGCCATTTCCTTCTCCAGGTCATTTTACAGATGAGGAAACTGAGGCAAACAGGGTTAAGTAACTTCCCCAGGGTCACACAGCTAGTAAGTGTCTGGGGCTGGATTTGAACTCAGGAAGATAAGTCTTTTTGGTTCCAAGCCTAGTGGCCTATCGATTGTATCACCTAATTACCCTTTTTAAGATTTGTAGAGTGCTTTACAAATAATAGTTTATTATATCTTCACGACAACTATGTGAGGTAGATACTATTATGATCACCACTTTATAGATGAGGAAACTGAGCATCAGTGAGCTTAAATAACTTATCCAGGGTCACACAGCTAGTAAGTGTCTAAGGCAAGATTCATCTCCAAGCCCAACTTAACTAAATTGAAATGAGAAGCAGGGTGATATGGTGGAGTTGGGAAGGGCTGGGTTCATGTTTCTACCTCTGTCACAATCTCAATGACCCTGGGCAAATCATCTAGATTCTCTGAGAATCAATTTCCTCATCAGTAAAATAGACATCACTTCTCAATGGGTTGTTGTGAGTATCAAATGAGATAACAATTGTGAATCAATAAGACCCTGGGCAAGTCACATAACCCTGTGTGTGTCTCAGTTTCCTCATTCTAGTCTCCTTCTAAATCTTCTATGATGCTGTGAGTGGATTGTCAAACATCTCTTTAAGAATACAGTCATAGAAAGGCGCTAGCTGGGACAGTGAATAGAGCACCAGCCCTGGAGTCAGGAGTACCTGAGTTCAAATCTGTCCTCAGACAATTAACACAAAAACTAGCCATGTGACCTTGGGCAAGTCACTTAACCCCAATTGCCCTACCTTCTCCCCTCCAAAAAGCAACCCTCCCACCCCCAAAAAAGAATATAGTCATAGACGTGGAAGGAATCTCCAAACATCAAATAGTTCAGTCTCCAGCTTCAGGCAATGACTGTCTAACTATCTATGACAGTCCATGGTCTGTTTCCATCTTAAAGAGATGGAGGGTTCTTGAATCTACATTAACCATCACAGGCAGCCCAACATTCTTGAGGATATGAATGGAGGGGAAGACTTTTCAGAGCACATATGTACCTTGAAGTTTCATGCCACGCAATGTACCAAGCAACCTTCTGTACTTTCTTGAGTTCCATGATTGTGAATCCAAGTGACTGGTGTCAAAGTCAACTTCATTCAGTCCTACTAATTATAAATCAGTGGATTATCAGTATATAATCACTTATTCCAATCCATATGACTAAAAACTTGCAAGGCAGCTATATAGCACAGGAGGTAAAGCACAGGACCTGATGTCAGGAAGTCCTGAGTTCAAATCCAGCTTCAGACACCTACTAGTTATGTAACCCTGGGTAAGTCACTTCACTTCTGTCTGCTTCTATTTCTTCATCTGTAAAATGGGGACAATACCAGCACCTACTTTCCAGAATTGTTGTGAAGATATATAATAAGAAAATATTTGCAAAGTGTGTTGCAAACCTTAAAACACTAACTATTATTATTGTTAGACAACTTTACATGCCGTGTTCATTTATGAAATATAGGACTGGACTCATTTTAAAGGAACATAAAGAAACACAATCTACCTTTCAAAAATTCTTATACTAAAACAGAAAATAAATCTCATAGAATTTCAAGTGTCATTACAATGTTCTAAAGTTTAAGAAGTTTTCGAGGGGCGGAGCCAAGATGGCGGCGTAGCAGCAGCAACATATCGCAGCTTTCACATAGCCACCCCAAAATACCCATAAAATATGATTCTAAACTAATCCTAGAACTCCAAAACGCACACAAATATACTTTCCACTAAAGTCAGCTCGGCTACGAGGAACCATATCAGCACTGCAAACTGAAACCAGCCTGGCCTGAAGCCCTGGCTGAGTCCCTGGGGTGGCTGGATGGGAGGAGCGGAGGAGCCTCAAATTAGCGGCAGCTGTGAGCAGCGTTCAGAACGAGGTCAGTGGAGCTTGTGAAATCAGGGGAGAAAAGCGTCTGGCCGAAACGCCTCCAGGGCGGGAAAACAAAAGGCAGAGGTTTTGCACCTGCCTCTGCATTGCAGCTTCTGCTCCCTCGGCCTGCAGACAGGAGGGGGACAAAGCGATTGTTCAGAGGCCAAGTGCTCTCACGTTGAGCAGCCTGGATCTAGATCGCAGTCTTGGGCTTTCGGTCCTGGAGTCTTCATTAACCAGTGAGCCAGAAGTAAGTAGGAAAGGGA
The DNA here is from genome assembly GCA_028646515.1 of Pseudochirops corinnae. Lineage (NCBI taxonomy): Eukaryota > Metazoa > Chordata > Mammalia > Diprotodontia > Pseudocheiridae > Pseudochirops > Pseudochirops corinnae. Next base: position 102,717,202 of record CM053592.1, on the reverse strand, counting down.
CCCAGCACCTTCCTGAGAGCTATGGCAGCTGGGAGGACCCCAGCGATTTGGGACAGAGCTTTCCCTTCTGGAAGCAGAGACCCACAGAGATTTTCAAAAAATCACGGACTGAACAACCATGAGTAAGAATAAGCATAAGAAGCAAAGTAAGAACAGCAACCAAACCCTAGATTCCTTCTTTGGGGAAAAGAAAGATCATGGCAAAGAGAGAGAGGAGGAGAGTGCAGCCAGAGCGCCCCCACCAGGGGCCTCCAATAAACATGAAGAATGCCTTAAAGCTAGAGATGAGCTGAAGA
>CM053592.1:102703110-102716406 GCA_028646515.1 Pseudochirops corinnae | reverse complement strand
AAAAAAGTTTAAGAAGTTTTCTATAGAATAAGCTGTCTAAGGACAGGTAACAATTCAGTCTTAAATATTAAAAAGAAGTGTAAAAAGATGGAAGAAAATGGAATAATGTGTCTATCTCAACTGTGAAGGGAAGATGACTTTTCCTATTCCATAAATGGGACAAGATAGATGTACTTGACATTCAAATTAAAAATAATGCACAGCAAAACCAATATAACTAAAAGAAAAATAAATGAGAGGGAAAATATTTATGGTAGTATAACAGACAAAAATTTGACATCTGAAATATATTAGGAACTATTGAAAATTTACACAGTCAAATTTTCTAAAGAGTAGGTGAACCCCAGGGTTCTGTCCTAAGTCCTCTTCTCCCTCTCTACTACTTCACTTGGCAATCTCCTCAACTCCCATGGATTTCATTACCATCTTTATGCTGATGATTTTTAAATCTACCTTTCCCATCCCAATCACTTTGTTGATCCTCAATCTCACATCTCTAACTGCCTTTCAGAAATTTCAAACTACATGTCCAGTAGATATTTTAAAATAGATAAATCCAAAGCAGAACTCATTATCTTTCCCCCTGAACCCTCCCTTCCTCCTACCTTCCTTATTATTGTTGAGGGCAATATCATCCTTCCAGTCCCTCAGGCTCCCAACCTAGGAGTCATATTGGATTCCTCCCTATCTCTTACCTCTCATATCCAAGCCATCACCAAAGCCTGTCAATTTCATCTTTGCAACATCTCTCAAATATTTCTCCTCTCCTCTGACATTGCCACCACTCTCTAGACCCTCATCACCTTATGCCTTGGTTACTAAATAGCCTGCTGGTGGGTCTGCCTGCCCCCAGTCTCCCCCCACTCCAATCCAATTGATGTCATGATGCCATGAAAGTGAATTTCCTAAAAACCCCAACCCCCACTCAATAAATTCTAGTGGCTTCCTATTGCCTCCAGGAGCAGATACAAAATTCTCTGTTTGGCACTCAAAGCCCTTCATAACCTAGCCCCCTCCTCTCTTTCCAATATTCTTATACCTTAATCCTCAATGGGTACACTTCAATCCAGTGACACTGGTCTCCTGACTGTTCCAAAAACAAGACACTCCATCTCTTGGCTTAGGGCATTTTTTTTCTGACCTTCTCTCTGTGCCTGGAATGCTCTCCTTCTTCCACTCTGACTACTGATCTTCCTGGCTTCCTTTAAGTCCCAACTAAGATCTCACCTCCTACAATTCCCCAGCCCCTCTTAATCCCAGTGCCTTCCCTCTATCGATTATTTTCTATTTATCCTATACATAGTTTGCTGTGTATTCATTTGTTTGCATGTTGTGCCACCCCACCCCATCAAACTGTAAGTTTCTTGAGGGCAAGGACTGTCTTTTTGCCTCTTTTTGTATCCCCAGTGCTTAGCACAGTACCTTGCACATAGGAGGGTGCTTAATAAATCTTTATTGAATTGAAACTGAATCAAACATGAACAATCACTTTTTAAAATCACCATCTCTCACTCATCAAGTTGGCAAAAATAAATGAAAAGCAATGAAATTCAGTACTGATGAAGTTATGGGAAAATAGGCAGACAGTCATTGTGGGTGAAATTGCAAACTTCTAGCAGTACCCAATAAAAGTTATAAAAATAATCAGACCCTTTGACACAAGAATTTTATTGCTGGGTATATACAATGAAGTATTGTCAAAAACAATATCAAAAAGCTATCTCTTAAATATTTTCACAATGGCATTCTTTGTATTTTCAAAAACCTCTATACAAGCATAGGAGAATGATTAAATTAACAGTGGTTCATTAGTGAAATAGAATACTGTAATGGCATTCAGGATGACAGATATTAATGTTATAAAGAAATATGGAAGGACTTACATAATAATGAAAGGAGAAAAACCAGGGTCGGAAGAACAGACCATATGTACTAGAGGAATAGACAGGAAAAGTTAACGAGAAGCAGTAGATAAACTAAGAATCCTGATTGAGATTTAAAGATAGGATTTGAAAAATTGTGATATTTATCAATTGCATTGATGTTCAATAATAAATTTATAAGATATCCTTTACTATAAATAAGTAAACAAAGAGATAGACATAGAGATAGGCATCTAGGTGCCACAGTAGATAGAGTGCTAGGTCTGGTGTCAGGATGACTCATCTTACTGCATGCAAATCTGACCTCAGACACTTAGTAGCTGTATGACCCTGGGCAAGTCACTTAACCCTATTTGCCTCAGTTTCCTCATCTATAAAATAAACTGGAGGCAGCTCTTTTTGTGGTAGCTAAGAACTGGAAATTGAAGGGATGCCAATCAACCAGAAAATGGCTAAACAAGCTGTGGTTTATGTTTGTAATGGGATATTATTGTGCTATAAGAAATGACAAGCAGGATTTCAGAAAAACCTGGAAAGACTTACACAAACTGATGCATAGTGAACAGAACCAGGAAAATGTTTTACATAGTAACAGCAACATTGTTCAATGAAGAATTGTAAGAGACTTAGCTATTCTCAGCAATACAATCTGAAATACTCTGAAATACTGATCTGAAATACTCCCAAGGGACTAATGGTGAAGCATAGTATCCACCTACAGAGAAAGAACTGACATTGTTTGAATACAGACTGAAGCACACTATTTTTCACTTTCTTTCTTTCTTCCTTTTTCTTTCTTTCCTTCTTTCTTTCTTCCTTTCTTTTCTTTTGTTTTATTTGAGTCTTGTATAAAAGGACAAATATGGAAATGTTTGCATAATTAAACAAACATAACCTATATCTGATTGCTTGCTAAATCAGAAAGGAGGGAGGGGAAGGAGGGAGGGATAGTATTTGGAACTCAAAACTTAAAATAAAAATCTTTAAAACTTTTTAAAATGAAATAAATTAAGCCAGAGAAGGAAACAGCAAACCACTCTAGTATCTTTGCTAAGAAATTTCCAGATGGGGTCACAAAGAGTCAGACTTGACGGAAAAACAACAAGACGTAGAGATTATCATGGAGATAGAAAGACAGGCATAAACAGATGATAGAAACAGACAGATAGATACATAGACAAGATGACAGACAGATAATTAGACTGACAAACACATGATAGAGAGACAGACAAATTGATAGATACATCAAGCAATTTTAGAAGCCTTTCATTGAAATAAAAGATTCTAAGGAGTCAATAGCCTGTCAACTGTTCATCTTGGTCTGAAGAACCATCTTTTCTCCATGTCATCTACTGTTTAACCAGTCAATAATTACTCTCATTTAGTGAGGCAATGGATTCATCATGCTGGACTCTGAGTGATGAATACAATTGCTTTTGGGGGTGGGGGAGAGATGCAGTGGTTTTCAACCTTCCTAATGCCTCAACCCTTTAATACAGTTCCTCATGTTGTGGTGACCCCCAACCATAAAATAATTTTCGTTGCTACTTCATAACTGTAATTTTGCTACTGTTATGAATCGTAATGTAAATATCTGATATGCAGGATGTATTTTCATCGTTACAAATTGAACATAACCCACAGGTTGAGAACCACTGGATTAGAGGATGGAAAACAGAATGGAATTTCAGAAAGTTTATCTAATCCAAGAAATAATACTAGATCCAAAAAGGAAGTTATTAAATCAGGGACTCTTCTATAGATAGTACAACCTACTCAGTAGATTCTATGGTTAGTACAATGCTCCTGCAGTCAGTACAACCTACAGTAAAAATAGAACTCACATGCAGATTTAATGCATGCCAGAAGGATGCCTCAGGAATCTCCCTTCCCCAAAAGATACCAGAATGTGCTCATCCCCAAACCCACTGAAAAGAACATAGGATTGGACCACAGACCTAGGTTCAAGTCTTAGCTCTCTTATTTAATCAATTATTCAATAAATATTTGTTAAGTACATGTACTCAGTACCTTAGACAGCAAGAGAGCCCCTGACCTCAAAGACCTCACAGTCTAGAGGAGGATACAATATATAAGCGAATATATACAAACAAGCTATATAGTGGATAAATAGGAAATAATTAACAGAAGGAAGGCACTAAAATGAAAAAGGATTGGAAAAGTCTTCCTGTAAAAGATGGATTTTAGTTGAGATTTAAAGGAAGCCAGGGAAGTTAGCTGGCAGAATCGAGGAGGGAGAATGTTCCAGGCATGGGGGACAGCTGGGGAAAATGCTTGGAGTGAGAGATGGAGCATCTTGTTTGTAGAACAACCAGGAAGCCAATGTTACTGGACAAAAAATACTTGGTGGGGAGTAAAATGTAAGAATACTGGAAAGGTAGGAGGGGATTGGTTATAAAGGACACAAACAAGGTAATGTATTTAAAGGGCTGTACAAACTATGAAATACTATACAAATATAATGTATTTTTATTATTTATTTCCATACGACAGAGAAACAGAATATAGAATACTAGACTGAGTTCTACAGCCACACAAAAAATTCATTCTGTGATATGCAGTTGTGTAACGAGGCCCATCAAGTTAGTTTATCAAGATGTATATCTGATACACACATAAAAATATGCTGGGTACAGAATTCAATAGGCTCAAAGGACCATAGAGCTAGAAGGGAACTTCAAGATTATCTAGTCAAACCCCCTTGTTTTATTTTATTATTTCTTTTACAGTTACACATAAAGACAATTTTTAACATTTGTTTTTTAAAATTTTTTGAGCTTAAAATTCTTTCCCTTCCTTCCTCCCCTCCTCTCTTCTTGAGAAGGCAAGCAATTTGATACAAATTATTACATGCACAACCATGCAAAACACATTTCCACCTTAGTCATGTTGTAAAAACTCCCCACAAAAAATAAAGAAAGTGAAAAATAACATGCTTCAATCTGCATTCAGACTCCATAATTCTCACTCTGGAGGATAACATTTTTCATCATGAGTCCTTCAGAATTGTCTTGGATCTTTGTATTGCTGAGAATAGCTAAGTCATTCACTGTTGATCATCATAAAATGTTGCTGTTACTATGTACAATATTCTCCTAGTTCTGCTCACTTCACTTTTCATCAGTTCATGTAAGTCTTTCCAGGTTGTTTGTTTGTTTTTATAGTATCCTGCTTGTTATTTCTTAAAGCACAATAGTATTGCACTATAATCACAATCACATACTGCAACTTGTTCAGCCATTCTCAAATTGATGGGCAACCCCTCAATTTCCAGTTCTTTTCCAACACAAAAAAACCTGCTATAAATATTTTTGTGCATATTGGTCCTTTTTCTTATTTTTGATCTCTTTGGGATGCAGACCTAGTAGTCATATTGCTGGGTCAAAGTATATGCACAGCTTTATAGTCCATTGAACATGGTTCCAAAATGTTCTCCAGAGTGGTTGGATTAGTTCACAATTCCACCAATAATGCATTAGTATCCCAGCTTTTCCACCACCTCCCTTTTGTTATTTTCCTTTTTTGTCACATTAGCCAATGTGACAGGTGTGAGGTGATACCTCAGAGCTGTTTTCATTTGCATTTCTATAATAAATAGTGATTTCAAACATTTTTCATATGGCTATAGATAGCTTTGATTTCTTCTGAAAAGTGCCTATTCATATCCTTTGACCATTTATCAATTGGGGAATGACTCATATTTTTTATAAACCTGACTTTTTAATATAACATAATCAAAATTATTCCTCATACATCCCATAATGTTCTCTATCTCTTGTTTGTTCATAAATTCTTCATTTATCCATAGATTTGATAGGTGAAATTTTCCATGCTTATGGCACTACCTTTTAATCTAAATCACATACCCATTTTGACCTTATATAGGTACATGGCATGAATGTTGGTTTATAGCTAGTTTCTGCCAAATTACTCTCCAGTTTTCCCAGCAATTCTTGTCAAATGCTGAGTTCTTGTTCCAAAAGCCTGGATCTTTGTGTATAAAACACTAAATTACTATGTTAATTTACTACTATGTATCTGTACCCAATCTATTCCACTGATCCACCCCTCTATTTCTTAGCCAGTTATCAGACTGATTTGATGATTACTACTTAATACCACAGTTAGAGATCTGGAAGGGCTGCCTTCACATTTTTTTTCATTATTACATTTATATTCTTGACCTTGTGTTCTTTCAGATTAATTTTATAATTTCTCACTCTATAACATAATTTTTTCATAGTTTGATTGGTAAAACCCCCTCATTTTATAAGTGAGGAAACTGATGTTCAGAAGAAGAGAGAGACCTAGGTTGTATTTGGGAAATTGCATGACACTTTCAATGACAACCTGCTCCTAGACACAAAAACCAATCTTTATTTTTTAAACACCAATCTTCTCCTAAAGCAGTACATTTGTTGTTTTAATTGTGAGCATATACATTTATATTTGTAAATATGTATGATTACATATGTATAGACTTATTGTATGGTGGCACAGTGGATAGAGGTATGGGCCTGGCCTCAGGGAGTCCTGAGCTCAAATCCAGCCACAAATACTTACTAGTTGTGTGACCCTGGGCAAACTAATGCACCTCTGTTTGCCTCTGTTTCCTTATCTGTAAAATGAGAATAATAATAATAATAATAGCACCTATCTCCTAGGATTATTGTGAGGATCAAATGAGATAATATGTGCCAGGCAGTTAACACAATATCTGGTCCGTAGTGAGCTCTATGTCAATGTTCGCTATTAATATTGCTGTTGTTATTATTATTTGTCTATCATCTATCTATCCATCTATCTATCTATCTTTTCTATCTCTTTTCAATCTTTAGAGACTGAAATGTGGGTCTACTCATTACTTTTAATACCAGAAACCTTAACAAGTCAAAAAAATTACGATGGAGGTCAGGTCAGGTTCAATAATCATCAGTAAGTGGGTGTCGGGTATGGGTACTATCGTGACTGGTAGGCTGAATTTGCATGTTCAAGTTTCTGTGACTCTCAGGCAGAAGTGTGCTGGACCCAGCTTGCACCAGCTTGGAGCTTGGAGAGCCAACTGTTAAGTTTTCAGTGATACTTACCCTTCATAAATGGGTAAATTCTATAAATCAAACCATGAGTTACCATTTTGTTCATTGTTCAGACTTAAGAAAGTGATGGATAAAATGCAACAAAATATTAATAAATTAATTAATTAAATTAAATATATAATATATAAATGAATTAAATAAATTAAAAATAAATTAATAAATAAAATATTAAGCTTAAAAATGTGACATACATTTTTGGAGGTCTGGTTATTAAACATTTATCAGCAATTATCAGTGCATGGTCACCTGCAGACTGTTCTTAAGGATAAGCAGTGATCCACCCTACCTGGCCATGCTTCTGCTGATTCTCTGTAATTATCACTGGACACCAGGAAGCTGTAGATAAGTTATTTGGTTTTTCTGAGACTCAGTATTCTCATCTCAAGAATAGGTTCTCCATTAGATTCTATTCTGATGACTCACCACAGCATGGGGGTGATACTGAGCTCTCCAAGTCTAATCTATATGATCAATTCTGGCAAATCTTGGTATTACAGAATCAGCACTTCTCAAATTTGGAAGGACTTCAGAGTACTCCAGTCTAAACTGCCCCTGAATAACTTGTACATGAATGAATCTGGCCACAGACTGTGTGATCATCATCTAAGGAGGACAGGTCTATTTCAGTTCAGAAGGCATATCACCAGAATGGCAGCCATCAAAAACAACATTATATTTTGCTCACAATCATACCATCTCTGCTAAAATGTAAAATAGCTGTAATCTGTCTCCACTGAGAGAGTCTACGCCCCCATGAAGTTGCAAATATCTTGGGGAATTGAAGAAGAAGAAAATGGGGGAATGATACTATTTGCATCGACATCACAGAATTCTTATATGCAAGCAGTTTTGTAAACTTGAAGACACAATATGAGTTAGAGTTACTATTGTAGACGGAAGGGGTCCTGAGGCATGAGGTAGAAGCAAAACAAGGGTTTGTTTTTTTCATCCGTTTGTCCATTACTACTAAAATTCATTTTGACATTTTTTTCACTTTTGAAACAGAGCAAATATCGTCCTTTCAGATATTTAAAGGAATCTTGAACAAGTCAATATGCTTGACTAGACTAAAGCATGCCCTGGGCATGTGTGTGCCCATGCGCGCGCACACACACACACGTGCACACGCACACACACAGAGTTGTACTTTCACTTTTAATCAGGCCAACTGGTTTCATTTGGCTTCCTGTATCCTCCTGCAGGTGGCATCAATTCTGCATAAATTCTTTCCTCTTCCCAGACTTGGGGCAATAGAATGCCTTGCCACCTTGCCCTCTGCAACATCTGTTATAGTGTGTGTGCCAACCTTAACCATCTGAACAGTGAAAGGAAGCAAAACAGGAGTTCAAGGCCAGCATCTGACCAAGCACCATGTTTTGGTGCAGAAATATTTGGAATCAAAACATGACTGCAAAACAAAACAAAAGCAAAAACAAGTAACAATAACAACAACAAAAGGAATGGGTGGTGAATGACTTCAAGCATCCTCGGAGGAAGTATTCTGCTTCCCTGGCCTCAGCGTATCATCAGACAAAGCACAACCTCTCAGAGACTCAGTTTCTTCATTTGTAAAATGGAGATAATAACCTTCGCATTGCCTACCTCATAGGATTGTTTGGAAGAAAATGCTTTTTAAATCTTAAAAACAAATGAAGACCCACCTTCTTTCCCTCTCACATTCATTGAGAAAACAAAGCCAAACCCTTGTTACAGATATGTATGATCAATACTTTTCGGATCTTAGAGCAGCACTGTGGAAACATCTGCTACCACACCATAGGAGAATGCTCGATACAAAAGCAAACACTGTGTAAGTTCAGAAGTGGGAGCAAGGGCTAGCATGATGAGGGAAGGCTTCATGGAGGAAGCGGGTCTTGAAATTGGCCTTGAAAGGCAAAACAAATAATCTGCTTTCTTGGGTAAGGAAAGAGACAAATGGTATGGTAGATTGGAAAGAGGGGTCAAGAAGAGACCTGAATTCCATTCTGTGCTCTGCAATGTGCCTTTGTGACCTTGCACAATTACTTAATCTTTTTGTACCTCGGTTTCCCTATTTCTAAAATGAGGGGGTTGGACTCAAAGACCCGTTAGATCATAGGATGAGAGATTTAGAACTAGAAGGAATTTTACAGGTTACTAGTCTCACCTCCTCATTTTACAGTTGAGGAAACTGAGGCTCAGTCATTTGCCCAGGGTCATCCAACAATCAAGGGTCTGAAGTTTGGCTCATACCCAAATTTCGATTAGTCCCTTAGCTCCAAGGTCAGTGCTTTATCCACTATATCACCCAATTCTACGAACTCCTCATTCATTCCTTTTAAATTGTGTTAGTTCATGTTGCTACAACACTTTAAGTTTCCAAAGAAACTGAAATATATTATCTTGTTTGACCTTCACTATTCCCCAGTTTGTAGATAGAGTTAAGTGACTTACCCAGGGTTACACAGCTAGTAAGACTAGTAAGGGTCTGAGGCCAGATTTGAACTCAGATTCTCCTGACTCCAGGCCCAGTGCTCTATCCACTGTACCACCTACCTGCCCCAATCTATATCTATAGATACATATAAATAATTATATATGTAACTACATCTAGATATAATTATGTAGCTATGGCTAGATATGTAGATATATATGTGTGTATCTAGAAAAAGAGTTAGCTATAGATACATAGATATGGATGGTATAGACTTCATCTTACCCTGTGACTCCAACCTGTTCCACAAAATCCTTTATCAGAGCGATATGCAAATAAGCAAAGCTGAATGATTTTGTGTCTCATTTCCACTTCTCTTGTTCTGATTTAAAGGCAGGAATTGCAAGGCAGAATGAGGAAGAACAAAAGCTCCAAATAATGCATTAACTGGACACCAAGACCTGGGGAATGAAAACAACAAGCTGGTTTTGACTGTTAGGGTACTGGTTCAGAGAGCGCAGTTCCTATGGGTTGGTCATATTGTTCGAATGCAAAACATATGGTTCCCAAGAAGACCATTTTACGGAGAACTCACACAGGACAAGCATTCACATGATGGTCAGAAGAAGCGATACTAGGACACTCTCAAGGTTTCTCTTAAGAGTTTTGGAATTGATTGTGTGACATGGGAGACAGTGGCACAGGACCACTCAACATGGCGTGCCCATATCAGAGAAGGTGCTGTGCTTTATGAGCAAAGCAGAAGTGAAATAGCTCAAGAGAAATGCAAGATGTACAAATTTAGAGAATCCTCCCCAAATGTTCACACAAACTACTTGCGCCCAACTTGTGTAGAACATTCCAAGCTCATATTGGTCTCATCAGCCACAGTCAGACACATTGAAACTTGACTCTAGCATAGTGATTTCATTTTGATCTTCTTTGAGAACAAAGGACAACAACCAACCAACTGGTTATCTCATCCTTTGAAAATGATCTTTTCCATAATTTGGAATTATGCTAAGAAAGTGACTAAAAAGGTCCATATTATTTGACTCTGATATGCCACTAGTGGGCATGTTTACCTCAAGGAAGTTAAGGATAAAAAGATCTAATATTCACCAAAATATTTATGGGTATACTTTTTGTGGTTAAAAAAAGGACAGGAAGCAAAGTAAATGTCCACTGACAGGAGAATGAGTAGATAAATGATGATACATGAATGGAGTGAAATATTATCATAGTATCAGAAAGGATGACATGATGAATACAGAGAATCACAAAAAGACCTACAGAAACTGATGCAAAGTGAAGTGAGCAGAACCAGGGAAACAATGTACACAGTGACCACAACAATATAAATAGAAAGAACAAAAGCAAAACAGAACAGCATGATATGTAAATACAGTAACTTCTAGAAAACTTAAGAAAATGTACCTGCCTCCCTTCTTTGTAGTTGTAGGGAACCATAAGCGAGCAATGTTGTATATACTGGCATACTCAATTAATGTGCTGGTTTGTTTTGATGAAGGGTGTTTTTCCTATTTCACATGTATACATATATGTGTGTGTGTGTGTGTGTGTGTTTCTTTTCTTTTTTATTCTCTGCAATAAAGTATATGGCCTATTAGGAAGGAGAAGCAGAGAGAAATATGTATTTGGAAATCAAGGAGATGTAAAAACTAAATATCAATCAATTTTAAACAAATTTTAGAACAAAAAGAAAATTCTTTTATGCAGATAAAATCTGCAAGAATATTCATTTTGGTGCAACTTTTTATTTTTACTTTTTGCAGAAGAGGCCTACATATTAAAACATGTACTGGGCCAACATGTCCCATATTAGCCACTGTCAAATTGTTGTGTGTTGATATAATATTCGCTGGCTATCAAGAACGAATGAGTAAGAGGTTCCAGCCTGGAAAATTCACTTTCTTTTCACTTACCCTTGTTTGAGGCCACTCCAGCCCAGCCGGATGACCACATGGTCTCTGTGTTCAGGACCCAGAGATAAGGGGCAGGAGGTTACCACTTGCTGCTGATGCACAAATGAGGGGAAAGTCAGTTGATTTCGCCCTTACCCTTCCTCTTGGCTGCACGGAAAATCAGGAAGAGTGCTCTTCATTCACCACTTTCTCTGTCCTCCACAGAGCCCACATGTTTCCTGACCCTTGACTTTTTTTTCCTGCTGGGTGGGCAGTCACCTGTGCATCAGCTTAATTCACATAATGACATCCTGCCTTTCCTTATGGCCAGGAACCTTTATCAACATTGCTGTACATCAGTGGGCCTGTGGTATCTATACCATGGGCATGTGACTTGCTTGACAGTTTGTCCATTGTGAAAAGTAGTGTCATTTGTATTGTTTACCAGGAGTGGAAATTTTTAATCTGCTGAGAAAAAAATATATAACACACAACTAACTGAGTGACTTAAACATAGCTATAAAAAAGGCCATGGGGAGAGAGAGTACAATGTAGCAGAAAGGGCATTGGTTCTGGAATCAAAGGGCCTGAGTTTAAATGGCAGCTCCATTACTTGTGAGCTATGTGACCTCAGCCAAGTTCCTTACCTGCTCCAGGCTTCAATGTCCTCATGTTTTTGGTTGGGATCAGATGAACTCTAAGGTTCCTTTCTGGTCTAGATCCTAGGATCTTATGAATAAGCCAGTCTAGTGGGAAAAGCACTGGATTGGGGGAGGGGTATCATAAAACCTGGGTTCAAAGCGCAGATCTGCCATGTACCATCTGGTGTAGACAAGTCACTCAATTTCTTTGGGTCTCAGTTTTCTCATTTTAAAGTAAAGGGTTAGAATGTATGATTTTTGAAAGTCCTTTCCAGTTCAAAATGCCATGATTGGACAAAACAATATTCATGGGTCAGTGGTTTCCAGAAATGAAACAGAATGTTTCCAGAAATGAAACAGGTATAGTTAATATGGGGGGGGGGGGGGGAGGAAATCACCAAATAACCCTTTATCTACTGGAGAGGGCAGAAAACTTAGGAAATCTTATATGATCCCAAACAAATGGTTCATCTGGCCCAATATTTATACAATCACAGGGTCTAAGAATTGGAATGGACTTTAGAGGTCATGTAGTGCAATATCCTTCCTACTTCAGGAATCCTTTCTATATAATACCCTACCTAGACATCCACGGAGATGGCTAGGAATGGAGACCTCAGCATTTTGTGAAGACTGCATTCCTCTGATGTTTGCATTGAGATGAAATCTGCCTCTTTGGCTCTTCTGCCCTAGCTCTGCCCTCTGAAGCAACAAAGCCAAACAGAATTGGAGTCAGATTATCTTAGACTGAAAAGGGACTTTATAAATCCTGTCATCCATTCTCACCATCTTACAGATCAGAAAACTTAGGTCCAGGGAAGTCAAGTGACTTGACTCAATCTAATCCAAAACTCTTCTGTTTTCTCCAAAATATAATTCCTTCTTCTGAATTTCCCATTTCTGTTAATAGCACCACTATCCTCCCATTCATTCATGTTTATAACCTGTGTTAACTTTAACACTTCCTTCTTCTTCATCTCCTTTGTTCTATCTATATGAAACCCATCAATTCTTCCTCCACCATACAATACTCCAATGGACGTGGAAAGGTAGTATAGTGGATAGAGTGCTGGGAGCAGCCAGGAAGATCCGAGTTCTAGTCCTGCTTCAGATAGCTACATGAATGTGTGTAGGTCATTCAACCTCATCTATGAAATGGGAACAATAATCATGACACCTATCTCACAAAGTTGTTACAGTGAAGATCAATGGAAAAATAAATGTACCTAACATGCTTTGTAGACCTTAAAGCATGATACAAATGTAAGCGATTATTCTTTCATCATTGTTAATAATCCTACTAATAGTGTACATCTC
>CM053592.1:102689277-102703010 GCA_028646515.1 Pseudochirops corinnae | reverse complement strand
AAAAAAAAAAAGCAAAAAAGAAAAGAAAAGAAAATGAAGAGTACATACACATGAGAAATATTCTGCAATTCAATTACTTTGTGTCATTCCATAAATTCACCTCAAATGGTCCACCTAACATTCTGTGAGGGCCTTTAAGTTTCTTTGACATCACAAGGATATCCTTGGAGCATTTGGGCTGTTCAGGGGTTGCCTCTCATTGCAATCGGAATGGTCCATCTCATTTCTTTAATGGTGTGCTTTACACTGCTTATCCTGCATTGTTTGTAAAGTCTCCCAGACTAAACACACACACTATGCCCCCTCTCCATTGCTCTGTGGATGCTCCTCAACTTCAGCTTTTGAGAGATTGTAGGCAGCTAGGTGGCGCCGTGGACAGAGAGCCTGGTCTGAAGTCAGGAAGACCTGAGTTCAAATCCAGTCTCAGACACTAGCTGTGTGACCCTGGGCAAATCACTCAGCCCAATTTGTCTCAGTTTCCTCATCTGTAAAATGAGCTGGTGAAGGAAATGGCAAACAAGTCCAGTATCTTTGTAAAAAAAACTCTAAATGAGATCACAAAGAGTTGGATACAACTGAACAATAACAAAGTATTCCATGAATGCACACATCCTCACCAGAAGAATATTGACATTTTTTTTTCTGGGGTCCTATTATAGCTCAGAAGCAGTGTGGTGACACGTAGACAGCCTCAAAGTGAGGAAGACCTCAGCTCAAGTTTCATCTCTGACACAAACTGGCCCTGGTATCCTAAGCAACTCATTGACCCTCTGAGGATCCCCAGGCAACTCTTTAAGACTTTTAATGCAGAGAAGGTGCTGATTTGTATTGACAGAGGAAATTCTCCACCAGGAGTTTCCTGCTCTGATCACAGCTCCAGTCAAAAAGAAAAAAATAAATCCTAGCTCACGGAAAAAATATGTAACATATAGCCTTTCCTGTAATGTCATTCTAGCAAATAATGAACAAGCTCTGTGTTTAATTCGTATTCACAATACATGGGGTGTGCCTCGTGGTAATCTGGTTCTTTAAACCTTTATCTTTATATCCTTCCTCATTGAGCTTATATTCTGGACTAATCATCATTCTCTGGAAACCAACAGATGGCTAAAATACCAGTCTCTCTTTGGAGAACCTTGGTCTTGCTGCTCATCAGATTCCAGGGCACAGCAGGATTTTTAATTTATAGAGAAACAGGTTTTTCCTTCAGCTGTGACTTTTCTCCAGCTGATTTCACCACATTGTTTACAATCCAAACCAAAGATGTCACTATCACTATCACATTGTCTCCCCAGCAACTTCCTACAATCTTGACCAGCTTCCCAACCTTACCCCCTGAAAAGATAAATTTTCAATCCTTTCCATTATGCCACTCCATCCCCCAAACAGGGCTCTAAGGTGTCTTAGATATTCAATTTTTCATTGTATTTTTTTAATCAGTGAAGTTACTTTTTAAATGTCAACATTCAATCCTTTACTACCACCTCAAGGATCAATAACACCAAAGCTAAATATAGATAAAGAGAGAGATAAATAGTAGTGATTGATTCCCTCAGTGGAGATTCAGACTAATGTCTACATAGAATGCAATCACACCTCTGAAGAACTATTTATTCATTTGAATATTAGAGCTGGGGGAGGAGGATGTATTTTAGAATTGTTTCTGTTTTCTCTTTTCCTTTGTCTACTTCTATACATCTCTTGCTCTGAGCTCCTACATTTCACTGACATATCCTTGATCTTGGCTTCTCTCCTGAACTTTGGTGTTCCCAAATCAGTTTCATCTAATACATTTTTAAGCTCAAATTTAGTTTATTGAATCAAAGATAATATACAAAATGGAATTAATTTGTGAATGTCAAGAGTTGGGTGCCATGGCCAAAATAATGACCATTTATTCATTATGATAAGTAATAAATTTTCAACAAAGAGATCAACAAAATGAGTAGTAGAAGTTGACAAACAGTGCCTCTAGACCTATGGGAACAAGAAGGAGAAAATATGAGAAGTAGATGAGAATAAGAATACAGGAGTTCAAGAAATGAACATCGTAACTGGCTAAATTAAAGAATGTGGCGGGGGGGTGAGGGGGGAAAGAAGTGTATTGTGCCTGTGATAGAGCATTTAAAATCTGTATTTCTGGGATGCTGCAAGTAAAATCCTGATCAGAGGCAAAAAGCAGGACTAGATTCCCATGAAAGATTATTTCAAATCTTATGATTCTTCCTAGACCAGAGCAGAGGAAACTTCATTTCAACAACTAAAATGGATAGAGCCCCAAATTCCCAAGAAGAAATCTTCCCCTTTTTGACTTATCCAAAGATGTGCAGCCTAGAAGAGAACTTTTGTCCTAACACTTTTATTCATTCACTTATTCAACACTTTATTGTTGAGGGCTTACTATGTACAAAGCATTATGTTTTTATAATGAAGCATACAAAAAGTGTAAACTCTGGGTAGAGAAGATAAGACAATTACATAAAAAAGATAAAATGCAGTTGGTAACTATGGTTTAATGGGAAGGAAGAAAGGGAGGAAGGGAGGAAGGAAGGAAGGGAAGAAGGGAGAAAAGAAGGGAGGGAGGGAGAGAGGGAGGGAGGAATTTAAAAGCTTTTATTAAGCCCTTAGAATGGGCAGATCACTATGCTAAAGCACTGAAGATAGAAATAGAAAAATCAAGACAGTCTCTGTTCTCAAGGAGCTCATACTCTAAAAACCACTGGATTTGGAGTCAAAAAGATCTGGCTTTAAATCTTAGCTGCTACTTTTTAGATGTATGAACTTAGGCAATTAAGAAAAATTGCTCCTTGCCTCAATTTCTTACTCTGTAAATTTAGACAATAATCGGATCAATAAACATTTATTCACTGGACTAGGTACTGGGAATACAAAGAAAAAACCAACCCTTATCATTAAGGAGCTCAGCCTCTTGGCATCCATCTGCTTGGCAAGGTTGGAGTAGAAATGAAGTAAGACAATACCTATAAAGCATCTTGTGAACTCTAAAGGCATAGTAGATGTGTTATAATAATAACAACGATAAGAATCACTAACATTTAAATAGTGCCTACTATGGGCCAGGAATATTACAAATATTATTGCATTTGTTCCTTACAACAATCCTGTGAGGTGACGCTGATTTTGAACTCAGGTCTTCCTGACTCCAGGCCCAGCACTGTATCCATTCTGCTGCCTAGCTGACTTAAGACAGCATATAATCAGAACCATATGTATAGCAGAAATATTGTGCTTGCTATGAGAACTCAGAGAATGGAAAAGATCAGTTCTGGCTGGAAGATAAGGAAGAGTAGGGGAAGGAGAAAGAAACGAGCATTTATTAAGCTCCTCTCATGAACCAAGAACTGTGCTAGGTGCTTTATGGATAGTTCTTTGTTTGATATTATTTCATCAAACATTGCAGTGAGCTTCATGGGTGAAGTGATGTTTGCCAGAACAAAGAGCTCAAATTTTATGCCCTTAATAATTATGGAGCCACTACTGAAGTAAGAAGAGACATGAAAAAGTACCCCAATTGGTGGACATGTCCTTTGTTTCCAATTCTTTGCTACTACAAGAAGTCCTGTGATAAATATTAGAGGATATATAGGGCCTTCCCCTCCCCCCTTTTCTTCTTCTTTTTTTTATTGACCTCAATGAGGTATGTGCCTAGCACTGGGATCTCTGGGTCAAAGAGAATGGCCACTTTAGTTACTTCCTTTGCATAATTCCAAATTGTTTTCCAGCTCATCCTATTTCGTGATTAGGAAAAAAAGTAGACCTGTCTCCAATCACCAACCTTTTCTTCTAGTTTTAGATTTAAAACACAGGCTATTCTTTACTTCATACAAAAAAGCCCAAACTTTCCATCCAACAATTTAACTCTTTCACCATTGATTTAGACATTCTCATTTACAGATTATATTTGGTAAATTTTGTTTGACGTACTTGGTTTCAGGTAATCTATACCAACATCAAAAGCCCCCATTCCACATCTGGGACAGAAAACAACAGAGGAGCAGTGATGTGCTGGTGGGCAGGTCACATCAACAAGTAGGAGATAGGGGCATATATATTTAAGGGATAATTCAATCTCAACTTCCCTCTGACAGTAATGGTGGAGGCAAGCAGTTAATAAACTTTTGCCACTGCAAATTAACAGGGGCTCTGCTAATTCAAGTTGTGCATTACAAATGATTGTAATTTTCCCCCTTACCAATAGGAAATGTTAGCTTTGAGCTCTTCGCATCTCTGTTGCTCCCTTCCACATATGCACAGAGACAAAGGAACAAAATCCATTTAGGCAAACGGTATAGTATTTGGGGACATGAAGTCCATTGGTTCACCATGGGGACAGAACAGAATAGAATTGGGTAAAATTAGGTTGGAAATTCAGGACTGACCTTTTTATGGATGTATTCTCCCTGCTATGTTATATTTAGAGAACTACCTTTAACTAATACTTCTAGTTTTTCAGTGTCATATTTGAAGCCATAACATGATTAAAATTTTAGGAACCAGTGTGAACATTGGCTTTGGTGGGTTCAGCTTCTGACTCTGTCATTTCCTACTTGGGTAAATAAACTCTTGGCATCATTAAAAAGTCATTTAGTTTTTTAAGCATCAGTTTCTTCATCTGTAAAATGAGGGGACTGGATTCAACGACTTGTGAGTTCTCTAAGATCTTATGATAAGTTATGTTTTAGGAAGATAACTCTGGTGGTATTGTGTAGAATGGATGTGAATGAGGAGAGAATGGAGACCAGAACACTAATTAGGAGGCTATTACAACAGGTAAGGCGTTAGGTAAGGGCTTGGGCGAGGATATTGACAGGAAAAAGGGACACATAAGAACTAACTGTACCATCATAAGGATGGTGCTAGGGCCAGGCAAAAGGGTGATTGGGTCCTTCATCCCCTCCTGCCTCAGTCTTCTCACCCTTCCTTTCCCATTAGGATAAGATCTGTTGGTAATGCTGGGATTAGTGCTAGAGTACAAACAGTAGGAGAGATTTGTTGGGAAATAGTTATATTCTAGTCCCCTCCCTCTTCTCTGTTGATAGGAAAACCTAGGAGTTAGCCCCAATAAAAGAACGCTGAAAAAATCTGCAAAGAACTTCCATCACTTATTGGCAGCATAAAGTCTCAGGTAAACTGAAGAAATGTTCTAAGTAACTCCTCCCCAACCCCCACCTCAGCATTCTACCCTCTGGAGACGACATGGTGGAGTCTTTGGTGCCAAAGGCATTTAAAGGACTCTGATGTGTTTATTTTAAATTGGGTTTGGCACATATGCTTTCTATGATAAAATGGTTTATCTGAGCTTTGCTAAATCATTTCCTGTCATTCTGAGATCAAGCACCATCTAAACTGTAAACATTCCCTCTTCTGTCCTTCTGAGTGGCTTGTGGGGCACCCATTGGGATTTACCTTCAAATAGGGACTAGGAAGGGGCCCAATAAATATTTCACACATAAAAGGATTGTTATAACAAAGGGGTCCTAAATCCCCCAGGGTTATCTCCACAGCTTGCTTTTTTATTTTCTTCTGACCTCTATCCCCTGAAATCTGAAGGGATTTCCTCAGAATAAAGTACATGTTTAAGTGAAGATGACCAAGAGGAGAAGAGAAAATGAGAGAGGGAGAAAATGGAGACCCTATAAATGAAGATAAAGATTATTTTAAAAAGAGAAAGGTTATATCAAGAAAGTGATCTGACTGTAAACCAACTTCCATAGTCCTTGATTAAGATAGTTCCTGTGAGAGAAAGCAGTGAGTCTCAATTCCACCTCCATTTAATTGCACTATCAACATAATCCTATTGCAGACCCCATTATACACACCTTACTGTGATTTGGAAAATAGTGCCTAGTTTCTAAAGTAAGTTTTATGGAGACAAGGAAAGAACAAGAAAAGCAAGGGAAGGATACAGGAAAAACCTTTGTCTTAATTAATCCATAATGATCCATGATGAAAGAAGTTTCCACTCAGTGGGGTTAGTGGATTGAAATTAGGGGTCAATATTTTAAAGTTAGCATCCTTACCATATACCTGCACCAGAAGGCAGGAACATGAGTCAGCTTGGGGTTTTAGTCTTGGCTATAATACTGTTGTGAAAACCTGGGCACGTCACCTAATATCTCAGTTTCCTCATTTGTCAAATAAGAAGTTTGGATAAGATTGGGGAGAAAAGGAGGGAAAGAAAGAAAAGAAGGAGGGAGGAAGGAAGGAATGGAAGGAGGGATGGGAGGAAGAAAGGAAGGAGGAAAGATAGAGGAAGGAAGAAGGAAGACAGTATATAAGGGGGTAAGGAAGGAAGAAAGGAAAAAGGAGGGAGAGAAGGAGGGAGGGAGGGGAAGAGAGGAAGAAAATAGGAAAGGAGAGACTGAAAAAAAGACAACTCCCAACCTTAAAGAGCCTGCATTTGGGAGGGAGAGCAGGATGGGAAACAAGTAAACAGAGAGTTCTATGCATGCTATTTGAGGAGGAAGAGAAATACAAGATATAATTTGTCCTGGTGGAAAGAGAATTGAACCATGATTCAGTGGCCTGAGTTCTTTTCCCAGAATGTCACTGCTTAACCTGGAGCAAATTACTTAATCTCTCCACACCTGAGTTTTCTCTTTTGTAAAACAAAGGGGTTGGATGATCTAGAGTTCTCTGACAGAAAGTAACCTCATGTTTGAAAAGTCTGTGTGTTTTAGGTCCCCACCTGCAAGGAGTTCACAATCTGTTTGAAGATAGAAAGAAGGATGAGATGATTAAAACATATAAAATAATAGGAGAGTAACAGAAGACAGTATACAACTGAGTCTTCAACAGTGTATTCCTAACTGCAAGTACAATTGACAATCAGTCTCTTGAAATTCATTTCAGTGGAATTGGGTTTGTACACTTCCATTGACATGGTAGGTTCTAACTTCAGAAATTTGTTCATGCTCATTTAATTCTCTAAATTGCTCTTGTGGCCCAGGTACATTAAATACAGCTTCTAGCAATTCCTTGCCCTTCCTAAGCCTAGATTCTATGATAGTTATGCTTAGATGGATTTTTCTCTCCTGTGTTGTTTTCAGCTTTAATATTTAATTTTATTTGGGTTTTTTTAATGGTCTTTGCCAAAATCAGTGCCTCTTCTCAATAATACAGATTCAAATATCCCACAGTCCCACAGAGCAGCTGTTCCATGACATTTTTCTTGTACATTGATCTTGACTTCAATTAGGAAGCAGGCTATGGTTGAGCTCTCAGCACCTTCTGCCCAATTGTCACTTAGGGTTGGTGTTTGTTTTTTTTAATTACAGTTCTAAATGTGCATGAATTGTGTTGAGGGAACAATGCTTTTAATTTAGCACCTGTAGTTTCCCATGATTGGAAATGAAAGATGATAGCCTGGCCATGGGTTACGTAGAAATGAATAGCAGAGACAATGGTTTGAATACTATAGCCCAAAACCAACCTGGGAAAAAGATCTGCATTGACTCGTAGATTGTAAAGGTGGAAAGGAGCTTAGACATCATATATTTACAGCTAGAAAGACTCTCAAAGAATGCTTAGTACAACTCCCTTATTTTACAGATGAAGAGGGTGAGACCCAGAGAGTGAAAGTGACTTGTCCTGGATCACGAGTTAACAAATAGTCAAGAGGAGATTTAAACCCGATTCTCTAACTTCACATCCAGAGTTCCTCTCCCTGAACCACAAGGTATTCTAATCTAACAGACTCACTTTACAGATGAGAAAACTGAGCCTCAACCAAGTGAAATTTACCCAAAGTCACAAGGTATGGGTAGAGCTTGGGCTAAAATATAATCTTCTGATTATAATTTTGATTACAACATGGAGCTTTTTTCCAATACAGGATACCTCACCAAATCATGTAAACATTATGGACCTTTCCACTTTGAGTGGACATAATCTCAATTATCTATTATATTGGAAGACAGACAGAGGGATGGAAATCTTCTAAACAAAATCTACTGACACTGACATTAAGTTTTGTGTGCTTTTTTTCTGTCGGAATTTATTTTGACATTGATTAAATATCACCGAACAGTAAGAAATAATGAATATAAGGGAGATTTCTATGCCCTCTGGTGAAATAAACAGAACCAAGAGAACAATATAAATGGTAACTACAACAAGAGAAATGAAAATGTCACTTAAAGAAAGCAAACTCTGAGTAAGTTCCAGAGGCAGAAGAGTATTAGAACAGAATATAATAACAATAGTAAATATTGTCACAGTCAGTCATTGTATCAGATGGTTTTTGTTTAGTTGTTTTTCCTTGTCCAAAAGGAGGGTCCAGAGGTGGAAGGCACAAAGGAGAACGCATTGAAATGACTGAAGTCAATAAGCATTTATTAAGTATCTATTATCAAGAGCCAGGTTCTAGGCTCAGCACCGGGGATACAAAGAAAGGCAAAAATAGTCCAAAATGAGGAAGATGATAGGGAAACAATTATGTACAAACAAGCTATAGAGAGAGTCAACTGGAGATATGAGAAGGAAGGAACACAAAATAAGAGGGATTAAGAAAGGTTTCTTGCAGAAGGCGGGATTTTAGTTTAGGCTTGAATGAAGCCAAAGAAAGGAGATAGAGATTAGAAACTAAAAAAGCATCAATAAAACATTTTTAAAATAGTTTTAAGATGAACATATATATGTGTGTGTTTGTATATATGTATGCACATATATATATGTATACTACCCATATATAATGCACTAGTAGTAATATTCTCTCAAATGATATTATTTAGGTTAAGGGCTTTTTTTATCTTTTGTCAGCACACAACAGAGTTTTCTGCATGTAGCAGATCCTCAATAAATAACTATAGTTCAATTTCAAATGCATTTTATCTTTTTTGAGAATAGTACTTTTTTCCAACTATATGTAAAGACGGTTTTCAAAATCCATTTTTTATAAGATTTTGAATACCAAATTTTTCTCCCTCCTTCCCTCCCCTCTTCCTTCTCCAAGATGGCAAGCAATCTGATATAGGTTATACATGTGTAATCATGTAAGACATATTTCCACATTAGTCATGTTATGAAAGAAGAAACAGAATGAAAGGGGAAAACCACAAAAAACAAAAAACAAAAAAATGAAAATATTATGCTTCAAATTGCATTCAGATTTCATAGTTCTTTCTCTGGATGTGGATGTCATTTTCCATCACAAGTCATTTGAAATTGCCTTGGATCATTCTATTGCTGAGAAGAGCTAAGTCAATCAAAGCTGAGCATTGCACAGTGTTGCTGTTACGATGTTCTCCTAGTTCTGCTCACTTCACTGAGCATCAGTCATTTGATCTTTTTCTAAAGCAATTTAAATTCTATTTTAAAAAATTATATTATAATAATAACTCATTTTTTTCCTACTTTGTCCAGGTAAAATGCTTGTTCCAGTCGCTGTAAGAGTCAGTGTAAAGAAATCCTATTTGGGCTCAATTTATAGCACTTTCCTCAAGTTACATATATCTGAGTTGTTAACTCTCAGCCCATTACTTTAAGAGAAGCTTTAAAAAAATACCAAATCTCAAAATAACAATAACAACAACAAAATCTTTTTGCTCTTCATTTTTTTTAGTACACAATGCACTAAAATATATTTAATCCTTTTCCCTTGCAGCATTAATAGAGATGCTATGTCAGTGTTGTGTGTCTCTCTGACAACAGCCACCTAGAAAAAGGTCTAAAAAGGATGATCAGTCTATGAAGGGTGGTTTTCTACATAAAAATACTGGGTGGTCCAAAAGAGGGAATACCAGTTTCAACACTCTAAGGGTCTTGAGCCAAACTATTGTGATAATATATTTTATGATGCTATATTAGAATGTAAAAAGACAGTTTCTGGTAACACTAGATGAGCTTATACTAAATGAATATGTGTTTTATTTTGCACAACTTATATGTACGTGTTTCTTCCCCAAAAAGAATTCAGAGCTTCTCGAGATTAAGGGCTCTTTTTCTTTTCTTCCCACCTCACCCCCTTTTTTTGCATCCCTAGGGTGTAGCATATACATTCCTGGAACATGGTAGTTACCTAATAAACACTTACTGATCACATAATTGATTGAATGATCTCAAAAGAAAATGGTACCTCCACGTTGCCATGTCAGACATTTGTAAGTGAAGACCCTGTAGACCCTGGGAGTGTCTACATCTGTCATTTAAAGACACAATATTACCATTGCCTTAAATGTTCAGTAATCAACAAATATTTATTGAGCACTGGACTAAGCATAAGAAGGGGACACAAAAAAAGAATGATACGCAATCCCTGCAGTCAGGAGCTTCTACTTTACCAGGGTGATAGACGTATTACCTGTAATACAAGTATAGTCGGTAACAGATTTATCTTGTTCCGCATCTCCAGTAGGCCCCACTCATAAAGTAGAAACCAAAGGGAAAGAAAAGAGCAGGGAAGTCAAAATGGGTACAGGATAGAAGAAAGCCCAATTTTCAGAAGAAAGACAAAAGGAAAAATGGAGGCAAGAGGAGTTTTTCTACATACCTTCCCTGTCCTCACCTTCTCCTCCAATTTTCATTGAAGGAACATAAATGAGCACACAAAGCAAAGAGTGACAGTGATTTTTCTTTGTTTGTCAGCTGTCTAAAGACTGAGTCCAAGAACAAAATCTGAATTTTGGAAACACGTTTTGGGAACAAGAATGAGTGCAATTTTAAGTTGTGACACGTTTTGACACATTTTGAAGACTGACCAAGAGGGAAATAGCCCTTATCGTTAAAACATTTTCCATATCCAACGCCACGAAAAAAAAAATCCCACCCTGAGTATTTCCACCCCCCCCCCATTTCATTCCCTGAAGCTGTGAAATTTTGAACTGATAAATGTCTAATCTCTCAACATGGGGCATTCTGAATTTAAGGATTTTTGGATTTTTGAGGCTTGGTTACTCCTCCCCCACCCCACCTCAATTGATATTTGTTTTTACTCATTCCTGGATTTCCAGGGCTGGTCCAAATCTGACCAAAGAAAGCAGGAATTCCCCTTGTCATAAGAGCTCTGAAGCAAATGAGAGCCCCAGATGTATCATGAGACCCATTGTTTCCAGGAGATTTCCAGACTGGTCTTGCACATGCAGCCATCATACTATTCCTCAGTAGGATTTTAGTAGTGAAAAAGCATAAGATATTATCAATTCCGAAGCTCCTTCATCATTACTCTTGAAAGAATTAACTCAAGGATTCATAATAGGAAAATGGGGAGACTGTGAGTAGATCTTTCCCAAACTAAGGCTGCTAATAAGCATCAATCCTGACTTTTCAAATATTAAATATATTGGTGGATCAGTGGAATAGATTAGGTACACAATACACATTATTAAGCAACTATAGTAATCTAGTGTTTGGTGAACACAAAGATCCAGGCTTTGGGGACAACTCACCATTTGACAAAAATTACTGGGAAAACTGGAAAGCAGTTTGGCAGAAACTAGATACAGACCAACATCTCACATTGTATACCAAAATAAAGTCAAGGGGCACCTAGGTGGTGCATGAATAGAGCACCAGCCCTGGAGTCAGGAGAACCTG
This sequence comes from Pseudochirops corinnae, assembly GCA_028646515.1. Classification (NCBI taxonomy): domain Eukaryota; kingdom Metazoa; phylum Chordata; class Mammalia; order Diprotodontia; family Pseudocheiridae; genus Pseudochirops; species Pseudochirops corinnae. The sequence goes on along the minus strand of CM053592.1, from coordinate 102,691,457 downwards.
AGTTCAAATCCGGATTCAGACACTTGACACATTTACTAGCTGTGTGACTTTGGCCAAGTCACTTAACCCCAATTGCCCTCCAAAAAGCAAAAAAATAAAATAAAATAAAGTCAAAATGGGTACATGATTTAGACATAAAGGATGATATCACAACCAATTTAGGGAAGCATAGAAAATTGTACCAGTCAAATCCAAGGATAAAGGAAGGATTTATGGCCAAACAAGACACAGAGAGGATCAAAGAATGTAAAACAAATACTGTTGATTACATTAAATTAAAAAGGTTTTGCACAAACAAAACTAATGTAGCCAAGATTAGAAATAAAGCAGAAAACTGGGGAAAATTTTTACAGTAAGTTTCTCTGATAAAGACCTCAACTAAGTCAAATTTATAAGAATTTGAGTCATTCCCCAATGGATAAATGGTTCTCACAGGATATGAACAGGCATTTTTCAGATGAAGAAATTAAAGCTATCTATAGTCATAGGAAAATATGCTCTAAAGCACTATTGATTAGAGAAATGCAAATTAAAATAGCTGTGAATTATTACCTCACACCTATCAGATTGGCTAAAATAACAGAAAAGGAAAATAATAAATGTTGTGAGAGGGGATGTGGAAAAATTGGGACACACATGAATTGTTAGTGGAGTTGTGAACTAATCCAACCATTCTGGAGGGCATTTTGGAACTATGCTCTAAGAACTATAAAATTGTGCATACCTTTGACCCTGAAATACCACTACTGGGTCTACATCCCAAAGAGATCAAAGAAAAAGAAAAGGTACTTACATGAACAAAAATATTTATAGCAATTCCTTTTCTACTGGCCAAGAACTGGAATTTGAGAAGATGTCCATCAGTTGGAGAATGACTGAACAAGATGCAATATATGATTGTAATGTAATACTATCCTGCTATAAGAAAATGATAAGCAGGATGCTTTCAGAAAAACCTGGAAAGACATATGAACAAATACAAAGTGAAGTGCTCAGAACCGGGAGAATATTGTACATAGTAAAAGCAATAGAACTGCTTATATACTTTCTCCTTTTTAAAAAATATTTATTTATTTATTTTTATTTTTATTAAATTTATTTTTCGTTTTCAACATTCTTTTCCACAAGATTTTGAGTTACTCCCCATCTTTCTCCTACCCCCCCACCCCAAGATAGCAAACCTACTGAGTGCCCCTTCCCCCAATCTGTTCTCTCCTATATCCTCCTCCATACCCCCTCTAACTTTCTAGTAGGTTAAGATGGATTTCTATACCCCAGTGCCTGTATATCTTATTTCCCAGTTGCATGCTAAAAACAATTTTCTTAACATTTGTTTTTAAAACTTTGATTTCCAGATTCTTTCCCTTCTTTCTACCTCACCCACCCCCACTGGGAAGATAAGCAGTTCAATACAGATTGTACATGTGTAGTTACACAAAACATTTCCATAATAGTTATATTGTGAAAGACTAACTATATTTCCCTCCATCCTATCCCACCCCCGACTTATTCTATTTTCTACTTTGACCCCATCCCTTTCCAAAAGTGTGTGCTTCTAACTACCCTCTCCCCCAACTTGCCCTCCCCTTCATCATCCCCCCTCTTATCCCCTTCCCCCCATTTTCCTGTAGGGCAACATACCCATATGAGTGTGTATGTTATTCCCTCCTTAAGCCAAATTCAATGAGAGTAAAGTTGACCCATTCCCTTTCACCTTCCTGCTCTTCCCCTCCATTGTAACAGTTTTCTCTTGCCTCTTTTGTATGTTACCCTATTCTGTCTCTCCCTAGTTCCTCTCATTATATTCCTCTCTCACCTCTTAATTTTATGTTTAGATATCATCCCATATATATGTATGTATCTTTACATACATACATACATACATACATATATATATATGTATATATATATATATATATACACATACACACACACATATATTCCTTTCAACTATCCTCATACTGAGAAAAGTCTGATGAGTTACAAAGTTTCTTATGATTTCTTTTTCCTGTTTACCTTCTCATGCTTCCCTTGCATCTTGTATTTGAAAGTCAAATTTTCTGTTCAGCTCTGCTTTTTTCATCAAGAATACTTGAAAATCCTCCACCTCATTGAATGACCATATTTTCCCCTGAAACATTATACTCAGTTTTGCTGGGTAGGTGATAGATCGGAAGAGC
>CM053592.1:102670406-102688777 GCA_028646515.1 Pseudochirops corinnae | reverse complement strand
CCTTTGATCTCTGGAATATCATATTCCAAGCCCTTCGATTCCTTAATGTAGAAGCTGCTAGATCCTGTGTTATCCTGATTGTGTTTCCACAATATTCAAACTGTTTCTTCTTGGCTGCTTGTAATATTTTCCCTTTGATCTGGGAACTCTGGAACCTGGCTATAATATTCCTAGGAGTTTTCCTTTTGGGATCTTTTTCAAGAGGTGATCAGTGAATTCTTTCAATTTCTATTTTGCCCTCTGGTTCTAGAATATCAGGGCAATTTTCCCTGAGAATTTCTTGAAGGAGGATTTCTAGGATCTTTTTTTGATCACGGCTTTCAGGTAGTCCAGTAATTTTTAAATTATCTCTCCTGGATCTGTTTTCCAGGTTGGTGGTTTTTCCAATGAGATATTTCACATTGCCTCCTATTTTCTCATTTGTTTGGATGTGTTTTATAGTATCTTGATTTCTCATAAAGTCATTACCTTTCATTTGCTCCAATCTAATTTTGAAGCAATTATTCTCTTCAGTGAGAGTTTGAAATTGCTTTCCCATCTGGTCAGTTCAGCTTTTTAAGTCATTCTTCTCCTCATTGGCTTTTTGGACTTCTTTTGCCATTTGAGTTAGTCTATTTTTTAAGGTGTTATTTTCTTCAGTATTTTTTGGGTCTCCTTTAGCAGGCTATTGCCTCACTTTTCATGATTTTCTTGCATCATTCTCATTTCTCTTCCCAATTTTTCCTCCACTTCTCTTATTTGATTTTGAAAATCCTTTCTGAGCTCCTCCATGGCCTGTAATCAGTTCATATTTTTCTTGGAAGCTTTTGATGCAGGAATTTTGACTTTGTTGTCTTCTGGTTCCATATTTTGATCATTTTTTGTCCTCAAAAAATGATTCTATGGTCTGATTGCACTTCCTCTGCTGGCTCATCTTGCCAGCCAATTACTTGACTTTTGAGCTCTTTGCCACAGTGATCTCTGCTCCCAGGGTGGAGGGAGCTATGTCCTAAATTGCTGGGGTTTTTGCAAATGTCAGAGGTCTGAGGAGGGTGCCCTCTCTACAACCACCACAACTCTGGCGCACTGGCATTTCTCACCCCAGGACCCCTACCCAAGACTGCGACCCAGATCCAAGCAAGTCAAAGCAAGAGCAATTACCCTCTGAATGGTTGCTTGGTCTCCCTATGATGTATAGGCCAGGAGCTCTGGAGGCAGCCACAAGGCAGCAGCTGCAGCCTCCATAGCTCTGCCATTCCTTGCCCCAGGGACAGGAGCCAGACCACACTCTTCCATCACCTGGTTCCAACAGAGTTCACCACTGACCTTTTACTTTTTCTTTGGTGTTTATCGGTTGAAAAGTCTGGCGACTGCCACAGGTACTGGTGATTCACTCTCCTGAAGTCTGCTCTGGCCAGTCTGTGCTGCTGGGGTGCTGCCCCAGGTCTCAGACTATGTGGCTCACATGGGACTGTGCTTGGCTCCCAGACCAATATGATAGACCCTTTCTGTCAGCCTGCCAGGCTGCCTTCAGTGGGAGATTTGTTTCTGTCACTTTGTGAGTTCTGTAGCTCTAAAATTTGTTTAGAGTCATATTTTACAGGTATTGGAGGTGATTGGATCCAGAGCCCAGCAGAGTTCCCATTTCTACTCTGCCATCTTGGCTCTGCCCCCTGAATATCTCTTCTTTTTTTTTTTGAATGATTAAGTTATTCTGTTCAATACAATAATCCAAGACAATTCTGAAAGATTTATGATGAAAAGTGCTATCTACTTCCAGAGAAAGAGCTAATAGAGTCTGAAAGCAGATTGAAGCATAATCTTTTCACTTTATTTCTTCTTGCTTTTTTTTGCAATATAGCTAATATGGAAATATATTTTGCATGATTTCATGTGAATAATTGCTATCACATTTCTTGCCTTCTCAATGGTAGGGAAGAGTTGGAAAGGAGAGAAATCAGAACTCAAAAAAATTTTAAATGAATGCTAAAAATAAATATTTTTTTTTAAATACTGATTTATTTGCCTTATGCTATATTCCTAACATGCTTAGATGGAACTGTGAGTCAAACCCTGTTAGTCAGACTAAAAGACTGTTGATCAATTCCTATCAACCCAGACACAATGAACAAGAGGGAAATGCATCATGCCCTTGGCAAAGTCTATTTGACACAAATATTGAGCACAATGAAGTCAACAAGACCAAAAAACCTTTTCAGGTGGATTTTTTAACTGCCCCAGAGCCTAACCTGGAGCTAGCCCAGACCTACAACCATCTTTCCAACCTTCCCATGACACTCAAATATTTATTTGTCTTTTGCACTTGTCTGTAATCAGTTTTTAGTATCTTTAGCCACTTAAATATACATTGTTTACTCATGGGTGCTAAACCTTTGAGTCTTTCATGCTTGATCTAGCTCTCAAAAAATTTCAACTATCTAGTCCTTTCTTGGTATATATCTATTTATAGTCACCATTAAGTGTTCATAATTACTTGAGTGAAATCCTGCCCATCAAAACCCTCAAAAGACTATTCCCATATGAAAATTCATTTCCGAAGATGCTTCATGAATGGTAGAACATGTGTTCAGTGTATAATGGAGTGCATCCAAAAGACACACAAGTAATCTGGGAGGGTCAAGGGTAGATGGTTGGAGTCTGAAAACAGGAAAATTATGGAGAGCTCATAAATAAGCATGAGCAAGTGGCATAGGCTGGGCATTAATATAATGATAATACAACTCTGGAGACCAGAGTGGGATGATTTCCATGAGACTACAATACCAGGGCTCTTCTTTATCTCTGACCTCTTTTTCTTTGCTTCCTTCCCTATTTCCCCTTCTGTTCACCTCCTAAATATAAAAGTTTCCTATGATTCTGTTTGGAGCCCTCTTTTCTCCTTATTTTCTCTTGGCAATATCATTGAGTGTCTGACTTCAAATATGATTTCGATGCAGAAGATTTCTAAAATCTGTATCTCTGGCTAAGAGTACTTTACTGAGTTCCAATATTGTATTACCAACTTCCTTTAGTAAAGAGTTTTACTGTAAAGACAGTAGGCACAGAGGGTCATATAGTGAAATTTTTAGTCAGAGAAACTATACATAAACCCCTAGGTCTTCTACTTATTATTTATGTGACCCTGAATAAATCAATTACCCTATATGAGCCTTAGTTCTCTCATCTGTATGTAACATCTCATGGATAGTGGTTATGTGATAAAAGATATCTCAGGTGCCCTCAGGGACAACTACAAAAACTTACCAACTCCATTCAGTGCTTATCACCTTATTAAGTCTTTATCTCTCAAGGTTCAAAAGCAGCCTAATGGGTATACTCTACCAAAATTAAACATCTCTCTCTCTCTCTCTCTCTCTCTCTCTCTCTCTCTCTCTCTCTCTCTCTCTCTCTCTTTCTCTCTCTCTCTCTCTCTCTCTCTCCTCTCTCATTACTGCTAGGTGAAATTGCCAACAGAAAATAAAGGAAAAAAAGGACTGAGGACAGAATCATAGAAAATACTATATTTTAGGGGATTTTTAAAAAGAGCAGAAGAGGATCCAAGGAAGGAAGCACAGAAAAATAATCAGAGATAAAGAGTCAGGGCATTGTAGTGTCATGAAAATCAACCTGCCCTGGTCTCTGGAGCAGTATTATTAACATAGAAACAACCATTCTAATCTTTTTCATTGGCTTAGTCCTCCTCCAACATAGTTTCAATGAATTCTCTCCTTCCATAGGTTAGTTTTCCCTCTCTCAATCTCAAACTCCAAACTACAGACCTAGACAAAAATCCTGATGGCCATGTAATTTATTAACATTATCAAATAATATACAGTCACAAATAAGCATTTTGATAAAATATAGAAAGCTGTGATGTACCTCACAACTCAAGTCACTTCATGCAGGGGAAATAAAGAAGCTTCTTACAGGAAGTCTTTTGGCCATTTGAAAGGTCATCTACTATCAGCAAGATCTCAACTCTCGTCCACTACAGTCTCACTCTTGTCTTTATATCTTTCATTTTTCATTTCCTACTCATTTGCTTGCATATTGCTGTTGCCTCCCTGACTTCTCCAAAACTTGTACAAAAGTTTCTTCTTCAGACACTGGGATCACAAAATAAACTGAGTTATCCTTGGAATTTTGGGAATTTCTTTTCTCAAAAATCATCCAAAATCTCTATGATCCTGGGAAGGTCATCCAAAATCTCTGTAATTTTGGTGGTCACACAATGTCTGAGTGATCCTGGGTTTCAGCACCTCAGCGCTGAATGTCAAAAGGGGTTGAACTTGATGGTTTCTAAAGTTCATTCACGTTCTAAATATATGATCCTATAATATAATAAACAATTTAAAGACTTGAAACTATAACAGTTCTAGTGAAACTTGGGAAGGTGTGCATGAACTAAAGCAGATTAAAATGAACAGAACAAAAACAATCTAAACAATAAGAAAAGCACTGTAAGAACAAACAACTCTGAAAGACTTATGAACCTTAATCAACACAATGACCAGCCATGATTCCAGAGGACTAACGATAAAACAACTACTCACCTCTTGAATAGAGATAATAGGCCCAGAGTACAGAATGAGACATATTTGTTGGACTTAGTGCAGGAGTTTGTTTTGACTATGCATACTTGTTACAATGGTTTTGGTTTTTGTTTCAACTAAGGGGTGGGAAAGAAAGAAAATTGATTTTTGTTCATTGAAAAAACAAAATGTAATTTTAAGAGGCTTGCTGCTGCACATATAGCTATTTATCATTTTAAAATTTCCTTCTGCTAGTAACATATGTACCATAGTCAGATGTATTTTAAAGTAACAGGATTGGTATATGTGACATAGAGTTGATCTGGTCACTGTAAAGTTCATATTTTTATTGATTTTTATTGTTTCTTATTTTTATTTTCAGTTCTAAATTCTCTCTCTCCCTCCATTCCATGCACTGAAAAGGCAAGAAACATGATACCTATTATACATATGAAATCACATAAAACATTTATGCATTAGCCATATTCTGGAGGAAAAAAGCAAGAAAAATTAAGGAGAAATTATGCTTTAGTCTACAGTCTGAATCCATCAGTTTTCTAAATGGAGGTGGACAGTATTTTTCATTATGGGTCCTTTGAAATCCTGGTGGACCATTGCATTGATCAGTTACCAATCCTTTCACAGTTGATTATCTTTACAATATTGCTGTTATTATGTACACTGTTCTCCTGGTTCTGTTCACTTCACATAGCTCACATAAGACTTCCCAGATTTTTCTGAAACTATCTCCTTCATCATTTCTTTCAGCACAATACCATAACTTGTTCAGACACTCCCTAATTGATAGGCATCCCCTCAGTTTCCAATACTTTTCCACCACAAAAAGAGACGCCATAAATATTTTTTGCATATAAAGGCCTTTTTCTTTTTTATTTGATCTCCTTGGGGGTATAGATCTAGTGACAGGAATGCTGACATCAAAAGATATGCACAGTTTTATAGCCTTCTAAGCATAGTTCCAAAATTTTCTCCAGAATGCTTGGACCACTTTACCGCTCCAACAGTGTATTAATGTTCCAATTTTCCCACATCCCCTCCAGTATTTGTCATTTTCCTTTTCTGTCATGTTAGCCAATCTGATAGGTGTGAGAGAGTACCTCAGAATTGTTTTAATTTGCATTTCTCTAATTATTAGTGATTTAGAATATTTTTCACATGATTATTGATAGCTTTGATTTCTTCATGTGAAAAGAACCTGTTCGTATCTTTGATTATTTATCAATTAAGGAATGACTCTTATTTTTTATAAACTTGACTCAGTTCCTTACATATTTGAGAAATGAGACCTTTATCAGGAAAACTTGCTGTAAATCCTCTCCCCCAATTTCTGCTTTTCTTCTAATTTTGGCTGGAGTGGTTTTGTTTTTGCAGAATTTTAAAATTTTTATGTAATCAAAATTATCCATTTTATCTCCTGTGAACTCCCTATTTCTTGTTTGGTCACAAATTCTTCCCATATCCATAGATCTGACAAGTCATTTCTTCCATCCTCCCTTGATTTGCTTATGATATCATCCATTATGTCTAAATCAGGAACCCATTTTGAACTTATCTTGGTATATGGTATGAGATGCTAGCCTATGCTTAATTTCTACCAGACAACTTTGCAATTTTCCCAGCAGTTTTTGTCAGATAATGAATTCTTGCCCCAATAGCTTAAATCTTTGAATTTATCAGTCATTAGTTTACTGCACTACTCTTCTTCTGTGTATTATGTGCTTAATCTATTGCATTGATCTATTTCTTATCCAGTACCAAACTGATCATTGCCACTTCGTAATACAGTTTGAGGTCTGGTACTACTAGACCCACTTTCTTCACACTTTTTTTCATTGATCCCTTTGATATTCTTGACCATTTGTTTCTCATGATGAATTGTACTTTTTTTTTAGCTCCATAAAGTAATTTTTGATAGCTTGATTGATATGGCACTGAATAAGTAGATTGATTTAGGTAGTGCTGTCATTTTCAAATATTGGTTTGACCTACCCATGAGCAATTAATATTTCACCAATTATTTATATTTGTCTTTTTTTTATGTGAAGAGTGTTTTAGACTTGTAGTCATATAATTACTGTGTGTCTTAGCAAAACCTCATTTTTTTTACATACAAAGGTGATTACCTTTGTGACATACAGATGTCTAAGTGGTACAGGGGATAAAAGGCTGGATCTAGAGTCAGGAAGACCTGAGTTCAAATCCTGCCTCAGACACTTAACACTGCCTGGGCAAGTCACTTAACCACTACCTGCCTCAGTTTCCTCATCTGTAAAAATAGGGATAATAATAGTATCTACCTTCCAAGGTTGCTATGAGGAAAAAATAATATAACATTTATAAAGCACTTTGCAAATCTTAAATGTTATGTAAATTCTAGCCATTATTGTTAACGTTAGGCTATCATTTTGTACAGATACATCAAATATTTTCATTAAATTTCATAATTAAGCTATGGAATATGTCTTTAAATTCCACGTCTTTCTGTTGTTGTTTTTTGGAGGGAGGAAGGCAAGGCAATTGGGGTTAAGTGACTTGCCCAAAGTCACACGGCTAGTCCATGTTAAGTGTCTGAGGTCAGATTTGAACTCAGGTCCTCCTGACTCCAGGGCTGGTGCTCTATTCACTGCGCCACCTAGCTGCCCCAAATTCCATCTCTTTTGTTACTAATTTTGCACCAAGTTACATGACATTTTAAGTCTACAGTTTTCTTATCTGTAAAATGGGGGGAAATAGTACTGACTTCAAGAATAATTTCCTCCTGATTTGTTTCAAGTTAAAAGGAGCCAAGGATGGTTAAATGGAACAACTTTTCAGTGTTCTCTGTAAACTTCCTCAGAGTAAGAGCTGGAAAAAAATTGGAATAGGTAGTGAGTTTCCCATCACTAGAGGTCTGCAATCAGGAGCTGAAAGGAGAAGTAGAGGCGATTCTTATTCAGATACAGATTAGACTAGCTAAACTTTGAGGTCTCCCTCAGCTATTAGTTTCTATTATTTTTGTATCATGCCTCCAAATAGAAATGGAAGGAAATTTCATTTAATTCAGCATCCTCAATTCATTGGGGGGAGGGGGTAGGAGAGGAGACACCAACTATTACACTTGTTCCAATACAAAATGAAGATGTACAAGTGATCCAGTTAAGTTTTTCACTGTAACCCCCCCCATGACCTATGTCTCAATTATCTTTATATCTTCCCCAGTACAGTGCCTCACAAATAGCATGCACACATTATTTCAACAAGCATTTATTAAGCACCTGTTATTTCTAATAGACTGCTAAGATGTTGGGATCCAACATTGTTGGCACTAGGAAATTTGGATGAGGAAGTTCCCTCCACCCACACAGACAGGCATCAGCTTTACTACTACTTACCCTCTTTAAAAAGTTGCCTAGAATGAGGAAGAAACTGAAGACTAAGAAGAGAATGTGATGTGTGACCCAGAGAAAATCAACATGACTTGATTCTCTGATTTCATGATTCATCCATTTTTACATCACCAATTTATTCACCTCGACTGAGTTCTGTCCTATAACTCAGATTCTTTCAATGTTTTTCTTTCCCATCCTGGGGGCCGCAGATCACTGGGGACCATCGAGTTCTTCTAAGTCTGGGAATCTATATGCACATCAAACATAAGTGCTTGATTTTCCTTTGGTTCCAACATCATATGCAGTATGACCCAGGATAATAGGTACATAGACACACCTTCTGTATACAGCTTAAATAAATGGCTCCCAGGTGTAGATATTATTTTCCAAACATAAGCAGGTGTTGTTGTCAGGCACAAAGCAAAAATATTTTTAAGTGTTATTGAATTCATAGTAGTTTTATCATCATGTACCCCTCCCCCAATAATGAGATACTATTAGTATAATTAGTTTCATATGGAGTCAGCAAAGTTCAGTGGCAGAACCTTACAAGTTGAGACATCACCTATGATGTCAATGGTCTTCTTAGGAAACAAATGATGAAAAACAACTTCGTATGGAGACCCTATCCATTTTTGAAAGGGTAGATATCCTGTCTTGCCCAGGTTGGAAGTGTAGAGTTTACTCATTGTTCTGATCTTATAATGGTAATAATAGTAATAATAATAATAACTAATGTTTAAATAGTGCTTTAGGGTTTGCAATTGATCTTCACAACAATTCTGGGAGGTTAGGTGCTATTAATTTTCTCCATTTTCCTGTTGAGGAGACTGAGATAGACAAGTCAAGTGACTTGTCCAGGATAACACAGCTGGTATGTGTCTAAGACTGGATTTGAACTCAGGTGTTCCTGACTCCAGGTCCAGCACTCTATCCCTTGAGCCAAGTAGGAAGATAAATAGAACAAGTATCACTGTCCCTATTGTACAGATGAGGAAACTCAGTTTCAAAGAGGTCAGATGACTTCCCTAATATCACACAGGAGAGTCTGTGAGGAAGCCTTATTATGAATCTGTTTCCTAATCCTTCCACCACACCAGGGCCACCTCTGAATTTGAGAGCCTGCAGGAACTTTCCATTAACAAAGCAAGTGTAAGGCAGTATCTCATTATTGCTCCTGCCCAATAATAAGGAAACCTTAAATCCTCTATATCATGCATTGATTTTTGACCCTGGACAAGCTGGTGGTCTCCAGGTCCAAAAGAACAGTCTCTAATTTACATTTTGCTCTAGCCCAGTTCCTCACAGTTTGAGCTGTCAAGCATTTCTGTCCTGACCAAGTACGAAGCTGGCAATGATATATGTCTGTAATTAGACTCTTTCCTTGTTTCTCGTAGAGTTCACTCATGGTCACTTCTCTGTCTCATAGATGAGCACCGGCTGTCTCTGCCAAACCCATGCACTCAGGCTGAGTGCATTAGTCATCGCTTCAGAGCTACTCTTCCAGGAAAAGGCTTTTGCTTCTGCATTTCCTCATCATCTACTTCCTTTATTTTTTTAAACAAAGGATGGAATAAAGACCATTCTAAAAGTGCACTTGGTTGTGTTCTATCTCAGAATCAGGTTTTTAATTATATATATTAATTATTATGTTTATAATTGATTAGTTTGACTTTTGAACTTCTGAACAAGCTATTGGCCTCCCACCCATAGTATGCTTAAAGGTAATAATAATAAATAGCTAGCATTTATATAAGCCTGTAAACTTGCAAAGCTCCTTAGATATATTATCATATTTGGTCCTCACAACAACCCTGGGAGGTAGGTACTAATATTATTTCCATTTAACAGAATAGGAAACTGAGGGAGGTTACAGTTAGCCTTTAACTTAGGTGCCTTAAAGGTTATAGATTTTATTGTTTGTGAAGTTATGGTTCCTAAGCATGTCTGTGATTGTATTCCAATATTGTCATGCCTTCAGCTGGTATCTGAGGCTGGATTTGAACTGAGGTCTTCCTGACTCCAGATCTACGGCTCTATCCACTTTGCCATCCAACTGTCTTAAACATGATAGATTTTTGTTTGTGAAATTATAGTTCCAGACCAGCTAGGTAGTGCAGTGAATAGAGCACCGGCCCTGGAGTCAGGAGGACCTGAGTTCAAATCCAGCCTCAGACAATTAACACAAAAAACTAGCTGTGTGACCTTGGGCAAGTCACTTAACCCCGATTGCCCTACCTTCCTCCCTCCAAAAAAAGAAAAAGAGATCATAGTTCCTAAGAGTGTGTGATCATATACCAATATTATCATGTTTCCAGCCATATTTTTATTTATATTTGGTTACTTCTAGAGACCCTACAGAGATCTCAAGGGAGTATGTTTTTTCTTACCTAGACTATTCTAGGAGAACTAAGCTCCTTGAGGGAAGGAACTATTTCATTTTTGTCTTTGCATGTTTGGTGACTAGCACCATATCTGGTAAAGTAGGTGCTTAACAAATGTTTATAGTATTAAACTAACATATGAAGCATGGCAGGCATATATGTATGTTTCTTAGGGAGGTATATGAAGCTAGTAAAAAAAAAAACCATTTATTAACCTCCTACTGTTTTTAAAGTTACACACTTCCAGACACTGTTCTAATGCTAGGAATACAATGAAAAGCAAAAGATGATCCTTCTCAAAAGGAACCCCCCCCCCCCCAAACTAATGGGAGAGACAACAGGTAAACAACTGTAGATGGACAAGCTGCATACAGGAGAAGCTAGGGGTCATTTACAGATTCCTAGCATTAAGGAGGAGCTGGAAAGGCTTCTTGCAAAAGGGGCAATTTCAGCTTGGTCTTGAAGGAAGCTGGAGGTGGAAATGAAGAGGAAAAGCATTCTAGGTATGTGGGACAGCCAGTGAAAACATCAGAAGCCAGGGAATGGAGAAAGCATTACTGGGAGAGAAGGAAGGATGGAGTTGACAGTCACAAGAAAGATAGAAATTCTACCCAGTAGGTAAATCAGCCATGAAGAACAAGTTGCCAGGGAAGTAGTGATGCCTCTGAGAAGAGGATGAGTCATGGGATCATGGAGCTGGAGGTGGAAGTCATCCCGAGGATCACCTGGCCCTACATTTTACAGATGAGCAAACTGAGGCCCCAAGGCACTAAGTAATGTGCCCAAGGTTATTGGTATTGCTGTTGTTCAGTCAGGTCTGACTCTTCATGACCCCATTAGGGTTTTCTTGGCAAAGACATCAGAGTGATTTGCCATTTCCTTCTCCAGTTCATTTTACAGCTGAGGAAACTGAGGCCAAAAAGGGTTAAGTGACTTGCCCAGGGTCACAAAGCTGGTAGGTATCTGACGCCAGATTTGAACTAGGGAAGATAAGTCTTCCTGATTCCAGACCTGGCACTCTATTCACAGTACCACCTAGCTGCCCCTTGTCCAAGGTTATATAGGAAATAATCTGATTATTCAAACATAGGTCTTCTGAGTCCAATACCAGTCTTTTCATTAGAATGCTCTATCCATTGGTTCTTTCCTGTCAGAATGACTTAAAACAAGATATTAAGCTGTTCACTAGGAAATAGAGTAAAGACATCCTTATGGATTAATCTTCCCAGATTCTTATAGTTTGGTGTTGTTTTTTAAGTTACACACCCAGCACATAATGGGTGTTGAACAATGAACAACTCCCTAGCTTCTTGGCTCTCAAGGGTATGCCAGGGGATGGGAGTAGGGAGGTATAAACAATGAAAATGATATTTCCCTGAGGGACAAGAGGGCTCGAGAAAGCCCAGGAATTATTCCTTGGCCGTGGAATTTGTAAAATGGAGTTTCATAGTTATTTGTCCTTTCCACCTGGACGGAGCCTTCTGAAATAACCCCTTGTTCTTCCTTAGAGAAGCCAGCTGTGATAGGAAGCAGATCAGTAAATGGTAGTGACAGGAAGACAGGGACAGGAAGAATGAGGCAGGAAGGGCAGGTGAGGAGAGACGAGTAGCTTTGTAGCCCAGGCAGACTTTGCATAAACAGAAACCAGCCTTATGGCTGCTCCACCAGGAAGCATTCTAACCACCTGAATCTTTACAGTGGGACGACAAGATAGAGTCGCAACAGAGGTCAGCTATGGGGCAAAAGGGATCTGCTCCATCTTTCCCCCTCACTGCCCTGAGAGGTTCCTAGTGAGCCACAAGAGACTGTTTTGGAGGTTCTGAGGGAGCCCCCAGGCAGGGCTTGAGCAGGAAACAGCATGGAGAGAAAGGTCAGAAATCATGCTGTTACCCTTTGGGGGCGAGGGGATATCAAAACACTGACAAGGTATCCGTTCCCCTCTCATCCTTCTTTCACTCCCCTAGCCTTAGCCTCGGTCCAAACAGGCCATCTATCAATGTTTTTCATTGGTTGTTATGCCATGCCAGTAAGCCTGATGCTGACGGATAATAGATTTCCCTAATTCAACAAAACACTGAGTAAGCAACAGGCTTAGTGTGTTGGGGCCACAATGAAATGAGATGCTGCTCCCTTTTCCCTCAAGAGTGCTTTGGGAGTGGTGTAGAACAGGCCAAGTAACACTGGCTCTGGGGTCCAAGGATTACATTCAAATCCTGACTCTGTCATTGACTACCCATGTGACCTTAGATAAGTCACCTAATTTTTCTAGACCTGGATTTCCCAATGAATGAATGAATGAAAAAGTTCTTATTACACGCTATTACTTACTTACTAAGGAGATACATGGAAAACCAAGGTAATCTGTGCTGTCCAGAGGTTCAAGCTATAATGGGGGGATAACAATTACAAGAGGCTTCACCTACAAGGCAGATGGACAATTCCCATGGTTCTTAGGGTTCAATAGGAAAACAGATGGTAATGCATTTTTAAAATGTTATTTCCACTGATAAAATCCTATCAGTTTCTGAATTTGGGAGATCTGACAGTGGCAAAGACTTTGGTGTTCAGAACTTTATTTGGGGGAAGGGTCTTGGGTAGGTCTGGTTGCTGAGGACGTAGGGGTTTCAGCACCTGCAGAAGCAGCTACCAAGGGGAACCTCCACAGGGGCTTCTTCCCAGAATGACAGCCACAGGGCCTGGACTGAAAGCAGAACTTGTGATGGTGGCTAAGAGACTGGGGTGGAGGGAATGGCCATTTCTGAGGGTCTAGGGCTTACCTGCCTGCCCATCATTGGCAGCTGGTCAGTGGCTGCTGGCAGTTGTGGTGGGGAAGGCAGAGCTCATTTTTACAGGGATTACTCCCCTCAATGATACCTATGAGAACCAGGTGGAAGGAGAGCTGGTGGCCTGGAGGGGGTCATTGCTATTTCCAGAGCTCTTGGGATTCAGGGTCTGGAACTGTCTAGCTGAATCTGAGAAAAAGTGTCAGTGGTTGGACTTGCTTGGCCCATGCTACCTCATTTCCCTCCTTCAGAATGCCTGTGCTTCCTCTATAAAGAGAAGATTTTGTATTAGATGCTCTTTGAAGTCTCTCCCAGATCTAGCTCTATGATCCTATGTGCCCCCAAATCTATAAAGTTAGAATATGAGAAATGTATATGAGAAATTAAAGGAAGAAGAGATCACATATGTAAGAGATTCACAAAAGGCTTCATGGAGAAGGCAACACCTTGAAGGAAGAAAAAGATTATGACAGATCAAGTCACACAGAATCACAAAATTTTATAGCTAGAAAAGTGCTGGGAGGTACAGTGGATAGAGTGCCAAGGCTGGAGTCAGGAAGATTCTTCTTCTTGAGTCCAAACATGGCTTCACACATTCGTTAGCTGTGTGACCCTGGGCAAGTCACTTCACCTTGTTTAGCTTAGTTTTCTCATCTGTAAAATGAGCTAGAGAAGGAAATGACAAATCACTGACTAAAGCATCTGTGCTAAGAAAACCCTAAAAGGGATCACAAAGAGTTGGACACAACTGAAAAAGGACTCAACAGCAACAACAACAAATTATTAGAAAGGATATTGGAGACAATGAATCCAATTCCTTCATCTTACAGATTGGGAAAGTGAAGCCCTAAGAGTGATCATGTAAATAGCAGAGCCAAGACTCAAGTCCAGCTTCAAGCCCCAGAATTCTTCCCTTCACATTGTAATTCTCCCACTACGTCAAAGGATTCCATTTAGCTAAGGATACTTAGTAAAGAGGTCCAGTAACTGAATCTAAGACAGAAGACTGCTTTCTTTCCTTGTCACAAATTCAGCTACAAAGTAAGAGTGTGATTCCAGCACACTATAAAGTATTCAAACTGATTTTTTTTAGTTTTTAAAATTTATTTATTTATTTACTTATAGTTTACAACATTCAGTTCCACAATCCCTTGAGTTTCAAATTTTCTCCCCTCCCTCTCCTCCCCTCTCCTTCCCCCGGCATGCAATCAAATACAGGATCTACAAATACCTTCACATTAAACATTAGTCAGGTTGTAAAGAAGGATTATAACCAACGGAGTGAACAGTGAGAGAGAGGAAATAAAACAAAACAAAAAGAGAGAGAGAGCAAGTAGTTTGTTTCATTCCGCATTCAGACTCCACAATTCTTTCTCTGGATGTGAATATTTCTTTCCATCATGAGTCTTCTGGAGTTGTCTTATAACCTTGCATTGCTGAAAGGAGCCCAGTCTATCAAAGTTAGTGGTCACACATAAGATGTGTCTGTAATTGTGTACAAATTTCTTCTGGTTCTACTCTTCTCACTCAACATCAATTTATACAAGTCTCTCCATGTTATTATGAATTTCATCTGCTCCTCATTTCTTACAGCACAATAATATTCCATTACATTCATATACCACAACTTGTTTAGCCATTGCCCAATTGATAGGCATCCCTTTGATTTCCAATTCTTTGCCACCATAATAAGAGATACTATAAATATATTTGTACATATGGGTCCTTTTTCCACTTCTATGATCTCTTTGTGATACAATCCTAGAAGGGGTATTGCTAGGTCAAAGGGTATGCACTTATTTATAGCCCTTTGGGCATAGTTCCAGATTGCTCTCCAGAATGGTTTAATCAGTTCACAACTCCACCAACAATGCATTAGTGTTTCAATTCTTATAGTGTGATTCCAGCACACCATAAAGTATTCAAACTGATTTTTTTTAAAAAACAAAACCCATGCTGCATTTAAAGAACAATCTCAGTGTAGTCCCATGTGAGAAGAGAAGGTGCAGGGACACCATGATTGCAATGACTCTGCCAGTGATCTGAAGATATTTGAGATCTCTCTTTTGGCACCTACTTCTGAGAACTGTGATGATCAAATGAGATATTTGTAAAGCACTCAGAGCAGTGCCTGGGACATAGCAGGCACTAGATAGATAGATAGAAAGAAAGAAAGATAGATAGATGATGTTTCTCCCCTTGCCTTCCCTTCATACTTGAACATCGATTACACAGCTAGCTACAGGGCTAGAGTCCTATGTACAACCTTCAGAACTTAGAATCATAAAATTATAGAAACATTGAACTTTTAGTTCTGTAAAAGAACTGTAGAGGTGGTCCAGTCCAATTCTCTCATTTTGTAAAGGGAAAAACTGAGGCCCAGGAACCTGAGCTTGACTTGCCCAAGATGGTGAGTCAGTGGCAGAGCCAGATCTAGAACTCAGAGCTCCTGCCTTCCAGCCCAAGGTCAGTTCCACATCATCATGCTCCCCTTGAAACTTGGGTCATTTGAATATCTTGAGTGGTGATAAGACTTCACTCTTGATAGCTTTGATTTGTAGAAATAATTCAAAGTTACTGAGGATAAAGTCTCTTGAACAAGGTTCATTATTTCATTGGTCAAGATGGTTTTGGTCCAAAATGACCCTGAAGGCACTGTCAAAAGAGAGATCTCAAAGATGTTCAGATCATTGGCAGTATCTTTGGAATCATGGTATCCCTGCACCTTCTCTTCTGACATGGGACTACTGAGATTGTTCTTTCAAATGTGGTATGGGCTTTCCTTTTAAATCAGTTTGAATACTTGATAGTGTACTGGAATCATACTCTTTTACTATGTAGCAGAATTTGGGATAAGAAAAGAAAGCAGTCTTCTGTCTTAAATTCAATTATTGGATTTTCTTACAAAGTATCCTTAGCTATAAAATGAGTCAAGGAAACTGAGGCAGACAGAGGTTAAGTGATTTGCTCATGGTCACATGTCTAGTAAGTGTCTGAGACTGGGTTTGAACTGAGATCTTCCTGACGGCAGGTCTAGCACTCTATCCGCTATGTCACCAGCTGCCTGAATATAAATAAGTATGAATGAAAATATGAATGAAAACATGATAATATCAGTAGGTGATGAGATACTCTTTTGGAAACCACTTTCTTTGTGTTTCAGATTCCTTCTCTATAAAATCAGGGTGTTTGGACTAGATAAAATTATAATTCAACTCAACAAACCCCTACTGTGTGGAAGGCACTATGTTAAGTGTCAAGACTACAAAAATAAAAACTGGGCAGTTCTTGCCCTCAGGGAGCTTACATTTTATTTGAAAATGTATTATTTAATTAATTACAAAGATAAATAAAGACAAAATACACACAGGGTAAGTACAAAGTAACCAGGTGGCACGAAGGGTTAACAACTCTGTTCTGAAGAGTGTGAACCAAAGCCTTACCCTTCTCACTTTCACATTAAATCAGCAATGGGGTGTTTTTTATTAAAGCATCAATGTTGTGCACAGGGACTTTGCTTTCTACGAGCATTTGGCATTGGGCAAAGGCAGGGAGGAAAGAATCTTTGGGATTATCTCCCTTTCTTTGCTGACTCTCAGGACTTCTCCACTTCCACCCATTCTCTCCAGAGTCTCCATTTAAGGAAATGCCCAAGATCTGCTCTCTCCCAGATCTGCACCACTTTTCCACCTTGACTTAGTCCTGTGTATCTTCTCCCACCAGCCCCCTCTCCCAGAAGGGGTTCCAATTCCCTTTTCCCACTCTCCAGTGATTCAACTCCCTTTTTATGTGTTATCTTCCCCATTAAGAATGCAAATTCCTGAAGGACAGGATTTGTCTTTTACTTTACCCTGTTTGTCTTTCTTGCTTATATTTATATTTCCAAAGCTTGCTTCCCACCAGCTGATAGAACTGGCTATGTACCCATGACTCATTCACTACATGGGTACTAATGTTCAGAGGTTATTTTTCAAAAACCAGAGATGATCTAGGTTCAAATCCTGCCTCTAACACTTACTACCGATATGACTTTGGGAAAGTCACAACCTCTCTGAATCTCAGTTTGCTCATCTCTGAAATGTGGACTACATGGCCTCTGAGGTTACTTCCAGCTCTAGACAGATGAACCTATGAGGATAATCTGCATGACTCCCATGCACTGAAATTGTCTCCCTGGAAGAAAAACTAGAGATTTCATTCAGCGATCTTATAATACCTTAAGATTCTCATAGAAAAACTTGATTATTCATTCATTAAATTTATTTATTTATTTATTGAACTCTTGCAAAAGTACAACATAGACTATATATGTGTGTATATATATGTATATTCATATACATATATGCACATAAAATCCATTAGAATTTATAGAAAAATTGTTATTCCAGTTTACAATGCCTTAAGAATAGTGGAAACCTTAGGGGAATATACCTTGAATATGAGGGAGAGGCCCTGTTAGAAGAAAGCTAGAGAAAACACAGAGCCATCTCCTATTTCATTTCCTGGGTGTTCTGTTATCTGTGTCACCTCCACTCTCTCCGTGAGAAGTTAAACTTAGCCTTCTGATCTATGGATGAGTGGGGTCAGGAAGCGGCCCAAAGTCACTGTTTTTGTTCTCGGTGTGGAAATTTTCTAATTACAGGTCTTCACTGAGCGTTTTCCACTCTCCCTGTGACACTTCACCCTGTTTATGGAAACAAAAGTGGTTGTTTTTTAAGTCTCAAAACGACTTTTAAAATGAGGCCTCACACTCATTTGCTTATCTTTCTGACTACTGAATAGCCTCCCTTTATCTGTTTTAGTCTGTGGCTGAAATTGCCAGCTCCTCTGGGTCAGAGTTTTACAGTCTGATTAGCCTAAAACTTCCTGTGTGAGCCATCAGGAGAAACAGAAACATTAAAGGGAAAAATAGATTCAAGGACAGTCTTTTAAGACTTCCAGGCCTTACCAGAGTTTACATGAAGCACAGAATCTGAGCAACAGGAAGTAAAAATATATGTCCTGGAAAATGGAGGGATGAAACACTAGTTAGTATAGGGCACAAAGACGATGGGGAATCTCAGAATTTAAATGGAAAATTCAACCCAATGTTAACATTTTGGAATCACTAACTGAATATATTTATTCTAATCCTATAGGAATTTCATTCCTGATTTGCAGGAAAAAAAAAAAGCAAGTAAGGAAGGAAGTACAAAAGAAAGAAAGAAAGTATGAAAGAAAGGAAGGAAGGAAGGAGAGAAGGAGGGAGGGATGGAGGGACGAAAGGAAGGAAGGAAGGAAGGAAGGAAGGAAGGAAGGAAGGAA